>OX381706.1:74155314-74755314 GCA_947462335.1 Harmothoe impar
CCGCGGGAGGGGTATTTATACTTTGCGGAGGCGTCTGTGACGTTAACCCAAAATTTGGCGCGGGAATGCGGTCGGTGTTTCTGTTACCCACCGGAAGTGGCGCACATCCGGGTACCTTTTCAGCGAGCAAAGAAGCGTCTGATCTTGCTGGAGCGACTCCCAAACCAGCAATTCAGAGTTCTTTTTCAGCTATTTCCACCGAGAAAGGTAAGGGATCGGACTAAAATATGTTATATTTCGATTCATTTTGCACCAAGGCCCATGCTGATACATTTATTTTAGTTTAGAACGGGCTATTTTAGGTAGACTTGATCGTTTATTTTTGTTCGAGTGCTTACTCATTAATGTCACGGACGCCGCCATGTTGGTTTTCGCAATTTCAAACCGGTGCACCCTCGGCGGAGGCGTCCGTGACGTTAATGCGAGCGCGGCGAAAAATCGTTCTGGCTATCGTTCTATCTTTCCCTGAGGGTACATATCAACTTGATTCAATAGACTAGATGTTCCTCTATGCCTTTATGCAGTTTAGTAGCAATCCCATGTATCTAAGGCTATGTTTCATGCCTATCAAAAAAATATTTTGGAAATTTTTTGGATTTTCAGTCAGAAAATGTACTCTCAATCTAAACTTAATATATTATGGTTAATTCTCTTCCTACTAAGTCCCTCATCATGTTGGTGGGATATATTTACGCTGGTACTCCTTTTCTGGCCACTGCAAGCCAATTTATGCATTTTCGGGTTAACGTCACAGACGCCTCCGACAAAAATGAAATTGTCACTGTACAGTGACTATTTGATCGAATTGAACAATATAACTTCGTACCATGCTTCAGGGGCATGTAAGCTAATGCCCTGACCAAGAAATGTTTTTATTTATCAAAGTTTACATATATTTATAGGTCATTTCATTAACGTCACAGACGCCTCGAAAGCAGTAAATCGAATGGAAATAGTAGTTCCCCTGCACCCAACCTCTCCATATTTTTAGACAGGATGCCCCTACTATATATCTAAAGAGCCAGTAAGGTGTATTGGCAGTAGTTAAAACTTTTTTTTCCAACTTCTGTGTCCCCTGGCTGTTTTTGCTTAAATGCTGGGGCAGACCCACTTCTGTTTGTCTGATGTGCTCAAAATCCTCCATGCTTTTGCTATACACCTGTGTCTAATTATACAATCAACTTAAGTGAACATTTGCCAATAATTAGCAATTATTATTCATGTTGCAAATTTATTTAAAAGGTCTGAAATTCCCTTAAATAATCATAAATTGTTGTCTATTTTGCAGTATGGTACGACCGAAGCTGCCGCCCGGAATGGTAAAGACGGGCGCACAGCGCAAGGCGGAAAGTCGGGCCCGCAAGAAGAGAGAAGACGAGGAGGCCTATAACACTTCTGATGGCTGTGTGACCGTTCTAGTAAAGTACTGTTATAGTAGAGATATCCGAGGCGTCTGTGACGTTAACCTAGTAAATGTATGGGTTTAGCCAGACAGCTAGTATGGCCCTGCTAGTGCTAGAAGGGTCTTTATTACTGTTTTAAATGGTTGTAAACAGGTAAACTTGCCTTGTAGAATAGAGCCCAGGAGGTTCCATTGTAATGTAAATATTTTGATGGTGTGGTGCTGCGCGTGCCGACACACAGTAAAAAAGTGACTTTTTTTTTGTTTAAAGACTGAGCGCATACTCAAAAAATTGTAAAAGTGTTTTCATTAAGGTTCTAAACAATGCACCAACCTGTTCTGTACATGTGTTTAAGGTATTAAGATGTTCTTAAACACTTTTAATGATTCTGTGACCAATCTAGTTTATTACTGTGAAACTCGAGGCGTCTGTGACGTTAACTGGGTATTTGGTACCATGTTGCACACACTAGTGTGACCAATCGGTCGGAAACTCACACCTAAAACCTTTTGTTTTGGCAACTAGATGTACTAAAGACATTAGACAGTAATTTTAATGGTAAACAAAGAAAGATTAAGGAAACTAGGCTAAAGTTGGTAAAGTGTTATAGAATGCTTTGGATTTTTCTATTTTCTACATAATTGAAAGTGTCACAATTTTTTTAATTTACGACTTACAGCTATGAAATTTCCCAGGATAAATGGTACCTAGTCAGCCAACTAGGAGCCAAAATTTGGAATACCTAGGTCACTTTAAAAGAGTTTCTTGCAGTGCACTATTCATTAACGTCACAGACGCCTCGGGATTAGGGTAGCATGTTGTCTACGGTGAATAAAAACTGCATTCTTGGGCGAAACAGAGTTCCATGGCGGTTTCAGGGAGTCAAGATGCTACCCTTTCAGGAAAATAAAATTGTTAAGTGATATTGTGAATTTTGTGTTTTGTCCTTATGTACCCCCAGATCAGCATCTATTTTCGATCCGACCCATATATGTTGCATTAATGCATTATGCTGTCCTTGAAGGGTTAAGGCCTGCAGAGGGCTTCAATATTGTAGTCGATCAAAATTCAACCAACCCTGCTCTGCTTCTGAGTTATACAACACCATCTTTATTCAAGTAACCTGATTATAACTGCTAAGGCCACCCACAAATAAAAATGGTTTCTCATCACCGCACGCATCATAGAAATTTGGTTTTGATGAAAACATTTTCTTGCCAAAATTTGTTGGAAAAAAAGACTGATAAAAATGTATAAAAAAATGCCATATTTGGTATCAAATTAAAGCTAATAATGCCAGCAATGCAGTGGTATAGAGATAACTTACTTTTTCTGTAACCTGCTTATAACAGCTAATACATGTACTGACTTATATACTGGATATCAGCAATCTGGACATCATGGGTTCGAGTCCCACCTTGGCACAATTGGTAGTAATTTTAACACCTGTACAATGCACCTCCATTACACTATCGTCTCTATCCTCTATCTAAATATTTCATATGTAATACTATTATGTCAGTATAGAGGTATTTGTGCTTCAAATAGGAGAAATAAATAATGTAAAAAGACGAACATACAATTTTGCCAAGGTGGCGTTCGAACCCATGAGGCCATACACAACACATCTATGTCATTCATGATCATGTGACCATGACTAACCAACCAGTGGTAGAGCTATCTCGTTAAGAAATGATCAAGGATCCCGGATCATTTTCTAACTAGGACACCGGTAGTTTTCATTAGCTACAAATTTGTCTAGGCCCAGTACCGCCTAATGGTGGCACTGGGCCTAGAGAGCTCGAGGCTGTTAAAGATGGTGCTTCAGGGTTGCACTACACTAAATATTCTCGCACTATAGGCCTCTATAGCATATGTGCAAAAATAAGCTACCCATGCTGTCCGTAGGGCTTAGCCACTGCTAATTTTATATAGATACACATTTCTCCCAAATGTTTAGGCCCATGGGATATGGTACATAGTGACTTATTTTTTTTGTACAGTTTGGATGTGGGGCCATACCCAATTTCCCTAATTCTGCAGTGACAGATTTGGGATATTTCCATAATTCAACTTCGCCTTAGTAGGCCTATATAACATCAAAATCTTGGGACCAAAAGTTTTCAGCTTGCCCAAATTAGGCTACTCAGCACCTCCAAAGGTCTGTACTAAATAATGCCCACTGGTGGAGGATTTAACATATCTATACCAGTCTAATTGGTCGTATCAAAATACCAAGTGCACTGATTGTGAAACAGGAGTTGGTTAACCATACCCCCCGGTGTGGCAGAGTCCCGGGGGCACACAACAGACACATGTCCAGTGCAACTCTATCAGCCGTGGGTGGCTGCTGGAACTAGCTGGCCTCTAAGGACGGATATCACTAATAAAAGATGACATTTGTCGTCATGATGCACCAATGAAGCCCCGGCGAGTAACTCGCCGGGGCTACATTGGTGCATCATGCCGACCCTTGGGACCTTGAGAGTGTCTCAACCCCATAGGGTTGGCATGATGCTTGAATGCAGTTGCCAGCGCTGCATTCATGCATCATGACAACCAAAGGTATATATGTTGCATTAATGCATTATGTTGTCCTTGAAGGGTTAAGGCCTGCAGAGGGCTTTAATATTGTAGTCGATCAAGATTCAACCAACCCGGTTCTGCTTCTGAGTTATACAACACAATCTCTATTCAAGTAACCTGATTAATACTTCTAAGGCCACCCAAAAATAAAATGGTTTCTCATCACCGCGCATATAATACAAATCAGGTTTTGAGGAAAACATTTTCTTGCCAAAATTTGTTGGAAAAAAAGACTGATAAAAATGTACAAAAAATGTCATATTTGGTGTCAAATTAAAGCTAATAATGCCAGTAATGCAGTGGTATAGAGATAACCTACTTTTTCTGCAACCTGATTATAACAGCTAATTCATGTGTGGTTCACGGGAGATAAGTATGCTGGAACTGGCGGGGTTCAAACCAGGTTCGCGAGTATCCGAACCAGACTCTTAGTACGTTAACCTGATCCGAAGTAGGATCTACGAGTGGCTCGTATTGCATGCTTCCACATAGCATAGTGGTGGAGCATACCGTGTATAGGGACGCAACACGAGAGGGGGCCTGAGGGCATCTAGTGCAAGGTGATCTTGTCCTGAGACTGGACCATGATCTGTTCTTGCAGGCCACCTTATATACTGGGGGAGGTGACACCTGCTCAAAAAATCCATAGATTGAAAGGGTTAGACAGTACAGACTATCCTAGGTTGGTCATATGAGTGTTAGTCATAATGGCAAAGTTATATTCAAAAATGACCGAGGGGTCAGTCAGTAGTGGCTAACCTAGGTTCATCATTGATGTGTTTTATTTGAATACCACTAGTTGGGGCCACCTGTCATGACCACTCAGTGGCTCCCCCTGGAAATAAAAAAAATAAGGTGGGTTGGTCAGTACTGACCAACCTGACAATAATAACTGACCTAGGTTGGTCGTATAGGGAGCCAAAAAATGACTAACTAGGCTAGGCACTAGTGACTGAGAGGTTGGGCGTATAGGGAGCCTAGGAATATCAGTGTGGTAATGAGAACGAGAACTGATGATAATTAAGGGGTAAAGGATTACCTGACACTCCAAAGGTGATGGGGCACACAGGTAAGACGCGAGCCACTCCCCCCTAAGGGAACAGGATCCCCTGGTGCGGGTTAATGACCGGTTAACAACCAACCCAGTGAAGTAGAGTGTATGACACATGTGTAGGGGTTGTGAAAGTATGAAGAGGTTCCAATTCGGTTTGAATGCAATAGGTTTTTATTCAGTCTCACGATCTCTTTATGTTCTCATTCGAACACGGCCTCGAAGGTAGGATTCAATATCGTACAGGTCATCAACGGACAAGCGGATAACCGAACAGGGACATGGCGTAGGTGTTGCCACCTAGCGTTCAAGCGATGCCATTCCCGCCTTTACTCCACGAACCCATGTATACACGTATTATTCATGCCCCTACACATGTATTAAGTTACCCATAATAATACATACCATCAAAATGCTATGCCTTTGTCCTCGCAATCCATGAATGCAGGACAGGCAAGTGTAATCTCCAGTGCTGCATTCAAGCATCATGCCAACCATTCGAGAAGAGTGTACCAACCCTGTAAGGTCGGCATGATGCTTGAATGCAGCACTGGCAAGTTGCTCATCAGGGCTGCATTCATGCATCATGACAACAATTGGTATGAAATAAAGGACTTTGCTGCCCTTAAGGGGCTTAACAGTGGGTAATTAACATTATGGGTAATTGCTAGCTGCCAGAGGGGAGCCCTAAACCTTCTAAGCGGATGGATTACCGGTATTTCATAACCAGGCAATAATTAAAATCTGCCTACATGGATGCCTGGACACATGGATACATGCTCCCATTCGTAACCCATACACTGAAAAAGTAAACTTGTCTCCAGACTCGTCCAACTGACTGTCATAAAATAAACGAGTCAAAAGTTGTCTAACAAATAGAATCTGGACCTGGCAAAGGTCGGGTTTTGGGCTGGCACATGCCAAGTGGGTCTTCTATTTCCAGCTAGAAGACCCGCTTCCTTGTCACTTAGATGAGTTTTTAACTTGTTTTATTTTCATGACCGTCACTTAAAAGAGTCTGAAGACAAGTTCACTTTTTCAGTGTACGATGATGTGGAAGGAACGTTCCCTAGTCTATGGGGCAGGGCAGGGCAGGGCAGGGCAGAGCAGAGCAGGGCAGGGCAGGGCAGGGCAGGGCAGGGCAGGGCAGGGCAGCCCAGGGTCAGGCCCATAGCTAGCCCTCTTCGTGGGGTGGTTTTTGAAGAAGGTGGAACTAGATCAGTTTAAAGGTGGAACTTGGTGGATGCAAATACGGATTCTATTCGCACACAAAACGATGGTTCTAATGGACGTATATCACAATGTATCATGCTTTCATAGTTTCTATGCATGGAGCTAATCAACTCCATATTCAGAAATGCTTGTGGTCCATTGGGCTGTGGGGGGGGGGGGGGGGGGGGGGCAGGGGGCATTCGTTCAAACCAACGAGGCCGCCTCCTAGTTACGGGCCTGAGGGTTCTAAATAGACTCAATGTGTGGGGCGCATTTAAGAAATCAATAGAACCTGCCAAATGCTGCCCCAATTAACCTATGTACATACGGACCCAGTAGCCATGGACTGATGAATAACATCAATGTTGTAAATTGGCTAATCAATACTGACCATTTAACCCTTTAAGGTCGGATGTCGCTAAAAAATGATATTTGTTGTCATGATGCATCAAATGCAACCCTGCGAGTTACTCGCCAGCTTATGTTAAGAGCATAACACATTATGCGGTCCTTAAAGGGGTAGCAGTTATGGAAATGAACAAAGAATCTTGTCCTTTTAAATATGAATCAATTTCCTTATTTTCTTTGTCTGATGGATAATTATCTAGGAGTCTGAGAGGTTTGGGGAGGAAAGGAATATTTTGGTGGCGATAATAGAAGGAGTTTTTAATGTGAGAACGAAGTAAGAATTGGCCATTCTCCTCCGCCCAGACTGTATCCAACTCTGGCACCACTCATATATGCGGTCAGGCCTTCCCAGACTGTCTCTCTCTCTCTCTCTCTCTCTCTCTCTATTTATATATACACTCAGAAAGAGACTGTTTGGCACGTACTTTTATTTCTACTATGTCTTCCCTTTTCGCCCCTGTCTCCTCCTACCCTGTCCTCTGCTTCGCTATTTACCTCTAGCTTCCCCTGCCCTCCCCTGCCTTCCCCTGCCTTCCCCTGCCTTCCCCTGCCTTCCCCTGCCCTCCCCTGCCTTCCCCTGCCTTCCCCTGCCTTCCCCTGCCTTCCCCTGCCTTCCCTGCCTTCCCCTGCCGTCCCCTGCCTTCCCATGCCTTCCCATGCCTTCCATGCATTCCCCTGTCTTCAACTGTCCTCGCTTCCCTCCCCTTCCCTCCCCTTCCCTCCCCTTCCCTCCCCTTCCCTCCCCTTCCCTCCCCTTCCCTCCCCTTCCCTCCACTTCCCTCCCCTTCCCTCCCCTTCCCTCCCCTTCCCTTCCCTCCCCTTCCCTCCCCTTCCCTCCCCTTCCCTCCCCTTCCCTCCCCTTCCATCCCCTTCCCTCCCCTTCCATCCCCTTCCCTTCCCTCCCCTTCCCTCCCCTTCCCTCCCCTTCCCTCCCCTTCCCTTCCCTCCCCTTCCCTCCCCTTCCCTCCCCTTCCCCCCTCTCTTCCACTGTCCTTTCCTGCTCGGACTTTTTGTATTTGTATTTGATATATTTATTTGGCTGAAAAATCTTCATAAAAATACACAGAGTTTACCATTCATTAGCCAAGCTTTAGTCCATAGTGGCTATTCCAGGTTAGTCATGGGGACATTGGTCAGAATGAAGAACTGATATTCAAAAATGACTGAGGTAAAACGAAATATTATGACTGATACCTTACTCAAAAATACCTAATACTCATAGAAATGGAAAGACTAAGGTGCATGGGTAATTGATCACTAACCTAATGGTATTAACTAACCACAGCTGATTGTATAGGGAGCCAGAAAATGACTAACTTGGTTAATCACTAGTGACTAAGTTGTTAGGCAGTGCTGACTGAGGTCAGAGTAGCAGTGCAGCAGCAGAGCCCAGAGGCTCAGGGTTTAAGTGGCGGACCTAAGTCCCTAATGACAAATCAATCCGCGCTATTAAGGGTCTGGGTGCAGCGGTCTGCTGTATCCTGCCGCCAGTAGGCGGGTAAACACGGCAATGTGGCACTAAAAGTAGTCCCTACTCAGACATTACTAGATGTGGTATACCAGGCCAAAAAACAGAAGGTGTGTTTCAGGTAACCTGGCCCTAGATTTAGAAATGGGAGACCCTAGCATTTCCCCCCCTCCCATTTTTGGGATTTATATATATTTAATATTCATCTTTTCCTAAATTTTAGAAAGTTTTTGGTCAGGAAGGACAAGCTCTTACTTACTTCAGCGGCCTAAGGAATTGTCTGACTTCAGGAAATTGATTTTAACAAATATGTCAAAGATGAATCAGTGAGTCATTCTGATGACCCGTCAGGCGATGTTGCGATTTACGACTCATTCTGGGTACCTTCAACAATTAAAACATAAGAAAATCCTACCTACTTACCCTTATGCACAAAGAGAAGAAACAGCATCAGAAGGAAGTCTAGGTTGCCTCCGAAATGACTCTCCTGTTTAGGGGAGTCCAGGTCGCCTAAGGGAGCCTAGGTGACTCTCTGGCTGACCTAAGGGAGTCACCTGGGGGAGTCATATAGCTCTCTGGGTCATAAGACTCTCCCAGGTGACTCCCTTAGGTCAACCAGCCTAGGTGACTCTCTGGCTGACCTAAGGGAGTCACCTGGGGGAGTCATATAGCTCTCTGGGTCATAAGACTCTCCCAGGTGACTCCCTTAGGTCAACCAGAGATTCACCTAGGCTCCTTTAGGCGACCTGGACTCCCCTAAACAGGAGAGTCATTTCGGAGGCAACCTAGACTTCCTTCTGATGCTGTTTCTTCTCTTTGTGAATAAGGGTAAGTAGGTATAAATAGAGAGGCAACCTGGACTCCCTTTTGACTCTGTTTCTTCTCTCTGTGTGAGGACTATGCTGCCTGAAACACACCTTTCTTAGCCTCAACCATGTCAAGGCTACCTACAACTTTATCTTATTCTCTCCTTATGTGGTTACGATACTTGAATGTAGCCCGTGGGGGGAGGTTCACCCTATGCTGGGTCGATATATAGGCTAGTCCCGAATGGTCGGCAAGATCATTTCTGTGAGTTCATAAGGTATCTTTATTTCCACGTGAAGATTTCAAAAATACTAAAAATAGGACACACGTGCCCTTGCAGTATAACTATTATTCTTTAGATTATATATGTCAATGTACGAACATATTCCATATCTTAGACCTAGAATACACAAGTATAGTAGGGTATTACATGATCTAATCAATAATATGGATGTATTTAGCGAGTCTTTGACGTCAATGTCTGTATTCATATTTAGCATACTTAACAAGTGTATTGTTTGATTAGGGTGATCATTTTTATCAAGAGGGGGTGAGGTATAATAGATTTCGACCCCTCTGTGGAGTAGGGGTGGGGGCAAAAATGTTTTACACGTTTTCAGGGGAAAAGCCTGTGTATTAATATGCTTCAAGGGGCCCACGTGCACACCAATTCTTGACCTGTGAGCAGGTGAGGGGGAGCAAATTTCTACCTCTCTAGGTGGGGTTAAAAAATGTGTACGCACCCACCCACTGTTTTCAAAAGAAAGATCACTCCCTTATATCAGACTACAAAGCATAGCATCTTCATTGTACACAGATTCATACAGTCACTAACACATGAATGCAGCACTAGCGAGTTATTCACCAGACCTGCATCTAATCATCCTGAAGACACATACTTTAAGGTTGATCGCTACTCTTAACTTTGTATCCATGAAATGTCCTGTTTTTCACCCCAAAGGTAGCTTTCAACATTTAGAAATGGAAAATGGAAAAAAAATGGGGGGGTCCCGAGCTACTTTTTTTATTACAGATTTTTGAAAAAAAAAAGTATTCTCTATATTTGCCAAAAAAATACAAAAAGAAGGAAATTTTCAAGATTTTTTTTCTTAGTGAACCAATGCCCACATTAATTTTGTAGTGCACATGAATAATGCTAGGTTATGTCCTTTGATGGGAAAAATAGAATGATGGTCAAAAAATGTACCTTTGTATGAAAAAACGTGATGGTTTTATGACGATTATTCAAATTTAATGCATAATTCTTCAGCAATATCTAAATATCACTGAAAAAAATCCATGAACTTTTTTTTTTATTTTTTGAAAAAATTGTTCAGATCAATAGCTAACATTTTAAAGGACTTTTGATAGGTGGTCCCGGGCATATCTTTATGGTTTTGGGCCTTTGAAATTAAAAAATAGTGCAAAAATGGTCTAAATCTCATATTTAGAGCCTAAAAAAATGGGTAAACAGGCAAAAATCGGGGTGAAAAATGGCTGTATTTCCTACCCTTGGTTATTTCAAAGAACCTGATGAGATCTTTACATATCTAGATAATGATTTATTGATTAATAAGTCCAATGTTCTAACTTATAGAAAAAATTGCAAATATTTTTGGTTATAAATACATCAAATATTCAAAGTCCAATAAAACGCTCAATTTTGCTCGAAATTGTCTGATCTTTTCATATAGCTTAGTCAGCATATATATGTTTCTAGTTTATTAATATTAGCTCAATCTGATACATATAAGCTATATGCGCAAAGAGCTGCGCAGTGGTCCGTTTTCAATGAGTAGCGATCAACCTTAAGCACCATGTGGCCCTCAATGTGCATGCTAGGGTTCTGGTTTTCTGGGATACCTGTTTCCTTGTGTATGTATAATGTGGCCTGTTTCCTTAACGTATACCTGTTTCCTATGTGTACTTTCCTCTCTTTGCCTATACCTGTTTCCCCGTGTATGTTTAATATGGAGATATATACCGATTTCCGTGTGTCTGTATAATGTGGCTATATATACTTGTTTCCATCTACATTATAGCTGGTGTATTTATACCTATCAGTGATCAATAGCGGTGTGGGTGCGGGAGTATTGGGCGGCGTCTATTGTACCAGGTCCATCAGGCGCTAATCTGAGTGATCTCACAATCCACATCCTGAGGGTGGCCTTTGTATGTACTGTATTACATGTCAGTACTGAAGGCAAGGCCAACTTTTACTGCACTAAGACAAAAGAAAAGGTGTTTCAGCCAACAATTTTTTATTGTTAAAGGGTGGAAGCCGTGAATCCGTTTATTGATCGGACGAGATTAGTCAATAGGTTTAACATTGTGAACGTTCATCCGATCTGACGGATATATATAATTTATATACGTCAGTGGGTTCACCCTTTTAGGAGAACAAATTTGTGGAAAAAAGTTGATTTTGAAAGACCCTCTGGTTCCTGAGTAGACATCTCATCAATAAAATAAAAGCATACGTAACTTAGTCTCCATCTTATCTACTTGTATAATCATGTATCGTGTTCAATAATACCATATAGGCCTATGTGATGCTAACTGGTATGACCTGAAAATTACCATAGTACATGTATAACAGTCATTCCATGGCTTTTTGTCCACATAGTCGAACTGCATTTATGTCACTTGGATATACTACATTTGTGTGACATGGCAATATATATTTGATGTAACAGAAACCGAGGTATTATACACCAGTTATGCTTGATGACTTGGCTCATCCAACGTTAGAAAGACACTTGTCATGTCATACATTGTACACCAGGAATTTATTCATATGGACAATAGAACTTAACAATATTCAAAAATAAAAGCATCCACACCATGGGGGCAGTCTATGTGTACTGTACTACATGGCAGCACTTGCTTTTGAATGCATTAAGGTCGGGTCAATCCCTTGGTGTAAAAGTAGCTAGATTTTCATCAGTTATCTTTGCCATAAAACCATAATAGCATCTACTTTCTAACAAAGCTGAAAAATAGGAGGGTTCCGAGCTGTTCTCGGAGATATTTAAGCCTTAAAGGGAATCGCTGGTTCCTACACAGAAGCCACCTGGCGGCAAAAATCGAAGCACATGAAAAGTATTCTTTAAGCTGTATTCATATTCCTACATAGACAACCTTCCCTAACTCAACTATTTGTATTTGCTACTTTGACAGTATACCTCCATTGTTCACATATATTCACTGCTAGGACAGCCATAGGGTCCTATAGTTAAGGCAAAAGAAATATTTTTTCAAAATTCATGCCTTTCTCATTTTATCCGTGACCCCCTGTTTTATTGGTCCTAAAATGTTTGTATAGATGTCCATTATACATTCCCAAGGTTTGGTTACAATATCAATAGAAGAAGGGGATAATCCATGACAGACAATGGGAAAATGCTGTTTTCCTATTCATTTCTATAGTTAAGGTACTCCTTTGTTCAAATGGCCGTATCATGAAAGTTAGTACCGTGACATGGCAATTTCTTTTGATTTTCTATTAGATAATAAATCAAACTAACATAATCCTGAGTTATATGCAAAAGTCAATAGAACATCAGTAATCCTGCGACAAGTAGCGAGTCCCTTTAAGTCAATGTTTCATATAATAGGAGTAAATAGTGTTTTGCCACATATGTATATAAAATAGTATTGAAAAGTAGCTAAATTTCTATATAGCTCTCTCACAATATAGGCTTTAATGTTCTCTCTCTAGAGAATCCCATTTGAACATATATATCTAAGTTTTTTTCCATTGAAAAAACAAGTTAAAAGGAAATATACTGAGGGCTAGTTATGTATGACTTCTAAATGAGGGCCACCACCACAGACTCCATAGCACAGTGGCAGAATACATGCCTTCATATCGAAAAGTTGATGGTTCTTGCCCCGGTCAGGCACCACCTTTGTCCATTTTAGGACAATTATTTTGATAAAACTTTGAAAAAAGGGAAAGGTGTGTCAGGCAACTAATTGTTAATGTTAGATTTTGGAAAACTTATTTTTGGAAAAGTTGACCCTGTGGAGGGGGTCATGGGGTTTGAAAAATATCATTTTTGTTCTTACCTATATTTTGGGACCCAAATGCATAGTTCCAGCATGTCCCCCAAAAAATAGGTTCGATGAACAGTACTACATATTTTCCCTCAGGGTGATTATGCTGCCCTTAAGGGGTTAACTATGTAACACAGTACTATACGCTTGGTGGTTATTAACCTTTGAAGGACGGATGTCGCTAAAAGATGACATTTGTCATCATGATGCACCAATGCAGCCACACTGAGTAACTCCCCGGTGCATCATGCCGACCCTTCAGGAGCGTTCCAACCCTGTTCCAACCCAAGAGCATCATACATTAATATGCATTATGCCGTCCTTAAAGGGTTAAAACGCTATGCTGCCCTTAGAGGGTTAAGATAGTACTAAAATATACCTGGTGGTTATTAAAGCACTATGCTGTCCTTATAGGGTTAACACAGTGCTATATATATACCTGGTGGTTATTAAGCACTATGCTGCCCTTATAGGTTTATCACAGGGCTATATATAGCTGGTGGTTATTAAGCACTATGCTGCCCTTATAGGGTTAACACAGTGCTATATATACCTGGTGGTTATTAAAGCACTATGCTGCCCTTACAGGGTTAACACAGTGCTATATATACCTGGTGGTTATTAAAGGACTATGCTGCCCTAAGAGAGTTAACACAGTGCTATATATACCTGGTGGTTATTAAAGCACTATGCTGCCCTAAGAGGGTTAACACAGTGCTATATATATCTGGTGGTTATTAAAGCACTATGCTGCCCTTATAGGGTTAACACAGTGCTATATATACCTGGTGCCCCGTGCCGGAAGTGGGCGAGGCGGCTGATATTGATCACGTGGGCTAAGACAAAGCTGTGCTTCATGTCATCTACACTCTCCCTGTCTACACTCTCCTTACCACACACTCCTACCTTACCTCTGCCGCAACCTACCGGTTATAGGGGTGTTGATGGCTGTGTCTCATGAGATTGTAACAATTGAAACGTCTTTGACCTGGTGTAGTCTTTGACCAGGTGTAGTCTTTGAGAAATGGCAACCAACTTTTTACAGTGTAGTTACAACATTTCATTTCTTTATTTATCCCTTTAAATATTCTAAAAGACTGGAATATATGGTTATTTTAACAAGTTTGTCATCGGTAAGTTTCGCGGTTGATTGGCAGCCTTGGGGCAAAGATTGAGTGGGATCGGTAGCTGAATGAAAAGGCTGCCTGCATGGAGAGTGTGGGGCACATGGGGGCTGCAGTGGTCGAGACCTTTTGTCTTCTTACCTTATTCCCATTTTTTCTACAGAGGAAGAACCAAGGGCTTTGCCTTTATGGCTTGTAAATCTTTGCCTTAGGTCTCATATAGTTGCCAGCAATTGTCTTAATATATAGCATGAAAGTCTCCTCCGAAAAGAAATAATGTTTTATGTAGCGTCAGTTAGCATAAAGCATGCCTGCGCTAGTGATTAATCCATTAACCCTTTAAGGACAGATGTCGCTAAAAGATGAGATTTGTTGTCATGATGCACCAATGCAGACCCTGCAAGTAATCGCCAGTGCTACATTGATGCATCATGCCGACCCTTTGAGAGTGTCTGAACCCTGTAGGGTCGGCATGATGCTTGAATGCAGCACTGGCTAGTTACTTGTCAGGGCTGCATTCATGCATCATGGCGACCAAGGCATGATGCATTAATGCACTATGCCGTCCTTAAAGGGATAGGCAGGTCTGTAGCGACTACTTGATATTGATTCTGTATATATGTATTTATAAATATAGGTAAGTATAGCATACACCCACGCATGCAGTGGTGTACAACACAGAGAGAATGTGTTCTGAAAATATACATGTCTACAACATTGCAAGGATGGGGAGGGCATTCACGGGTCTTTTTTAAAGTAGATTTATTGACATATCTCATGAAACACAAATGACTATAATCCACTGATAGAATTGTTCACTTAAATCCTCGCTGTGAGAAAGGTTGTCTAGACCTGTAAAGGAATGGCCCTAGACCCCTACATTTGACATGGCGACATGGACCCTTAGCTTAGTGACATTGGACAGGTGGAAAAATTAGATTATAACATCGGACATTGGGCATTTCTTAAAATCAATATGGCGATATGGGCATTTCTTAAAATCGATATGGCGACATGGGCATTTCTTAAAATCGACATGGGACATGAGGACCCCCTATCAAGGGCCCCCCATAGGAGGATATCTTGATAGGTAGAGGAAGTAAGGAAAGGATAAAGAGAGGGGGGCAGGCAGGCAGGCAGACAGGGGGGCAGACAGACAGATACCTACTGGGAACAGGACCTTGAATCAACGTTGATAATGGGTTGATCAACGTCGATAAACGTTGAACTGATTTTCATTAAAACATGAGGCTTGAAAAACATATTGACATGCGACATGAGCAATTCTTAAAATCGACATGGGACATGGGCATTTTTTAAGATCGACAATCGACATGGGGACCCTTATTCATACCCCCTAAAATACAATAAACATAATTCCCGACCGTTACCTTTCCTACATGCTGCTATAAGTGGCACACAAGGATATGGGCCTTAATCAGAATTAAAGTGGGCTCAAACACTACCTTTCTATACAATTCCAATATTTAAGCGTGTATATGTTATGTGCCATTCTGCATAAAAGCTGATGTTTAAAACTGGTGGTAGGCCTCCGGATGAAGATTTGCTTCCTACGCCGCTGAGGAGTTTAACCCCCCACGCCCCACCCCACCGTAATGAGGGGTGTGGCCGGACCCTGCCAGATCATTATATGGAAAATACATTATTGAACTGCCCGGGGTGGAAGCTGGGAGGTCGGGCCTTGGCAATCCTCCCACCTCCCGAACCTGCCACCGGGCAACTGCAGACTACAGAGACCCCCCTCCCCCACCCAACCCCACCGATTCCCTCACCCCCTCCCTTGGTGTAAGGGAGGCAGAGTGATATTAAGGCTCTAAGGCATGCTAGGTACATGGCTATAGTTTATCTATTTATTCATTCATTCCTTTAGTGTAGGGAATGGCTCTAGATCTATGCTGGGCACTGGTAGGGTAGGGCAGGAGAGTGTAGGGTAGGACAGGGTAGGACAAGGTAGCGCAGGAGCGGGTAGGGCAGGGCAGGGCAGGGCGGAGCAGAGCAGGGTAAGGCAGGACAGGGCAGAGGAGGGCAGGGCAAGGTAGGGTACAGTGGGACAGGACAGGGCAGGGGAGGAGACGGCAGGGCAAGGCAGGACAGGGTAGGAGCGGGCAGGGCAGGGCAGGAGAGGGCAGGGCAGGATAGGGTAGGACAGGGCAGGACAGGGCAGGGCAGGACAGGGCAGTTCAGGGCGTGAGAGGGCAGGGCAGGGTAGGGCAGGGCAGGACAGTGTAGGGTAGGGTAGGACAGGGTAGGGCTGGGCAGTGTAGGGTAGGGCAGGGCAGGGCAGGGCAGGAGAGGGCAGAGCAGGAGAGCGCAGGGCAGGGCAGGACAGGGCAGGGCAGGGTAGGGTAGGGCAGGGCAGGAGAGGGCAGGGTTGGGTAGGGCAGGGCAGGGCAGGAGAGGGCAGGGTAGGGCAGGGCAGGGTAGGGTAAGGCAGGAGAGGGCAGGGTAGGGTAGGGTAGGGCAGGAGAGGGCAGGGCAGAGCAGGACAGTGTAGGGTAGGGCAGGCCAGGGCAGGACAGGGCAGGGAAGGGAAGGGTAGGGCAGGGTAGGGAAGGGCAGGAGAGGGCAGGGCAGGGCAGGGCAGAGTATGGTAGGGCAGGGTAGGGAAGGGCAGGAGAGGGCGGAGCAGAGCAGGGTAAGGCAGGGCAGGACAGGGCAGGGCAGGGCAGGAGAGTGCCCTGCCCTGCCCTGTAGGGTAGGGCAGGGCAGGAGAGGGCAGGGTTGGGTAGGGCAGGGCAGGGCAGGAGAGGGCAGGGTAGGGCAGGGCAGGGTAGGGTAAGGCAGGAGAGGGCAGGGTAGGGTAGGGCAGGGCAGGAGAGGGCAGGGTAGGGCAGGGCAGGGTAGGGTAAGGCAGGAGAGGGCAGGGTAGGGTAGGGCAGGGCAGGACAGGGCAGTTCAGGGCGTGAGAGGGCAGGGCAGGGCAGGGCAGGAGAGTGCCCTGCCCTGCCCTGTAGGGTAGGGCAGGGCAGGAGAGGGCAGGGTTGGGTAGGGCAGGGCAGGGCAGGAGAGGGCAGGGTAGGGCAGGGCAGGGTAGGGTAAGGCAGGAGAGGGCAGGGTAGGGTAGGGCAGGGCAGGAGAGGGCAGGGCAGAGCAGGACAGTGTAGGGTAGGGCAGGCCAGGGCAGGACAGGGCAGGGAAGGGAAGGGTAGGGCAGGGTAGGGAAGGGCAGGAGAGGGCAGGGCAGGGCAGGGCAGAGTATGGTAGGGCAGGGTAGGGAAGGGCAGGAGAGGGCGGAGCAGAGCAGGGTAAGGCAGGGCAGGACAGGGCAGGGCAGGGCAGGGCAGGAGAGTGCAGGGCAGGGCAGGACAGTGTAGGGAAGGGCAGGGCAGGACAGGGCAGGACAGGGCAGGGCAGGGCGGGAGAGGGCAGGGCAGGGTAGGGCAGGGCAGGACAGTGTAGGGTAGGGTAGGACAGGGTAGGGCAGGGCAGTGTAGGGTAGGGCAGGGCAGGGCAGGAGAGGGCAGGGCAGGAGAGCGCAGGGCAGGGCAGGACAGGGCAGGGCAGGGTAGGGTAGGATAGGGCAGGAGAGGGCAGGGTAGGGTAGGGCAGGGTAGGGCAGGGCAGGGCAGGGCAGGAGAGGGCAGGGCAGGAGAGGGTAGGGTAGGGCAGGGCAGGAGAGGGCAGGGTAGGGCAGGGCAGGGTAGGGTAAGGCAGGAGAGGGCAGGGTAGGGTAGGGCAGGGCAGGGCAGGAGAGGGCAGGGCAGAGCAGGATAGTGTAGGGTAGGGCAGGCAAGGGCAGGACAGGGCAGGGCAGGGAAGGGTAGGGCAGGGCAGGACAGTGTAGGGTAGGGTAGGACAGGGTAGGGCAGGGCAGTGTAGGGTAGGGCAGGGCAGGGCAGGGCAGGGAAGGGTAGGGCAGGGTAGGGAAGGGCAGAAGAGGGCAGGGTAGGGTAGGGCAGGGTAGGTAAGGGCAGGAGAGGGCAGGGCCGAGATTGAAGTGATAGTCTTCCATCATGAACACAGTTAGGCCAAAAAAAAAGAGGTTTGTTTCAGGTAACATTGGAAGAAACTCTAGGGTCAGTAGGTCGGATTTTTCTTCTTTCTTTTTACCTTACCTTAAAATCGACCCAAAAAAGTGTAAAAATGAGAAGAATTTTCCAAAACTTTTGTAAATCTAAGATTGACCCCAAAAAAGTGTAAAAATATAAAATTTCTTCAGAATTGGATAAAAAAAAACGTAGGGTGGGCCCTGTTTAGATAGGGTCGGTCGGGTGACCTGAAACAAACCTTTCTTTTCTTTTGGTCTTACCTCAACTGGATGTTAATCATCGTCTCAGGTCATGGACCTTAAACTGTCACCTTCAGTATAAATAAAAGAAAGTTCAAATCAATTCTAATTCATAATGTTAACTGTGTGCAACAAAATAGGCAATCTCATGAACTACTCAGTATTGAGCCAATCAGCAGGCAGGAAATTAGGTCAGAGTGACCTAATTTGGAGACAGCTGATTGTCTTGAGGTGTGGATGGCACAAACAGGTTTTTCCTGACGGCCATGACATAACGGGATTTAAGTCTTTACAATTACACAATCAACAATTACATGTCTAGTGCAGAGTGCAGTGGTTGATTGAGGTAAAAAGTAAAAAGTCAAAGTAAAGGTCACGAGTCGCTGCCCGCTGCTAACCGCTCCATCATGCCGCCTCGCTGAGTTAACACAGGATCTTTCATCAGATTGTGCGGACAAGCGTTCCGAGCGCAATTTTAATTCATAATCTTACATCTTAATCTATAATCTTACATCTTAATCTTACTTCTTAATCTATAATCTTACTTTTTAATCTATAATCTTCAATGGTAGTTTCCTTATAGATGGTCCTTATATATGACATAAGTTTGCCTTGATGGTAAATACCCTACGAGGTAGGGGCAAACAGTGTGGGCCTTATGCATCTTTACTGTATGTTCAAACTGAAGGAAAAGAAAAAAGTAAGAAAAGAAAATAAGAAAAAAAAAACACATGTATCAACTGCTGATTTAAATCTTTAAGGACAGCATGATGCCTCAAAGATTCACTTGTTGTCATGATGCGCTTATACAGTGGAGGCGAGTTACTCGTCAGCATCATGGGGGTCTGGCTGGGGGGTCCCCATGTCGCATCTCGATTTTAAGAAATAGCCATGTCACCTGTCACTTAAATTCCCATGTCCCATGTCGCTGCTAAGAACATGTCATGTCCCATGTCGATTTTAAGAAACACCCTGTGTCATGTCACTTATTTTTTCCTCATGTCACTAAGCTCCATGTCGAATGTCGATTTTAAGAAAAGTCCATGTCGCCATGTCGAATTTAGTGGTCCATACCCATGCATCATGACCATTAAGGGCATTAGAGAGTTATTTAAAAGAAGTATACTGTATATAATGAGTTAAATGCACATGTCGTAAAGGTCCTCTTTATATCTCACACACCTTTACGACATCATATTTGGGTGATTGCTAAAGGGAAGGAACGTTCACAAATGATATATAAGAAATTCCAAAATTGGGTGATATTATTTGTGAACGTTCCCCAATACATGGACTGTAAGAACCAAGCTCGGGGAACATTCAACAATTACGTCACTGCAGGGGGGGGGGTCTCTTAGTCTGGCATACAAATACTGTGTAATACAGTAACAAATAGGTGGGTGGGTTTTGAAAATATTCCCAAATGCAGTGGCATAATTGTGGCCCTACATGGGTAAAATTTAGCAGGGCTGACACGACCCTTTTAAAATCGACACAGGTAACATGGCCCATTTAAAAATCGATGCATGCAGAAAAATTAGGGATAAAATCGACCAACAGAGATTTCCGAGAGTTCCTTCATATAAACATAAAGTGACGCAGTGACACGCTGCTTTCCCTAAAAAGTGGCACAATGACACGCTCAAAATCCCGAGGACCCATGTAGAGGCACATAATGGTTGAACGTTCCCGAGGAGCCAGTGTGAGTTACAGTGCACTCCAGCTGAGTGCAAATAAAGGTGTCTGCTCAAAAATGTGCAGTTTGGGCTTAAAGTCGACATGATGTAAAAGCCAATGGAGAAGGAATTAGTGTGAGTGTAATAGATGGCAGAGGAAGCGTGGTCTTTTCCCACATCCTGCTTCATAATTAATGTGATTGATTTTTAAGCCCCTCTCCCCCCGCCTCCCCCCATCCCCCGCGTGCACACCAGCCTCGGCCAGCGTCTATCCTACCAGTTGGATAGCCTGGGAGCAGGCTTTCTTCCTATTACAATGCACACATTTCATCTAGCCCTGTCAAGTATTGGTGCTGATTACACAGAAGCCGGCACCTATTTAATTGCCCCTTTGATCTAGCTAAGTATCACCCTGTAGTGGATATGTATTGACCACTCAAAATACGTCCATTTGCGCCACCAAACTGGCGCAAAAGTGAAATGCAGACCTGCTCCCAGCCCATACATTAGTATAGGGCTGGGAGTCTGAGACTGCGTGCACACCGCCCACCCTCAGGTGGGGCTCTGGATGGGGGGTCCCCATGTCGAATGTCGATCTTAAAAAATGGCCATGTCACATGTCAATGTCGCTTAATAATGCTCATATCCCATGTCGATTTTAAGAATTGCTCATGTCGCCTGTCACTATGTTTTTGGGCCTCATGTCATATGTCACTAGGCCTCATGTCGATTGTCGATTATAAGAAATGGTCATGTCGCCATGTCGAATTTGGTGGTCCACACCCATTCAGGTTGTCACTCCCAGCTGTTTAACAGCATCTTTTAAACCATTAAGGCCTCCAGAGGTATACTGCATCTGGGACCTGCTGGCAAAGCCGACAAAGAGCTTCTTTAATGAGCTCACAGCTGGACTGGATACCCAATGTCTCAGACAAATTAGCAGGGCAATAAAATGTGGGGAAGGGTTGGTGCTATCTTCAAATAATCCCACTGTGGGTTGTAAAACTAGTGGTAAATGTGGTAACTGGTAGCGTCTGTAAATGGCACCTAGGATATGAGTAACAGGATTAGTCTTTTTGATTAATGTACTGGTTATATTTTGCTTTGCCTTCGGAATTTTTGAATATCACTGTGTCATTTTGACTTAGGGAATACCTCTATGACCAACCCGGGATAGCTTATACTGACTACACTTTTAAAGATACAGATTATCAGTGTCTATAGACGAAGACTACAGACTACAGAGAGCCCCCCTCCCCCATCCAACCCCGCCCAACCCCACCGATTCCCTCACCCTCTTCCCCTGGATGTAAGGGAGGGAGAGTGATATTAAGGCTCTAAGGCATGGTAGGTACATGGCTATAGTTTATCTATTTATTCATTCATCCCTTTAGTGTATGGAATGGCTCTAGATCTATGCTGGGCACTGGTAGGGTAGGGCAGGAGAGTGTAGGGTAGGACAGGGCAGGGCAGGACAGGGCAGGACAGGGTAGGGCAGGAGAGGGAAGGGTAGGGCAGGAGAGGGCAGGGTAGGACAGGGCAGGGCAGGGCAGGACAGGACAGGACAGGGCAGGGCAGGGCAGGGCAGGGCAGGGCAGGGCAGGGCAGGGCAGGGCAGGGCAGGGCAGGGCAGGGCAGGGCAGGACAGGACAGGGCAGGGCAAGGCAGGGCAGGACAGGGCAGGGCAGGGCAGGAGAGGGCAGAGTAGGGTAGGGCAGGGTAGGGCAGGACAGGGCAGGGCAAGACAGGGCAGGACAGGGCAGGGCAGGGCAGGGCAGGGCAGGGCAGAGTAGGGTAGGGCAGGGTGGAGAAGGGCAGGAGAGGGCAGGGTAAGGTAGGGCAGGGCAGGGAAGGGTAGGGTAGGGCAGAGTAGGGCAAGGTAGGGCAGGGCAGGGCAGAGGAGGGTAGGGTAGGGCATGGCAGGAGAGGGCAGGGTAGGGCAGGGCAGAGATTGAAGCGATATATAGGTAGGGTACAGTGGGACAGGACAGGGGAGGAGATGGCAGGGCAAGGCAGGACAGGGTAGCAGCGGGCAGGACAGGGCAGGAGAGGGCAGGGCAGGGCAGGGCAGAAGAGGGCAGGGCAGGACAGTGTGAGGTAGGGCAGGGCAGGAGAGGGCAGGGCAGGGCAGGACAGGGCAGGGTAGGGCAGGGCAGGAGAGGGCAGGGTAGGGCAGGGCAGGACAGGGCAGGGCAGGACAGGGCAGGGTAGGGTAGGGCAGGGCAGGAGAGGGTAGGAGAGGGCAGGGTAGGGCAGGACAGGGCAGGAGAGGGCAGGGCATGGCAGGAGCGGGCATGGCAGGGCAGGAGAGGGCAGGGCAGGGCAGGAGAGGGCAGAGCAGGGTAGGGAAGGGCAGGAGAGGGCAGGGCAGGACAGGGCAGGGCAGGGCAGGGCAGGGCAGGGCAGAGTAGAGTAGGGCAGGGTAGGGTAGTGCAGGAGAGGGCAAGCTAGGGTAGGGCAGGAGAGGGCAGGGCAGGACAGAGTAGGGTAGGGTAGGGCAGGGCAGAGGTTGAAGCGAAATATAGTCTGCCATCATGAACACAGTTAGGCCAAATAAAAAAAAGGTTTGTTTCAGGTAACATGGGAAGAAACTCTAGGGTCGGTAGGTCGGATTTTTCTTCTTTCTTTTTTACTTTTTTTTTTACATATCTTAAAATCGACACAAAAAAGTGTGAAAATGAGAAGAATTCTTGTGAATTGGATAAAAAAAACGTAGGCTGGGCCCTGTTTAGATAGGGTCGGTCGGGTAACCTGAAACAAAGCTTTTTTTTCTTTTGGTCTTACCTCAACTGGATATTAATCATCGTCTCAGTTCATGGACCTTAAACTGTCACCTTCAGTATAAATAAAAGAAAGTTCAAATCAATTCTAATTCATAATGTTAACTGTGTGCAACAAAATAGGCAATCTCATGAACTACTCAGTATTGAGCCAATCAGCAGGCAGGAAATTAGGTCAGAGTGACCTAATTTGGAGACAGCTGATTGTCTTGAGGTGTGGATGGCACAAACAGGTTTTTCCTGACGGCCATGACATAACGGGATTTAAGTCTTTACAATTACACAATCAACAATTACATGTCTAGTGCAGAGTGCGGTGGTTGATTGAGGTAAAAAGTAAAAAGTCAAAGTAAAGGTCACGAGTCGCTGCCCGCTGCTAACCGCTCCATCATGCCGCTTAGCTGAGTTAACACAGGATCCTTCATCAGATTGTGCGGACAAGCGTTCCGAGCGCAATTTTAATTCATAATCTTACATCTTAATCTATAATCTTACATCTTCATCTTAATCTTACTTCTTAATCTATAATCTTACTTTTTAATCTATAATCTTCAATGGTAGTTTCCTTATAGATGGTCCTTATATATATGACATAAGTTTGCCTTTATGCTAAATACCCTACGAGATTGGGGCAAACAGTGTGGGCCTTATGCATCTTTTCTGTATGTTCAAACTGAAGGAAAAGAAAAAAGTAAGAAAAGAAAATAAGGAAAAAAAACACATGTGTCAACTGCTGAGTTAAACCTTTAAGGCCTCAATGATTCACTTGTTGTCATGATGCGCTGATACAGTGGAGGCGAGGTACTCGTCAGCATCATGGGGGTCTGGACGGGGGGTCCCCATGTCGCATCTCGATTTTAAGAAATAGCCATGTCACCTGTCACTTAAATTCCCATGTCCCATGTCGCTGCTTAGAACATGTCATGTCCTATGTCGACTTTAAGAAACACCCTGTGTCATGTCACTTATTTTTTTCCTCATGTCACTAAGCTCCATGTCGAATGACGATTTTAAGAAAAGGCCATGTCGCCATGCCGAATTTAGTGGTCCATACCCATGCATCATGACCATTTAGGGCATTAGAGAGTTATCTAAAAGAAGTATACTGTATATAATGAGTTAAATGCACATGTCGTAAAGGTCCTCTTTATATCTCACACACCTTTATGACATCATATTTGGGTGATTGCTAAAGGGAAGGAACGTTCACAAATGATATATAAGAAATTCCAAAATTGGGTGATATTATTTGTGAACGTTCCCCAATACATGGACCATAAGAACTAAGCTAGGGGAACATTCAACAATTACGTCACTACAGGGGTGGGGGGGGGGTCTTTTGGTCTGGCATAGAAATACTGTGTAAAACTGTGACAAATAGGAGGGTGGGTCTTGAAAATACTCCCAAATGCAGTGGAATAATTGTGCCCCTGTATTGGTAAAATTTAAAAATCGATGGACACAGAAAAAGTAGGGATAAAATTAGCCTACAGAGATTTTCCTGAGAGTTCCTTCATATATACATAAATTGACGCAGTGACACGCTGCTTTCCCTAAAAAGTGACACAGTGACACGCTCAGAATTCCGAGGATCCATGTAGAGGCACATAATTGTTGAACGTTCCCGAGGAGCCAGTGTGAGTTACAGTGTACTCCAGCTGAGTGCAAATAAAAGTGTCGGGTCAAAAATGTGCAGTTTGGGCTTAAAGTCGACATGATGTAAAAGCCAATGGAGAAGGAATTAGTGTGAGTGTAATAGATGGCAGAGGAAGCGTGGTATTTACCCACATCCTGATTCATAATTAATGTGATTGATTTTTAAGCCCCTCCCCCCCCCCCACCTCCCCCCATCCCCCGCGTGCACACCAGCCTCCGCCAGCATCTATCCTATCAGTTGGATAGCCTGGGAGCAGGCTGTCTTCTTATTCCAATGCACACATCTAGCCCTGTCAAGTAAAGGTGTTGATTACACAGAAGCCGGCACCTATTTAATTGCCCCTTTGTTCTAGATAAGTATCACCCTGTAGTGGATTATGTGTTGACCACACAATATACGTCCATTTGCGCCACCAAACTGGCGCAAAAGTGAAATGCAGACCTGCTCCCAGCCCATGCATTAGTATAGGGCTGGGAGTCCGAGACTGCATACACGCTGCCCGCCCTCAGGCTGTCAGTACCAGCTGTTTAACAGCATCCTTTAACCATTAAAGCCTCCAGAAACAGTCCTAGCCGAGCCAGGACTGGCACGCGGGGATATTTAAATTGCTCAACCACAGGACTTCATTTGGGGGCTTCTACATTCCCGTATAGAACCTGTGGTATCTATGTATTTCATGTGGGGTGGAACATAACAAGGCAATAAAACCCCATGTTCTAAGTCCGATATATAACATTAACCTGGGTTTTATGGCTTTAGATCCCTCCCTAGGGTCGCTGTTTGGATCTCCTAGAACCTTCGTACAGGTATCAATGCATTATGCCCTTTGGGTCCCCATGTCGCATGTCGGTTTTAAGAAATGGCCATGTCAGATGTCTATGTTGCTTAAAAATGCTCATGTCCCATGTCGATTTTAAGAACTGTCCATGTCCCATGTCACTATCTTTTCAAGCCTCATGTCGCATGTCACTAGGCCTCATTTCGCATGTCGAATTTAAGAAATGCCCATGTCGCCATGTCGAATTTAGGGGTCAAGGGCCATTTTATTGTCATGATGCATTCATGCAGTCCTGGCAAGTAACTGACCAGTGCTGCATTCATACATCGCGCAGACCATACAGGGACTTTTGGCGCCAAAATAGATGTCATGATGCACAAATGCAGCCCTGGAGAGGTACTTGCGCTCGCTGCATTCGTGCATCATGACGACAATGGGAACAGCACAGTAGAGTATTATGTGACCCTTCCAGGTTTAATGCTCGTCCTGGGATGGACTCACATTTGCTCTGAAACCTTTACACAGATTTATCACATGGTGAAGACCTGAGTTACTATGCTGAAGTACTGGAATTGTCTCCCATTGAAAATGATATGTCGTCTATAGATAAAAAGTCCCCTGCACTTCCTGAAGTGCTCTTTTATTTCAAAAACGCTATTGACAGTTCGAACTGTCAATAGTGGAAAATATTTCTGTTATTGACAGTTCACACTGTCAACAGTGGAAATTATTCCTGTTATTGACAGTTCCTTATGCGAACTGTCAATAGTGGAATATTTCTGTCTTATTGACAGTTCCCACTAACATTGTAGTCAAAAAGTTTGTTTTTTTGGCAAAACCTTTTTTTTTCACCAACATCGTTTTTTTCCCGCCAAATCGTTTTTTTACCAAAATCGGTTGTGGACCCAAAATCGGTTGTGGACTCAAAATCGGTTGTGGACCCGAAATTGGTTATGGACCCAAATTCGGTTGTGCCCCAAAAATTGGTTTCCCCCAAAAATCGGTTTTGCACCAAAAAATAGGTTTTGCCCCAAAAATAGGTTTTGGTGGAAAACTTTTCCACCGAAATCGACTTTTCCACCGAAATCGACTTTTCCACTGAAATCGACTTTTCCACCGAAATCGACTTTTCCACCAAAATCGACTTTTCCACCAAAATCGACTTTTCCACCAAAATCGACTTTTCCACCAAAATCGACTTTTCCACCAAAATCGACTTTTCCACCAAAATCGACTTTTCCACCAAAATCGACTTTTCCACCAAAATCGACTTTTCCACCAAAATCGACTTTTCCACCAAAATCGACTTTTCCACCAAAATCGCTCTCAGGGTTATAACGAACTGTCAATAAGAGAGGAAATTCCCACTATTGACAGTTCGGTGAAGAACTGTCAATAACGGTATAATTTACCACAATTGACAGTTTGAACTGTCAATAAGAGAAAAATATCCCACTATTGACAGTCTGAACTGTCAATAAGAGGAAAGTTTTCCACTATTGACAGTTTGAACTGTGAATAGCTAAATCAAGGTGGGCCAGCTATTGACAGTGCAAACTGTCAATAGTAGAAATCAATCTTCTTATTGACAGTTCAAACTGTCAATAACAGAATAAAGTTCCCTTATTGACAGTTCAAACTGTCAATACCAGGATGTAATTCCCTTATTGACAGTTCACACTGGCAATAACAGATTAATTTTCTCTTATTGACAGTTCCAAAAAGGAACTGTCAATAAGAGAATCTTTTTTCCCTTATTGACAGTTCATAAGGGAGATTTATTCTGTTATTGACAGTTCAAACTGTCATTAAGGAAATTTTATTCTGTTATTGACAGTTCAAACTGTCAATAGTCACGGCCCTTTTATTTGCCTGGTCAGACATGAACGGCCTGGTACCATGCAATAGAGAGGTGCACACTATACCCGCAGCCCTTCATATTCAGTGGCGTAAGAGAGGGGGATCCAGCCCCCCTCCCAATCACAGAGAAGGGGGGAGGGCGGAAAAAAGACCCTACATTGCAATAAACATAATTTCTAAATCTAACCTCTCCCTCATAGGGAAAATGGGGCACAGGGATTGGGCCCCTATAGTTAGACTTAAAGGGGGGTTAAACACTAGTTCTCTATACCATGTCAACCTAAATGTGGCTATTCTCCATCATGCATGAAAGCCAATGCTAAAAACTGGTTGGGTAGGGCCTCCTAGATCCCCCCCCCCCCTAAATAAAGATCTACCTACACCTCTGATGTCAGCTGGAGTTCACTGAGGGGGGGGGGTCATGTGGACGATGAGATGACATGAGATTAGCGCCTGATGGACTTGGTACAATAGACCAGCCATACCGCAGCTGACGCCGCCCAATACTCCCGCACCCACACCGCTATTGATCACTGATAGATATAAATACACCAGCTATAATGTAGATGGAAACAGGTATATATATAGCCGCATTACACATACACACGGAAACAGGTATAGGCAAGGAGAGGAAAGTATACATAGTATCACGAAAAGGAAACACAGGTACATGTAACGGAAACAGGTATATCTAGCTAGAATTGGTAGGTTGGTCCGGGAAGTTGGTCCAGTCTGACCATACTCGCTCTATTTTTGGCCTGCTTCTAATAACTTAGTCACTAGTGATGAACCTATTTAGTATATTGTTGATTCCCTATACGCCAAACCATAGTTAGTTAACACTGTCATGTTTGATAACCAATACTACATGACTATCCCGCTTTCCATTTCTATGAGTAATAGGATTAGTCTTTGATTAATGCATTGGTTATATTTTGCTTTGTCTTCGGCATTTCTGAATATCAGTGCGTCATTTTGACTTTGACGCTTGAGGAATATCCCTATGACTAACCCGGGATAGCTTATACTGACTAACCTCTTAAAGATACAGATTACCAGTGTATATAGCCACAGTGCACACACAGACGGAGGCGGGTACATCTAGCCTTATTATACATACAATAGGAAACAGGTATAACGTAAAGGGAGGCAAATATACATATCCCACTATAGGAGAGGAGAGCAAACATAATTACAAACAGAGACGGTGCTGAAGAGACGCTAGGGTCAAAAAAGAAAGGTGTGTTTCAGGTTACTAGATCCTACCTAGCAAAACAGGGCCGACTTTAGAAATTTATATCCAATTTTGCCAAAAAATCATATATATCAAGTAATTTTTGGGCTATTTGAGAACCGCTTTGATAATCCATGAGTCGACGCTGTCGTCAACAAGTCGCCGCTGAAGTTTGTGAGCCAATTTTCGACCCTACCTAGCAAAAGAGGGCAGACCCTAGGATCCTTTTTTTTTTTAAATGTTCATATTTCATGCAAATAAATTTTGGGCTTTTTCACAGAGTCAATTAGATAGTCCACAAGTTCATTTATCGGCTAGTGGGGGCTGAAGTTTGCGAGTAAATTTTTGGCTACTTTCCAGGCCAAAGTGAAAAAAACCAACTGAAATCCAACCTTCCCTACCAAGATTTTAGATTATGTAACTTGAAACACACATTTTTTTCTTTTTTGGCCTCATCCACAGGTAATGTGTGATTGCGGAGAAACTAATCTCCACTCTGCTCTTTCTTTTGCAACCACTACACTGTAAAAACTGTGTTCAGATACTAAACACTTCTTTGAACACTTATTGTGCCCTTTATCCTTAACACTTCTATAGTAAGGTATATATACAAGTATTTCAGTAAAAAGTGTTTTTAAAAACATAATCTAAACGCTTTTGCAGTGTTTAAGTAAAAGTGTTTAAATGCTAAACACTTTTCGAAATAGTGTGTGAATAAGTTTTTAGAATCTAAGCACATTATCATTATCAGATTATGTGTCTGAACACATAAACACTTTTTTCAAATGTTTAGTTACAACCTGTTAAGAATCTAAACACTTTTGTAGAGTGTTGGAAACAACGGACACAATAAGTGTTTAAATTCTAAACACTGTTTTTGCAGTGTACACTTGGCAGCAGAGTTACAACAGGAAGTAACGGTTGCAGGTCTATGTTTAGCGACATCTTTCATTTAGCGAAGCAATTATTCAATAAGGAGTCAAACCGGACAAGTTTTTTCAGTGTCAACTTGTTTGCAATTCTAACCCAATAGCAATAGGGTCCATTGACTATATGCCACTATAATTAAATTCATGCATCATGATTACATTATGCCATCCTGACTTAGTTCAGGGGTGATGTTTCCGGTAAACGGGTAAATCCTCTAAAATGCAACATTGCATATAGAAATAAACTCAATGGATTCCTACAGTCGAGGGTATATTCTGTCAAAGATTACCCATGGCAATCTTAATTAGCTTTTTACATATCTTATCCCTCATCCCATACTGTTCAGTTTGCTGTAAGATGACAAAACGTCCACATAGGAGGGTTGCCACATTTAGTCTCCCATCTCAAGGCGAGCCCACACTCTGAAGGAGAGAGTGGTGCTTATGTACAATAAAAACTGTATCTCACTGGTATAATATACCATCATCTCTCATCAGTTTAACAGCCTTTTCAGAATCTCATTAAGGAGACCCTGTAACAGGGTAAACAATATACCCCAAAGTCTGTTGGAGTCATGTTATGATATGTAGGCAACCCTGGGGGTGATATACCTGACCATGGGACTGCAGTAAGTACTGTGAACATAGATATTTTTGTGAATATATATTTTCACGAATTTTGTATAAAGTACAGTTTCTTGTGTATTTGAATTCGCGGATCTTGGTAGATGGTAATTATAGCACTATACTGGATTAGCATTATTGCTGTACATACTGTCGTGGATTTTGCATTTCCCTGAAATTCGCGAAAATAAGCACAGCTCGAAATAACATACGTTTACAGTACGTAGTGGCAGGTGGCTGTGTCCTCTACACACAGTACATCATTATACGACCTTGACCTTATATTACTGCCATGACCTTCAACAGGCACGTGGTTCAATTACCTGACTTCCTCACCCCTTTAAGGGCCGCATTGTACTTTAAGGTGGGTCGCTACCCTTTGTTTAAAGTTAATAGAATTTTTCTGATTCTTTTACAGGCAATTAAAATCATATAGAAACGGGAAATGCAAAGAAAAATTGGGGGTCCCAAGCTATTTTTTTGAATACAGATTTTTGAAAAATTAAAGTATTTTCATTTTCTCTAAATATGAGGAAAAGTGTAAAAACCCTCTATGATTTTTTTTTACTATTATGCATTTACTATTATGTATCTGGTTAATTATCTGAAGTAAGCTCCTTCTGATACATTTAAAATACCTGCGCAGTATGTCTATAGTCAAGAGGTAGCGATCCACCTTCAATAATGTGCTATGAACTTTGTCATCATGGTGAATGCATGAATCCCTGGTGATTCCACTCTCCAAGGCTGCATTAATGCATCATACTGACCCTTTGGAATTAGTGTATCACTATCAACCTCATTGGGTCATTATCATCCTTGAGTGCAGCACTGGCGAGTTACTCGCCAGGGCTGCATTCATGCATCATGTCAACATAAGGACATAATGCATTGAAGTGCTCTGTGGCCCTGTAAGGGTTGGAGGTTTGATATTGGTGGGCATGATGCAGAGGTCGATGGTGACGTCTGTAGTTGATTAACACTAAACTACAAATGACGCACGGTGGCGGCAACACACTCCACAGGGCTGCACACAGGGGTCTTGTATACCCACATTGTTAGTTTGGCTGAGGAAAAAAGATATAGGTTTGTTTCAGGTTACCCAACCCTACCTTGCAATACAGGGCTGACTTTGGACATTTTTATCCAATTTTGAAGAAAAAACACATACACAATAGTTTTGACAATTTTTGAAAAAAAAGAAGTTAGAGTCAAGTTGAGTCAAGACGGGGGTTGGTGAGTCAGCACTGGTGTTTGCGAGACACTTTTGTGGTACTTTTCAAGCTAAAGTTTCTCACCTACCTGCCCTAGATTTTTAGACCATGTAACCTAAAGCACACCTTTTATTTCTGTTTGGCCTGACGTAACTAGCTGCGGTAAAAGTGTTGGCAAACTCAAACTCACTTTATTGCTATCAATTCGACAATGTGTACACTGCGTTCCTACAATAAACCGAGCACCTAAATAAGATTGTAGAGGAGTGTATACTTCTGGATTTAAATTGTGCCGTCCACATCTGATGGGTCCAAATATTTGGGAAAGAAGTGTATCTATAAGAAATTGATAGGCACTAAGCCCCACACGCAGCTTGGGTGTATCTATCTGTTCCACCCAATTGCCGACAGAGGTAAAACATGTCGTGTAGTGCAGCATTGATACCTGGGTCTGGTAACAATCTGCAGCCATACACACGCACAATGTGGCATCGTTAGTATCATAAGTTAAGTTAAGACCTAAGTTAAGAGCTGTCTACCGCTATTCTAGGCCACGTTGCCAATCTACTACTTTACCATATCATCATTTCCTACATTATCATCCCAATGATTACTCTGAAAAATGTGTCTGTAAATATCAAATGAAAATGCAAAAATGAACATGCCTAACATACTTATCACGGAGTAATGATTTTTTGTATCATATGTTAACAAATGTTGTGGCGCGTCTCGAACGCGTATTTTGTTAATGAACGAGTCTCGAGAGGGCTCATTGAAACAAAAAAATCAAGTTAGGCACTAAGCCGTTAAGGGCAGCATGATGCCTGAATGCCTGTTTAGTTGTCCTTGTGATACATTATTATTATTGCATGAGTATATCATGCCAACAAAAGGGTAGAGTGCATTAAATCACAAGTCTGCCCCTAAAGCTTTATAGACAGCGAAAGGCTATTTAACTCGTTAAGGGTAAATCTCACTAAAAGGTCACATTTGTTGCCCTGATGCACCCATGCAGCTGTATAAGTGCATCATGACGACCCTTTGGGAGTGTATCAGTCCTGTAGGGTCGGCATGATGCATTCATGCAGCACTGGAGAGTTAGTCACCAGGCCTGCATCCAGGCACCATGCCGACCCTGCTGGGTTTATGCTGCTCCTAGTGGGTTAGAGGCGGGGTTAGGGAGTGATCATTTTTTAACAACAGGGGGGGATGGTGGGTTGCCGCGCGGAGCGTGCGAAATTTTCTACACCCCCCCCCGTCGAGGGGTCAACATTTTTTACCCCCGCCCCCCTTACGGCCGAAAATCGGCTTGCGCGCGGGCCCTTTGAAGCATAGTTACGCGCGGGCTTTTTGGCTCAATACAGGTTAAATTATTTTAACCCCCCCCCCAAGAGGGGTCCAAATTTTTTTGCCCCCCCTGGTCAAGGGGTCCAAATTTTTTTGCCCCCCCCTATTGTTAAAAAATGATCACTCCCTTAGATGGCTCCAGTACCCCACACTATATAGAGCCCCTGATGAAACTGCCTCAAGCCCCACAAAGGTCGCTGACATACTGTATACCACCACCGCCCTACTACATTATCTTTGTGGCAGAGCCAAAAAGGTGTGTTCAGGTTACATGGTCTACAGATCTGGGCTAGGTAGTTGTTTTTTTAAATTGTATTTTTTTTAAACTTTGGCCTGACAAGTACCCATAAATATTGAGCCGTGGACTTCAGGACCTTAATTATGTCAGCATTGACTTGTGGACGTTCAAATCTACTCTGAAATAGCCCCAAAATGACCTAATTTCTTTTCAAAATTGAATACATATTCTGGGGTTGGCCCAGTTTTACTAGGTAGGGTCGGGTAACCTTAAGCACAGCGCTGTTTTTTTTTGCCTAGACATCACTGCATTTATGTGGATATTCAAGCAAGAATGAAAAATCTCTTAAGGTCAAACCCTCAGCAGCTTAAAGTAAAATAAATGCATGGAAAGTTTCTGGCAATAACATTATGATTTTTCGATAAAATCATCATGAAATTTACTGTAATTCAATTCATCGAAAGTGTCACTTTACTCACTTATTTCTAATCTGAACGCCAAAGTTCAGTGCATAGAACTGTTATTGAAAGTATATCTCGAAACATGTTTTTAACATATAAGGATGACCTTACCTTCCGTGCCCTTTTCTTGGACATTTTGCTAGACCCGGTGAGGAGACTAGACACCAAATTTATTTTCTTTCTGGCCCAGTCTCTCTGACTGCGTGACGCCTACCATGCACACTGCCCATTTACGTGACTTCCTTAGAAACATGCTAGGCCTGGGCATGGCACAGAAAATCGATGTCCACGTTTGTAGCAAATTAGCACCATGGAGCGTGTTTATAGGTAGGTGCGTACACCTGTACACACGGGTACCTGACTTGCTGCTTTCCCTAGTTTCTGGACAAGGTAATTTAACCCTTTAAAGGGGCAAGTTACTTTTTACTTCCCACCAATAGATTTTCCCAGAATTACAGCAGTTATTTTTACATGTATATACTGTATAAAGTGAAAAAACCAAAAGGACCTTGCGTTCGAAATAACCAGAGTAGGGTATTTGCTCATTAGTTACTCTTCTATTAATATTATTATGGAAATGAATATAACTTAAAAATTCACGATCTATACAGTTGTTTTTTTCAATGAAAAATATAGACAGGAAGATTCTTTTGGAAAATCGTAGTTATTTTTATACTCAAAGTCCAACGATACCAGGGAAAGAACACATTTCTTTAAGATTTCATCCAAAATGAAAAGGATAGCCTTAACCCTATATTATATATACCTACATGCTGCTGAGACTTGGTGCCCGTGGAAAAGCCTATCGAACCTTATAGTACTTTAATGAGCTGTGCTCAGCCTAAAGCATTAGGTGCGGGGGAGGTACATAGATCAATTGTGAATTCACTCATTTAGTATGACTGATATGCTGTTGGATAGCTCCCCCAAGGGGCCTTCCAGGCCCAATTCCTACCACTAGCACAAATCCATTTTAAAACAAGCCATTAAATGGGAAAACGAAATCATTATAAATTTACTACTGCTATATGCATCCATGGATATCAGTCTATACCAAAAAACTTTTCACTGTGAGGGATATTTGATCCTGCAGATTTTTGTTGTTGCAGGCCCGGCTTAATTTTTGAAGGCCCGGATATTGGAGTACAATCTTGTTATCTATAAATGAAATATATGGCAAATATTTGTACTGATAATAGTATTGAATAAGGGGTTCCCCTGTATGTTACAATTATAAAGATCACTTTGATATATTACAAATAACTGAAGAACATTACAAAAAATATACTAGGTTTCTGTTTATAGTGTAGAATCCTTGCATAACGGTCTGATTTACAAGCTGTAAAAACTTGAATTTACGCAAGGATCTCTAGACTACAGCAAGCTAGCCGAACCAGTACTACAGTGTTCCTTTCTGCCGGACTGGCAAACATTTTGCCAACTGAGATATGCATACCCTATTTATTTCATGGTGAATAGGGACTGTCAAGGTTAAAGTAATGGGAGGGCCGTTCCCGAGGGGAGCGTGCAATAACCATGGGCTGTATTACACGCTGTAGCTGTATTACACACTGCTAGGGATCGCCATGGGTTGCCATGGGGTCGCCATGGGGTCGCCATGGAGTTGCCATGGGATCGCCGAGCTGCCGAGGGTCACGTGACCTGCGCGGAACTCAAAATGGCGGCCCCACGGAAGTAAAGAAACACCGCGGAAATAAAGAAACATCGTGGAAGTAAAGAAACATAGACTTCATATCTATTCTACATCGATATACCCTGAAATAAACACAGAGCATCACTTTAAAGTGCCCTCTTCACTAGTTAGTGCACTTGCCGTGCTTGGGCCGTATTGTACTAGGCCTACGGCCAGCGTGCAATACGGCCCAAGCACGGCTCGTGCACTAACTAGTGACTTGGCCACTTTAGCGTGCAGCTCTGTCTATATCGGGTCTATATATATAGGGGTTACTGCGAACTCGATGTATGTGAACTCTAGGCGGGTTTAGACTGACAGGCCTCAGGCTGGATGAATATTTAATGCATCCTCTCCGCTCATTAGTGTGCTTAGGGAGCCATTTTTAAAAATCGACATGGGACATGGCCATACTAGGCATTTCTTAAGTCTGACATGCGACATTGGCCTTAGTGACATGAATGGGAATAGCCTCATAGCTTGCAACATATATTATAATGATCTCAAAACTCTCCAAAATGCAGAATTTAATTCTGAAGAAATTCAAATATTTCCATGTGATGATGATGTGGGCATGACCAGGGCTGCTAAGTAGCCTGGTACAATTATCTAATTAATACGATTATTTAATAGTCTTAATAGTCAGTTAGTTAGTGACACTAGCGACATGGGGTTTTCTATAGTGACATGGGACAAAGGGCATTTCTTAAGTCTGACATGCGACATGAGGACCCCCCCATCAAGGGCCCCCCTAATGACGTACTGGTAAGGGATAAAACCACACGTGATACGTCGCCACCCCACATGGTACTCCTTCTTGGTAGAGGAAACACCAAACCCTTTAATTATGCAACACAACCCTATACCGCGATCGTATATATAAAGAGAGAGATAGTCAGTTTTCTCAGAAAATAATTAGCACTGATCGTTAGGGTACACTACCCATGAGATGACTAGCTGGTCTGTTGGTACCTTGAGTAGACTGGTATGTTTCAATCAGGGTGCCATTAATCATGGAGCCGATCTTCCACTGAGCTATCATACACACGAAGCCGTAGGCTGAGTGGGATGCGGCCCATCCCCAACTCGGTAAGAAGGATCCAACATGGCCGCCTAGCCATGGGCCTTTGCCTTTATTTGGCCGTGTCTTATGAGTTTGTAACAATTGAAATGTCTTTGGACGGGTGTCGTCTTTGACCTGTGTCGTATTTGACGGGTATATTCTTTGACCAGCAAGTTTTAAAATGGCTGAAATGGGAGCTATGTACACAGAAATGGGGGAAAAGGTTAATGGATACTTTAACACTATATACTACAAACTTCCCGGCATTTCTGTGTTCATAGCTCCCATTTCAGCCATTTTAAAACCTGCTGGTCAAAGACTACACCGGTCAAAGACGACACAGGTCAAAGATGACACCCGGTCAAAGACGTTTCAAGTGTTAAAAACTCATGAGACACAGCCATTTTAGCTCTCTGGGTCATATGACTCCCCCAGGGGACTCTCTTAGATCAGCCAGAGGGTCACCTAGGCTCCCTTAGGCGGCCTGGGATCACCTAGTCAGGGGAGTCATTCTGGAGGCAACCTGGACTCCCTTTTGACGCCGTTTCCTCTCTCTATGGGTGCCAGCTGGCCAGTTCTTTAAGCCAACTGTGGTGTATACTACAATATAAGACACAGGCATCAACAAGTCACATTTAGTTGTTGACAAGGAGCATGACACATTGAAGTACTATATGCTGCAATTAAAGGGCTAGATAGATATGATATGGGCTTCTACGGATTAGGGTGGAATTTTAGACTGGGCCTAGTTTAGTCTATAGTAAGTTTAAGCATTTCGGTGTGATGCTCGCAAGGCGGTGCATCCACCTTCTCTCCTCCATGTTTAGTTCTAGGATCCCTGCTGGTCCTAGGTGGGCTTTTCATGGTCAAAACCTTCCCATCGTCGGGGTTTCATAGAAGGAGGCCCAACCCAGGGTCATTTTGTGGTAGCGATTTGTTGAGAGCAGAAGTCATTTTCTGTTGCCTCCTATAGATATGATATGACAGTCAGGTCAATATTATATGTTGTCAGTCTGTACATTTATATGGTACCCATCTCAGGAACTGACAGCCAGAAGCCATGCACAGGTTACTGACATGTATATCCTACCTTACTGCAGCCTTACTGCAGTCGGCCCTCACTTCCTCGAAATGCACGAAAAATGTCCGAGGGAGTAAATTATCCAAGGACACAAGTCCAAATATAATGGAGCATACAAGGCCAGTTGCAAGGTTTCTGTCTGAGGAAGTGAGGGATTCGAGGTAGAAAATGTTCTAGGGAGTTAGGGGCAATAATATAAAGCATGTCGGTGAGGGCACAGCAGGGACACAGACATGTTTCAGTATATAGGGGGCAGGGGGGCAGGGTCAGTATGTCATTGATATTTCTAGTTACGCGTGCTATTCTGCATTAGCAAGATGATCACTGTACAGCGCCATTTTGTCTGGTACCTGTGCTCTTTCATCTGCCATCTATGGCAGGAAGCTGATTAGCTGAAGCTGGTTCCTGTCATGTCCGAGATTTGGAGTTTTAGGGGTCATAATTAACCTTTCAGTTGTAGGCCTCTGTTCTGGGTGCCTATCATATCTGTTCAGATTGGATTGGGTGGTTAGGACACTGACCTACCAATCCATGAGTCATGTTCAAATCCATGTTAAAGCTATTTTGTTTACACACAATTTTAAAATGTATTTTTGTTAGGTCAAAAGCGATGATAGTATACAATTCGGCTGTAAAGATCCTTTACGCAAGATAAATATTTAAAGTATGTGTAATCTAAAATAGTTTTGCATGTTACATTTAAAGTATGTGTAATCTAAAATAGTTTTGCATGTTACATCTTTAAGTGTTTTTTGTATATACAATAGAAATTTTCAACTAACAAGTATAGATATAAGATACATGATAACTTTTTCACCATGCAGGACATTCGGTCCTGCAAATATTTTCTTTGCAGGCCCGCCTTAATTTTTTCAAGCCCGGATATCGGAGTACGATCTTGCTATATAAAAATTAAGTATAAAGCAAGTGTTTGTACTGACAATGATATTGAATAGGGTCCCCCTCTATGTTACAGTTATATAAATTATCTTAATATATACATTACTGAAGAACATTACGGAAAATATTCAAGCATTCTGTTTTATGTTGTACAACCCTCAATAATGGTCCGATTTTCAAGCCATGAGAACTGGCATGTAGGCAAGAATCTCTAGAATGCAGCCAGCCATTCGGGCCGGCAGTGACCCTCTCTCTCTGCCGGACCAGCAGACATTTTGCCGGCTATGGTCGGTGTCAGGCAGGTTGTCGTACACTGATTAAGGTACACATGATACACTAATGATACAACAATACATGCATGAGACAGCCCCAATGATACATGAGCAATTTTAGCTTTCCTTTTAATGGAGAAAGTGTTATTAACTGCATCAGCCTTATCTCGAACAATGGCACTCCAGGGAGATATCAAATGTATCGTGTTATACATGATAATGAAGCTAAATGTTTAATACCATCATCTGCGGTTGAGACAAGCATAGCTTTAGAGACCGAGCACTCCAGGGAGATATCAAGGGTGTCGTGTTATCCATGATAATGAGCTTTAATATTTAATACTATTATCTGCGGTTGAGGCGAGCATAGCTTTAGAGACCAGGTGAGTACACCTCGTTTATCACATTCAGATTACAATGCAGTGCTGGTGGTGAGTAACTCGCCAACTGTTGAGTAACTCGCTAATAACAGGCCTGGTCAGCAGACTGGCTTGGGCAGTCTTCATTCAACAACCAAAAGCATAGTGCATTAAAGTACTATGCGGTCCTTAACCCTATAAAGATGGCAAAATGCCTTGATACATCATGTCCTTCGTCGTCATCATGTATGAATGCAGCCCCCGCGAGTCAAGCCTTTCTCCCAAAGCGTCAGCATGGTTAACCAATGCAGCTCCAGCAGGCTACTACACGAGTTACTCGCTTGCGCTGCATTTGTGGTAACCCTGGTCTTCTCTAGCGCCCGGGAATGGGCGAGTAACTTGCCAGGGCTGCATTCAAGCATCATGCCGACCTTCTGAGGTTGAGACACTCTCGAAGGTTCAGCATGATTAACCAATGCAACACCGGTGAGTTACTCGCGGGGGCTGCATTGGTGAATCATGACGACAAATGTGATCTTTTAGCGACATCCGTCCTTAAAGGGTAAATGGGTTTATACCGGAGATACATTATGCACTAAGGCATTACACTGTCCTTAAAGGGTAAATGGGTTTATACCGGAAATACATTATGCACTAAGGCATTACACCGTCCTTAAAGGGTAAATGGGTTTATACCGGAAATACATTATGCACTAAGGCATTACACCGTCCTTAAAGGGTTAATGGGTTAAACCGGAGAGGGGTAGGAGTCGCAGGGCTGCATGAACATGGCATTATTCATGGAAGCTGCCAGAACTTAATCTAATTCCACACGGCCGCCAATCTCATCATGCCGCCTTGAAGCCTACAGTAAACCCCTCTATATAGAGCTGTATAGAGCCGCCAAGGCCAAATTAAAAAAAGCTGTGTTTCAGGTTACCCGGCCCTACCTAGCAAAACAGGGCCGACCCTAGACATTTTTATCCAATTTTGAAAATATATTCATACTTTAGGTTATTTTGGGGCAATTTAAGTATCATTTGAGAGTCAGTCAAGCCAAAGTTTAAAAAAAAAAAAAAACTTAAAAAAAAAAAAAAATCCGAGCTACCTACCCTAGATTTTCAGACCATGTAACCTGAAACACACCTTTTATTTTTTTTGGTCCAAGGGCACGAACCTATCGCACTCTTCAAGCACAGTGCTGGTGGTTGGGCGGGTAATAGACTAAGGGTCTGTCACTAGATATCCCCCTCTTATTATGCACATGCATTCTGGCGAGAATACATGTAAAAAAATGTATTGAAAGGTCAAATATTTGTTATTAGGCACAATAAAGAATATTTCTGGTATCCCCAATTAGCCAATACATTAATAACGAATGATACTGCCCTTTTAAGCAAAGTCCCCTCTCTGCCTTGCACCAAGACTGCTGTGGGACTGACCCTCATAGCCACAGCATGGTGGAGGAGCAAGGCAGCACAGAGAAACTCGGACAGGTCGCCAGTGTAGTACCTGGAGTGACGCACCCTTATTCTATTAATAGCCGTACAGCCTGTAAGTAGGTCACAAGAGACTCAGTTGCGGCCCTTGATAGCCACCAAGTGGGCTTTCTGATAATCATCATGCCGCCTGGCTTAGTCAATTTAGTGGCTATCCAAGCTCAGTCATAATAGGGATAATCGTCAGAATGATGAACTGATATTCAAAAATGACCGAGGCAAAACAACATAAGACTAATGCCTTACTCAAACTCATAGAAAATGGAAAGACCAAGGTGGGTTGGTCAGTTACAAACAACCCGACAGTATTAACCAACCAAGGTTGGACGTATAGGGAGCCAAAACAATGACTAACTATTTTAATCACTAGTGACCTAGTCGTCAGCCAGTACTGACTATATAAGGTCAGATCTAGAATATTGATCAGTGTAGCATGTATGGCCATAAGGGAGTGCTCATTTTTTAACAACAGGGGGGGGGGGATGGTGGATTTGGGGGGGGGGTAAAAAAATTTGGACCCCTTGACGGGGGGGGGGGGGGGTAAAAAATTTAGACCCCTCTTCGGGGGGGGTCAAAAAAATTCAACCTGTTTTGAAGGAAAAAGCCCGCGCGTTGCTATGCTACAAGGGGGCGCGATTTTCGGCCTGCCGGGGGGGGGGGTTAAAAAATTTCACCGCGAAATCTCACCGCCCCCCTGTTCTTAAAAAGTGAGCACTCCCTAATTTGGGTCTCTCCACAGGTGTTGCCATGTTGTGTATTGACATTGTACCCGCAGACACTTCCCTCCGTTTTTTTTCGCTATATCCATGACACGGGAGGAACTTGTTCCTGTGATCAACGTCTTAAAGATGGGTTATATGGAGCTAATTTGGGACCGATTTTTTATTTTTGAATGCATAATATATAGAGAAAACCTGGTCAGGGGACCCGTTTTCGTAAAAAGAGACGGGTTCCCTGCCCTTTTCTTACCATGACTTGCCTATATTTTATGGGTTTATAAGTATCAGAACGATTTAAAAAGCTACACAAATATTCATATGGACATTATGACCACAACTACGTTGTATAACTCAAAAATAAAATTCGACCCCAAATAAGCTCCTAACCCATCTTTAACACTGCCACCAGCTATCCCATGATTATGTTGGTTCTGCTCTAAATCCTGTTCCTGGCAAGCTATGGTATGTGGATGTCTGGTACCTAGCTAAATCTCGCGAGAACTCCCGTGCTCAAAACACATATTGCCGATCATATGTATAGAAACCAGACTACTGGCTTTATGGCTAATATAGTGGAGCTCTTGGAACCACAGACTGGGTAGGTGGTATCGGACACGATTATACAGAGAGAATCTGGGCTAATTCACGTTCCTGGAAAATGGGGTTAAATGGATGGTGCTATGTCATATTAATGCCTGGCCAATCTTAGTCATTCCGTCCCTCTCTTTATCGGCTTTCCTGCCAACCAGCCTGCCTCCCTGTCTGTCTGGTTCCCTACCCAGCTGACTGTCTGCCTGCCTGGCTCCCTGCCTGGCTCCCTGCCTGCCTGCCTCCCTCCCCGCCTGTCTGCCTGTCTAGTTCCCTACCTGCCTCCCTGCCTGCCTGCCTGCCTGCCTGCCTGCCTGCCTCCGTGCCTGCCTGCCTGCCTCCCTGTCTACCTCCCTGCCTCCCTGTCTGCCTGCCTGCCTGTCTGGTTCCCTGCCTGCCTGCCTGCCTGCCTGCCCTGCCCTGCCCTGCCCTGCCCTGCCCTGCCCTGCCCTGCCCTGCCCTGCCCTGCCCTGCCCTGCCCTGCCCTCCCTGCACTCCCTGCCCTCCCTGCCCTCCCTGCTCTCCCTGCCTCCCTTCCTCCCTCCCTCCCTCCCTCCCTCCCTCCCTCCCTCCCTCCCTCCCTCCCTCCCTCCCTCCCTCCCTCCTTCCCTCCCTCCCTCCCTCCCCTGCCTCCCCTCCCCTGCCTCCCCTGCCTTTCTCACCCACTTACTTCCCGTCGTGCCTCCATGCATGCTGTCTCCCTGCCTGCCTACATCTCTCCTCTGTCCCCTGCCTCCTTGCCTGCCTCCTACTTAAAAAAAGGGGAGGGGACTGTCTCCCAACCTTGCTTTATATTTCCCTCCTTCCTTCCCCGGGCTTCCTTCCCTCCCTGCCAGCTTCCTCCCCCCCCCCTCCCCCCCCCCCCCCGTGAGTAGCGCCACTTTGTGCGGCACAGACAGCTCTGTATTACAGCACAGCGCGGGCCGGCAGAGGTCACGTAGAGAATGTCATTGGGACACCCGGGGACGGCCACCGCCATGCGCCGCTCTCCGCAGGTCTTTGAGCCTCCACCCGCTTTGTGAGAAGGCAGATTTCGCAGTTATCATGTTAACCCTTTGGGGACAGCAGCGTCTTTTAATGTCCTTTGTCGTCATGATGCATGCATGCAGCCCTGGTGACAGTGGTTAGTTGCTAGCCAGTGTCACATTCAAGCATTCATGGGGACCCATATGGGGTTGATGCACTCCTGAAGAGTCGGCATGATGCATAAATGCAGCTTTTGTCAGGGCTGCATTTATGCATCATGACGACAAAGGGCATGATGCATTAAAGGACTATATGGTCCTTAAGGAGTTAATGCTGCCTGCGGGTGAACGGAAATTGACAATAATGGTTGCTACCACTGTGCGTCCCCCCCCCCCCCACACACACACCACACACACACCTGCACACAGAGTTCTGACGTCAACCACTACAGCACGTCCACCACCTACTGGAGGCACACTGCGGGGAGGGGGACAGGGGACAGGGAGGCAGGGAGGCAGGGAGGCAGGGAGGCAGGGAGGCAGGGAGGCAGGGAGGCAGGGAGGTATGGAGGCTGGGAAGCAGGGTGGCAGGGGGGCAGGGAGGCAGGCAGGCAGGCAGGAAGGGAGGCAGAGGGGACAGGGAAGCTGGGAGGCAGGGATGCAGGGAGGCAGGGAGGCAGGGAGGCAGAGGGGACAGGGAGGCAGGGAGGCAGAGGGGACAGAGGGGCGGGGGGAAAGGGGGACGGGGGGACAGGGAGACAGGGAGGTAGGGGACAGGAGGCAAAAGGTTACTACAACAAAAATACCTAAACACAAAAAGAAATACAGCATGGCAATCAATTCAATATTATCATATTTTAATGACTCATTCCGATTCATGGCTAAAGCAATTAATCCAAAAACACCAGGGAAGCTGTTGAATTCCCCTGGTACCTCCCAGTGACACCATGGGTGCTGCCCAGGCTGAAGTCACCCTGGGAGACTAGGTTAGTTGGTTTGTTTGTTGGTTAGTTGTTGGGTTGCTTTACTCCCTAATTAACAGCTGTGGTCATTTCGAGGACGGGGGTGGTGATCACATCTATGAGGTGACTGAAGGTAGAAAGCATGTCCGTACACTTTTACTGAGGCAATAGTTCTTTTACATCCCACACTACATAGGCACAGTGTGAGATGGACAGGCCTTTGATGTGCTGTATGTCTACCACAGCAGGGAGAACGTCAACAGTTCAAACAGTAGGGTGCTCCTGAGTCTTGACCCCATGATCTAATGCATGAGAGAAAAACATGCTTTTATTCTCAGTTAGTCCCCACGTGCCTATGTGGTCCTCGCTGTGTGAACACTTATTAGCTTTATGAATGTTTAACCCACGGTGGACGCCTGAGACAAAGGATTCGCACCATGGTTATTTTGCATACCCGAGGGTTAAGTCAGATAGACTACACCTGGCCAGGGTCCTTCCATATACCCACTGCCCAGTATAACACCTCGTCTTGACCCTGTGGGGCAGTGGGTATATGGAAGAACCCTGGCCAGGTGTAGTCTATCTAACACATACAAGGTTGTATGTTGATGCGGTCCACTGAGCACACTTTCCTACTGTGGGTGCAAGTCAGATATGATACGGGTGGCTAGTTGCATTATGAGTAAGTCTCCTCTGCAAAGTCAATGTCAACTACACAAACAAACAAACATCATGAGTCTTAAAGCGGCATTCTCACCGACTGTGTCCGATTCACATTTTCTAGCACTGTTCTAGTCTACTATGTGGGTAAGTGTGATCCGTGATATTGCCCGGTAATATTGTCCATTTAAAAAAGCCTTGGACAGTGGTAATTATCCACGGCTGATGCCTTAGACAATTACCCTCTCCTTGGCTCGTAACACTCATACAGCAAGTCACTTTATCATATCTACCACACTGAAAATCCATAGATTGAAAGGGTTAGTCAGTACAGACTATCCTAGGTTGGTCAGTAGTATAGTATGTATCGGAACGGGACTATAGTTAAGTACTGTTTATTACTCAATCGACATGCAGCCAATCAGAGGCCTCCATTTGGTCACGTGACCGGAAGTGACCTACTTAGGGGATTAGTGGTGCATTCTGGGTAACCCTGCAGCCAATCAGAGGCCACCATTTGGTCACGTGACCGGAAGTGACCTACTTAGGGGATTAGTGGTGCATTCTGGGCAACCTACTGACCTACTTAGGGGACCGGAAGTGACGTCATATGACCTAATTTAGGATCACGTGACCGGAAGTGACCTGATGAGTCACGTGAGCGGAAGTGACGTCACATGACCTAATGGCCGACCGGAAGTGAGTGACCTCATTGAGGATCACGTGACCGGAAGTGACTTGATTGATCGCGTGAGCGGAAGAAGAAGTTTTTTGTTTAGGAAGTGAGGGTCTTTAGGATCACGTGACTGGAAGCGACGTCGTCACATGAGTGACGCTTTAAGAGACTGCGCGACTTACTAGTAAAAGAAGCCGTATGAAAATAAAAACACAACAATATTTTATTTTATTTTTTTCATTTCTTTTTTTTTCAATCTTGATAAACACTCTATTTTTGAAAAGATGCACACGCTTATTTTTTTTTTTTTCATATCTCTAAAGGACTCGTTGTCACACCGTCAGAATGCACGCGACGCTTATAATACAAGTAGCGCACGCCGTCTTTCTCTATGGTGTAGGTGACCATTTTGTTTCGCACCACTTTGAAGTTTCTATTTACAGCAATGAGAGTTTTTCGTTGGCGAAGAACATCCAAGAAGTCGTCTGGTTCCTGAGGGTTTTGTTTCTTCTGTACGCCTTTTGCACTCCATTTTTTGGATTTTCTTTCACCGGTGTCGCTGACTCGATCGTAGCAAATGTAAGTCTTAGGGTTGAGACTTAGGATCCCGTCACCTTCCCACTCCGCTTTCATAAGCCCCGAAGTTCTCAGATCTTGAAGGTACCGTCTCTCACAACATCCGCCGGGCGGCGGACACCATTCTCGCACTCTTTCCGTTTTTGTCTTCACGAAAAGCTCTAAGTGATCGTCGCACACCGCTGTCGGAAGCCACTTTCGTTTCTCTCTGAAGTACGTCTCTCTCAGGCGAGGTTTGACTAGGTCATCCAACGTGTCACCGCTGAGAGCCATGTAAAGACTGTCGGTGTCCATTTGACAAAGGGCATAATCGCGCCGATCGACGAATCTATCCAAGAAGTCGTATGTGAACTCTAACATTTTCAACTTCGCGTACTGGTATACCATGAACCCTATTTGAATAGGGAGGTTGTTGTTGACTGTTTTCGGTTGTAGTTCGACTTCAAACAGATCGGAACTCAACTCGGACGCCTTTTTGAAGCGCCACGAATTGGCCAATAGTTCGAACTTCCGACTGTCAGTGTATCTCACCGCCGTGTGTTTTTCTTTGTTGCAGATTGTTTTACCGTACGTAGCGTTTCCCATTAACTTGTAACAGTCTGACAGAATTTTCTCGTTCTCGTTCACGTCGCCACGTCTTCGCGCCGCCGTTACTTCGTCCGCGAAACCGGCAAAGGAGCGTTTAGGTAGGTATTCTACCACCAGCTGCACTTTGGTGACTATCAAACCGTGCTCTAAATACCACTTGAGAAGCGGCGTTCCCAAGAGAATATTTTTTCCGTGGTAACTCCCTATCAGACATCTCTGAGGCGTGTTCAACAGCTTTTCTTCCTGCGCAAAGTCTGACATGTGAGGTCCTATGTCCGATTTTGAAACGGTCGCGTTCTTGAAAGCGGGGGTCATTTCTTCGAAGTAGTCTCGTAGGTGAGGCGGCGTAGTGATGTCCACTTGAACTAAACCGAACATTTTCTCCTCTTTCACAGCGGAAAGGATGTTGCTCTCGCTCATCGCGTTTCGAGACACTTTCAAAGCGTCAACCTTCCAGCGTTGTTGGGAGGCCTTGACCCGCTCATCTCGACGCTTCATCTCTCGCCATTCGCACTCCCACACGACGACCAGCTTGTGACCTAGCGCTTTCAAGTAAGCGCTTACTCTGGTCGTTCTGTCGCGTCTCTCCTCTCTCAGTGAAGCGCACTGATATCGGTGCGACGGTATGCACTCGTGAGCGTGGAACCAACACCCGTGAAACTGGAAAACCGTATTAGAGGCCGCGTGAAACCCGTCCACGCGAATTCTCCGACAGCCTACAACCATCTCGCCGCCGTTCAAAGCGTGGCGCAGTTTCACGTCGCGGTCGTGCTCTACGAAGCGTAACCACTCCAAAGCGCTGTGAGAGTTTCTTTGCCTAATTTCGGGCTTGAACTCGGTCTCGGGCCGTCTCACCGCGTAATAGCCCGTGCAGTGCGCTTCGCTCATGCAGCGCAAGTACAGAGAGTTAGCGTCTAGTCCTAGGATGTGTTGGCACGGTCTCGCTTCTTCGCCGTACTTGTGCTCCCTTATCCGCGTGGTGCCCTTCTCGTGAAATCTATGGAAGATGATGGAAGGACCGCCGACTAGATTTTCTTTGATCAGAGCGTGGAGGACGGCGTCGAGCTGGGGGAACGCGTCTTCTAGGTTTTGGAAGAGGAACCGTAAAGTCAAACCGGCGAGAGAAACTCCGTCTTTCAACATGTCAATGCCGCGATCTTGGAAAAATTTAGCGTGATTTTTCAGAGCTTCTATGAAAGGTTTGACGTCTTTGTTGTTGTAGTGGATCAAGTAGTCTTCCATAGTTTGCATCTTCTCGTCGGACCAAACTTTCTGACATGCGGCGTAGTCGGATTCGGACATTTTGACGCCCGTCAGCTCGCTGTCGAAAGCCGATCTCGGTGGCAGCGTTCTGTTTGCCAGTTTCCTGGTAGACGTCATCCATTCGTAAGGAAAGTGACCTTTCTCTTCGTTCCTGGTGAAAGCTCGCAAATAGGTCGCGTAGTTGTAACCGGGTGCCAAATAGTTGACTACGTCCAAGAAAACCGTGTGCTGTGTGTAAACCGCCAAGTATTGATTGCTTCTCTTTATGACGCTGAATTCTTGGTTTCTTCGGTCTCCGGAGGCGAAGAACAAGTGAAGGCGTATTTTGATCAGGTTCAAGTCGTAACGCCCCGAGTTGAAGCCCACGACTGGAGCTTGACGGATGTATCTCAGAAGACGCTTCTTCAGTTGAACTAACGGGTGTCTGGTCTGAGCCGCAGCGAAGCCGCCTGGAGAAGGGGTGAACGTCGCCTCCTCCAGCAGGAGAGCTTCACCTATCGCCGCATCTAACTTCGCTAAGGTCGGTCGGTAAAGTTCTAGCACAGCTTCCCTGATGACTTTGGCGTTCTCGTTTATGTGATTTAAAACTCGGTCCAACAAGGGGTCGGAATCTGCGTCGGATTCTCTGACGAAGCAGACGGGCCCCTCCCACCCCGGAAAGTCGGATGCGACGCTAGCCGACAAAGGGACGTGATCCCACAGCAGGGACACGTGTTCCGTCGACGGTTCTTTGCACGGTCTGAAGAAAGCCTCGAAATCGAAGGCGATCTTGTAAGGGTAGATTCCGGAATGTCCGTTGGGGGGAAAAATGGAGAAGTCTGCTAGCGCTTCGAAAATCGTTCTCGAATTTTGGTAGATGCCACCTACGTAGCGCAACTTGACTTGTCGGCAAGAGGAAAGCTGGTTCCTGTGTCTCTTCAGCAAGAACTCGGTGGTGAACGCCGCCTTACACTTGCAACATTCGTATATGCCCGCGTACGCGTTGAAGTCCGTGACGAGAGAGACGTGCAAACCGCCTTTCGCCGTCAGGTGTAGGTTGACTTTACCTCGGGCGGCCAGAGTTCTGGAAGGCGGTCTGATCAGAGTAACGCGTCTTCTCAACTTCCGCCCCGGCACTTGACGCGACGCGGTGTAAACCGCTATCTGTACGTCAAACAAGTTCTCTAACGCGGGTAAGTCGCGGATGTTCAGACCCGGAAAGGATTCAGGTGTGGCAGCGGGACAGAACTGACGTAACAAATCTGAAGCGCGCTTGCTGGTGTTGTATAAGTGAAAGGAAATGCAGCGGAAGATGCAGAGGTTGTCCTTGTTGGGAAAATCTAACACGCCGCTTCTCTTTCCAACTCGACCGGCCTGAGTGATCCTACCGCCTATGGGGAATTCCCCCGGTCCCATGTAAACGCAAATGTTCAAATTGGTAGGAAAAAGAACGTGCCACTTGGTGTCAGCGTCGCAAAGTTTCCGTACTTCCTCGCAAGCGACGGTGTTTTCCATCTTTGAGAGGAGCTCTTCCAAAGTTTCTGAATTAGTTATAGTAGGGAGCGGTTGTATGAGAGTTGCGTTGTTCTGGGAGGCGTGAAAGTAGCGCAGTTTGCTCTTGTCTTCTCTGTGTTGTAAGAGTAAGCCTACCGAGAAACCCACTTTGTATCTGAATCTTTGTGTCAAGTGAATGCGACGCATAGTATCTACAGCGTCACTCAACTCGCCGGTTGGTAGCCTGAAGTTTGTTACACTCACGCGAGTCCCGTGCATCCTGACGCCCGTTTGTATCGCAGGCCAATTCGCCGTGAACGTTTCCTCCCCGTTCGGTACAGCACATATGCGCGGAGGGACGGTCACCCCGTCCAGAGATTCGCGTCGACAGGCGATCTTTCGGCAATCGCCTTCGCCGCATAGAGGGCAAAACTTAGGTACTACTCTACAATTTTCTACGTGTCTCTCGTGGTTGTACGGTCTTTTAAACATTTTGAAACACTTTTCGCATACGTACTGTGTCATGTTTTTTTTTCACTCAGTTACCAACTACTTAGCCGTCTAACTATCTATCTATCTATCAATCTATCTGTCTATCTATCTATCTATTTATCTTTCTGTCTGCTGTCTGTGTATCCGTCTGTCTGTCTCATACAGCGTACGTCAAACGCTGTGTGTGTGTGTGTGTGTGTGTGTGCGCGCGTGAGCGTTGAGCGTCTCTCATTCCGAATCTATGCCGAGATATTTCAGACTGATCTCTGTTTTGTCATCCAACTCTTTGAGCGCTCTGGCGGACAGCGTCACTCCCTGCTGTGTGGGTTTTTTGTCAGGACCTTCGTACTTGCGCACGTGGACGAGGTTCTTACCGCTGTAGTAGCTCACAGCTGCGTACACTTCGCCCTCCTCATCCAGCACTGCGAACCAGGGGGTGTGATTAGGTTTTCCTTGCGCGGCCGCTGTGTCGCGTATGCGCACCACTGCGCGGATATCGGCGATGCGTGCTATTAGCTCGCGCAGCGCGTCGGCCGTGAAGTGCACTCGCTTGCTTCTGGTCAGAGACGCCTCTTTCACCTGGCCGTCTTTTGTGTAGCGCGGCCTCCTAGACAGTCTAGCCACGTCCTCCCAGATCTCCAGCGTCAAAGCTCCGTCTAAGCAGAACTCTAACCCGAGAAGACGGGAGAAGGTTTTCTCTGCTTCTTCTCGTCCATCTCGTTCTTTTTCTTGTATTTTTCTCTTCTTACTAGGCCTTGTTGTTCTGGAACTCACCTTAGAACGTTTCACACCCGCAGGATGAGTAACACCATCAGCGTGAGCTGAATCAGCAGCAGAACCGATAGCAGGAGCAGCGTCAGCGCTGGTGGTATCCGAGGCCTCGTTGTTGGAACAGCGCAGCCACACGCCGTCGGTGCTGAGTGTAGCGGTAGAAGATGAAGCGCCGCCGCCCTCGTAAGGTGGCGGTGAGGGCAGTCGCCACGGACCGGACGGGACGCTACTAGTGGAGGAAGTGAGGTCGAAAGGTCGAAGAGGGAAGCCGAAAAACGTACCGCCCACCCCTTTCCCTTCGGGTTGTTCGTACGCCTCGTCGTCAGCGTCGTTCTCTGTCTCACCCTGTTGCTGCTGCTGCTGCTCCTCCTCCTCCTCTTCTTCTCGGTTTAGGGGCTGAGTGTCCGAATAGCTGTCACTCTCAGCGCGAGCGGCGTCGAGGGCGTCGGTCGATGTAGTGGTGGAGGAGAGGGGCTGTGCAACGTGCGGCAGGTCATCAAAGTCATCAACAGTAGTGGGGAGGTAAAAACCCGGTTGCCAGTACTGCGCTGTGCCAGGAGCGTTGTCGTCAGTAGTAGTAGCGGTAGCAGCAGGTGCAGCAGAAGCAGCAGCAGCAGCAGCAGCAGCAGCAGCAGCAGCAGCAGCAGACGCAACAGTAGCAGGCGCAGCAGCCTCAGCAGGCGCAGCAGTAGCAGGCGCAGCGGTAGCAGGTGCAGCAGCAGCAGCAGCAGCAGCCGCAGCAGGCGGGGCGGCAGTAGCAGCGGCAGCGCGCTTAGCAGCAACGTGTACCGTCGCGAGTGTAACAACGTCGCTAGCACGACGACTACTACCAGTAGTACTACTACTACTACTACTACTACTACTAGTACTACTACTGCTACTACTACTGCTACTACTACTACTACTGCCGCGAGCGCTCGCTACAGCGGGAGGGTGATAAGACCAAGCGGCTGCGGCGGTAGTCTCATTTTCAGTAGCAAGAGGAGGCACTGACGCTAAACGAGCGCTGTTCCGCGTAGTCTTCTTGTTCTTGGACGGCGCTAGGTGTTGTCTTTTGCTCATGGTGGTGACTGTAGAGAGCAGCAAAAGAATGAGTGAGTGAATGGAGGTTTCCAGACCCCTTATATACGCCTTCTCGCTTCTAGAGCTAAGCTACTTACTGACCCTGTTCAGCTGCCGCCGGCTGGCCGGCGGCCATTCACAAAGAGAAACAAAAGACATAAGGCATGACGTTTTCAGCTGGATCCCTTTCCCCCCTTTTGAGAGATCGACTGTCATGAGCTAAGCCGCTTACCACCCTGTTCAGCAATTCAACGCGCATTAGCTGTATAAAGGATTAACCGGTTGCTGCCGTCGACTGACCGGCGGCCATTCACAAAGACATAAGGTATGACGTTTTCAGCTGGATCCCTTTCCCCTCTTTTTTTTTGAGGGATCCACTGTCATGAGCTAAGCCACTTACCACCCTGTTCAGCCATTCAGCGCGCGTTAGCTGTATAAAGGATTAACGGTGATGAGCTTAGAGTGTGTATACAAAAAAAAACTACAGGAGGCGTGTGGCGTGAAGCAGGACCCCCCTAAGACGAACGTGTCTGTCTGTGAGTAGAGGCGTGTGCATGTGGTGAGCGACTTAAGTGTAAGACAAAAAAAAAATCACCACCTCCTGCCGTGGTGAGTAGACCGGGCCGGCCAGGCGGCGGCCGGCTAGTTCAATAGGGAGGGGTGACAGCTGACTAAGGCTGTGCATGAAAAAAATCCGATTTTCACCTGACCTCTGACGTTTGTTACAATGAATGTCAGAGGGAGGGAGACGTCCTCAGGTAGGGGGTAGGAGGTAAGGCTATGGATGAGGAAGAAACACCGTTTTCAGCTGGTCTCCACGGATAGCGATGACACACCCCTCGTCATCTAAGCTCTTAAGGAGCGGAGCGGTTGAAAAAGCGTCATGCGGACAGGTCGCTACACAGCTGGAGTGCTGTTGGAAATGGGATTAAACTCCCTCTGTATAAAAAGCTCTGATTTCTGTTGGAAAAAAACCATATCGCCTCTGACCACAGTAACGTCTACTACCACCACCGCCGCCACCACCGCCGCCGCCGCCGCCGCCACCGCCGCCGCCGCCGCCGCCGCCGCCACCACCGCCAAGACGAGACGAGATGGCTCAAGCTATTCCACTTTCAAGCTTGCCTTCACCGCCTTGTCCACCTGAAAAAAAGTTAATGCAGCTTGACGACGTGAGACGCGCGAGGCAGACCGATGGGGAGAACAGAGAGGTAGGACAGCGGCGGTTAGCCTATAGCGACGCCTTGCTTCGTCAACTAGGTAAAGAGTTGAGCGGCTGTTGGAGAGAGTTGGGCAGTAGCTTAAAAGTTACCGCCGCCCGTATGGATGCTCTAGTAGAGCGCAGTGTCAAGACACCGGAGGAGCTGTGTACGGCGATGTTCCGAGTCTGGTGGGGTGAAACCCCGCATCGTCATAGATGGGGAGAGCTCGGTCGCGTCTTCACCCGCATTAGACGCGTGGAACTGTTGGCTCAGTGGATGTCCCTTCTCCACAGACAGGGGTTGGATTTCGAAAACCCCGACTCGCGCGCGATGCATAAGCACTTGGGCACCCTCGGCAGACGTCTAGGTAGCAGGTGGAAAGAGGTGGGGGACCATTTAAAATTGTCGCCTGAGAGGTTAGATAAGATCGCTGAAGAATGCGAATACGGAGGAAGTCCCGCTGAGTGGGCCTTCCGAGTGTTGAAAATGTGGCAAGATGAAGCTGACGGTGCCGGCGGTACACCTTTTGAACTCCTTCGAGTGTTGACTGAGGACATGGGAAAGTTTGACCTCGGCATCGCGATATTACTTGACTTTATCAAGCAAGAAACAACGAGAACGACGGACATGTGAATTGTTGTGTTTTATTTTCATACGTCTTCTTTATTAGTAAGTAAAAAAAAAAAAATATCATAACAATTAAGACGCGCGCCCTCTTAAAGTGTCACTTCCTCCAGTCGCAGCTGATCGCCTCATCGAAGCACGTGATAAACAAAAAAAAACGAAGAGACACGCTTCTTCCTCTCGAGAGGAAGAAGCGTGTCTCTCGATTGAAATCTTTTTCTTTTCTTTTTTTCTTAAAAGAGACAAACGCCCCTCCTCCTCCTCCTCCTCCTCCAAAAAAAAAGATATCACAATTTAAAGCGCGTGACCCCTTAAAGACGCTCATCTCTTCATTAAGTCGCGTGACGTCACTTCTTCTTCTTCTTCTTCTTCCGGTCACGTGATCAATCAGGTCACTTCCGGTCACGTGATCCTCAATCAGGTCACTCACTTCCGGTTGGCCATTAGGTCATGTGACGTCACTTCCGGTCACGTGACTCATCAGGTCACTTCCGGTCACGTGATCCTAAAGTAGGTCACTTCCGGTCCCCTAAGTAGGTCATATGACGTCACTTCCGGTCCATAAGTAGGTCATATGACCTCACTTCCGGTCACGTGACCAAATGGCGGCCTCTGATTGGCTAACTAGGTCACGTGACCTCACCACTAATCCCCTAAGTAGGTCACTTCCGGTCACGTGACCAAATGGAGGCCTCTGATTGGCTGCAGGTCGATTGAGTAATAAACAGTACTTAACTATAGTCCCGTTCCGATACATACTATACTACTTTGGTCATATGAGTGTTAGTCATAATGGCAAAGTTATATTCAAAAATGACCGAGGGGTTAGTCAGTAGTGGCTAACCTAGGTTCATCATTGGTGTGTTTCATGTGTATACCACTAGTTGGGGCCACCTGTCATGACCACTCAGTGGCTCCCCTTGGAAATAAAAAGACTAAGGTGGGTTGGTCAGTACTGACCAACCTGGCAATGATAACTGACCTAGGTTGGTCGTATAGGGAGCCAAAAAATGACTAACTAGGCTAGGCACTAGTGACTGAGAGGTTGGGCGTATAGGGAGCCTAGGAATATCAGTGCACGTACACCAGTAGCAGCAGATACCTGATGCTGTATAGCCAGGTCCACCACCTGAGTCCACACCTACCACGTAGAATCTACCACCCCCCCCCCCCCCCCCACACTCCCCCCCCCCCCCCCACAGGGGTTGTTAGCACACCTGAACTGCCACACTGACAGCATCCTCGGCAAAAGGATCTGTTTCTCAAAGATCATTAAGATTGTCATTTTAGGATTTCTTTTAAATAGTTCTTTTCAAATTTGATTGGAAAGACATGATAGAAATGTATATGTATATACATAGGCATATTTGGTGTCAATTTAAAGCTTAGAGTGCCGTTGATGCAATGGGCTAGATATAACATGCATTTTGACAACTTTTGACAATCCATGAATAGTTGCTATCAATTATATGTGAATTTAGTTTGCAAGGCGCCAACATTTTCCGACCTATTGGTCATCTGTAAAAATATTTTTAAATTTTAGATTTTAAAACTTAAAAAAAAAAAAGCGCACTCGTCATTTTCCTCATGGCTAGATAATGAGAAGCAAGTTTTATTTGGAGTGGCCGTATAGGTTTAGGCCTCGGCCAGCCTCTATCCTACCATGTGAATAGCCTGAGAGCAGGCTGTCATCCTGTTCATATCGCACACCTGTGTTGTCATGTGAGGCTATCACTGAGCTTTAATCAGGGTAATAGCCTCAGAGTCTTCACTGCACAAATTTAAGCAAAGATTGAACTGCTCAAAGTCACACTTTAAACATATTTAGTTCCTGTAAATGCCACTTAAAGCCGCTTAAATGTCATTGTGACTTTTCCGTGACATTTATAGCATTAACTGAACCTAAAGCTGCTTAAAGAGTGACTTTAAGCAATAAAACGTTTGCTTAAATGCCAATGTTCAAGTAGTGCTCTCCACTCCATCCGAATAGCTAGCCTTTTTTAATGGATGAATAATACCAAAGCCTTATTGCTCATTTATTGCAAATATGCATAGGAGGCTTCCATAAAGTATGTACGAAGGGGGCATGGGGGGTCTATTTTCTGAAAATCCTTGTGTACATAAACCCTTTGCTTTAATGTAGGTGGGGTTGGGGGTTAATTTCTGGAGACAATGTGCGTACATACTTTATGAAAGCTTAGCCTCAATAAATGTAGCACTGCGTTGGTACATTATCACTCGTATAATGTCAGCATAATGCATGTATGCGGAGCTGGCGGAGTCAGGTCTGCATGCCTGCATGCATGAAATCAAAAAGGGCATACAAAATGTAGTACACTTTAGAACTATGCTGCCCTTAAAGGGATCATTTTACCCAAAGTAGCATACAGCCCATCAACCTATTTGTGCATTTTAATAATTAAAGGCGTGGTTGCCATGGCAGCAGTTCCTGGTGTATGAAGATAACCCACCTACACTGATAAAATCAGAGCATCTAAGGTTGTCAAATAGTCATCTTATAAGGAGACTTTAGTACCAGTATTCTCAGTGACTGTCATGAAATAATTGAGTTAACAGTTGTCTATCTGAGGACCTACCAGGTTACCATGATTGACTGACAATGTTAGATCAGGCAGTCGCCTAGTCCTAGTGACAAGTCTAGGGTTGTCAATTCACAATCCTGGAAAACCCTTTAACGGCCGCATTCCGCTATGAATGTGCTTTACACAATTTGTCAGCATGATGTATGAATGGAGCCCTGTCGGGTCTATTCACCAAGCCTGCTTTCATACATCATACTAATTCTTAGTAAGTTCTAGGGATTGTGCAGTGCCGAGTCCTCTATCGGACAGCTCCTGCGAGAAGACTTGCTTCCTTGTCACTTAGACAGTTAGAAGAGTTTGCAGATGAGTTTACTTTTTCAGTGTGGCTTTATGCTGCCTTAGCCGCATATCGCTTTAAAGCTGGGCCGTCAAGGAATAAGTTCAGCATTTCCCATACATGGACTAAAATAACAGCTCCACCAGAGGGCAGCAGTGTTTGGACAGGGGACCATGAGCATTGTCCAGCTACAACATATTCACCCTATCTTGTGCCTGTAAGAGCTGAGCTCCCAGGCCTTAAGAGCCCTCTTGTGAATCAAAATTAAACTATATCCAAAAGTGCTTTTGGCCTCACTTCAACCATGACGGTCAAGCTTTTTGTCTTGATGCACCATGCCGAGTCTTCAACCCTGTGCCCTTATTGGTCACGATGATGCATTCATGCAGTCCTGGTGAGTAACTCGCCAACTCCGGTGCTGCATTTCTATGGAACAGATACACTCACGGAGGATCGGCATGATGCACCAATGCAGCCCGGGTGAGTTACTCGCCGAGGCTGCCTTGGTATGTCATGTCTTGAAAACAGATATTGCTTTTTAGCGACATGCCGTCCTTAAATGTTTAAATCAAAGTGGTGTTCTTGCCACTGCTAATTGGACGCCTGTCACACTCACATACTGACCTGAGAGAGGCAGCTCTCCATGGCAACACGTTATTGTCAGCGGCGTGTTGAGCGTGATTTGAATTCCACGAACTCAGCTATTGTAGTGAGTGTTAATGCCTGTGACGCCATGACTACTTACAAGGTATCACTGTTAAAATATTCCAGAGAAGAAAAAAAACAGAATCAGAAAAGTGTGTGGATTTCATAATCATCATGAAATAGCTCCTGAGAGGCATATATATATATATATATATATATATATATATATATATATATATATATATATATATATATATATATAAATATATATATATATATATATATATATATATATATATATATATATATATATATATATAAAATGTATGCCCCACAACACTTTATGATTTTGTTGAATTGAAATTGAGATTGCAGGAGTTATCCTGAAATATGGTACCGAGAAAGTTAAGAATATTAAATTAATTCAATCTTAATCAATTATTTTATTCCCTGGGGCTTTAAAAACTAGCACTCTACAGCTCTTGTTCCTTTTTCTCTTGCATTGAATGCAGTCCTGGCGAGTCTACTTCTCATATTGTCAAAGAGCATAGTACATTTAAGCAATATGTGGTTAAGGACGACATGATGCCTTACTGCATGTTGCCCTCGGTATTCATAATGCAAGAATACACCCCTACTGAGCTCGTCAGTGCTGCATTCAAGCATCTTTTTTTTTTTTGTTTAAACAAATTTATTCATTCACATGATATTCGATAAATTTGTCTCAAATTACATCAGGATTCACTGTTGGCGCTTGGCTTATTACAATATGACAATTATGATAATATGATATGTTAGATATAATGGTAGCTCATTATTATAGAGTTCAATCCAGTTGGGTGATTCACAGCGCAATATGCATGTTGCCTCGTGACATATATAGACAGAGCTGCACGCTAAAGTGACCGAGTCAGTGGTTATTTCTCGAGGGTTGCCTGTCCCGTACTGCACGCTGAACCCAAGTGAAATAACCACAGACGAGGTGACTTTTAAGGGACGCTCTGTATTTATTTCAGGGTATTTCAGTGTAAAAGAGATACACAATTCATGTTTGTTTACTTCCACGATGTTTTCTTACTTCCGCGGTGTTTGTTTACCTCTGTGGTGCCGCCATTTTGAATTCCGCGCAGGTCACGTGACCCTCAGTAGCGACCCCTGGCGATCCCTGAGGGCAGAGCGTGCAATATGGCCGAGGGTTATTGCACACTTCACTTGCATGCAACCCTCCCATTGCTTTAACCTTGTCAGTCCGTATTCACCATGAAATAAACACATTTACATTTGTGTTTTGATTATGTGATATGATGATACACATTAATGATGATGATGATGATTGGTGATTACTATATGAGAGTAGTATTGTATGTATCGGAACGGGACTATAGTTAAGTACTGTTTATTACTCAATCGACCTGCAGCCAATCAGAGGCCTCCATTTGGTCACGTGACCGGAAGTGACCTACTTAGGGGATTAGTGGTGAGGTCACGTGACCTAGTTAGCCAATCAGAGGCCGCCATTTGGTCACGTGACCGGAAGTGAGGTCATATGACCTACTTATGGACCGGAAGTGACGTCATATGACCTACTTAGGGGACCGGAAGTGACCTACTTTAGGATCACGTGACCGGAAGTGACCTGATGAGTCACGTGACCGGAAGTGACGTCACATGACCTAATGGCCAACCGGAAGTGAGTGACCTGATTGAGGATCACGTGACCGGAAGTGACCTGATTGATCACGTGACCGGAAGAAGAAGAAGAAGAAGAAGAAGTGACGTCACGCGACTTAATGAAGAGATGAGCGTCTTTAAGGGGTCACGCGCTTTAAAATGTGATATCTTTTTTTTTTTTGGAGGAGGAGGAGGAGGAGGAGGAGGAGGAGGAGGAGGAGGAGGAGAAGGAGGCGAGTCTCTTATTTTTTTCGGTAAACTAATAAAAAACACTACGATATAAGTTTTTGTTTTTTTTTCATTTTTTATTGTTTTACGAGCGACTGGAAGTGACTTATTGAACTAGGTAGAAGCGTTCTTTAGAGTGTATAAAGGGGGGGGAGGGGAGGGGAGGGGAGGGGAGGGGAGGGAAGGGGAGGGGGGCTCCTTTAAGATGCATGGGGAGGGGGGCGCTTTTAGGATGCATGGGGCGAGTGGTGGGGGGGGGAGGGGGGGGAGGGGGGAGGGGGGCACTCTAGGGGGGTGGGGGGGCACTCTAAGGGGCGTTTGTCTCTTTTAAGAAAAAAAGAAAAGAAAAAGATTTCAATCGAGAGACACGCTTCTTCCTCTCGAGAGGAAGAAGCGTGTCTCTTCGTTTTTTTTGTTTAGGAAGTGAGGGTCTTTAAGATCACGCGACTGGAAGCGACTTGATGAAGCATGTGACTAGAAGCGACGACGTCACATGCTTTAATGAGGCGATCAGCTGTGACTGGCGGCGGCAGCAGTAGCGGCGGCGGTGGTGCTGGTGGTGGTGGTAGTATACGTTACTGTGGTCAGAGTTGATATGGTTTTTTTCCAACAGAAATCAGAGCTTTTATACAGAGGGAGTTTAATCTTATTTCCAACAGCACCCCAGCTGTCTAGCAGCTGCTCCGCTCCTTAAGAGCTTCTTAAGAGCTTAGATGACGAGGGGTATGTCATCGCCATCTGTGGAAGCCAGCTGAAAATGGTGTTTTTTCCTTATCCATAGCTTTACCTCCTACCCCCTACCTGAGGACGACTCTCTCCCCCTTTGGCATTCATTGTAACAAACGTCAGAGGTCAGGTGAAAATCAGATTTTCATGCACAGCCTTAGTCAGCTGTCACCCCTATTGAACTAGCCAGCCGCCGCCGGCCAGTCTACTCACCACGGCAGGAGGCGGTGATTTTTTTGTTTTACACTTAAGTCGCTCACCACATGCACACGACTCTACTCACAGACAGACACACCCGTTTTAGGGGGTCCTGCTTCACACCACACGCCTCCTGTAGTTTTTTTGTATACACACTCTAAGCTCATGACTGCTTAATCCTTTATACAGCTAATGCGCGTTGAATTAGCACAGTCGGTACACCGCCCGCTCATGGCAGTCGATCTCTCAAAAAAGGGGGGAAAGAGATCCAGCTGAAAACGTCATGACTTATGTCTTTTGTTTCTCTTTGTGAATGTCCGCCGGTCAGCCGGCGGCAGCAACTGCTTAATCCTTTATACAGCTAACGCACGTTGAATTGCTGAACAAGGCAGTAAGTAGCTTGGCTCATGTCAGTCGATCTCTCAAAGGGGAGGGGGAAAGGGATCCAGCTGAAAACGTCATACCTTAAGTCTTTTTGTTTCTCTTTGTGAATGGCCGCTGGTCAGCCGGCGGCAGCTGAACAGAGCTGTAAGTAGCTTAGCTCTAGAAGCGAGAAGGAGTATATAAGGGGGCTGGAAACACTCATTCACTCACTCAGTCTTTTGCTGCTCTCTACAGTCACCACCATGAGCAAAACACAACAACTAGTGTCGTCCAAGGATCTAATCGAGTTCAAGAACAAGAAGAGTACGCAGAACGGTGATCGTTTAGCGTCAGCGTCTCCTCTTGCTACAGAAATTGAGACTACCGCCGCAACCGCTTGGTCTTATCACCCTCCCGCTGTAGCGAGCGCACGCAGCAGTAGTAGTGGTAGTAGTAGTCGTCGTGGTAGCGACGTTGTTACACTCGCGACGGTTGTTACTGCTAAGCACGCTGCTGCTGCTGCTACTGCTGCGCCTGCTGCGGCTGCTGGTGATCTTCGTGCTGCTAGTGCTGCTGCTGCTGCTGCTGCTGCTGCGCCTGCTACTGCTGCGCCTGCTACTGCTGCGCCTGCTGAGACTGCTGCGCCTGCTGCTGCTGTGCCTGCTACTGCTGCGCCTGCTACTGCTGCACCTGCTGCTGCTGCTGCTGCTACACCTCTTGCTGCGACTGCCGCTACTAGTACTGACACGCAGCACGTTGCACAGAACCTCTCCACCGCTACATCAACCGACGCCATCAACGCCGCTCGCGCTGAGACTTACAGCTATTCGGACACTCAGCCCCAGCAGCGCGTAGTAGACATACATGCCCTAAAGCAACAGGGTGAGACAGAGAACGACGCTGACGACGAGGCGCACAGTCCGTTTTTCGACCTCATTTCCACTGGTAGCGCGTCCGGTCCGTGGCGACTGCCCTCACCAATACCTTACGAAGTCGTGTGGTTGCCCTGTTCCGACAACGAGTCGTCGGATACCAGCGCAGACGCTGCTCCTGTTATTGGTTGTGCTGCAGTAGTACCTGTATCATCATACTTCAAAGCAGAGCCGTTAGGATACTTGTCAGACGCTATGCTACTGAAAATAAGTAGTAAGTTGCCGACATCAGATTACATACGGTTAGGTTCATACCTTGAAGTGAACTTGAAGGATATGGGATATCTCAGTTGTGAGACAAGTGTCATAACTCAAGCTAGAGAAATGTTCACTACTTGGTACCAGAAAAGTTGTACTACTAAGTGGAAGGACCTAGCCGCCGCCTTGGAAGAATCTTACCGTATGGACCTCATCAAATTCTCACGTGAGTACATGGACAAACATGACATGTGGGATGGCTTAGAGAGTAGAGACATGGAGTGGAAAGTGCAGAAATATTTCTCTCTTTTAGCTGAGCTCTGCCCTAGAGACTGGAAGACCATAGGGATCTACTTAGGGTTGACTTCTCATGAAATAGCTTTCATCTCTCAACCTGTGCCTTCTGACAGGACTGTGAAGAACCCTGTCTATGAAGTGCTGAGAGCTTGGAAGTACAACGAGACGTCTGAGCCTATGGCCCTGATGAAAGTGTTGCAAGACAACATGGGTCGCAGCGACGTCGCAATGTATGTTCAAGGGTTGTATGCAGCTGTACCCAAAGACATAAAAGTGAGCTGTGACACTCCAGTGTTGACCACTCTTGTCTGATCCCTGCAGTAAGATGGTCATCTGTTGAATTCGATCCTAGACTACAGTCACCTTTCACAATGCTAATAGTATCGTGTGGTAAGAGGTGTCTAGTATTCGAAGTGATAAATAACGTTTTATTTTTTTTAATAATTGGTAAATAAGTGAAAAAACAAAAAAAAAGAAAAACATGACGCAGGACGTTTGCGAAAAGTGTTTCAAAATTTTTAAAAGACCGTACAATCACGAGTGACCCGTAGAAAAATGAAGAACAATACCTAAGTTTTGCTCTCTATGCGGCGATGTCGATTGCTGAAAAGATCACCTGTCGACGCGAATCTCTGGACGAGGTGACTATCCCTCCACGTACATGCGCTGTACCGAACGGTGAGGAAACGTTCACGGCAAATTGGCCTGCAATACGAACGAGTGTCAGGATGCACGGGACTCGCGTGAGTGTAACAAACGTCAAACTACCAACCGGCGAGTTGAGTGACGCTGTAGATACTATGCGTCGCAATCCGCTTCACACAATGATAAAAAGCGAGTTTCTCGGTAGGCTTACTGTTACAACACAGAGAAGACAAGAACATACTGCGCTACTTTCACGTCTCCCAGAACAACGCAACTCTCATTACAACCGCTCCCTACTATAACTAATTCAGAAACTTTGGAAGAGCTCCTCTCAAAGATGGAAAACACCGTCGCTTGCGAAGAAGTACGGAAACTTTGCGACGCTGACACCAAGCGGTGCGCTCTTTTTCCTACTAATTTTGAACATTTGCGTTTACATGGGACCTTGAGGTTTTCCCATAGGCGGTAGGAACAGGCAGGACGGTCGAGTTGGAAAGAGAAGCCTTGTGTTAGATTTTCCCAACAAGGACAACCTCTGCGTCTTCCGCCACATTTCCTTTCACTTATACAACACCAGCAAGCGCGCTTCAAATTTGTTACGTCAGTTCTGTCCCGCTGCCACACGTGAAACTTTTCCTCCCGACGGACATTCCAGAATCTACCCTTACAACATTACCTTCGATTTCGAGGCTTTCTTCAGACCGTGCAGAGAACCGTCGACTGAACACGTGTCCCTGCTGTGGGATCACGTCCCTTTGTCGGCTAGCGTCACATCCGACTTTCCGGGGTAAGAGGGGACGGTGTACCTCAGAGAATCCGACGCAGATTCCGACCCCTTGTTAGACCGAGTTTAAAATCACATCAACGAGAACGCCAAAGTCATCGAGAAAGCTGTGCTAGAACTTTACCGACCAACGTTAGCGAAGTTACATGTGGCGATAGGTGAAGCTCTCCTGCTAGAAGAAGCGACATTCACCCCTTCTCCAGGCGGCTTCGCTGCAGCTCACACTAGACAACCGTTAGTTCAACTGAAGAAGCAGCTTCTGAGATACATCCGTCAAGCTCCAGTCGTGAGCTTCAACACGGAGCGTTACGACTTGAACCTGATCAAAAATACGCCTTCACTCGTTCTTTGCCTCCGGAGACCGAAGAAACCAACAATTCAGCGTCATAAAGAGAAGCAATCAATACTTGACGGTTTACACACAGTTTTCTTGGACATAGTAGTCAACTATTTGGCACTTGGTTACAGCTACGCGAATTATTTGTGAGCTTTCACCAGAAACGAAGAGAAAAGTCGCTTTCCTTACGAATGGATGACGTATACCAAGAAACTGGTAAACAGAACCCTGCCACCGAGATCGGCTTTTGACAGCGAACTGACGGGCGTCAAAATGGCCGAAATCCGACTACGCCACATGTCAGAAAGTTTAGTACGACAAGAAGATGCAAACTATGAGAGATTACTTGATCCACTACAACAACGAAGACGTCAAACTTTTCATTAAGCTTTTGAAAAAATCACGCTAATTTTTTCCAAGATCGCAGCATTGTCATGTTGAAAGACGAGATCTCTCTTGCCAGTTTGACTTTACAGGTCCTCTTCCAAAACCTATAAGCTGTGTTCACAACGCTCCCTCCCTTCGACGCCGTCCTCCACGCTCTGATCAAAGAAAATCTAGTCGGTGGTCCTTCCATCATCTTCCATAGATTTCACGAGAAGGAGTGTATAGGTGTCTTATAAGTCGGCAGAGGGTGAATACTAGTGAAAAGGGAAGGCAGGTGTGCAAGTAGCTTTTCTAACAGACACGTGTGTGAACTAAGCTGCTTAAGTCTAAACCCACCTGCGGTAGAAGCTCTGTACTGAGAGAGTCTTTTCAGCCGTTTAAGAGGCTTATCTAGGACAGGGTACATAAGGAGTGAAACGCCGCTCTCACCAGTCACACTTTCTCCACCCGCCCTTCATCTTCGTAGCATCGTCCACTCTACGCTCGCTCAGCACGTTACGATGATTAGTTCTGCTATTTTCTTTATTTATGAAAGTGTTGACGCTACAGAGCATCGAAACCCTCTCGAAATGAGTCCAAGAAAGAAAAAGCAACTCCCACTTGAAGCAAGAAGAGAAACAGTGCCCTATGATGCATGTGAGGTAAAGAAACATTGGAAGGACGTCACCAAGGAGCAATGGATAGAAGCATGCTTCAACTTCATCGGAACAGTAGTTTCATTTGGACAGAGGGAGAAGATTTTGTTAGAGCTATTTTTCTTAGCTCCGTATACTTGGCCTGACTGTGGTGAAATTCCTTCAAGTTTGTCAGTCTTCGCCATACAAGTTATCAACTCCTTGAAGGAGCTTCGATATATGCAAGGCACTCAGGAGGAGATTGTCAAGAAAATGACGGAATTCGAAACAGACGAAGACACAATATGGTGCGAGGAGACGACATATGCAGACGATGATGTGGAGTCCATCATTTGTAGCCCGTTGGAACATTATGTTAAAGACTTTGAGGACATGCTAGACAGCACTGAGATGAACCCGAAAGAGAGATCCCTTACTGCACAGAAAGAGGCCAAAGCTATGTTGGAAAAGCACAAGTTTGGTCAAGGATTCACTCTTCAAAGCAGCTGTGTGAGTGTGATAAAAAGTCTTGTGTTGAAACATTCAGACATGAAGTTTTCGCGTGCTGTCGACACACTTCCTTTGCCTGAACTGATGATGAACATGATCGACCCCATCGTACCAACACGTTTCGACTCTGCCAATTGTCCCATGTATAAAATGGTTTCAAGTTTTGCCCGTGGCCGATGGCTAAACGATCCACTGAAGTCAGAAAACCTCCTTGATTTAATCAACTGACTAAATGTATTTTCTCATACTAGTATTAGTAGCATTAGTAATAGCGGCTACTCAGTCTCGTGCAGCACAAGCAGCAGCATCTGTCAGCAGCATCCGTGACATCGTCAGCAGCAGCAGCAGCTGCACAAGCAGCACAAGCAGCCACATCTGTCAACAGTATCCGTGACATCGTCAGCAGCTGCAGCAGCTGCACGAGCAGCGCAAGCAGCCCAAGCAGTAGCATCTGTCAGCAGAATCCGTGACAACGTCAGCAGCTGCAGCAGCGGCTGCACGCGCAGCACAAGCAGCAGCATCTGTCAACAGCATCCGTGACAGCGTCAGCAACTACAGCAGCTGCAGCTGTCAGCAGCTGCAACACCTGCACGAGCTGCACAAGCAGCAGCAGCAGCAGCAGCGGTAGTGTAGACCGCTAAATTCGAGATGACGTCATGTCTGTTTCTTAGCATCGACATTCGACATGAGACCTAGTGACATTTGACATGAAGCTTGAAAAACATAGTGACAGGTGACATGAGCAATTCTTAAAATCGCCATGAGATATGAGCATAATTAAGCGACATCGACATGTGCCATGGCTATTTTTTTTTAAGACAAACGCCGTAGTCTCCTCATCCAGACCTCCGCTAGTAGCGCTCTATAAGCGCAAGCTGTGGCTGTGAACCCCCTCCTCCCACCGTACACACGGGTAAATGTCGCCAATACTACTCTCATACAAGGGTCAAGCGCTGCTGGACTATAATAGATGGGTCAAGGACTATTCTACTGAGGGTCAGGCTACGCCGGACATTCAATAACAAGCTGGACTTTGGCAAATTTGCTTGAAAGTCTGGTCAGCAAGAGTCCAGCATACTCTCCCAAGAGTTCAGCATTGCCAGACTATAGCATGAGGATCCCGCATGGTCAGACTTTCAAGCAAGTTTGCCAAAGTCCAGCTTGTTATTGAATGTCAGGCGTAGCCTGACCCTCACTAGAATAGCCCTTGACCCATCTATTATAGTCCAGCAGTGCCTGACCCTTGTCTGAGAGTAGAATTAGCGCTATTGGGTGCCTCTGATATTTGCCTCTGTGTAGTCAAACCTCGCCTGAGAGAGACATACTTCAGAAAGAAACGAAAGCAGATTCCGACATCGGTGTGTGACGATCACTTAGAGCTTTTCGTGAAGATAAAACGGAAAAAAGTGTGAAAATGGTGTCCGCCGCCCGGCGGATGTTGTGAGAGACGTTACCTTCACGATCTGAGAACTTCAGAGCTTATGTAAACGGCGTGGGAAGGTGACGGGATCCTAAGTCTCAACCCTAAGACTTACATTTGCTACAATCGAGTCAGCAGCACCAGTGAAAGAAAATCCCAAAAAAAGAGATGGCGTGCAAAAAGTGTACAGAAGTAACAAAACCCTAAAGAACCAGTCGTCATCTTAGATGTTTTCGCAAACGAAAAACTCTCCTTGCGGTAAATAGAAATTTCAAAGTGGTACGAACCAAAAATGGACACTTACACCATAGAGAAAGATGACGTGCGCTACTTGTATTATAAGCGTCGCGTGCATTCTAACGGTGTGACAACAAGTCCTTTAAAAATATGAAAAAAAAGTGTGTTATTGATTGATTGAGCGCATCTATTCAAAAATAGCGTGTTTATTAGAATTGAAAAAAAAGAAAATAAAAAAATAAATAAAATTATTGTTGTGTTTTATTTTCATACGTCTTCTTTTATTAGTAAGTAAAAAAATTATAACAATTAACTAGCGTGTCCTCTTAAAGTGACACTTCCTCCAGTCGCTGCTGATCGCCTAATTAAAGCATGTGTCGTCGTCACTTCTAGTCACGTGACTCATCAGGTCACTTCCGGTCACGTGATCCTAAGTCGATCACTTCCTAAACAAAAAAAATTAAGAGACATATTTCTTCATGACCCAACCAATCAGGGGTCTCCATTTGACCGGAAGTAGTCCCCTCATTTGCATAATGGGTCACTTCCGGTGTACCAGCCAATCAGAAGCCTCTTACTAAGTCAAGGTCACGTGACGTCACTTCCGGTATGCCCTTATATGGACATGTGAAGGTCGCATGACGTCACTTCCGGTATGCCCTTATATGGACGTGTGACGTCACTTCCGGTCAAATGGAAGCCTCTGATTGGCTGCGTCATGACCTTGACCTCTAACTAGGTCAAGGTCACGTGACGTCACTTCCGGTATGCCCTTATATGGGCATGTGACGTCACTTCCGGTCAAATGGAGGCTTCTGATTGGCTGCAGGTCGATTGAGTAATAAACAGTAGTTAACTATAGTCCCGTTCCGATACATACTATACTACTTATGAGAATGGTACGGCATGGTTGGAGATTTTAAATGGCACTCACTCTGACTTTATGCCGGTTGTCGGTAGGTTTTTCATGCCAACCCTATTGGTTTGAGACACTCCTGAAGGATCGGCATGATGCACCAATACAGCACTGGCGAATTACTCGCCGAAGCTGCATTGGTGCATCATGACAACAAATCTCATCTTTTAGCGACATCTGTCCTTAATGAGATGAAGTGACTTTGTCTTGTGGGAGCACCGTGGACGGGGGCACAAGTAGGCAATGGCAGGTAGCAACCGGTCATTCTGATAGAGAGAGCCTGGGTGAGGAAACTCCTCTCTGTTGGGTCCAAGCCATAACAGAGGTGTCACTCTACATACACAATTTTGGTCTTGACTCAAACTTTGTATAAGTTATCATACATTAGGTCAAAAATAAATGAAATATGCCTGAAAAGTACCCAATAAATGACTCGCAAGCTTCAGTGAAGACTCACTGACAAGAGTGTCGACATGTGAACTGTATAATTGACTCAAAAAATAGGCCAAAAATGAATTAAAATACAAATATCTTTTCAAAATTGGATAAACATTTCTACATAAATATGTTCCAAATGCTGTAAGATATATTATTCATAGGTCTCCACGTGCATAGAAAGTTGGTCTCATGGGGTGCAACCATGGAATGTTCTAGTGCATTTTCAATAGGGGAAATAAAATCGTGCCTGATTAGGCCCATCCATATAAGAAATTACCCAGAATGCCAGATGGACGTCGCCTTTTAACCAATAAGTTTGTAACCTGTCTCACCCGTATAGGTAGTTTGTTGCAGGCAGTACACTCAAAAACTTAACTTGTCTCCAGACTCTTCCAAGTGACTGTCATAAAATAAACGAGTCAAAAACTCATGTAAGTGACAAGGAAGCGGATCTTCTAGCTGGAGATAGAAGACTCACTTGACATGTGCCAGCCCAAAACCCGACATTTGCCAGCTCCAGATTCTATTTGTGGGATGGTAAACTGATAGGTTAAACAATGTTTGACTCGTTTATTTTATGACAGTCACTATGACTAGTTTACTTTTTCAGTGTAGTCCCACCTGTTTGCTCCTGTTGTGGACTCAGTATATAGTATCACAATACAAACTGCTGAGTCAGGCTTTCCTGTTATGCAGGTAACTTCTATGTATGTAGACAGCAAAATGATACCAATCATTGTCTCACGTTACCGGCCTTCTTCTCCTTACGCCTCCGGACATGATTATACCTGTATAAGCAGATAACCCTGTAAACACTGCAACACAGACACAAGAAACAGCGTCAACAGGGAGTCCAGGTTGCCTCCAGAAAGACTCCCCACTCTAGGGGAGTCCAGGTCGCCTAAGGGAGCCTAGGTGACTCTCTGACTGACCTAAGAGAGTCACCTAGGGAAGCCATATGACCCAGAGAGCTATATCAATTCCCAGGTTGATTGATTTTCTTTTATCTATACTGAATCATGTTCAGGCATTAGGTGACCCCCATAGGGAGTGATCATTTTTTAACAACGGGGGGGGGGGGGTCGGTTTTCAGCGTGGAGCGCGCGAAATCCTTTTCACCCCCCGGTCAACGGGTCGAAATTTTGTACCCCCCCCTACGGGTCGGAAATCGGTGCGTGCACTGGCCCTTTGAAGCATAGTAACGCACTGGCTTTTTGGCCCAAAACAGGTTTTATCTTTTTGACCCCCCCCAAAAGGGGTCCAAAGGGGTCCAAATTTTTTTGCCCCCCCCCAAACCAACCCCCCCCCCCCCCCTGTTGATAAAAAATGATCACTCCCTTAGGTAAGCCAGAGAGTCACCTAGGCTCCCTTAGGCGACCTGGACTCACTTAAACAGGGAGTCATTCTGGAGGCTACCTAGACTCCCCTTTGACGCTGTTTCTGCTGTCTGTGAAGGTGAGGATAGGTACGACCTTTTGTCATCATGATGCATGAATGCAGCCCTTGCAAACATTTCATCTGCCGTGCATTCATAATTTGGTACACACCAGAGGGTTTCATAGGATCGGTGATACACTAATTCGGTGCATGTGAGTGCAGTATACACTGCATTAGTGTACACAAAAGTCTCACAACAAGAAGACAGTAAATAAGAGCCTCAAGCTGTTATGCTGTACCTAAAGGGACCAGAGACTGACTGACAAACACCATAGTCGGGGGAGGGGGGGAGCTGCACTCAAAAAGTAAACTTGTCTCCAGACTCTTCAATGTGATGGTCATAAAATAAACGAGTCCAAAACTCGTCTAAGTGACAAGGAAGTAAACTTGTCTCCAGACTCTTCAATGTGATGGTCATAAAATAAACAAGTCAAAAACTCATCTAAGTGAAAAGGAAGCGGGTCTTCTAGCTGGAGATAGAAGACCCACTTGGCAAGTGCCAGTCCAAAACCTGACATTTGCCAGCTCCAGATTCTATTTGTGGGATGGTTACCTGATAGGTTAGACAACTTTTGACTCGTTTATTTTATGACAATCACTTCGACGAGTCTGGAGTTAACTTTTTCAGTGTGGACTGACTGACAAACACCATAGTCGGGAGAGGTGGGGGGGGGGGGAGCTGGACAGGGTGATCCCATTGACGTCTATGTTAACCAGAACGAGGCACTTGGTAGGTGATCTCACAGATCACCACTCAACACACAATGTGAGTACATGCACAGAGAAAAGAAACAGCGTCAAAAGGGATTCTAGGTTGCCTCAAAAATCGCTAAACAGAGAGTCCAGGTCGCCTAAGTGAGCCTAGGTGACTCTCTGGCTGATATAAGGGAGTCACCCCGGGGATATATAGCTCTCTGGGTCATATGACTCCCCCAGGTGACTCTCTTAGGTCAGCCAGAGAGTCCCTTAGGCTCCCTTAGGCGACCTGGACTCCCCTTAAACAGGGGAGTCATTCTGGGGGAAACCTGGACTCCCTTTTGACGTTGTTTCTTCTCTCTGTGTGTGACATCACTTCTAGTGTCTTTTGTGAGTTTTCTACACCTGTCAAACGGTCCAAAAAATGTTTATGATAACTATGGTAGAACCCTATTAAGGTAAACCACCCTCTCAGTGTCAGAGTTTGGCTGCAGGACCCTGGGTGGGCACTTGAATTTTTTTTGACAGGGGTGTGCTGCTGGACCTGCGACAACCCTTACCCTTGTTAGGGCGATTTTGATGCCAAAAAGTTACCCTTGTTAGGGCATTATCGGTCAAAAGTGCCTAGGTTTCGGTAAAAAAGCGATAAAAGGTAGATTTTTATGCCAAAAAGTTACCCTTGTTAGGGCGTTTTTTGGCCAAAAGTGCCTGGGTCTCGGTTAAAAAAACTATAGAATATACCATGTTTTTGTAAATCTGCTGAAAAAATTACCCTCGTGCGAAGAATTTTGTTGAAAACTGCGACATTTTTTGTGAAAACGGGCAAATCTTGGCGAAAACCCAGACATTTTTGTGAAAAGTAAACCCTTGTTAGGGCGATTTTCATGAAAGTGGACCCTTGTTAGGGCGATTTTTCTTTGAAAAGTGGACCCTTGTTAGAGCGATTTTGTAGAAAAAGTACCCTTCCCAGCCGCACACATGTGTATACAAAATATACTAAGTGCCCCCCCCCGGCTGCAGGAGTAGTGTTGGAGGCCTCGGGTAGTGATCCCACGGCCCCACCCCTCCACATCGGGAGTGATCATGTATATTTATTTTCTTTGTGTTCTACAAGCATCAGGCTAAAAATATCTCTAAAAGTCATCAAGAAAAATTGTTGGTCGATCTACAATTAGTTAGACTGTGTTAAGTACCTTAAAGTTTAGAAACAGCTATATCTTAGCGATCCATTTTTATAGCCCTAAAGGGTACAAAATGTTACTCTCCTTCTGGACTGAACACAATGTCATTAGTAGTAGATATAATACAAGTTAGTAGCTGTATAAGAGTTAAAGGACAAGGACAGTATAATTATTCAAGGGGCCAGCCAAGGAAAATTACCATTGTCCAAGGCTTATGACACATATGCAGCTACTAAGGTGTATCTATATCTGACTTACAATCAAAGTAGGAGGGGTTGTATATGGACTGCCTCGACGTACATTCCTGGACGCAATAAACAGGCAATGACAGAGGTCCAGGATGATCTGTCTAAATGACTGGTTTCTCCACAAGTGGTGCATTGGATCGTATCACCTGAGCCAGAGCCGAGTGTGATACGATCCACGAGTTCTGACTGATTAGAGTGGATCTCTGTATTTATTTCATGGTGAATACGGACTTTCAATGTTAAAGCAATGGGAGGGCCGTACCACAGGGGAGCGTGCAATAGCCCTAGGTCGTATTGCACGCTGTAGCCGTATTGCACGCTCCCAGGGGTCGCCAGGGGTCGCCATGGGGTCGCCGTGGAGTTGCTAGGCTACTGACGGTCACGTGACCTGTGCGGAATTCAAAATGGCGGCACCACGGAAATAAACAAATGCTGTGAAAGTAAAGAAATGCCGTGGAAGTAAACAAATATGCACTGCACATCTATTTTAGGTTGAAATAAATACAGAGCGTCACTTAAAAGTGACCTCTTGACTGGTTATTGCACTCGTGGGAGTAGGCCCGTATTGCACTAGGCCTGCGGCCAGCGTGCAATACGGGCCTACTCCCACTTGTGCAATAACCAGTCAAGAGGTCACTTTAGCGTGCAGCTCTGTCTATTTATTCCATGCAATTCTTGAATAATTTCATCAAAATATACAATTCAAGATTGGTTGCATAGCTATTTTGGTGACATCATCATGAAGAAACAGCCCATGGAAAATGAGCACAGGGGTGTAGAGAACGGCAATTTTAGTACTTAAGCATAGTAACTTTGTTTCTCCACATGAAATAAATGTCTTTTCTAGCCAACTGTGGTATAATGTGAGATATTGCACCTGTTATACCATAACTGCAATCATCAGTGACATACTGAATGATTATCTCGTGCTCCCCACAACCAAATCCAACCTCTCTCCCTCTACCACTGACATGATATAGTAGATGTACATTCTAGCTGCATGCAGTAGGGCACACTGCAAATCCATAGGTTGAAAGGGTTAGTCAGTACAGACTATCCTAGGTTCGTCATATGTGTGTTAGTCACAATGGAAAAGTTATATTCAAAAATGACTGAGGGGTCAGTCAGTAGTGGCTAACCTAGGTTCATCATTGGTGTGTTGTATTTGTATACCACTAGTTGGTGCCACCTGTAAGATACTATGATGACCACTCAGTGGCTCCCCCTGGAAATTAAAGGACTAAGGTGGGTTGGTCAGTACTGACAAACCTGACAATAATAACTTACCTAAGTTGGTCGCATAGGCAGCTAAAAAATGACTAGTTTAGTTACTAGTGACTGAGGGTCGTATAGGGAGCCTAGGAATATCAGCGTAGGATATACAGGTCAACAACATGTGCATGGCTTCAGGCTGTCCATTCCCCGATGGGCGCCATACAGTCTGTGGTATCATATTCATCTTACCGGATAAGGGTAGCATATTACATCAATGCACTATGCTCTGTTGTTGAAGTATCTATAAACATGGCGTCTTGATGCCTACACTGTAAAATGTCATCAAGGGTGATGACTATGTCATCATCTATGATTACTTTCATATCCTTCATTTCTCTGTACAAAAATGTATTCATTCCTCCTGTCATCATACCTTAATTAAAGCTTGACCGTCGTGGTTGAAGTGAGGCCAAAAGCACTTTTGAATATAGTTCAGTTTTCATTCACAAGAGGGCTCTTAAGGGCTGGAAGCTCAGCTCTGACAGGCACAAGATAGGGTGAATATGTTGTAGGTGGACAATGCTCATGGTCCCCTGTCCAAACACTGCTGCCCTCTGGTGGAACTGTTATTTTAGTCCATGTATGGAAAATACTGAACTTATTTCCTGATGGCCCAGCTTTAAGAGCACTTCTAGCCCACATAGTAAGTCCATAGGGCATAGATGTGTAAAGTACCTGGTAGCCTATCCTAACATTAGTAAATGTGGTTTCAGGCACAAAAAGGGCGTCCATGTGTACACAAATATATCTTGAGGAGTTTGCTCAGAACCTTGGCTCATTTTACATTATAAGTTTCTATGATCAGAATTAGTATAGATAAAAAAGTCAGTAAATGGCCTGGCGTGCATGGGTACTGCATATTCCATTATTGTCTAGTGGAGGCCCTTAATCAACTGGGCATGATTACCCTCAGTAGTGATTAGTTTCAAATATGCCTACGTTTTCAGTGTACACCCCATTGCATCAATAGAACACATGTGACTCTTGATGTTGGATCTTATTTTATCCATGACCCCCCCCCCCCCCGGACCTTTAATCCTATAAACACACTGGGGATCCAATTTACAACCCATCCTGATGCATGGGAGGAGTCTGGTCGTCAAAATACCACCTGGTATCCAGCCATTATACGGGCGAGAGCCTACACTGAAAATCCATAGATTGAAAGGGTTAGTCAGTACAGACTATCCTAGGTTGGTCATATGAGTGTTAGTCATAATGGCAAAGTTATATTCAAAAATGACAGAGGGGTCAGTCAGTAGTGGCTAACCTAGGTTCATCATTGGTGTGTTTTATTTGTATACCACTAGTTGGGGCCACCTGTCATGACCACTCAGTGGCTCCCCCTGGAAATAAAAAGACTAAGGTGGGTTGGTCAGTACTGACCAACCTGACAATAATAACTGACCTAGGTTGGTCGTATAGGGAGCCAAAAAATGACTAACTAGGCTAGCCACTAGTGACTGAGAGGTTGGGCGTATAGGGAGCCTAGGAATATCAGTGTACGGAGGAGAGCCAACATGGCATGGGAGCCGCCATTTTCTAACTGTCCCCTGACTCAGAGCAGTGCATTGTGGGTAAATCTGTTATCAGCCATTATTCACACCTAGGAACAATGGCCACATATGACACTGATAAGACTGATGGGTGACATCCCACCCCTATCCTAAACACCTCCCCATTGTCTCAGGTGTAAAGTGAGAGACTAGCCTGGTTGGGAGACAATACATTGATTACACTGACAATACATTAGTCACCAACTATTTCTCTGATTTTTAGAATATTCACATTGCTGTAAGCTTATCTAATTGAAGGCCAATTAATGGACAAAAGATTGATCTAATTTATACCGAAGTTAAACATGTAGTAAATGAGAGATAACCATCCAAAGTAAACTACACAAAGAGGGAAAATGGAATCTTGACACATGACTACCTGAGCCCCCTGGTACATGCCTCTAGAACCTGCATAGGGAGCACAGGCCGCCATAACTATCACCAGGCCAACATCGTTACATCCAATGCTCGTCCAACATCAGAGAAAGAATGATGGCCCAGCATTGTTCCAACACTTGGTATAACATAAGATCAATATCAGCATCAGCATCTACAGGCATACATTGCCAAAATAAGTGTATGTAAAAATATACTGTAAATCTATAGCACCTACTGTAGCTTTACAGCAGATTCTACTGTTTCCCTACAATAAACTGTAGACCTACAGTCGATTCTACTATGTACCTACACAAGAAAGGCAACCAACTATTCCCATTGTAGGCCAGTTCTGGCTCGGTAGAAGCCAGTAGTTGAGCCAGAGTCGGTTCAATGTCAGAATTACAATGTCTGTCCATCATTGTGATTTACAACAAAGTTTTTCAGAGTGATTGCCAAGACTGGGGCAACATCGCATGTTGCATGTTGCACCAATCTCTATTACATCCACACTAAGTCACTGGGATGGTTTGGATCATTGCCGACATTGGCCTGTTTACCCCTACCTTTCTATGGGACGAGTCATCTATAGCTAGCTGGAGTGGGGTGGGGGTCGGAGCATGTGGAGGGGAGAGAGGGTAATATTGAAAAAAGGGTCGTCGTGGGTGGGGGGGGGGGACAAAACAAGATTCAAAGGCTCAAAGCTTAATAATAAAAAAAAGAACTTAATGGAGGGGGTCAAGATTACTTTAGGCGAATTGGTGGGGGGGGGGGCGGTGGGCAGGAAATTCAGGGGCGTATCCAGGGGCGGAGTCCTGGGGGTTCGGACCCCCCCTTTTGGGAAATTTTTTTTAGATTTTTTAAATGATAATTTGATCCGCTATGAGTCGTGGCGCGTCACTTTTCAGTACTTTGGTATTTGGTAGACCCCCCCCCCCCTTTTCAAATTCCTGGGTCCGCCCCTGGGAAAGAAGTTGCCTATGTGGGGAAATCCACCCAGATCCCCCATCCCCTCCCTCTTCCTCAGGTAGTAGTAAATGCCCGGTCCCTGAGTGTCCATGTAAAGGAGGCAGAGATGTCCGGGAACCAGGCGGATGAAATATACACGGCCGTGTACCAGACACTGTATTCATGGGGGTCACAGGATACCACAGGTGGGGGGGGGGGGGGAGGGGTGGTCTGATGGCTCTAGACCCCCTGAAGTCGACATGGGCATTTCTTAAAATCGACATGCGACATGAGGCATGCGATATGAGACTTAAAAGAATAGTGACATGGGACAAGGACAGTTTTTAAAATCGACAAGGGACATGAGCATCATTAAGCGACATAGACATGCGACATGGTCATTTCTTAAAATCGACATGCGACATGGGGACCCCCTCCATCAAGGGCCCCAGCCTGGGTGTGTGAGATATAGGTGAGGCTCTGTCAGGGAGGTCATCATTTGAAAATATAATTTGAAAATGTTGTTGTTTTTTTGCTCAACTGCGAGATTCATTTGTGATTTTTTTTAAAGTTTTTTTTAACCATGTACACAACATACATCATTTTCTCTATAGATCTGGGATGGGGGGGGGGGGGGGATGGTATTCCTCAAAATCAATAATTACTGTGGATGAGATGTACTAAGGCAGACTTAGTGCTGTAACCCTATTGCCGGGCAGGGGTAACTACAGCTGTGGTGTATGGGGAGGGAATGCAGCCAGTAGCGGTCGGGGTAAGATGATGTAGCACAAGCTGCAGGAAGTAAGCATTCTACTGCCACAGGTGGCGTCACCATCCAAGTTAAATAACTCTCTGTACGCACACAGCCATCTTCATCCACTGGTGGACAATGCATGTTAATTTATGGAACTGGGTTTGATTAATGACCTTGAATCTGTACAGGTACATAGAGTGAGGCCTCTGTAGTAGAGATTTAAACCCCACAGAGAGGCCTTTTGATCACTCCCTCTGCCTCAGAATGGTCAGTGAGCCGGGGCTGCAGAGCCCTGACGTCAGCACGCGGAACTAGGCCACCAATCAATGTCAAGGTTAGGTGTGGGGGGGGGGGGGGAGACAAGGGCTGCAGGTACAAAAAGGCAATTGATTGGTGTTGAAGGAAGCCCTGATGACATATGAATGGAGGCAGGGAGGGAGGCAGGTCATGGGGATAGGGAAGGGAAGGGAGGTCATGGGAATAGGAGGGGGCAGGTCATGGGAATAGGGAGGGAGGGCTTGGAATAGGAAGGAAAGGGAGGTCATGGGAACAGGAAGGGGGGCAGGTCATGGAAATAGGGAAGGGAAATCATTGGAATAGGGAGGAAAGGGAGGTCATAGGAATAGGGAGAAAAGGGAGGTACTGGGAATGGATAGGGAGGGAAGGGAGGTCGTGGGAATAGGGAAGTCATGGGAATAGGGAAGGAAAGTCATGGAAATAGGGAAGGGAAATCATTGGAATAGGGAGGAAAGGGAGGTCATAGGAATAGGGAGAAAAGGGGGGTACTGGGAATAGATAGGGAGGGAAGGGAGGTCGTGGGAAAAGGGAAGTCATGGGAATAGGGAAGGGAAGTCATGAGAATAGGGAGGGAAGGGAGGTCATATGAATAGGGAGGGGGGCAGGGGGGGGCTGTTGTTGTCTGACCAGAGGAAGATACAAGGGAGAGAGAGAGGGACAGGAGGGGACCACGGTTTTCTGACCAGAGTAAGGTATGGGGGAGGGAGAGAGGGCTGAAGGATGGAGGACCCAGGAAGTGTCCCACAATCCATAGCAGCCAGTAACGTAATGCTCCTTCTATTTACGTCATCATGACGTCATCAAGCGTCACTGAGACGCAGTGATTATTGCCTAATTGCATCTTTGGACACCGTTCAGGTCTGAGTGCAATCTCCCAGCAGATTCTCTCATATCCGTGTGTACCAGCACTACTTCTTCCCCGCCAAAAGGCAGCGGAAAACTGTGAAAACTTGCCTTCGCTATGCACTTAAAATAATTAGAATACAACGATGAATCGATTCAAAAATGTTGAGCAACGTATTAAGAACAGATATACACAGTACAAAAGCATCGGACACATTCTTATGATCGAAATGGATCATATTCTTAGGAACTATTTTCTGTATATGGAGACTGCAGTGTGTGATGGGGATAGGACAGCAGCAAAGTAGTACCGTTTCTTCCTTCTTCTTTAAGGACGGCATGTCGCTAATAGATGACATTTGTCATCATGATGCACCAATATAACCCCGGTGACGTAACTCACCAGTGCTTCATTGGGGCATCATGCTGACCCTTTGGGAGTGTCTCAATCCCATAATGCTTTGAATGCAGCACTGGCGAGTTACTTGCCAGGGTTGCATTCATGCATTATGACAACCATCATCATGATGCATGAAGCCATAATGCCGCCCTCAAAGGGTTACACTGAAAAAATAAACTTGTCTCTAGACTCGTCTAAGTGACGGTCATAAAATAAACGAGTCAAAAGTTGTCTAACCTATCAGTTTACCATCCCACAAATAGAATCTGGAGCTGGCAAGTTGGGGTTTTGGGCTGGCACATGCCAAGTGGGTCTTTTATCTCCAGCTAAAAGACCTGCTTCCTTGTCACTTAGACAAGTTTTTAACTTGTTTATTTTATGATTGTCACTTTGAAGAGTCTGGAGACAAATTTACTTTTGAGTGTAAATGCCAAGGTGCATGCAGAGTTTTGTTTGAGACTGTGCTGGGAGAGTGGCCTGAGTATCTGCGCAGTGCGTGTGGGGGTGGGGGGGTATGGGTTGTAGTTATTGGATATTGATTGAGTGTTGTTGGGATCCTCCTCCCCCCCCCCCTCAGATGCTGCTGCACTGATTCCTGTGAGAACACCACCACCACCACAACCACCACCACCACCACCACACTGATATTCCTAGGCTCCCTATATGCCCAACCTCTCAGTCACTAGTGCCTAGCCTAGTTAGTCATTTTTTGGCTCCCTATACGACCAACCTAGGTCAGTTATTATTGTCAGGTTGGTCAGTACTGACCAACCCACCTTAGTTTTCTTTATTTCCAGGGGGAGCCACTGAGTGGTCATGACAGGTGGTCCCGACTAGTGGTATACAAATAAAACACACCAATGATGAACCTAGATTAGCCACTACTAACTGACCCCTGGGTCATTTTTGAATATAACTTTGCCATTATGACTAACACTCATATGACCAACCTAGGATAGTCTGTACTGACTAACTCTTTCAATCTATGGATTTTCAGTGCATAGCCATCTACAACATGACCACTGCTCACAGTCACTGCTCTATTCCTCCACCACCTCCACAGCCATCTACAACATGACCACTGCTCTCAGTCACTGTTCTATTCCTCCACCACCACCACAGCCACCTACAACATGACCACTGCTCACAGTCACTGTTCTATTCCTCCACCACCACCACAGCCATCTACAACATGACCACTGCTCACAGTCACTGTTCTATTCCTCCACCACCACCACAGCCATCTAAAACATGACCACTGCCCACAGTCACTGTTCTATTCCTCCACCACCGCCACAGCCATCTACAACATGACCACTGCTCACAGTCACTGTTCTATTTCTCCACCACAGCCATCTACAACATGACCATTGCTCACAGTCACTGTTCTATTTCTCCACCACAGCCATCTACAACATGACCACTGCTCACAGTCACTGTTCTATTCCTCCACCACCACCACCACAGCCATCTACATGACCACTGCTCACAGTCACTGTTCTATTCCTCCACCACCACCACCACAGCCATCTACAACATGACCACTGCTCACAGTCACTGTTCTATTCCTCCACCACCACAGCCATCTACATGACCACTGCTCACAGTCACTGTTCTATTCCTCCACCACCACCACAGCCATCTACAACATGACCACTGCTCACAGTCACTGTTCTATTCCTCCACCACCACCACAGCCATCTACAACATGACCATTGCTCACAGTCACTGTTCTATTCCTCCACCACCACCACCACAGCCATCTACATGACCACTGCTCACAGTCACTGTTCTATTCCTCCACCACCTCCACTACAGCCATCTACAACATGACCACTGCTCACAGTCACTGTTCTATTCCACCACCACCACAGCCATCTACATGACCACTGCTCACAGTCACTGTTCTATTCCTCCACCACCACCACCACAGCCATCTACATGACCACTGCTCACAGTCACTGTTCTATTCCTCCACCACCTCCACTACAGCCATCTACAACATGACCACAGCTCACAGTCACTGTTCTATTCCACCACCACCACCACAGCCATCTACTACATGACCACTGCTCACAGTCACTGTTCATTTTTTTTGAGATACACAGTCTTTGCGAAAACCTGCAGGACAGTGGCAATGTCCTCCTAAAAAGCCACTGGTCCAGCAAATTGACAAGTGTAGCAGGACTGAATGTCCAGTCACATGTTAGGCTTTTCTGAACTTAAATAACCTGGTTGGGTTTCTTTAAATTATGAAATATCTTTGTCAATATACTGTGTAAAACTATATACTTATCCTGATTTGGCCATAAATGATTACAGATCTAATGTACAATACAATTTTCCAGTTAAAATGCATAAATAATCAGATACATTGGTATCCGGTCCTTCATAAAGGGAGCCGGTCCTGCAACATTGAAAATGTGCAGGACCAAATGTCCTGTGGGATGAAAAAGTTTTCGCAAAGACTGGATACATACAAAAACATTGACAAGTGGATTCTTCATTGTTCATGATGGACGAGCATAGTAAATCCGGCGGGTCAAAGTTCAGAACTGGAACCATCTCTTTAAGCAGATAATATTTTACGAATGATTTTATAGTAGAATATTTATAGGAAAACATCCACATTTACATGTGATATGATATCAAAGACAGACAGGTCAATTTCGGTTGGTCAGTAATTGCAGCAGTAGACACATTTAGAAGACATGTATCAATGAGATTTCTCAGCTTGGTTCTAACATTGGAACAAAGGGTGGTCCAATATTGAGGGCTCTGAAAGAATAAATCATAAGGGAAGAATAAATCATTGTGGATTTTGAGAGGGATACCTTTTCTTGCTTAAATCCGATATTGTGTTGAATAATGGCCACCCGCTAAAATAAGTACATTGCCATGTATATGACTATACTGGTAACAGATTCTATGACCGTGTCGCCGTGTCGATTTTCAGAAAACTGTGGTGTCGCCATGTCAATTTTCATATAGTAAATACTATGACTGCTGTATTCTGTCCAAGAATTCTTAAGAGGGCTGTGTTGCCGTGTCGTTTCTTAACCTATATAATTATAGTCACATGTATATTGCTACAATTAAAAGTAACCAGAGACTGAATGATAACAGGACCTTATTGCATATATTTTCAGGTGGAGATGCCGACGTTAAAGTTGATGTACTTCAGCGGGCGGGGGCGGGCGGAGGTAGCCCGGCTGATACTCGCCTACACAGACACCCCCTACGAGGATGTACGCTACGAGAAGGAGCAATGGCCGGCCGTCAAACCAAGTAGGTGTCTCTCAGTTTCTGTTATAATCTCCTTTTCTCCTTTTTTGAAAAAAATTAATTTACCACTGTGAGACCAATTAAGGGCCCCTGATAAAATAATTATTATATATATATATATATATATAAAGATGAGTTCAATCTAGCAATATTGATTACACAGAAAAGTCAATGTCTGCTTAAATGCCAACAGTTATACAGCGTGTGTTTGGGGAAAAAAATACCTGTGCATTACATACTTCATACTGTAAACGTAGATATTTTTCACGCACATATATTTTTGCGATTTGGCTATAAAGTACAACTTCGCGTGGATTTAAACTCGCGATTTTTGTAATAGAGTAGTTATATTAGATAAGTATTCATCCCGTACATATTTTTGCAGATTTTCATCTGCTGAAATTGCGAAAATAAGTACAGCGCGAAATAAAATATGTTTACAGTATTGAATTTGAGTACCGCTAAACTTGGTACAAAACTGTTTTGTATTTAATCAACTACAGTGAAACTATGTTCTACATATTCTATATATATCTATAACAGCTATTTTGTATCTTTGTTAACCAATTTAAAACCCATTATATGTCTTTCTTCACCAGCCACTCCATTCGGGCAACTGCCAGCCCTTTCAGTCGACGGTGAAATTATTTCTCAGAGCATGGCCATCTACCGGTACCTCGGTAGAATTACAGGTAAGATACTTTCAACATTGCTTAGTGGGGCCCATGTGTGTAAAGTGGGAGCCCAGTTTTCCTGGGCTGGCCCATCTGGGCCCCCATCTATACAGCATCTATATAGCCCAGATATGGGCAAACACCTGCTGGCCCAAGTATGGGTCCCAGGGACCAATGCTGTCTGGTAAATTACTGCTAGGACTATCTATGTGGATGGCATGAATACAATATTTAATGCACCTGGTTAAAATGTATGGTAGGATTAATTATATGTATTTCTCAGATGAGATGAATAAAGCACAATGTTAAATATACAGGTGAAAATCTATGTGTGTCCTAAATGCAATAATAATATAACAGATGGTAATTGAAGAAAGTCCCAAATTGAACAAGGGACATAACAAAAGTACTTACTGCGAGAGGATAAGGGAGTGTTCATTTATTAATTTCAAGGGGGTGGTGAGATTTCGCCCAGAGGCGGGAACAATTTTCATGCCCCCCCCCCCTCGAGAGCGCAGAACGCTTCGCGACCCCCGTGCCAAAGGCGCTGACATTTTTTCGCACCCCCCCTTTGAACTATAGTAACGCGTGGGCTTTTTTGCTTAAAAGGGGCTGAACTTTTTTAGGCCCTCCCCCCTTACGAGGGGTCAGAATTTTTAGGAGGGGTCGAAAATCTTTAAGCAATATTTGAGTACAGCAACCTCACCTACCTTGGGTATATCCGATTTTTCTTCAAATTCTAAATTTTACTAAAATGTGTTCCAGAATCGTTTTAAAAATCTTAAGTGATAAAAGGTTTGTTTAAATGCCAACGTTCATGCAGTGGAAAGAGTCTATGGCTAAATTTACATATAATGACAACAAAGGGTGTGAAATCACTATGCTGTGTATAATGAGTTATTTAACTCTTTTTGGACGGCATGTCGCTAAAAGACGACATTTATTTTCCTGATGCACCAAAGTTGCCTTTGTGACTAACTCACCTGTGCTGCACTTGGGAGTGTCTCAACCCTGTTGGATCGGCATAATGCTTAGATGTGGCACTGGCAAGTTACTCACCAGGGCTGCATTCACACATTCTTCCCACCAAGGGCAGGGTGTACATTAAGGGGTTATGTCATCCTTAAAGCATTAACAGTTTATATATGAGATGTCGTATACCATCATGGCTATATGTGAAATAACATCATTCACATATTCTCATATTTTTAAAATGTACTTTATTTAGAAAATCATCTTATGAAATGAATACTGTATTCGACGTAATAAGCGCCCTCCCCCTAATAAGCGCCCCCCCCCCGCATTTTTGGGGCATTTTTAGACTACAACAAAGGCTCAAATTTCCCGATTTTGGAGACAATTAAACTCTTAAGTAGACTGTAAGAAATATCCCGTAAAAATTACTGTGAATCACTGGCATCACTGAATGCTGACCGTTTCCTGTGTTTTTTTACGGTCACCATATTTTGCTTTCCCCCGTAAATTTTACAGTCCTTTCCAGTTGTATTTTTATGGTGATTCATCATTATTATACAATGATTCTTTGCTATTCAATGATGATTATAATTGTTTCTTGATTCATTGTTGTATATTTCATAATATCATCCTAATTCCAGGCCTGTATATATATATATATATATATATATATTAGGCCTGAGAAGCATAATTGAATGCCTCATAGCAATATGCAATTACAATCCATGAGCAAAAGGTACTCTAGGATTGTTACAAAGAAACTCTGACAACATGGCGTTTTAAGTATACTCAAAAGGCCATAAAAATTATTTTATAAGCGCCCAGGGCGCTTATTACGTCGAATACGGTACTCTATAAATTCAACACACATTGACTCCCCTACTGTACAGGTATAGCCGGGACGACAGACCTGGAGCAGGCGAAGGTGGACATGGTCGCCGACTGCTGCGAGGACATAGTCAAACCCCTCATCGACATCTTCATGGACAAGTCGGAGACGGGAAAGGTAGGAGAGTGGTGCATGATGTGTGATGTAACATGATAAGCTGCTCCTGTATGTTACTCAGAAACACACCCAGCCCTGACCACTGTAGCCAAATCCCACCATCCATGCTCAATACATGCTTTCACTAACTCCTTCTACTCTAAGTATAGATATTTTCGCATGTATAAAATTTCCCCAAAATAATTCACAATTTCATGTGTATTCAATTTTGGGGATTTCCAAAATTCTGCACTTCAATTTAATACTAGACAAATATTTGCCCTGTACATATTTCCATAGATTTCCATTTTTGCTAAATTTGTGTAAATATCTACAGCGCAAAATAAAATACGTTTATAGTATAGTTGAACCTAGAAATTCAAAATCGCTGATCAGAATAAAACACTTTAGCCCGAGCTCCACTAGGGCGAATCGCCTACCTGCGAAACGTTGCGATCTTTCTATTGTTGTCTTTTGACATATTTCGCTTCATTTCGCCTCATTTCGCTTCAGTTCGCAGGAGTGTCGCCCTGAGTGTCGCCCTGCTACTGGCGTTACATAGGGCGACACTCCCGCGAAATGAAGCGAAATGTAGCGAAATGAAGCGAAATATGTCAAAAGATAACAATAGAAAGATCGCAACGTTTCGCAGGTAGGTGTTTCGCCCTAGTGGAGCTCGGGCTATTCCGAGCTGACTCTGGAGAAATTCAACCAGCTCTCCTCAAGAAATTCTAACCTCTTTCAGAAGATTTCCTGAAGTATTTAGTAAGGAGTAGGAGGTCAATTACAGTCCTTGTGAATGTGGATGTGTAATAGCAGCGTGGATGGTGTCCTTTTGTCTATAGAGTGTGGATGTGGGCCCACGGCACCTTATAGCGTAGACAAAGGCAGGACCATTCAGCTTCTACGTGTCGGGATGAGGATTGTGTCTATTCTAAGGGTCTACTGTTTCAATGGTGCAGATCACTGAAGTCAGTAAGCTGTACAATATATACAATAAATAATAGAGAGCCTAAAACGTACATAAACAATAAATAATAGAGAGCCTAAAACGTATATATACAATAAATAATAGAGAGCCTAAAACATACATAAACAATAAATAATAGAGAGCCTAAAACGTATATATACAATAAATAATAGAGAGCCTAAAACATACATATACAATAAATAATAGAGAGCCTAAAACATACATATACAATAAATAATAGAGAGCCTAAAACGTATATATACAATAAATAATAGAGAGCCTAAAACATACATAAACAATAAATAATAGAGAGCCTAAAACGTATATATACAATAAATAATAGAGAGCCTAAAACATACATAAACAATAAATAATAGAGAGCCTAAAACGTATATATACAATGAATAATAGAGAGCCTAAAACGTACATAAACAATAAATAATAGAGAGCCTAAATCGTACATATACAATAAATAATAGAGAGCCTAAAACGTACATATACAATAAATGAAAGACAGCCTGAAACGTATATAGACAACCAAGGATAGAGAGCCTAAAACGTACATATATACAATCAAGAATAGACAGCCTAAAACGTATATATAAAATAAATGATAGACAGCCTAAAACGTACACATACAATTAATGATAGACAGCCTGAAACGTATATATACAAAAAATGATAGACAGCCTAAAACGTACATGGACAATCAAGGATAGAAAGCCTAGAACGTACATAGACAATAAATGATAGATAGCCTAAAACGTACATATACAATAAATGGTAGACAGGCTGAAACATACATGGACAATCAAGGATAGACAGCCTAAAACGTACATGGACAATCAAGGATAGACAGCCTAAAACGTACATGGACAACCAAGGATAGACAGCCTAAAACGTACATGGACAATCAAGGATAGACGGCCAAAGATATATAATGGGTTGAGACACTGCCGATGGGTTGGCATGATGCACCAATGAAGCACCAACAAGTTATTCACCGGGGCTACATTCTTGCATCATGATGACAAATGTCATCTTTTAAGTGACATGCAGACCCTTTAAACCACTACGCTTCCCCTAAAGTGGCATAATCACCGAGCGTATCCCACTCACAACTCTAGTACTGTTCTAGTCTACTATGTGGTAAGTGCGAGTGGGTGAGAATGCCCCTTTAAAGGTTTAAATGGATGACTGCGTGCGCAGACACGACAGGCCATATCGGGTGGGGCAGGTGATGCATCGGCCGCCGTAAAAACACGCCCCATATTTATTGGATGAGGGCAGCATTAGGGTTTTTATGGAGCAGCCATTTGTTACTGCAGGAGGGAATGGTATGGTACATTTAGCTGTAAGCACAGGCTGTAACGGAGTCCTGCTGCCATTGTATTATGTATGTATAGTGTATGTAAAGGTCCGACACTCCTAGTGGTTATCTATGCACTTAAGGTGGCACCACTGTACATGGGATTGTAGGTAGACAGTGGCACCATCTGAAGTACAGAGATTTGTAGTTCCTACTTTCTACTAGATGGTGCCACTGTCTACCTACTATCCCATGTACAGTGGTGCCACCTTAAGTGCATAGATATCTGACAGGAGACTAGGAGTCTCTGGTCTTACAAGTTACATACACTATACATACATAAAACAATGGCAGCAGGACTCAGTTACAGAGTGTGGCTGTAAGGGTGAAACTAAACCCATGCTTTGTGTGGGGGCCTGGGGGACTTGAACATCGCATTGGCGGGGGGCAGCAACAAATGTGATCAATTTTTTTATTTTCTCGGGGGGAGGGGTGCATTTTTGAAAATTGATAACTGGTAGGGGGAGCTTTTCTGAAAGGCTCTAAGTTGGGGTGGGGGTGGCATAACACACACAACTCCCGGTCAGTTCGAACAAAGATTGGTAGTCTTGTGTCCCTCCCTTAGCTCCTGCCCTCAGCCCACCCATGTTGTAATAAATGACCGTTCCCTCAGCCCTTTCGCTGCCTCAAATGGGAATTATGAAAAACGCTGACAGGCATGTGACAGAAATGGAAGACTAGGTGCAGTAATAACCACTCATCTTCCTCAGTTTCCTCTTTTTCTCTTCTGTTTCCTCACAGATTAGTGTTCCTGAATATCCCTCCATCATCCTTTTCTTCGGAATATGTAAGTCAGTACACTTCTCACTGTCAGCCTATGGACATACTGACATCAGTCTAAGGGCTGAGTCATATATTACTCACTTCGGGGGGGGGGGGGGGGGGGGGTGCTTGGTGGATTTTCCTAAAATGGCAATTTTTATTCTGACCCCCTCCCCCTTCACCAATTAGCCATAAGTAGTCTCGACCGACACATTCGGATTTTGAGAAATGCCCCCCTCCCCCCTAAAATGATATGCACTTGTGGAATCATGCTTGTCCACGGGTTTTTAAATGGACCGTTTTTAATTTTGACCCCCCAGCATGGGGGCTTTTCGAGTCCCTCTCCTACCCCACTGAAGGCCTGTTTTTCATTATGACCCACACACATCCACCAAGCCCCCCTCCCCTCCCCTGCTGGTAATAAATGACTCGGCCCTAATTGTGGTGGGGCCTCGTGTCAACATCTGCATGTAGCTTATTAACCATTTAAAGGAAGGCATAGTGCATTTATAAAGTATCATTCCCTTGGTTGTCATGATGTATGTCCAGGCAAATAGCTTGCCAGTACTGCATTCAACCATTAAAAACCGCCCTAGTGAGTTACTTGTCAGGACCGTATTCATGCATCATATTGGCAAAAGGTATAACACATTAAAGCACTAGCCTCTGTCAAGACTCATAGATCACTCAAAATAATCTCATTGAAAAACGATGATAGACTATCTCACTTAATATAAATATTGTGCTAAACATTGCCCATCTCTCAAGTTTCTAAAATGCAAACTTTGTTTGCGTAGAGTATACATTTCCATACACAGAGAGAAGTAAAGGTGTCAACTGTGTCTCCCACATGGCTCTGGTAAAATAGAGAGTCAAACAGCTAATGACTCTGCTTATATGAAGGGTCTTCTTCTTCTTCTTCTTCTTCGGTTACGCACGAAGTGCCGGGGCACTTGAGTTGACTCTCTACTATCAGTGTCAATAGCTGTTTGACTCTCCATTCTTGCCAGAGCCACGTGGGAGACACAGTTGACACCTTTACTTTTCCGTGTGTAGCCATCAGTAAAAATAGCACCCTTACCATATTTCTCATGACCCGCACTTAAATCTTCTAAAGGTCTAAGGATGGTTACAATCATGACTTCATAAAAGGTGCCCTCTATAGGAGACAATAACATTTACTGGACCTATTGCAGGCTCTACACACACACTTTATCATTTAGCTCAGAGAAGGAAAAAGGCGTTAAACAAATCTGAAAGAAAACAATCCTCATCCTAAACGAGAAAGCTGAATGGTGGCCCTTTGCAGTACTCATGATTAGTTCTAGTTGTTATTAACTGCTGGTGTCATCTCCATGTGGAAACAGCTGTATAATATGAAACTCCATATTTTTCAGCTATTTTACCCGTTAGCACGTTACTCAAGCGGCAAGTAGGCTTTAGTTCAACTAGACGCATGTAGTTTCACTTCATCATGTTTCTGTCTGTTAAAGTACTCTGCCTCTGGTATGGGAACATCAGGGACTGGGGGAGCAGGGTCATCTAAATAGGGCCAACTGAACCGGCCACCTAAACTAGGGCCCTTGGAACAGCAGCTTTCTGAACCAGGGCCATTTGCACAGGGGCTTCCTGAACCAGGGCCATTTGCACAGTGGCCTCCTAAACCAGGGCCCTTGGAACAGTGGCCTCCTAATCCAGGGCCCTTGGAACAGTGGCCTCCTAATCCAGGGCCCTTGAAACAGGGGCCTTCTGAACCAGGGCCCTTGGAACAGGGGCCTTTTGAACCAGGGCCCTTGGAACAGTGGCCTCCTAAACCAGGGCCCTTGGAACAGTGGCCTCCTGAATAAGGGCCCTTGGAACAGTGGCCTCCTTATCCAGGGCCCTTGGAACAGGGGCCATCTGAACCAGGGCCCTTGGAACAGGGGCCATCTGAACCAGGGCCCTTGGAACAGGGGCCTCCTAATCCAGGGCCCTTGGAACAGGGGCCTTCTGAACCAGGGCCCTTTGGAACAGGGGCCTTTTGAACCAGGGCCCTTGGAACAGGGGCCTCCTGAACCAGGGCCCTTGGCACAGGGGCCATCTGAACCAGGGCCCTGCGTACAGGGGCTTCCTGAACCAGAGGACTTGGAACAGGGCCCTCCTGAACCAGGGTCCTTGAAGAGGCTATCCGAACAAGGGCTCTTGGAACAGAGATCCCCTGAACCAGGGCCCTTGGAACAGAGCACATCTGAACTAGGGCCCTTGGGACAAGGGCCTCCTGAACAAGGGCCCTTGAAGAGTCTATCCGAACCAGGGTCATGGGAACAGGGGCACTCTTAACTAGGGCCCGTGGCACAGGGGCTATCTGAACCAGGGCCCTGGGACAAGGGCCTCCTGAACCAGGGCCCTTGAGGAGTCTATCCGAACCAGGGTCATGGGAACAGGGGCACTCTGAACTAGGGCCCTTGGGACAGGGGCCATCTGAACCAGGGCCCTGCGTACAGGGGCTTCCTGAACCAGAGGACTTGGAACAGGGGCATGCTGAACCAGGGCCCTTGAAGAGGCTATCCAAACCAGGGGCTTTATAACAGGGGCCTCCTAAACCAGGGTCATTGGAACAGGAGCCACCTAAACCAGGACCCTTGGAACAGGGACCTCCTCAACCAGGGGCTATGGAAAAGGAACCTCCTTAAGCAATGTCTTAGAAAAAGCCTCACCTTAAGCTGTGCTCTGAGAACAATAGTCATGTGAACCATTTTAGCCAGATTATAAAGACCATGCTTCCAAGGGCTTTAGTTCAAGGGGCCTAAATCCTAGAGAGATAAGGCTTGATACTTTTTATTACTCATTTAAGTGTTTGCGAAAGCCTTTTGAACATCCATGATGGCCGTTTTAATGGCTGTTATAATCAGTCGGCATTCGCTATTAAAATTAATGGTGGCAATATTGAACAGGCTTCTGTCTTTTCGATCAATATTTTCTGATATTACTTTTTTTTATCTACATTTTGAAGCGGCCCTGTCACCAGAGGTTTGATGTTCTAGTCACTACTTGGCCTTCTGATGACAGGGTAGCTTAAAGGTATTTGGTTAGTTTTGTAGTTGGCTGGCCAAAAAGTTGTAAGCTCCAACTGGGCGTTGGGGAATCTTCACGACCAAAATTTCCTTAACTTTGCCTCCAATTACGCCAAACCCTAATACTGTCAAACACATGGAGGCAGTAAAAATGTGATGCAACATTCTTAAATGAAACAATCCCCTAAGAATTCATGTGCTCACACAGATGGCAGACTCCTCCCAATTTAAACGTTGGGGTGTGCAGCTTCGGCAAGGTTGGATTTATCAGTTAATCAAAACAATTTATGATACAATTTATACATTTTGATGATTTGAAAATTAATTAAAAAATCGACATCCAATACTGGAGTAATGGAAAATGGCATTTGTCTTTCAAGGCAAAGGAACATGGACTCTAGGCCAAAGCCAACAACCCCCAATCTGTCCTGATACAGAACTAACCATGACCAACTATTTTGTTTGATTTTACATACATCTTCATATACCAGTTTGTCCTACCTCTCTTGTGTATTACTTCAACATTTGACGTTGACAACTTATTCATACTCCACACCATGAAGGTGTTATGTTTCTCTGTCTACTTTCAGTCATCATTGTTTTCCCTACCATCATTAAATTTATTGCTCATTTTCTTCTTTTCATGTGCCTGTTTATCCATTTTCTGTATTTTTACGGCCGTATTTTTACTGGGTAGAACTTGTGATGTTTGGCATAGGTCTACACGTGTTAACAGGAACTTAAATCAGACTGATTTACACTGCAGTCACTAAGCTAAAATCCTAAGGGAAACTGTCACATAGGATGGGAGGAAATTTCAGAAATAGCTACAAAAATCTAAATCCCATTATTTTTCAATGCAATTGCTCTCTATTTTGAATCGCCTTTTCTGCTATGAAAACAACTTTGTCTTTGCTATTTTGATGCTGAATTATCATGAAGCTTTTTGCACAAATATACTCTCAATGTTGGTATATACTCCCAAAAGCAGTTGGTATCTACCCCCAAATGCTCAGTAGCCCCTGGGCTAACAACTCTCCATATATCATTCTTGGCAGAGAGCTACCAAGGACTTCCCTCTGGGTGCCTCCAGATATGTCTATAGCCACCTACGACTAATGCACAATCGTTCATGCAACTGATTTTGTGTCTCCTGAGGCAAATAAAGTGTTTGGAGAGTGGATGCCTCTGCTGGAGATTTGAAGTGTGCAGAGAGAACATGTGGAGGCACACTTCGTCCCAGAATGTCTCTGTCTCTTGATTGCTAACACAATACGTAATCCAGTCTCGTAACGATGTAGCTAAAAGCGATTGTCTAAAATTAATTACAATCATGACTCAGCTCCGTGTGACTGAGCCAGAGGCAGGGGACGGAAATAGACTCACATGTCCAACAAAAAGGTCTCGATGCCTCTTACTAAACTTAGCCAACTCCAATTCAGTCCAGCAGTACCTAAAATTGACTTCTATTGTGGATACCATAGCACTGTCCTAGTGCTTCGACTTACTCGCAGTAGTCTGCAAGTCAATATTCCAGGAACCCCTGCATTTTAGTACAGAATCATTGCTCACAGTGATTTAATATTCTGACATATGACTAATAATATCCCCATGCTTATCCCCAATGCCTAATGTACAAAAATTGTCCACCACAACAGTTTGCGTGCAAACTAAAACTTGTCTGTCGATGTCGCCGCAGGTCATGAAACGTGAGAGTTACATCTCTCAGCAACTCCCGGCCGTCCTCAGCAAACTAGAGATCCTCCTCAAATCCAACAAAGGCGGCAAAGGCTACTTCGTGGGTGATACGGTGAGTCCTGAGTATAACACTGCATGAATGTTGGCATTTAAGTAAAGGCTATAATAAATAATACAATAATAAAGGCGGTAAAGGCTACTGCATGAATGTTGGCATTTAAGCAAAGGCTATAATAAGTAATACAATAATAAAGGAGGTAAAGGCTACTGCATGAATGTTAGCATTTAAGTAAAAATCAGATTGCAGATCAAATTGTCTCAAAGTCCAGTAAATGCTTTGGAAATGTCATCCTATTATGACATTTCCTTGGCCTTTGATAGCTTTAACTGTATTCTAACTCAAAGTCCAGTAAATGCTTTAGAAATGTCAACCTATTTTGACATTTCCATGATATTTGATAGCTTTAACTGTGTTTTTACTCATGGACATTTTGACTGTAAGTGGCCTTTTTTTATTTTGGTTAAATGACAACCTTCATGGAGCATGTATGGTTATTTCTACCCCTGACACATTAACAGTAGTTTACACTCAATGTTATTTTGGTTTGTTTTTATTTCAAGTTTAAATCTTTCAACAAAAGAAACACCCTGAGTGGCTTAAATACACATTAACAATTTAAAATGTTTTCTCCGTTCTGCAGCTCACGTGGGCGGACATCAAGTTCTATCATGACGTGACAGCGCCCAAGACGATGGGAATCAATGTGCGGATAGATGACAAGTACCCCAAGCTGGCAGCACTTCGCGACCGTATCGAGGCCAGCGAGAACATCGCTCGGTGGCTAGAGACGCGCCCCAAAACAGCCAACTAGCCCCCCACATGTAGTCTTGTTACAAATTGGTGATGTTAAGCAGGGATTCCAATAAGCCGACTTGTCAGCGCACAGTGCTATCTAGGGGTCTGACAAGGGGAAGTCAAGTGGAATATATTTGGGGAAACGATTGTGATTAAATGATTCGTTGTAACTGTTCAAATTCAAAATTATTTCAAAATGGAAATACCTACAAAACTTTGATATTAAAAAACTGAATAACCATTTAAGGATAGGGAGATTACTTATCATGTAGAAAAGGTGTGACTTTGACAAGGTCCTGTTGGCTTAGTAGAACCCCTGGTTGACCCAGGGCAGCTTGATGCTTGTAATGTACTATGTTCTTCTGTTGTCATGACACGTACATACAGGTATGGTGAGTACCTTACCAGTGCTGCACTCATGTATCCTGATGATCCTGCATAGGAGATACACCCCTGAATGGTGGGAGACTACCACGATTGCCCATTTAAGCATACCAGGAGGCTCTTTCAGAACAGACTCGTCAGTCACCATATATAGCGATTTTCGTCAATATTGCAATATTTGCAATTGATGAGGGTATTTCTAGCTGGCAAAATGTGGTGTTTACATTAATTTTCTATAGATTTGTATAGGAAATATTGTGAAAGAAATTTTTCTAGTGGTCGTCAAATAGGTTTCGTCACGTCACCAGTTCCCTACGATCACCTCAGTTGTTCTGAATGAGCCTCCTGTGCTTTTAAATCTCTACTCCCTCATACCCACAGTGCTTTACAGGGTCCTGCGCGTATATACGAGCCCCTTTAAAGAGGGATTTGAGGTTGAGGGGGGTCCTAGACCTGTGCTCTTTTGAGACCCCTGTGCTTACATGGGCAAATACGGTATGTGCTAGCGTTGCATTGGTGCATCATGCCGACAAATGAACATAAAGCAATGAGGCATCATGCCACCTTTAAAGGGTTACCGTGTGCAGTGCACATACAAAGTGTCTGGAGGGTACGAGCAGGGTGAAACGCGGCCAATATTACCCGGCCGCCACACTTGAGATGACACATCTTGCCAGCAGCAGCGCTTTACTGCTATTTACTACAAGAGGCCACATTGCTACCCAACACTAAGTTCACAACCAATATCATGGGTTTTGTTGTTGAGGGTATACTATGCATCAATGCTGCAAGAATGGGTGAATTTTTCATAATAAAGTTGAGTTTACATTGGTTGTCTGTAATGGTTAACTTTGAAAACATCTCATATCAGGAGATTCGCAAGACAGTTACCTTTCATAAGGTATATATTAGAATGCAGAACTTTGTCGTTATATTTATGAATCTATTAGTCACGCTTCAGATATGTTAAAAAAAACTTCATCAAGAATTTTTCTGAAAAGTCCCCCTTTCTTGCTGCATTGGTCTATAGATGAATAGACACCCTGCATAAGTAGCTTACAGAGCTGATGGCCATGTCATTCTCTGATATTATCCTTTATTCTGCAGTAGCTTGAACTTATCAGCCGAGCAGCATGACATAAGCCCGCTTCTAGATCGCAGCCGAATGTTCGCTTTGTTGCGTTATTATCCATTGCCATGTTGTGAGAGGCTTCACTGGGTTAGGGTGTAAGGTGTCAGTGTTGGTAAGAGAAACAGTGGATTATTTTTGCTCTATTAGTTGCATAGGGGAGCAGCTGTACATGATTTTTGTCCAGTCAGATGTTGTAGTATCTGTCTGCATAATAAGTCTGGTATGCTGACATGGCTATAAATGCTGTTTATATATATATATATATATGAACAAGATATCTGCAGCCTATGAAGCTGCGCACTGTCACTCACCCAGTACTATTCAATACTGTAAACGTATATATTTTCAAGTGTATAAACTTTCGCGAATCTGCTAAAAAATACAATTTTGCGTGTATTTAAATTCACGATGATTTTTAAAATATTTCAGTAGTGGGACAATATTGGATAAATATTCATGTACTGCATATTTTTCATTTCCGCGAAAATCATGAAAATATGTCTAGCATGAAAATATCTATGCTTACAGTAGTCCATAATACAACTAAGTTGATGATTGCAGCTGATAACTCAGCATAAATACATGAGTCTGATGGCTTTCAGGCTGTGTCTCATGAGATCGGGCCAATGCAAAAGTCTTGGTCTGGTGCCATCTTTGACTGGGGGCCATGTTTGACTGGCTTGTTTATTTGGGCAGATGCAGATATAAATGGGCTGAAAATGTTATTGGATGTTACAACAGTTTAAATTAGTAATTAGCAGCCCATTTATGTAGTCATCTGCCCTAGATAAACTGTTTTCTATCAAGCCAGTCAAAGATGGCACCCGGTCAAAGGTGGCACCCAGACAAAGACTTTCACATTGGCCCTATATGGTGAGCCACAGCCTTAGTTGTATTTGGGACAGGTGTCATAGTGCAGTTATCATGGTTGGTCTGTAACTGGGTCCTCTTGATATCAACAAGTGGCCAGGGTGAATACAAAGTAATATAGTTTTTGGCAGAGTGAACTGTCTTATTTTTGCTAGGGAATGCTCATTTTTCAACAACGGAAGTGGGAAGGGTTGGTGGATTTCACGTGAGAAGACCGAAATATAGTGTAAGAGGGGTTTCAATTCTTTGATCCCCCCATGACGGGAGACCCCTTTTACCTATGGTAAATTGCAGATTTTCCTACTAACTGCAAGGGGTCCATATTTGTTGGTTGCACCCAAACCCAAAATCCTGCCCCCCCCCCTTTTTGTTCAAATATGAGCACTCCCATAGATGTATCAGACTTGCCAATTATTGCTGATAAAAGATGTGTGCTTGCTTTTGTTGACAGACACACAGTATATGTATGTATAAGTATATACATATACACATTTTTATTAAATAACATCAATTTGAAAAGGGGTGTTGTTCACCAGAAATCTCTCATAGTTTGATGAGGCCTATGGTGATTTGATTAAACACTCTTTTTCCTTTGTAAATCTATATTTGTATTGTGTCACAGCAACATTATGGTGTTGATGATTTCTCTAATGATGATTATTCCTCTTGTACTGCTTTCAGTTTATCCAACTGTGTTGACTGAATGGGAATTTATTATTTTCTGTCATTGAATATTAATTAAATTATCAGTTCAAAAAGACTCAGTTAGTATCTGTCCCTGCACATCAAGTAAAGATGTATAATTTTATATTGATCTGGGTTTTTATATTGATGATTGTTTTACTGCAAATCGCAATGGTAGTTTGACTGGGTCTTTCTTCAGCATGATCATTTCGTGTTACTTTTTCCCAAATATGATACAATGTAGTAGATTACATCATGACATATCTCTGAGAACTGGCATTGTAAATAAGTCTCCTTGCCTATGAAAAGGGAAAGGAGAAAAAATTGCTAAGTAGAATACTATCTGTGTTGGGGAGATGGACTGTGGAAGTTGGTATGGAGCCTGGAGTGGTGTACAATTATCCCAGATTCAAGATTTCCATTTCTGTACCTAAAAGAAGCTATACGTAGCATAGTGGAGTACTTTTGTTGTAACACAAAAACTATCTGTATCAGTTAAAATGAAGAATAAAAAGTGACAATAAGTCTGGTTTTACTTAGAATGGTATCATCAGTGCTTTAATGCATCATACCCTTGATATCATGATGCATGAATGCAACCGTTGGTGAGTTCGGTATGCGCCAAATGCCTTGGTTTACTGAAGCTGGTTCCTTGCAATACTCTACCAGAAGCTACAGTCACGCTGGTTCAGTGTTAGACTAAACCGAGGCATTTGGCGCATAGCGAACTCACCACCTGGTAAATCGTGCTGACCCTTTGGGTCTGATACACTCCCAAAGGGTTGATATAACGCATAGCGTATAGTCTCAACAGGGTTGCTTTCATGTATCATGACGACAAACGGGTTAGCATGTTAAAACACTATGAGGCCCTGATAGGATTGAACCTTTGTCTCGTTGCCCTGAGTAACACTGTTTGATGTGACTATGTGTAAGAAGTTACTGCTCAAGCAGCTAGTTTACCCTACAACTCAGCTACCGCTCTGTCCCCCAACGCTACAAAGTCCCACCACAAGGGGTGACACAGCTACATGCGAAACACTCCGTTCTTTTAGCTCCTTTGTTTTACCATATATCGCCCTGTTTAACCCTAAATTAAGCCCTGAATGTCCCCAGGAACAGGCGACATTCAGGGTGAAACACAGCGAAAACAGGGCGAAATATGGTAGAACAAAGGAGCGAAAAGAACGCCCCATTTCGCAGGGAGCTGTGTCGCCCTAGTGGAGTCCGACCTATAGGCAACTACATTTGCATCGTTTTACAAGAGGGTCCAACGAGTATGGAGTTGTGTAGATGTGACCTACCGACTGGAGTTTTGTGTTTATTACATGTCACTACTTTCTAAAATGGAAGAAAAGCAAAATCCAGCTTGGTCCAATGAGTAATGTCCCAGGCCGCGACATATATGACTGTGTCTATGAGGGAACATGACATAAGCCGTCCCTATGAGCACTTTAACACTGAGATGGTTATAACAACAGTAATAAATTGATCAATTGCATTATTGGACATAATAATGCATTGTCATACCAAGTAGGGCTGGAAAGTGGGGGGGAGAAAACTGCTACAAGGACACCTCGTGGTGAAATTACTAACTAAAAGGCACAAGTCTTGGTCTCCAGCTCAGCGTACATTAAATACACTCTCCTCTTTGTGTCTGATACATTCTAGAGGTATGTATATGCATGATAAAGGAGCATTCACCTGGTTCAGTTGACATTGTGTTTTTTCTGAGATCAGTAATTATCTAACTTTGAGCAGATGATACGCATCGTTGTGTTGAGGTCTATTGAAACTGTTATAACTAATAAACATAATGAATCATGATATATCCTCTGGAGAACACTGGAAACCATGTCCTTGTGGGTGAACAAAAGGTTTTCAACAACTACTAAATGAGATATTTCAGAAGTGCAATCAGTACTGTTCCCTATTTGACCACTTCCCCTAGCACTCACAAGATGGCACCCCTGAGACAGTTTTCCACTGCAGCTGGGCTGACATCCATGGTTTGACAGGCTAGTTTATAATTCTGTCACTATGTGGCAACTACACGGTGTTCTCCCCCCCTTGGTGCGGAGCTGGTGCAGAGTGTAGTTGTATTTGCTGGGTTTACTCTCTATTGTCCATGCTTCCCTAGCTTCTATAGACATGCATTACTGGTACTGAGGGTCATGGACAAATGCTACTCGTACACTTCATATCATTCTACTGGTTGTGGACGGATATTAAATAAGTATGTAATCAGAAATATCATTGAACTGGTGCACACTGACACCAAATTATTTATTTACAACAAAAGTAGAAAAAGTAATAAAAAATCTGCCCGACAGAGCCAAATGTTGAGCAGGCATCTGGTCATCACCGCCATGGCTGCTAAAATATAAAGAGGTAAATTTATATAATATCTAATGCCCTACGTTATACAATATCTAATGCCCTTCGATGTTGATTTGTTGATATATTGCTTTGATGAGACGTATAATCTATGTGTGTATGAATTATAAAATTCCCAAACTTGAGTGGGTTTTACAAGGAATGCCTTCCTGATGGAGGAAACCTTAGCATTTGTTTTCCTTGTTAATATAGCTAAATTCAATATTTTGGACACAATGGAGGATATTAAAGATAGATTGGATGTGCTCTTAATTGGGAAATAATATAGGGCAGACCACAAGAAATATAAGCCCCTGGAGAACCCTTCTGTAGTGGTGACCATGTTGGTTACTCTACAGCAAACACAAGCAGAGGGCCTGTGCAGCCCACAATATTTTGAAATAAATGTTATTCATATTCTAACTGAGCCGAGCCTTGCCACTTCAACACTACGGAGGCTATTTGTTAACACAAGCTGAGTACATGTGTAAAACATGACATTGTTTACACCTTTCAGGGCAGCATAGTGCTTTAATGCACCGTGCCCTTTTGTCGTCATAACGCATGTCTACAGCCCAGGCGGGTAACGCATCAGAGCTGCATTCACACATGAGTCTGCCCTACAGGGTTGATACACTCCGGATGGGTCGACTTACACGCACAGCATTGGTGCATCATGACAACAACTGGACATGATGCCTCCAGGCATGATGCCATCCTTAAAGGGTTCATGTAGACAGAAAGCACCCCTTATGTGTCTCTGCATGGTGTTGTCTGTTTCAGTGTAGATACAAAATCATGTCTTTAATTGTTGATTTGATATGACAGTAGCAGGGAACAAATGAAATAAAAGTCTCTGGTTATAAAAATGTTTGTTCGGTTGTGCTTCTTACATGTGTATTGCATCAGCTAAAGTTCCACTCACACTCACAAAGATGCACATTCAGAAAAAGTCAGCCTTGGCAAAATGCATGTCCCATATCTTGTATATTTATATAGTCCTCTACTCTATGAAACAGAACAAAGATGTTCATTGAAAGTATAGACTGGTGGACGAAGGCTCGAAACAGGCCCGGAATCCATTTCTAAGGGAATAGAGCGGTAGAGCTACACCCCGGGAGCTACACACTCAAAAAAGTCAGCGTCATTGTCCCTAAAAACACTCTCATATGAAAGTCAGACACAGCCTGACTTTCATGTGAGAATGGTTTTAGTGACAATGACGCTGACTTTTCTGAGTGTGTAGGCAACATGCCTATTTTCCATCAATGGAGTGTGCTGAATCGGAATATCAATGTTGGCCAGCTTGATTTCGGGGTTTTCTATGTTTGACCTTCAAATTTTCTATTACCAAATTGCGTCATCTATCCATACGGGTAAAACTTTAAGCTTTAGGGATTCAATCTATGTCATTTTTATCAAATGGCATTCCTTCAAACAGAACTTAAGAATGATACAAGTTAAGGATATGTGTATTTCCCAGGAAGACTACAAGACGTATACATAAGATGAACACGGGAGATTCCCGAGAATAGTAAACCTTCCTAGTGACTTTTCAATGGTGATGTGTATTTCCCAAGTTGTACTCGTCAAATAATCATAAATTCCACAAGTAGAATGAAGATGTCTCTTTACCGAGTTTCACTACAAGAAATGACAAGGCATATCACACGGAATTTTTATTTAAAAAAGTTCCAGAAATTCTCATGTTATGACACGAGAATGGCACAAGTTCCACTTGAGATTTTGTTTGCAGGGATACCTTTATTTGTTTTGTTCTTATTCACTAGCTGACTAACTGTGCATCTTAATTCAAGTATTCCAACACACTTTGGCTCTCACAATTGGTTGCAGGGGCAATACATTTACTGGAAATGCTAGCACAAACTCAGATATTTACTATATTACAGGCCCCCAACAAAAGTTAATTTACAGCGTAATTCATCATTTATCCCAGAGTTGGCACCATGGAGATTTATACCAGCCATCGAGTTACATACCATTTGAAGTTACTAAAGGATATAATGTAATTTCATCGTAAAAAGTTATATTGTGCGGTTCATTTAAGACATTTTGGATAGATAATGAGCAAAATTATAACAGGGAAAAGCAACTATCTTAATCAAATCGACACATTTGAGAGATTTCCACTATCTTTTTATTTTTCCCTCTACAGTAATATAGGGGAGGTATTGATCAATTAAAATGTTCAATATACTTAAATTGCTCAAAATCAATATTTCTAGCTTTTTAACTTAATCATCTCTGGTCTAGGATGTGTGAGATACGACTGGTTAGGCGAAAGCACATAACAAATAGTAGTGTCATCTGGAAAGTCATTAAACTCGTTCTGATTGGCCAATATTGTTTATTGAATTAAATAGTAAGCTTCTGAATGAAATTACAGATGTTGCTTATGTGCTTATGAGTTGACTGGTATGTAAGATCAAATAATATAGAGACATTTTAAGAATTTTAGGAGACTTCTATAGAGAGATGGCCCAGCTTGCAAAATTCACCCTTGAAACCTAGCTGTGTAAGTAAACAAATGGTCTTGGATTTCTGATGTTCATGGTCAGAGGAGGTGGGAAGCGATCTGACAAGGTGTGGAGAAAAAGGGAATTAAAGTGTCTATGTTCCATGGACCTAACCATAACATGGCATGCATTATTCCCTCATACTGCAACAGTATTACATATAGCAGTTATTGTATTGGTACAGTCACACTATTTAGGAATCGGTCCATCTTTCTGGCATAATCTTGGAGATGTGTAAGCTCATACAGATGCAGAAATATCCCATGACATTTGTTCTTCTGAAATCTTAAGGTTAGCTAACTGTGAATATGTCCTACACACTTATTAGTGAAGGTATATATTCAAGATGGTTTTTGTGGACGAGGCACTGTGGTGTCCCAACACTACATTCCTTCTGACACAGGTAGGTTCGGTTTAAATTATGGTGAACCTGATAAAGGAAACCTTAAATGGTAATAAATCACACAGATAGAAAAAATATCCTCGCGAAGGTAAATATTCAACATATTGTTGGAAATAAATAGCCAGATGTGTAATGTCCAATAAGCAGACCAGAGACTCAGAGGAGACACATTGCATTTAGATGAAAATCATATATACATCCAACTACACATATATGGAGTATCTGTTGGCCCTGCCCCATAGAACTTCTATGCAAATTTATTTCCTATGAGTGGCCTTGCCACACACATCACACAATACTAGTTATGCATCGTTTTCCCCCCAGCCTCTGGTTCATGGTCAACCGTGCCTTAAAGCAGCAACTTGACCTTCTTGGACCTCCTCCAAGTCTAGCATAAAGTTAACATTCATGGGCTCACCATCTGTTTTTTACTCTAAGGAGAGCAGCATGATGTGGCATAGTAGGCCCCTCTATAGCATACTGGAAGGTTTAAAAATACAGATATCGATCTTTCTGTGGTGGGAAGGAAATGCGCCATTGCAAGGACCAATGCCAATATGACGTGTGAGAAGAGGAAACCAAATGGCTTAGTCTTGTGTAGCTTTGTGTAGAGGGCAGTTGTATCTCATGTGTTGTATGATTTGCATAAATACATATAGAAACCTTTGTGGTTGTGGGTAGGAATAGCGCCTCACTAATTCATATAAATAGAAGCATACTGAGGGGTAAATCATCTCATGCCTACCAGGAGGCAGGATTGAGTGTGCAATTAGCAGAGCGTTATCGTTATCCGTTTACAATTGGTTGACTTTTATTCTCATAGGAGGTATTTCATTTATTTTCATATAGAAAGAAGCACCCATACTATTTATAAAGTTTCCTGTCTACATATGAGTCTGTGAAGATTGCTGACATGTTAAAATCTAAAATTCGCCCCCCAAGCTAAAGTTGCTGCTTTAAGCTCATTTAAGTTATGTATGAAAGATAGTACTATTGGATTAGGCCACTCAAAAAAGAGTGCTTTCTCATCACCAAGAACTGAAAAATGTGACGGGAGAGGCTTTTTTTTTCTTTTTTACTCGTGGGCTAAAATGTATAGAATAATATATGTTTTTCACCACCTAAATTCACATTTTAGTAGTGGGCACAATATAGGTTATTTCTATCCTACTGCACTAGCTCTGATTTGTTACCAAATATGCCAATATTTGTCCATTTATATAATGTTTTTAATTTTTTAAATTGCAAAAAAGAAATTCCCTCAAAAGCTGATTTCTATGATGCACTAGGTGATGAGAACCGATTTTGTTCTTTTAAGTAGCCTTATAGTTTTTTTTGGTGAATAAAGATTTTGAATAGGAGTTAGGGCTTGTCGTACTATACAGAACATGTAGCCAAAAAATTGCTTCCACATGACCTACATAAGTGGACCAGGAAGTAAAGTGACACTCCAACACACCACCTGACACTGTGTCCTGGACAACTGTACACAGGACAGGTATTATATCTGGGACAGAGCTGCAACCATGGCGGGTAGGTGTGTTATATGTACTGGATATACTCCGGGGGGTCGAGAGGCAATATCATTGATATAAGCCAAGGCTGAAGGTATTGACTTGATACGCCCCGCTTTCATAGATTGATTATGTAAAACAGCCTGATAACAGCTCTTTTTCAACCTATGTAGCCTAGGAGGGTATCCTGTATAACCCTCCTAGGAGGTCATATGATCATCAAACATATTCAGGGTGCTTAAGTATGCTTTATTTAACACTTCATTCGGGACAGGTTTAAAGCAAATACGTAATAGCTCTCCTGGGTGCACGGACAAATGTTCAGAGCGCAATCTTAATCTATAATCTGAAATCTTAAGGTGTCACCACCCTAAATCGGGTCACTTCCGGGTTTACTGTTATTTTGCGGAATTTAGCCTATATGGGAGGGAAAGAAGGGTTAAATACATGGTTATTTGTTATTAGGGTGATCAGAAAGTGTTTATTTATAGTCCTAAAAGAAGGATTTATCTACTCCCTATAAACAGTGTAGGTTTATGGGGGTGAAACGGCCCTATAGTGTATCTATACGCTGCGTAGGCCTCACTGTATAAAACCACTACCCCGTTACCATGGCGATTCATGTAAAATTCAGCCTGACTTTTTGGGGTCACACCCGTTAAATATTTTTCTGCATGTCATAAGCTAAAATTTGGTATAGGTGGCTAAACACTGTGAGAGTTTTAAGTGTCTCAAATGGCAGGTAGACGGTGGTCAATATTGAAATTTCCGAACTCGGCATAGTGCTTTAGGGTGGTGACACCTTAATTATTAAGATCTGAATGTGCAACTCTTGCCACTTAGTGTCACATGCCTAAACTATGCTACCTGAGGTTTGTCTATGTAGTAACTGCCATACGCCCAGATTGGACAACATAAACATCTAAAAAAAATAATGATAGAGGGTTGGGGGCAGAGCCTCCCATTACATGCTGGCCATTGAGGAGAACAATGAGGAATTGATGGAAGACACACACTATAGGTGGCAGGAGCTACACATTCAGATCTTAATTAAGGTTTAAGATTAAAATTTAAGATTAAAGATTAGGATTGCGCTCTGAACGTTTGCCCGTGCAATCAGGAGAGTTATCATGGACGTGTGGGTTTAAGGGGCTAAAATGTCTGCTAGGCCCTAGTCTAAAAGCCAAAAGGGTAGGTAGGCACTAGTTTATAAAGGGCCTAAAGATCTGTTAGGCCCTAGTCTCCAAAAAGTCTGACTGGCTCTATGTTGTGAAGGTTAAGTTGTAAACTGCATGAACAATCCTTACTTGATGGCACACGCAGGGTGTTTTGAGATCCAGTTGAAGCTAGAATATAATAGAATAGAATAACTGTAGAATATATAGACAAATGCCAACGCCCATTGATACCGTCTCTGCCGTATTTCATGAGTGGGGGCTGGGGCCATATCCTGCGAAGCCGCAGGCTGAGTGGGATATGGCACACACCCCTCGAGTGAAATACGGCAGGGAGGGATCAATGTAGTTGGCATTTGCATTTATTTTTTTGAGTGGCCTTAGAAGGCAATATTTTGGGGTTATATTTATGTATTTGTCGGTCACACTTCAGGAACATTTTCAAAAAATGTTATCAACAATTCTCCTGTGAAATCCCCTTTCCTGCTACATTTGTCTATAACACTGGTTCCCTTTGCAGGTTTCTTTAAGTGTGCGTCAGTGGTTGCTGCGCTCCTTCTGTACTTCGCCTATACTGTGGTGGACGCGGCCCCTGTCAATGTCGAAAACCTCCCCAACACCACAGCCTGTCATGTCATTCAGACTAAGACTACACCAGAACTAATGTATTCATGTCGCATTACTACAGACAACAGACAAATTGTCACTGAAATCAAGGCACTCCATGTTCCCAAGATACTTCTCTCTATTACAGTGGTAGATTTTGTGTTTGGAAATGAAAGCTTTTCGACGGCTTTGGAATCCTTATCTATATTCACAAAATATCCAGCGTTCATATCTTCAGGAACTTTTGCAGGGTTGGGGAGGCTTGAATACCTTCAACTCAAACAGACGTATGATTCATTGACCATGGATGCTAATAACTCATCTTGGGGTGTTGGGGTAGGGTCCAATAACTGGACGTCTCTACAGTTTCAGCCTGGGTGGTTAAAGCCTGTATCTGCACTCACCACCCTCACCCTAAAATGCAACAGTATCGAGAGATTCCCAGATATGCAGTTCTGTCATCTCAAAGCGTTAGAGTTCCTGGATATTAGCTATAACCGAATAAGCAGCTCAGAGAGACTTGGCATTGCATGCAATAATTCAAGGGGACATTGTACTCCCTGTCTACCCAATGCAACATTTTTGAGCATTTCTGACAATGCTATCACACATCTCACCATTAACATCAGTTACAATCTGCCTATATTAAAGGTACTGGATTTATCTAATTGTTCATTATCATCTATAAACCTTGGAGCAGTGTTGTCTAACTCCTTAGAATCTCTTTATTTAAGTAACAATAAGATATCCTCGCTTGTCATTGCTGACCAAGGTATCTGTAGTTACCCACATCTAAAGGAACTATTGCTGAAGGAAAACAGGCTACACACTATTTCTGGATTATTTGGATGTATGTCCCATCTAACTTATTTAGCTCTATCCAATAACCGACTGAGTACGGATTCGTTCATCACAGCGGGTTTGAACAACCTGACCGAGTTAGACATTATTGAGCTAAGTCATAATCACATCCCCCTCCTCAGTGCAGACCTCATAGGCAACATGGTCAAGTTACAACAGTTTTACTGCAGTGGCTGTGGCCTGAGAGAAATTGAGAAGGACACTTTCATCAATTTGAAGAACCTTGCCTGGTTGTACCTGGATGGGAACAGATTTCAGTCTATTGATGGCTCAATATTTAGACACCTCACTAGTTTGTATGAGCTTGATCTGAGTGACAACCTTTTAGTTGCTCTTCCAGACTTTTCCATTCCGATAAGAACACTCACAGTTTTGATACTTGATGGGAACAGAATCATTAAGTTTGAGCCTAAGAGGCTTCATGGTTTGTCAAATAGCTTGATTACCTTGTCACTGGAATTCAACCAGATCAAGCATATTCCTAAAAATGCACTTTCCAATCTACAATATCTTGAGGAACTAAATTTAAATAGCAATATCATAAAGAGTATAGACTTTAATCAGGATTACGAATATTCAAACTTAGAAATCTTAAGATTAGGTAATAATTCACTGGAAGCAGTTCCCCCAATACCGCCAGTGCTGACTAGCCTAAAGACCCTTGATCTAAGCTGTAACATGATCAGAAATGTACAACTCTGGAAATCAGATACCTTGGAAACAATAGATCTGTCACATAATAACATCACAAAGTGTGTTAGGCCACTGTATAATCTGAGGAACCTGAAATGGATAAACCTGACACAAAATAACTTGTGGGAATAAAATGAAGAGGATTTTGTAACCAACAAACAGCCAAGGCCGCAGGTCCTCCTGCAGGGGAACCCCTTCCATTGTGACTGTCAGCTGGAGTGGCTACTAAACACCAAGTTTAACCGGTTGGTACTCTTAATTTAATAGTGATTTTCAGTGTGCATAACCCAAAGAAGGTACCAGACAAGTTGAATGAAAGTAATCATCTTTTCTTTTAGAATAAGCACCCCCCTCACTTTTTCAGATTTTTACTGTTATTCACAGCTGTCAAGTGTGACGTCATAGGGGTGTGTAGATGCCATGTAGAGACGACTGAGGTAGACAGTAATCTGTCTTTGACAGCCATGGGGGGGAGGCGCTTATCAAAATATTTTTTAAGCGCCAGGGTGTTTATTACATTGAATACGGTAAACAAAAATTAAATACTGTCTCTTATTTCCAAAGCCCATATAGGGGGAAGCAGGGAACAGCGTACAAGGATACAAAGGTCTTCAATTCTATGATAAATGACTTTGAACATCATTCAACTAAAATGTTTTATGCCCAGGTAAATTTCATATGTTAATCAGTACAGAGGAAAGAGTCAAAAGGGAGCCCTCTTCTCTCTGACTCCCTCACTCACTTGCATAACTCCCTCATGCACCTAAGGGAGTCACGGAATCCAAAGGAGGAAAGAGAGTCATTCTGGGGGCAGCCAGGACTCCCTTTTGACTATTTTTGATTTCTCTTTGAGTCCACATACTACCTCAAAATGAGGATTGGTTTAGTATAGGGCTGTGTCTCACGAACTTAGCCCAATGTTTTTGTCTCTGAACAGGTGCCATCTCTGACCAGGTGCCGTCTCTGACTGGTTTGGCATAATAAGGTCAAAATACCAACAGCAGGAGGCTAATTATAATTATATATCAACGGCCATAACGTTTTTACAAATACTTATATGTATGAGTATAATTTTTTCTGACACCTAGTCCAAACATTGCCCCAAGTTCGTGAGACACAGCCATAGGCTCAATGATATACACCAGCTTCAAGATATTATTCTATAATTTAATATTATGGACTTGTGACAATTAAAAAAGAAAATCATTTATTCACAGTAAGAACTCAAATGAGGCCTGTATTCATCTATCAGATATACCTTTTACTTTCAATTCCAGGTGGCTGACCTGGATTTACTATGGTGTAAAACCTCAGGCAGTGGTAGGAATACGACATCCTTCATTAGAGCAGACTTTGTCTGCCCTTACCGAGAGGAATGTAGAGACTGGAACTGTTGGGAAGGCTGCTGCGATGATGATACAAACTGTCCATGTAGAGGTTTCTGCTATCCTGGATGTTCATGTTACCATAGAAACAATCATCAAGTAGATATCATGAACTGTACATCCCGAAATATCACCAACCTACAACACAGACACCCTATCTATGTCAAAAAGATCTTTTTGGACGGGAACAATCTGACCTATCTGAGCTCAGATTATCTAGATTACCCCAAACTGACAACTCTTTTTGTGAACAAAAGTAACGTTTTAGATGTACACATAGGTGCTTTTGAAAAGCTAGAAGTGTTAAATATGCTTCATTTGCAGGATAACGGTATTAGGAAGATTGTTTCAGATACATTCAGGAATACAATACTGCTAAGGGAATTACATCTGCATAGCAACCAAATCCAATCAATAGAACATGATAGCTTTCATGACCATTTTTACCTGAGGAACCTTAAACTGAATGGAAACAACCTGAAGCACATTGATGTCTCCCTTTTTGAACAAATGGACTCCTTAATTGAATTGACCCTGCATGAAAATCCCTGGTTTTGTGATTGTGAATTTGGGCCACTATTTCAGTCATGGCTCCGAACTCATGATATTTTTGAAGATATAGAGCTGATATACTGTCAGAATGACACTGCCTACACACCGTGGGGCAATGAATTAAATGGCACAAAAACCAGAGGAAATGACAGTGGATCTATAACTAGGAATGGGGCAAAAACGCCTCTGATACATGTTGACTTTTTTAATATCTGCAATAATGCAACATTTCTAACCAAAACTGAATACAGGCACACAAAATCCACCACTGAAGTAGCCATCCTAGTAGCAGCATTTGGTGTTTTCACGTTAATAGTAATAGTGGTTTACATTAACAGGCTCCTGATCACAGTGTGGCTGTATTACTGGTTTGGTGTGCGCTTTCATCAGGAGGAGGAGCACAATGCTGACAAGCCGTATGATATATTTCTGATGTATCCAAAGCAGGAGGACATCTTTGTTGTACAACATCTACTGCCTCAGTTGGAAGTGGGAGACTTGTCATATAAGGTAGGTGATAGCTTAAGGTGGCTAGACCCTTATGTAAACATGTCAACTGCGTAGGTCATTGCTTATATATGTACATGTAGTTGTCCCAGAACACACCAGGGGATGCCTTTAGTCATATTTTTGTGTAAAAGATATATATTTTCATGTGTTGTCAAAATTACCCTGCTTGAACCCAGGGCCTCTACTGGGGCTTTGGTAGTAGGCATGCTGAACGCTATACCTGTACCACATCAAGACTGTGTGCTCCATTTATATATTTTTTGTTTCAAACACTGAAAACCTTAAAATATGCAAAATATTGTTTCTGGGTGTAAAAGATTATAGACTTTATCCTGAGAGAACTATAGGGAAAGTTGATAGTTTTAAGTTGCTTTATCATGCACATATGTACTATCACCATGTGGTCCTATTACAGATCACTTCAAACTCAAAGCCAGATATCTTAGAAACTAGCTCTTGATCCCCCTATTTTCTTTACTTCGTTTGAGACTACTTATAATATGGGCTTCATGGCAAAAATCCTGACAAAATCTAATTACTTCTAGGCTATGGGGTCTATCCACCTTAAGATTAACCTTTTAAGGACACTGGCGCTCAAAGATGACATTTGTCATCATGATGCACCAATGCAGCCCCGGCTTCTATGCCAAACCCTACACCATGTATAATCATTTTAATCGCTTTCATTTTCTAATGAATATAGGTATGTCTGGAGGGTCGTGACTGGCCGGCAGGAGCAGATAGAGCTGAGACGATTATAGCCTCTGTACAGCAGAGTAAGCGCACCGTCCTGCTGGTGTCTGAACACCACTTCACCACCCAGTGGTGTGAGTTCACGTTTGAGGCTGGCCACTACCAGGTAGTTACATAAATGTCTCCACCATATCCAGTCTTTGCAAAAACATGCAGGACAGTGGCACTGTCCACCTAAAATGCCACCAGTCCAGCAGCTTGACTAGAGTAGCAGGACCCAATGTCCAGTCACGTTGGGCTTTTCTGAACTGAACAAATTTAGTAGGGCTTTCAAAGCTGTAACATTTTCATCAATATGCTGTGTAAAACTATGTATCTATTCTGATTTGGCCATAAGTGATTAGAATATGATGTATATTTATTGCATAATACAATTTTATACTTTTTTGTACGCACAAATCATCAGATATGTGGCTATCTGCTCCTTCAAAGATGTAGCCGGTCCTGAGGGCCACATTGCAAGACTGATTGTCCTGTGGGATGAAAAAGTTTTTGCAAAGACTGCAAATCATGGCAATAATTACAGTGCTTTTATAACCAACTGTTTGTAGAATGTAGTTTGTGGCCTGGACCTTTAAAAAACTACGGGCCCGGACCAAGATCTGTGGGCCAATGATGAAAATTATTTTTTCTTTAAAAGACAAAAAGATGTATATTCTTGATTGCTCTTTGAAAGAGTGTAATCAATATGATGAAGTCGGGCACATTTCCCTCTTTCCAACGATATATTGCATGACAATACTTGTCAGTCAAACTTCCCTTAAATGTCCTAAAAATACTCCTGTGGGCGACCCTGGAGGAATGCTATATTGCAGAAAACTATGGGCCCAGACCCAAAACTACGAGCCATTGGCTCCGGGGTCAGTATTAGAACCCCTTTAACATAAAGCTGTCACCCAAAGAGTCATAAGATTTCCCTAAATATTTCATACCACGTCTGTATTTAAATATACTTATTTGCTTATTACAGGTTATGATGGATAAGCAGATCCGCCTCATCATTATTCTCACTGATGCCAGACTTAAGGAACAAATGAACCGGACAATGAAGATGTACACCAGGACCAATGCCTTCCTGGTGGTTGGAGAGAAGTGGTTCTGGAAGCTCAGGTACTACCTGGCTGACAATCCTCGTGGTTCAGATGAGACAGTCGGTAGAGACTTCGAACCATTGGAGGTTTATGTCAACCCGAGATATTAAACACAACATCCAACTGGCAGTTTTGAGCCAAGGGAATCTATATGAGGTCCACTACTCTGTGAAACAGAACTATGAATGCACAAACTGTTGGATGAAGGTCTGAAACAGGCTGGAAACCATTTCTCAGGGAATAGAGCAGTAGAGCTAGACAACATGCCTATTTTTCATCAATGGAATGTGTTGATATCGGAATAGCAATGTTGTCCAGCTTGATTTCAGGGTTTTCCACATTTGATCTTCAAATTTTCTATTACCAATTGCATCATCTATCAATCTGTGTAAAACTTATAAAGCTGTAGCAATATAATTTATGTCATTTTTATGTAGAATAAATGGTCAGAAAGGCATAAATAGTGCCTCTTTACGTTTATATATCACTTATAAATTCAAAATAAAGACAATGATACTGAGCTTTGGAATGTAATCCCTTCAAACAGAACTTAGGAATGACAAAAGTTAGAAATGTGTGTATTTCCCGGAAAAGCACAACCTGTATACACAGGATAGACATGGGAGATTCCTGAGAATAGTGAACCTTCCTAGTGACATGTTCGATGGTGATGTGTATTTCCGACATTTTACTAATGGAAATAATGAGAAATTCCACAAGTAGAATGAGGATGTGTATTTACCGAGTTTCACTACAATAAATGAAGGGAATATGACACAAGAAAATTTCCAAAAACATTCCAGAAACGTTCTGAAATTCTGACGTTCACGAGAATTGCATGTGTTCCACTTGAGATTTTGTTTGCAGGGATATCATTATTTGTTTTGTCCTTACTCACTAGCCAACTAACTGTGCATCATAATCCAAGCATTCCTTGGCTCTCACAGTTGGTTGCAGGGGCCATACATTTACTGGAAATAATAGCACAAACTCTTATTTTTTCAATTTTAGAGGCCCCCACAATTCTTACAGGGAATTCATCATTTATACCATGCCCAGAGTTGTTGCCAACGACACTGTCTACCATAATAAGTCATTTTAATGTATTTATCTTCCATTCTTTCCACTTTTTCAATGCACAACACAATATAATTCCATTTTAAACTATTTATTCACATATAGGGTCTCTTTTTTGTTGGGGGGCACACATTTATTAGAAATTATACTACAAACTCATATTTCTACAATGACTATATAATGCAATTACATTGAGGTATAGAAATAATAGCTTCCATTAACTATTAACTAAATTGGAACTTGTTCTCTTTATTGGTCACTGGAAGGATAAAGGCCTGTAAAATTTATGGGGGAAAGCAAAATATGGTGACTGTAAAAAAAACGGGAAACGGTCGGCATTCAGTGATGCTAGTGATTCACCGTAATTTTTACAGGATATTTTTTACAGTGTAGCAGGGGCAGTATCAAAGTCAGGACCTCAGAATTCTGCAAACCATAGTCGTAACCCTAGTTGCTACCTCATTAACATCAGATACCATCACCTTGCAGTCATTCAACAACACATTTGTAAAGTGCCGTTTAGGGAGCAGCGTACTTTCTGAACTGACGTCAATCCTCTCAGAACTCACAGGATTACAGTGTTCATTTATGATTGACAGGGGAACCTAGAGATGAGAAAGCATTTTCCCCCTCTGAGCGAGTCATCAATATTGTTCGAATGACCCAAAAAAGTGTCATTTCAAGGACATTTCTCGTTTGTGGCTTTATTAAGTCCTCTGGTATTGACTATAGGCTGTGTCCTACCAAATCAATATAAATTCAAAGTCTATGACCGGCTGCAATCTATGACCAGCATGAAGAGAACAGCTTAATAGGGCAGATATGCATAAAAATTGCCGGAAAAAGTTAATGGGTGTTCTAAGCCTTTATGATACTAATTTTATTTATATTTCTTTTATAATGATATAGGCGTGACATTTTCTCATCCACAATCCCCCCCCCCAACCAAAGATGACCCCTCCCTTAAATGAAAGAATTGATTGGAGTAGGCTTACCCTTGGGCTACAGGATGAAATGACAATTTGTGAATCTGCCGGGCTTCACTGGATATTCTACAAGTTTGTATACTGTGAACGTATTTATGTTCAGAGGTAAACACTTTCGCATATATGTGAAAATCAGCAATTTAGTGAGTATTTAAAGCATATTGTAGCCTGCAAAAACGATTGTGGATCCTCAATTTCCGTGAATTCTGCATAAAATAAGTGGAAGGTGAAATACAGTACCACCACAGCATATGAATTAATCAGGGTAATAGCAGAGCGATTGAGGCTATATGATCTATATACAGATGGCCACTCAGTGTGATCTATCTGCATTAAATGGTTCAACTGCAGGCCCGAATGGCTGGCTGTATTCTAGAGATTCTTGCCTATATGACATTTTTTACGGCTTGTGTTTCGGACCATTATTAAGGTTTCTACAGCATAAAACAGAAAGTGTGAATATCATTGCCGATACAAACATTTGCTTTATATTTCATTTTCAGATGGCAAGATTGTACTCCAATATCCGGGCCTGCAAAAATTGAGCCTTGCCTGTGTAGAAAAAAATCTGCAGGACCGAATTCGGTCCTGCAGATTTTTTTCGAATGTCCTGCATGGTGAAAAGGTTTTCGTATAAACTGATGGCATTATCTTTTTTAGACAATGGGTGAGATGTCAGATATATTGTGTGCTCTGAAATGTATGATTGAGATGTCAACATGTAAGCCCCCCTTCCCCCCTTCCCCTCCCCCCCCCCTAGACTGGCCTGCGTCAGCGTCAGCGAGAGCCGTATGGCAGAGAGAGAAGTATTGCCGATAGAAACGCATGAGAGAATCTGCTGGGAGATTGGGTTCTGAGACATGATAAGAGGCCATGAGTGCCTATAGTCTACACATATAAGACTGTGTATTATATTACAGCTCTTGACAAATTGGGTGGGGGGGGGGCTGCTCCTCGCCTTTTCCTACGCCACTTAGACACAGTCACTACCTTAGATTCTCGCATGGAAGCCACAGCTTACACATGAGTCAGACTGAGCTTTCATTATATACCAAACATGCTAACCTTTTTCGACGTAATAAGCGCACCGTGCGCTTAAAAAATTATTATGGACACCTTTTAGTAGTTAAGAGTTTAATTGGGGTAAAAAATTGAGATATTTCTGGGTATTTGTAATCTAAAAATCAGCCAAAAACGGGAGGTGTGCGCTTATTAGGGGGTGTGCGCTTATTACATCGAATACGGTATATATAGGGTGTGGCTAATACAAGACTTGTCAAAGTCAGTGGTGCGGCCTATACATAAGTAAGTGTTATATGCAAGAATTTACAGCAATTGTTCCCGAGGAGAATGGGTCTAGCTCATCTTGCAAGTAGCACTTGATGGTAATAAAGATCTAATCATAAATCACATTTAGACGACTTCTAGTAAATCATGTGTATTTCTGTTGTCAGCTGTAAACTGTTGGTTAGAGCTTAGGCAAAAAAAATAGACGTTTGTTTCAGGTCACCCGACCGACCCTATCAAAACAGGGCCGACCCTATGTTTTTTCATGCAATTCTGAAGAAATGTTCTTATTTTTACCCTTTTTTTGGTAAAGTTTTGGGTATTCAAAAAAGTTGGCTACCGACCCTACATTTTGCTCCCATGTTACCTGAAACCTTGTCAAAACAGGGCCGACCCTAATTTTACTTTTTGCAATTTTGAAGAAGTTTCGTACTTTTACCCTTTTTTGGTCAATTTTCGGGTATTCAAAAAAGTTGGCTAGTACATTCAAGTTTAAAAAAAAAGAAAATCCTGTTTAGCTACCCTACATTTTCCTCCCATGTTACCTGAAACAAACCTCTCTTTTTTTCCCTCAGCCTGTCTCTGGCTCCTGGTCCCGGCTGTACTGCATTTACTGACAGTTTAACACCACAGTGTCTCATTATGCCGGCCTCATTATTATCGTTATCATATCTGTAGAAATCTGTATCAAGAATTTGTGTCAAGAACATATTAAACATCAAGTACCTTAGGCCACTCGAAAAAAGTTTCTTGTCACCAAGCATTAGAAAATATGACGAGGGTGTTTTTATTTAAGTTTTTTTTTTTCTGTGGAGCCAAAATTTGTGCGGAAAAATACTTTTCACGAATAAATTTCGCAGTTTAGTAGTTAAGACTTTGTTGATGAATAAAAGTTTGTTATTCCTAACCCATTACAAAAGAGACAGTTTAATTTGCCAATATTTGTCCATTTTTGTAACATTTTTCATCAAAAATGTTTTTAAAAGAAAGATGTTTTCACCAAATCACAATTTTTATGATGCGCGCGGTGATGAGAAACAACTTCTTTTTTTTTGAGTGGCCTTACTCAAGTAAGGACAGCATTTAAAGTCTGTATCTCCATTAGGGTGACTATAATTGACCTCCATCTATAATAAGCTGAAACCCCTGAATACATACTTCTCTTCTTAAATGGGTACATAATTACTGTTGCCAAGATTCTTAGGTGTTTCAATCTAAGATAGTGTAATTGCAAACATATATACAACATTGTATGAGCAAAGTTAAACAATGGGCCACTGTCTGAGATATGCTGCCACCTGTACAAAAGTTGATACACTAATGTTGTTGTTGTTGTTATTTCTCTTATTTTCCTTGCATTACATAGGGCCAGGCCCTGTTTGTGCCATGCAATTCAGTGCATATCCTAATAGAGCCGATATTCATATTGGATAATATGTGTCAATGTAAAGTAATATTCTATTGTGCCTGCTATGAGAATCGTGTAAACACTACACGCTAGTGACACCTTGTGTGCAAAAACTGCATGTTAATTACCCTAATTTTGACTGATCAGTCAATAATTATTTGGACTATTTTACAGGGTTTCTTGTATACAAATATTGCTCACAGAGGTTAATACTTTCGCATATCATATACAACATCACCAAGCTTATCCTCATGCTAAGAATGGAAATTACCCCCTGCAACAGTTGGGATGCCAACTTAACAACATGCAATGCCGTTCCAGGAGGAGGTGGGAGGTGACCTGCCATCTTGTGGGAAGTAGATGCGTAATAAAAGAACAGGGAATCCAATATAGCCTTCAGCAGCATGCTACTGACCCCCTGTGGTAGGTAAATGAACTAATTTTGCATGCGGCTTTAGTGGGGTAGGGGTTAATGCCCATCAAGGATAGTTTATTGTTTCCATTCCCCCAAGTATGATACTGTAATAACTTTTGGAACACATTTCAGTACAATTTAGAATATGGAAGAAATCAGACCATGTCACTTTAACAAAGGACATGGTCGTAGTTGAATATGGAGTAGACGGGGGGCAGGCTAACATAGGACATGGTCGTAGTTGAGTATAGGGTAGACGGGGGGCAGGCTAACATAGGACATGGTCGTAGTTGAGTATGGAGTAGACGGGGGCAGGCTAACATGGGATAGGTCGTAGTTGAGTATGGAGTAGATGGGGGGGGCAGGCTATAATAGGACATGGTCGTAGTTGAGTATGGAGTAGAGAGGGGGGGGAGGCTAACATAGGACATGGTAGTAGTTGAGTATGGAGTAGGCGGGGGGCAGGCTAACATAGGACATGGTCGTAGTTGAGTATGGAGTAGACGGGGGGCAGGCTAACATAGGACATGGTCGTAGTTGAGTATGGAGTAGACGGGGGGCAGGCTAACATAGGACATGGTCGTAGTTGAGTATGGAGTAGATGGGGGGCGGGGGCAGGCTAACATAGGACATGGTCGTAGTTGAGTATGGAGTAGACCGGGGGGGGGGGGGGCAGGCTAACATAGGACATGGTCGTAGTTGAGTATGGAGTAGATGGGGGGCGGGGGCAGGCTAACATAGGACATGGTCGTAGTTGAGTATGGAGTAGATGGGGGGCGGGGGCAGGCTGACATAGGACATGGTCGTAGTTGAGTATGGAGTAGACGGGGGAGGCTAACATGGGACATGGTCGTAGTTGAGTATGGAGTAGATGGGGGGCAGGCTAACATGGGACATGGTCGTAGTTGAGTATGGAGTAGGTGGGGGGCAGGCTAACATAGAACATGGTCATAGTTGAGTATGGAGTAGACGGGGGGGGCAGGCTAACATAGGACATGGTCGTAGTTGAGTATGGAGTAGACGGGGGGGCAGGCTTACATAGAACATGGTCGTAGTTGAGTATGGAGTAGGCGGGGGGCAGGCTAACATAGGACATGGTTGTAGTTGAGTATGGAGTAGACGGGGGGCAGGCTAACATAGGACATGGTCGTAGTTGAGTATGGAGTGGATGGGGGGGGCTCACATAGGACATGGTCGTAGTTGAGTATGGAGTAGACGGGGGGGGGGGCAGGCTAACATAGGACATGGTCGTAGTTGAGTATGGAGTAGACGGGGGGCAGGCTAACATAGGACATGGTCATAGTTGAGTATGGAGTAGGCGGGGGGCAGGCTAACATAGAACATGGTCGTAGTTGAGTATGGAGTAGACGGGGGGCAGGCTAACATAGGACGTGGTCGTAGTTGAGTATGGAGTAGACGGGGGGCAGGCTAACATAGGACATGGTCATAGTTGAGTATGGAGTAGGCGGGGGGCAGGCTAACATAGAACATGGTCGTAGTTGAGTATGGAGTAGACAGGGGGCAGGCTAACATAGGACATGGTCGTAGTTGAGTATGGAGTAGGCGGGGGGCAGGCTAACATAGGACATGGTCATAGTTGAGTATGGAGTAGGCGGGGGGGGGGGAGGCTAACATAGGACATGGTCGTAGTTGAGTATGGAGTAGACCAGGTGGTTGGGCACTGGGATATCCTTCTCTGTAAACAGCCGCTGGTTCTTCCCAGTGCGGCACTCCCCGTTAAACGCTCCGATACCCTTGTAAAGCTTCCTAGCAGCGCTGTTATCCTCCGGGAAGCAGACTTCCACTTCAGCCTCCGGTTCTGTTACAACCTGCTTCAGTAAGTCCTCAGCGAGGGCCTGTGCCACCTCGGGGGTGTCGCTGTAGAGGGGCATTAGGCGGTAACCCTGGTGGGTCCTGTACAGGGTGCCCCACCCAGTCACATCACCACACGAGTCGACGGCCACACGACCGACATGAGCGAATCCCACGAACCACCGCACCACCTTTTCACGCGCCATGGGATGAATCTTTTTATCGTAGCTGAGAATCTTTCCTATATCGACATCTTTGATATCGATGATGGTAAAGGAGTTTTGCATCATGTCTTCGGTTGGTAGTTTTAAGTTTTTTATCTTGAACTCATAAGTTACCAAAGTAAAGGTTGCGACCTTGAAGTATCCTGCCATGTACATGTCCTTCTTGTCCCAGGCAGCGTTGAGGCTGATGTTCCTGTTACCATGGTTACTGAGGGCCTTGTAGCTCAGCTCAAACACCTGCCTGCCTATACCCTGACCTTGGTGTGACCTCTTGGTGATGTAGAAGGCCATGAAACCGTTAAGGTTATCCAAGGGCACTGAAGCACAATGGCCTGCAATCGATATAACAACCAGCACTGTAATAAGATCTGCAGTATTATATTTTATTTCATTTCTCATAATTATATTACATAAAGAAATATAAAAATCCCTTAAGAAATTTGATTGTATATGTATCATGATCAACATTTACTGATATGTATGCACCGGAGCTGCATTACGCAAACAGGGCCTGGCCCTATGTTAAGCAGGATAAATAAAAGAATTAACAAACAAACATACCTTAATAATTCGTTAAGTAGTTGGCCCATTGGTTGGTGTTGGTGAAAGTTCAGGTTTGTTTTACCCCCCCCCCCCCCCCCCCCAATTGCAGGATAAGGACTAGATAACTAGTCCTCAAATAATATCATTTTGTATATTAATTTGAACTCATAAGAGGGGGGGGATTCGGAACCCTCATATGGGGGGACCGGAGAAATTTCGCCATGCTCATGCAAAAATTCACCTACCCCCTATTTGTTAAAAAATTACCACTCCCTTTACTTTAGTTATTTTCTACCAGATGGGGAACATTATTGACAAATAAGGAAACCAATAGTAGGCAATGAAATATAACTAACTGATGATCTCTCCATCTGAACTCTCTGCCACAAAGACACCTTGGGGGAAAAGGTCAAACTGCCAGTGTAGATCTTCTACAACGATGTTCCATCCCTGAAGTATGACCAGCTTCAGTACACCGGCCATGTCCTCCCTTCTCCCCGCCCGCACCGTGTATCCCGCAGACATCCTGTTCTACTGAGTGTGGTGATATTTCGAAGCTGCAGCAAGAGAGGTAAATGATAACCAATATATTTGCCTTCGGAAGAGGAATCAGTTGGTTAGTAATATATTTTTTATTACCACCCGGTCAAAGATGCTCACATTGGCCCCTTCTGGTGAGACACAGCTATATTTATAGTCAGTACAGTGGTATCTGGAAGCCGCGTAGGCTCGAAAAGGCTGCCATATACATGATTTAAAATGACATGATTGAATTCCCTGACCACAGAAATATACTTTTAGAGCTTAAATTTGGGCCTAACTCCATTTCAGGGAATGGTCCCTTATAGGGATGGATTTATAAGAAAAATTGCTCATATCAATTCAAAACTTAATGAATCTAGCGCCGCAGGCCTAGATGCAATTGTTCCCCACTAGAATCTAGCGCCGCAGGCCCATTATACCATTAAAATAAGCAAGAAACTAAACCAAGAATCGTACCGAATTTCCTCTCAAATCAACAAATCTCCGTTTTCGTTCAATTTTCGGAAATGACGATCCCTAAAATGTTGAATTGTTTTGTTTTCCGAACTAAAATAAAGTCAATCTTAAGTCAATCCAGCGCCATAGTCCTACCTTTATCCATTACACACTAGAGTTTAGCGGAAATTGGCCATTAAACCGTTGAAATAACCATAAATAAAAGGTAATAATCGTAGCAGAAAGCTCTCTCGACGCCATTGTTTGTTGTCATGCTGGGAGATCTTGTATTAATACGCACACAATGGCAAATAGTCCCAGCTATCATATTCATTTAAACGGGGGTTTGAGAGCAGAACACTCTTATAAACAAAATGTTCTATTCAAATATGGCAAACTCTGTCTACTTGAGAAAAATCGGGGGCTCTGCCCCCGCACCCCCGTGTTTTTTTTGGAAAAATAGTTCCCAACAACAACAGGAACCGGAAGTGGTCATGCCATCACGTCAAGATGGCAACCATGACGTTGGAGGCTTGATTTTCGTTTCCCTCTCGTATTTCATTTAATTACTCTTTATTGATTAGATATCCACACTATAAAATATTGTTAATCAACCCTAAAAGCCTTGTTCTATCAGGTGAGTTTCAAATGGAATTCCGTAATTTGTTTTAAAATTGATCATAGGTATTTTAAGATCGATCCTATCCCTAATAGAGGCCATTCCCTAATCTGGTGTTAGGCCTAAATTTGTGTCTCTAAGTAGTTTAGAAGCAGTTATATTCAGCTTTCAAGATTCATTATTGAATTCTTAAGGTAATTCCTTTTATTTGTACTGAATACATATAGGCATTAATGGTTGGCTGTAATTATTCTGTATCCAGTCGAAGGTGTATAGATTTCACTTGTTCATGAATAGCTTAACTCAATGTGGTAATTGACAAATGGCTTCAGTCAAGTTTTGGGATTCATTTTATTACTGTTATGTAGAACATATTATAATTAATGCAGTACAATATTAATTGGTATAATGACATGTGTAAGACGATTAAGGTTGTAATATAGGGCATGCAAATAACATTGTATTATGACAATGAAAGTTGTTTTTTAGGCAGTGGGCAGTTCATAGTGATAATTGAGGTCAGCCCTTTCTTGGCCCCTAGTGCATAGTTCACTTTGTTCTTGTTCATTTAAGGGTGGGTGTGGTTACTTAATCCATTCAGATCCTTTGTCTAACTTTACAACAACTTTTGGCGGACCTGCACATGCCCAGTGAGAAGGGTGTCAGTTCCGGTGAGTTGACCCAGATGTGTGAGTCTGTGACCTAGTGAGGTATGGCATGCCATTCCGCCACTCAATTAAAGTTAATTTTACAATTAATCCCAATTGACAAATGGCTTCAGTCAAGTTTTGGGATTCATTTTATTACTGTTATGTAGAACATATTATAATTAATGCAGTACAATATTAATTGGTATAATGACATGTGTAAGACGATTAAGGTTGTAATATAGGGCATGCAAATAACATTGTATTATGACAATGAAAGTTGTTTTTTAGGCAGTGGGCAGTTCATAGTGATAATTGAGGTCAGCCCTTTCTTGGCCCAAACGCAGTGGCTATACACTGCGGGGCTGAGCTGAATACTTCACGTGGTACATATGTGTATACACTGTCAGAGGCCCATGTTCCTTGGGCCATGACATCTTCCTTGCTGCAGCCTTGGCGGGCGGCTGTCCTTGAACCGCCCACGCGTAGGCTGTGTATACTGACCTTTGGCCCGTATTTGCGCCCAGCACCTGTTAGGATATACCTCATTATAGCAATTAATCCATTTGAGGTAAGAGGTGAACCATCAGGTAGTATGAATGCGGGGGCATATGATGGGGCTGGTCTTGCCCCCACTGCTATTTCCCATGCTGCAGTAGGGCAGTAGCGAGTACCCGTCCTAGGGGCTGATAATATCACACCTTGTCCTGGGGTGATTGTTTTTGAGCTAGAGATCCTAACTTTTAGGCCAGTATCAGTAATACTTATATCATTCCTTTGTAGGGTATGTGGCCCCAAGCCAGCCTCACTTGGACAGGTCAGGTTTGAGGCAAGGAGCATACAGTAGAAACCTATTAAGACAGCTGCTCTTATTACTGCTCCAATCAATCCCAGTCCTTCCATGCTGTCACATATTGTCATGACATCATTTGGAGTTAACTCAGGGCTGTGGCTGACAATGTGGTTTGATGATTTTGTTATACCTCGTTTCATGGTGGATACAGAGTGAGTGTCAAACGGCTGGTAGTCACCCCCTTTTTGTAGAACCCAGTTTCTTGCTCCCGATAAATAGTTTCTAACTGTCTGAGGTACGTATTTTCCTGCCAAATGTGCAGCATAGATGCACAAATCGTACTCAGAGGGATAGAGATAGTTGAACCTTCTTTTTAGTGCAAACTCCACATACTTTTCTGCTTGGTTCTTTTTGTTGTTCGCGGTAGTCTCAGTGACAGCTGCTTTGTACAGTGCCTGCATGGAGATCCACAGCTCCAACGGGGTACCTGTCAAAATTACAACCATTTGGTGATTAAGTCTTTGGGCATTTTTGTTTGGATTTCCATGATGCATAGTTTCTTTACCATGCTTTGAACCCTGAGTTCCATCACTTTACTGAGATGGCGTCGGGAGAGGGTATCTGCCAGTACCAGTGTAGTGCCTGGCTTATGGACAATTTTGAGCTCTACATCCATCGCCATAGAAATGCGCCATAATTCACGTGCACAAGCAGAAAGTGTCACATCTTGTGCTTTACCAGTGTGGAGAGAGGAGGCGCTACTCTGGTTGTCTGTGTTTACCTGGACCCGTTTTCCCCTATGAGCATCTGTTAGTAGTGTTTTTAGTGCAAGCACAAGGTTTAGAGCCTCTAGTTGTGTGATGTATGGGTATTGTCTGGTTACATCTGTTGGGTATACAACAGAGTAGTAGTGAGTGTCACTGTAAGCGCCTCCTGCTGTGAGGCAGCTGTCACATTCTATGATGACTGTGTCTTTGTGTGGCACGATGAGATATATACCATTTGTGGATGACGCATACTCTTTGAACCACAATATGTCCTTTTTCATGTTTGTAGTTACCCTTACCGGGATGCCATCAGGGGTCTTCCTGAGAGCTGCTAGCAGCCTACCAATGAACCTCCTTGAGTTAGGAATGCATGGGATGATGTGATTTAGTGTACCAGCAAGGCTTTGGAGGTTCTTCTTTGTTGTGACCTCTATTTTCAGCCATTTGTCACACAGTTGTACCACTTCATCTAGTTTTGCCTTTGGTATACTATACTTCATTTCTTCTGTCTGAATTCTAATTCCTAAGAATTCCAGGTCTGTTGTCGGGGACACAGACTTGTGATCAGCCAGATCAATTCGGAGTGTTTTAGCAAGGCTTTGGAGGTGGCTATACGCCTTGTCCGCCTTCTCTTTGTTTACCTCAACACCACAGAAATCATCAATATACACCTCAGCATGATAATCTGCCAAGTTCATTTGGTGAGTGATTGTGGAGGTCGTTTTCTGGCATGCTATACTTGAAGTCCTGCAGCCAAAGCTCAGGGAAATTCATAAATAGCTTAACTCAATGTGGTAATGAACCCACTTATAAATGATGGTAAATAAAAATGACTGCATGAAAAACTCGATATAAGTTCATTTAAGATTTCCCTAAAAGTCATCATATATATGCTTAAATGTCGTAGATAAGTAGCTATAATGACATTTAATTGACCTTGCCGGGAAGACTTAAATGTCAAAGCTTTTACATTTAAGCAAAATATGCAAAAAACTTACATATACATATATAATATAATACAATATAATAAGTATAGTACATAATACCATTACCCCTATCACAATAGGTGCCATGGTGGCGTGTACACAGCTACCTCTAGACAGGCCTGTTTCTTTTCTCTGTGTGATAATGATAAGCAATTATATGACTGATAAACTTATTTAACCTATAGATGCCTTCAAAATAATGCATAATAACGGGATGGGGGTGCCCAAACTCTCCTGATTAGTAAATTTCCGGGAAATGTCATATGAGATTGCCCATGAATTAGGTGTACACTTAAATTTACCAGAAATGTTGTTTGACATTTCCCGTTCATTTAAGTTTACCTTAAATTTCCAGGAAATGTTGAATGACATTTCCGGTAAATTTAAAGTCCCTTATATTTTATGGCAAGCTCCAAACGACCTTTCCAGCATGGGATCCAATATAAGGCCAAGGTATTTATAAGAGGGTGCAGAAGAGATTCTTTCTCTACCAATCGAGAGGATAGGCCTACGCCAATCTTTTTTTGGGTGCTTTGGTGGTAGAACATATATATATTTAGTTTTTTTACTATTGAGGGAAAGTTTATTCATTACCTAGATGAACAATCAGCAGAGAGGAAAACTATATCGAGGAATTGTGGGTCAGCCCCTACATCCTTGTTCCATCTGTAGAATTAGCAGTTTTAGATAGGGTAGGAATACAGTAACACGGACACATGTTGCTCAGTTGACTGCTTGGTGAATACTGACTTAATTTCCTCTCTCAGGGTCTCACTACCTCTAGTACAGAATCTTGTCACAACATGTTCTCACACAATGCTCACACAAGCCATCGTTACCCATACACCCTAAGGGAGTGTTCATTTATTAATTACAGGGGTGTGGTGGGTTTGGGGGGGGCGTAAGAATTTCCGACCCCTCCCGAGGGGGGGCGTAAAAAATTCTGACCCCTCTTGAGGGGGGGGGGGACAAAAATTTAAGCCACTTTTTAGCTAAAAAGCCAGCGGGTTACTAAAGTTCAAAGGGGGGGGGATTTTCGCCGCCTTTGGCAAGGGGAGGGGGGGGCGACACGTTCCACGCACTCTCGAGGGGGGGGGGGGGAGCTAAAGAAAGTTTCGCCCCTCCGCGTGAAATCTCACCACCCCCCCCCTGTAAATAATAAATGAACACTCCCTAAAGTACACCAATCCCTAATACTAACAACCACAAAGTCATCTTAGGCTTACACACAAGACCAGCTGAGACTTTTATGTAATGAAGGCTACCTTAATTAGAGTCACCTTGTACAATGTATATTACCAACATGATAATTATATCTTACTTCATGACTTCTTATACTAGGTTACAAATATCACTTTATGCTCTAGAATGAGTACTTCATTCCACACATCACCGGACTATGAGGGGCACTTGTGATTTTTGACAGAATTTTAGAAAAATACAATTTTGACCACCATGAACTTACCAGTGAGATGCACCCCCCTCTCATGGCCCTTTGGGCTAACCAAGTCACTCTGCCAATCTGGCAGAGTAACTATTTTTATGAAAGTATTTTCTTGTTTGACAACAGCATGAATTAATAGGTTTTGTGCTCTCTGGTAGGCATACCCAAAACAGTTACTAAAAGTGTTGGACTATCTAGGCCCCTTCAAACACAAAAACAACACAAAGACAGCTCACCTCCTATAGGCAGTTTGATAGATTCTCTCTGCTCCTTTTGTCTGGGTGCTGCTGCTTTCCACCCGCACCAGCCTGACACACTGGCATACTGGCATACTTTATTTGTCTATAGACTAGTTTAACTAGGTCAGACACATGGGGCAGGTGCCGCCTGGCTCCTCCCTGTGTATAACCCAGTTAACCTAATTGACACCCTGCTGCTCCCCCCGAGGGGGGTACTCAATTTTTTTTGACACGGGTGTGCAGCTGGACCTTTGACAACACTTACCCTTGGTGAGGGGGATTTTGGTCAGAAGTGACCCTTGGTGAGGGGGATTTTAGTCAAAAGTGACCCTTGCTGAGGGGGACTTTGGACAAAAGTGCCTAGGTTTTAGCAATTTTCCCTGAGGAGTAGGCCTTGGTATAAGAATTTTGGTCAAAAGTGACCCTTGCTGCAAAGAATTTTGACAAAATGTTACCCTTTTTGGTGGGATTTTGTTGACATCTCCGAAAAGTGACCCTTGGTGAGGGGGATTTTGGTGAAAATTGACCCTTGGCAGGGGAAGACACTAATTTTTTCAGCTGTGAGCCACCCGAGCCCGTAGCTCCAAAAATCTATGTGCCCAGACTTAAAGCTGTGGGCCAGCGAATATATTTTACTTTTTTCAAAGAGACAATCATATAAATTCCTGATTTACCCATGTTAAAATGACACCAAATTGCTGCATTTCCTCACATTCTTCTCTTTCCAACGACATATTACATGTCTATACTGATCAGTTATATTCCTATCAAATATCTTGCAAAATTTCCTGTGGGCCACCCAGGCCCATGGGAAGGTAATTCTGAAGAAGACTACGGGCCCGGACTAAAAATTATGGGCCATTGGCTCCCGGGCCAGCGTTAGTGTCTACCCCTGCTTGGTGAGGGGGATTTTGGTGAAAAGCAGACTCTTGGTGAGGGGGATTTTGCTCAAAAAGTGCCCTTTCCAGCCACAGACCTGTGTATACAAAATATATGAAGTGCCCCCCCCCCCCCGGGCTGCTCCCTCCCCCAGCGGCATAATTCACAAAATCAGCCATCCACAAGGCTTGTTGAACTTTTCTTAGCCTTAGCTTTTATTAAACAATCCCACACACACAATGTATTAGCATGTTTGACGACTGTGAAAACCACAAGAACGTCCTATTCACTAACAGGTTATGATCCCTTAGCTTTCCTGTATGTATATTGCCTCAGTGCGCAGATCAAACCGATAGTGGAGGGACAGGCAAATATGTTATCAGTGATTATAGCTCTCCTGGGCGTGTGGACAAACATTCTGAAGCTATTAATGTTACAAATCGAAAATCTGACCAGTACTCACGAAATATCTGTGGTTAAAACAGTATCACTAGGTTTTTCTTTAATTTTTCTGAGTTATGCTTGATCTTAACGGATATTGTCATGGTTCCTACCCCAACAGTATAACTCCCAATCTGAGCCCTCAACTATCAGCAACAGCTTAGAGTTCAGCTAACTATCATTTTTGTGCTCACTTTAAGACTTTTGGAGTGCACGCTATAAGTCCACACCTTGAAAGTGCAATGTAAAAGACCTCTTATTGCCCATCACAGATAGTTCATTGTTCCCAATCCTCCAAGCAGGTCCGGGACTACACCAAAAGAGAGGACGGAGACCCTCTTGGCCCCGACCCTAGATCTGTGCATGGTCACATGATGGTGTGATAGGAATATTTCTAGACTGTGGTTTAAACCGATTTCCGATTTTTCTTCTGAAGGTCCTAAATTCCAAACCCTACCTAGTTTATAGTCTATCAAATTCTCTACAAGATGCAATTATTTATATTGCAAGGGGATTTCTGGTTATTGAGAAATCAACCATTTTCTTTTCATGACCAGCAGGGCCTGGCCTATATGCCATGGTTGACAGCAGCTACCCCTGCACCTCCCCCTGGTTTTGTCACTAGCCCCCACCTCCCAACCCCTACATGCACCGCCCACCGGGCTTTAGCACCTTCAACCCCCCGCAAACACAGTCCCACCCCCTCTCTCCACTGCCCGGGAAAGCTGTGAAATGCAGCCCACCCGCACCCATGTCAAGCCTGACTCACATAGTGTAGCTTGCAACACCCACGGCCGCAGCTGTGGGTGTAGAAGTCTAGGGTCCAGAAATCACTGGAAACTTAGCCCAAATGCGAAGTTGGTTTGATTCGCACTCCCCTGTGCTTAATAAACGGATTTATGGGCTGAAATTACACAGGCAGATTCTTATTACTGTCCTCTACCTTGCTATGTTTTTAGAATTTGCAATTTGATACTCATTTCTACGCATTAAATCACTTTGTAGAGGGAAGTCTGTGCAGGTATAGACTCTTTACAGCATGGATACCACTTTTGATTGACTCTCAAGACTATAATTACCAGTTTGTACATTTCACTATATCCAATTAAGGCCCTAAGTAGCATAACAGCCGCTCATAGTCTGTCTTGATTGGGTGTAGAAATCGACATGATTGTTAGGAATAGGCAAAACCAGTAGAAAATTGACGGTTCTCTCCGTAACTCTCAGACAGCCCCGGCGCCCTACTGAGAGTTACAACCCGTAACTAGACTCACAGGGTGCATGTGTGAGTGTCAACATGACGGCACAGACCAAGTCCTGCTCAGTGGGGAGGTGGGGGTGTCATAGCTTTAACACCTGCACAGAAATGACGACGGGCCTGGAAGTAAGCAGGTAGGGGACAGGAAGGCCTTGTTAGTACGCACTACTAGAGTGGTACAGTCCTTTCAATTAGGCCGTACCAGTATTCTGGTACAGTGCATACTTCTGGGGCATACCATTTAAATGGTACATATTGTGTGATCATTAGACCATGACAGCCTAGCTATGCTAGGTAACTGACCCCTTATTATGGGTCTGCAGTGCTCACAGAACAATGGGTCTTACCTATACCAACACTGGGGGGCATGGGTGGAGAAGAGAATCCTATTTTTTCTCATGATTTTACCTATTTATGACCTTACCATTCCACTAGGAGATAAAACCAAAACGCAGAGTGATAGATATGTATCTTTTCTACTACCCTGTATGTTTATTTTTATCAGCAAATGTAACACAAAATTCGGAAATTGATTTTACTGGGTCTATATAAGATTATTTCATGTCTATGTCCTATTCAATGCATTATATTTGATTAAATTTAAAAGATTGTAGTGTGTAAAACCACCAGTGTATAGATTAAGATGTTCTCTTTACAATGGCACCAAACATGGTATATAGTAAATTGTGTCTATAAAAGAAATATTATGAAAATGCCCAGATACACTGCTACTGGTAGCAAGGCCATTATACTGGTACGCCCTAGTTTGTGAGTACAAGTACAGCTCTTTTAGGTCGTACTAGAATAGTGGTCCTGTCCCCAACCTGGTAAGGCTGACAATAGAATTGGAACACACCTGAGGCTGTGTCTCATAAGATCAGGCGATTGTTGTCGTCTATGACCAGGTGCAATCTATGACCGGGTGCAATCTATGACCAGGTGCCATCTATGACTGGCTATCCGAAAAAGTGTGTTTTTTTTGTTTGTTTTCTATAGTGTGATATGTTAGGGGTCCAAAAAGTGATATCATATTTGGGTTTCATATTAGTAGTAGCTTATACTACTGTACCTTATATGTTAATGAAACACAAAGTGTACTTAAATTATACCTGATTTACACATAGCTATTCCAATATTTTGCATAATAAAACGAACTATTTTTTCAAATCTTTACAACGTTTCATTAGCTTATCCTAGGCTGAACATGAATCAGTCTCCTTTTATCCTTATTGATGTCTCCTTCCACACTATATTTGCCATTTCCTTGCTAGCGTCATAGATTGCACTCGGTCATAGATTGCACCCGGTCATAGGCGAAAACATTGGCCCATGTTGGTGAGACACAGCCCTAAGTAGAATTTAGAATACAAAAGAAATCAGACCATGTCACTTTAACATAGGACATGGTCGTAGTTGAGTATGGAGTAGACGGGGGGGGGGAGGCTAACATAGGACATGGTCGTAGTTGAGTATGGAGTAGACGGGGGGCAGGCTAACAAAGGACATGGTTTTAGTTGAGTATGGAGTAGGCGGGGGGCAGGCTAACATAACACATGGTCGTAGTTGAGTATGGAGTGGATGGGGGGGGCTCACATAGGACATGGTCGTAGTTGAGTATAGAGTAGACAGGGGGGGCAGGCTAACATAACACATGGTCGTAGTTGAGTATGGAGTAGGCGGGGGGGAGGCTAACATAACACATGGTCGTAGTTGAGTATGGAGTAGACGAGGGGCAGGCTAACATAGGACATGGTCGTAGTTGAGTATCGAGTAGACGGGGGGCAGGCTAACATAGGACATGGTCGTAGTTTAGTATGGAGTAGACCAGGTGGTTGGGCACCGGGATATCCTTGTGTGTAAATAGCCTCTGGTATTTCCAAGTGCGGCACTCCCCGTTAAACGCTCCAATACCCTCATAAAGCTTCCTAGCAGCGCTGTTATCCTCCGGGAAGCAGACTTCCACTTCAGCCTCTGGTTCTGTTACAACCTGCTTCAGTAAGTGCTCAGCGAGGGCCCGTGCCACCTCGGGGGTGTCGCTGTAGAGGGGCATTAGGCGGTAACCCTGGTGGGTCCTGTACAGGGTACCCCACCCTGTCACAGCACCACACGAGTCAACGGCCACATGACCGACATGAGCGAATTCCACAAACCACCGCACCACCTTCTCACGCAGCATGGGATGAATCTTTTTATCGTAGCTGAGAATCCCTCCTATATCAACATCTTTGATATCGAGGATTGTAAAGGAGTTTTGCATGTCTCCAGTTATTGGCAGTTTTAAGTTTTTGATCTTGAACTCGTAAGTTACCAAAGTAAAGGTCGCAACCTTGAAGTATCCTGCCATGTACATGTCCTTCTTGTCCCAGGCGGCATTGAGGCTGATGTTCCTGTTACCATGGTTAATGAGGGCCTTGTAGCTCAGCTCAAACACCTTCCTGCCTATACCCTGACCTTGGTGTGACCTCTTGGTGATATAGAAGGCCATGAACCCATTAAGGTCATCCAAGGGCACTGAAGCACAATGGCCTGCAATCGATATAACAACCAGCACTGTAATAAGATCTGCAGTATTATATTTTATTTCATTTCTCATAATTATATTACATTAAGAAATATAAAAATCCCTTAAGAAATTTGAGTGTATATGTATCATGATCAACATTTACTGATATATATGCACCGGAGCTGCATTACGCAAACAGGGCTGGCCCTATGTAAAGCAGGATAAATAAAAGAATTAACAAACAAACCTTAATAATTTGTTGAGTAGTTGGCCCATTGGTTGGTGTGGGTGAAAGTTCAGGTTTGTTTTGCCACAAAAAAGCTCATTACCCCCCCCCCCCATTGCAGGATAAGGCCTAGAAAACTAGTCCTCAAATATATATCATTTTGTATATTAATTTGAACTTATAAGGAGGGGGGATTCGGAACCCTCTTATGGGGGGACCGGAGAAATTTCGCCATGCTCATGCAAAAATTCACCTACCCCCCATTTGTAAAAAAGAATTACCACTCCCTTTACTTTACTACGTAATTTTCTACCAGAGGGGGAACATTATTGACAAATAAGGAAACCAATAGTTGACAATGAAATAAAACTAACTGATGATCTCTCCATCTGAACTCTCGGCCACAAAGACACCTTGGGGAAAGAGGTCAAACTGCCGGTGTAGATCTTCTACAACGATGTTCCAGCCCTGAAGTATGACCAGCTTCAACACACCGGCCATGTCCTCCCTCCTCCCGGGCCGCACTGTGTATCCTGCAGACATCTTGTACTACTCAGTGTAGTGGTATCTCGAAGCTGCAGCAAGAGAGGTAAAAGATAACTATTATATTTGCCTTCGGAAGAGGAATCAGTTGGTCAGTAATTTTTTTTTTTATTACCACCCGGTCAAAGACGCTCACATTGGCCCCATCTGGTGAGACACAGCCATATATAGTCAGTACAGTGGTATCTGGAAGCTGCGAAGGCTCAAAATGGCTGCCATATACATGATTTAAAATGACATGATTGAATTCCCTGACCACAGAAATATACTTTTAGAGCTTAAATTTGTGTCTCTAAGTGGTTTAGAAGCAGAGATATATTCAGCTTTCAAGATTCGTTATTGAATTCTTAAGGTAATTCCTTTTATTTGTACTGAATACATATAGGCATTAATGGTCGGCTGTAATTATTCTGTATCCAGTCCAATGTGTATAGATTTCACTTGTTCATAAATAGCTTAACTCAATGTGGTAATGAACCCACTTATAAATGATAGTAAATAAAAATCACTGAATAAAAAACTCGATATAAGTTCATTTAAGATTTCCCTAAAAGTCATCATGTATATGCTTAAAGAGGTATGCCAGGGTCCTATGCATACGGCACCTGGTGGCAAAAAATGAAACTACCTAAAACCATGATAAAGACATGTCTCCCTGTTGTATATGTTTTAACTCACCTTTCTTAACCACTTAAATGTTAAACTATTGCATTTTACACATCTAATCACTGTGTTTGCTGATGCCAAAAGCTATGCACTACTCGATGATGGCCTGTCTGGCCCACTGGAAAATATTTGAATATGTTCCCAACCAGATTAATTTATCAATGAATCACTTTTTTTTGGATGTAAAGTGTATCCTATGAACCTATGTACACGTGGCTAAGGTTTTGGTTACAAATTGTTGACAACTTTCTCTTCTGTGTCACAAAATATAGAAAAAATACAATTAATTCATTTTGTATTTTTCCCCTAAATCGGTCATGGCTCATTGATTTCACCTATGACCACTAATTTTTATGGATTGATTATGTCCCAGACTATTTGCTCTAAACATCTGAGAAGTTTGGTTAGGATATTATTGGTCAATTTTTCATAAAGTTCAGAAATGTTGGAAAAATTGGGTTTGCACCATACGCGGCCATGGTTAAGGGGGTCCTATCTTCAAATGTCAATATATCAAAATCTAGCATTATGAGGTATTGTTATTTTTGCTTCTATCACATCATGATACATCAAACTAATATAATCCCAAGTGATTAAGAGATATAATTGGTAGTATAGAATTGACCCAACCCTCCCGTATACCTTTAAATGTAGTAGATAAGTAGCTATAATGACATTTAATTGACCTTGCCGGGAAGACTTAAATGTCAAAGCTTTCACATTTAAGCAAAATATGCAAAAAACGTATCTATAAATATATAATATAAAACAATATAATATGTATATTATACAGAGGAGTACTCTAGTGATCTCTCAATGTATGCATGAATGTATTTTCTTGTTTGACAACAGCATAAATTAGTAGGTTCTGTGCTCTATGGTAGGCCTGGTAGCTCAAAACAGTTACTAAAACTGTCGGACTATCTAAGCCCCTTCAAACACAGAAACAACACAAAGACATCTCACCTCCTATAGGCAGTTTGATAGATTCTCTCTGCTCCTTTGTCCGGATGCTGCTGCTTTCCACCAGCACCAGTCTGACACACTTTATAGACTAGTTTAACTAGGTCAGACACATGGGGCAGGAGCCGCCTGGCTCCTCCCTGTGTATGACCCAATTAACCTTAATTGACACCCTGCTGCTCCCTCCCCCACTGGCATAATTCACAAAATCAGCCATCCATAAGGTTTGTAAACATTTCTCAGCCTAATGGAGCGTTCATTATTTATGCAAGGGAGGTGGGTGTGCAAATCAGGGGGGGGTCATTTTTTTTAGGGGTATTCGGAGGGGGGGTCTTTTTTTTCAACCTATTCTTAGGGTTGTTTTTTTCCCAACCTATTCTGAGGGGGGGGGTCTTTTTTTTAGGGGTATTTATTTGGGAGGGGGTATTTTTTGACACAACATGACGTGAATTTCACAACACATGTCGCGAATTGGGGTCATAAAGACCGCAGAACTCTGCTAAATTTCTTGCCTACCCATCGACACTTTGAATGATTCACCACTTTTCTTTTCCTAAAACAACAATAACTGGAGAAAGAACATTAATTGAACACAAGAATAGGAGTACAGAATGTAGGGGGTCTAAACAGCAAAGCTATCAGTGTGCAGCTAGATGAATGCTACTGTGGCGCCGAAATATGACAGTAAGGTAGCTGAAATAGTTTGGGGTAATTGGACTTTAGCCTTGCCCTATCACATTTTGGCGTCCATGTGCAAGTGTGAACTTGCCTACATGTCTAGACCCTGCCTATCTTCCCAAAAGAGGAGCAGATAGTATGCAAGATGCAGATCTACCTCATATATTGATACATTTTACCTTAGATCCACTGCACCAGTCAAAGGCATGATTACACCAGTCATGATACACACTTTTCCTTGGTATCTTGTACCAGACCCTGCTAAATGGGCAACGGCATTCTGATTGCAGAGCTCTCAATTTTTTTAGAATATCTTCACCATCTCCCTGATAGCTGCCTGCTTCTCACAGATTCTAGGGCTTATAGAATAAGTAGACTCATAGAGTAAACATGATGATCCCACTATAAATTGGTGTACCGAATGCCTTGAAATGTAAAGCAAATAGCCACTACCGTAAAACCTTGCGTATCAGCCGCGGCTAGTACGCAAGTCAGATCGCTAGTGCGGCTCATAGGATCGGCTCAGAGTCAGGGTGCGGCTTTTTACTACTATGGTACAGTACTGAAGTTGCCATAATCAGACCCCTGGTGCGGCTTATAGGATTGCCCCAAACTCGGGGTGCAGCTCATATGCGAGTTAGGCTTATACGCCAGGTTTTACGGTAGATCCACAGAACTTTCTGCTATGGATGCAACTCCTTCTGTCTCCACTTTCCAAATCTCCCTCTAAGTTCATCTTTGGCTTCAACAGAAATGAGGCATTGAATTATAATTGCTACTCATTGCTCCTCGGCCTCAACAGAATTTTTACAGCTCTATATTTGGTTCTGGTCAAGTTGCTTCTGACGCTATGCAGGGTTATCAGTGAGTTATTCACTATTTTAAAGCTTTACTTTTTTGGAGTCAATGCATTCCCAGGGCTTGGTCATACTGACTACACCATAAGTTAATTATAGAGCCACCTGGCAGTATCCAATCTGGAACTGCTGGGAAAACATCATTAGCATGATATTCCCCTACCGTGTCACATACCATAAAACTTCACGCATAGACCATGGCAAGTATGCAAGTCAGATTGCTAGTGCATCTTATAGGATCAGGACAAAGTCAAGGTACAGCTTCATGTGGGTTTTCATCATCATTTCTCAATGTTCCTAGCCTTTGGAAAACCAAACTAGGTTTAAATAGTGATCTTGTTCATTTAACTGCAAGTTATAGTACCAGGATACGTTAAAATGGGCAGATTGACCTTTAGATTTTCAAAATTTTCCTCAGGTTTGCCACTATTATAACGTCCAGAGCATCCCTTCATCAAAAATCCATCTTTGTTGTAAGCTGCAGTGGTGGCAGAACAGGGGGGCCCCCCGGCCAAAGTATGTTTGGGCCCCCCAACTTTCTTGGGAAACATGAACATTCTAGACTCAGAGTACCCAAGAATACACAAATCTCAAGGTAAAATTCCTAAAATTGTCTTGAATGACAAGCTCAAAGTCCCTCAGAACACATCAATTTCTATGTAAAATTGTCCATGGGTCATATAGTAGACTTCAGACCACTCTGAACACACTAATATAAAGGTCAAATCACAAAAGTTTTTCTGCGGCCTGCGGCCCCGAAACAAACATTTGTTTCTCCCTCCAACCAACACTCATCACCTTGCTTTGGGAGCTGGACCCCCCCCAACTTTATCCATTTTCCGCCGCCCAGAGCTGGGCCATTTCATGGTACTTCTACCAAACAGTATTAGCAGGACTTGCAGGTGGGGACCAAAAGAATTACACCCATTTTTAACAAAAGAAAATCAAATGTGCCCCGGAACCAGAAAAACGTGCGCTCTCAACATGGGGGGGGATGCCAAAAATATTCACCATATTGTTATACCCTATAACAACTCCCTCAAATAATTAAGCACATGCTCTAATTGGTTATCAGATAGGACTATGTAGAGTTTGTATGTCGTCGATGCCATTATTAAGTCTTTATAAACGTCTATGGTGAGGGGGGGGTCATTTTTTTTCAACCTATTCGGAGGGGGGGTCTTTTATTTTTGCCCTATTCATTTTGCCAAACGCCCGCCCCCCTCCCTGCCATAAATAATGAACGCTCCCTTAGCTTTCATTAAACAATCCCACACACACAGTGTATTAGCCTGTTTGACGACTGTGAAAACCACAACAACGTCCTGTTCACTAACGGGTTATGAGCCCTAAGCTTTCCCTCACATGTAGCCCAATGTTTGATTGATATCTCAATAGCAGAGGACTACCCATGATTAATAATGTGAGAATACATTCTTTATCATTGATTCCTATAGTGATCGGCAATAAGGAAGTGATAGGACTATTACAAAGAAATTATTTTGTTTAGATAGTGGAAAAATATGTAACCTTTCAACACTGGGATGACAAGGTATTCCACCTCCTCTATGTATATTGCTTCAGTGTCAAGATCAAACCGATTGTTGAGGGACAGGCAAATATGTTATCAGTGATTATAGCTCTCCTGGGCACGTGGACAAACATTCTGAAGCTACTAATGTTACAAATCGAAAATCTGACCAGTTCTCACGAAGTATCAACGGTTAAAACAGTATCACTAGGTTTTTCTATTTTTTTTCTGAGTTATGCTAGATGCTAAAGGATATTGTTCCTACCCCAACAGTATAACTCCCAACCTGAGCCCTCAACTATCAACAACAGCTTAGAGTTCAGCTAATTATCATTTTTGTGCTCACTTTAAGACTTTTGGAGAGCACACTAAAAGTCCACACCTTGAAAGTGCACTGTAAAAGACTACACTTGTGCTCATGGGACCCTCTAGATTGCCTCTTATTGCCCACCACAGATAGTTTATTGTTCCTAATCCTCCAAGTATGATACTGTAATAACTTTTGGAACACATCTAAGGCTGTGTCTCATGAGATCAGGCGATTGTTGTCTTCTATGACCAGGTGCAATCTATGACCAGGTGTAATCTATGACTGGCTATCCGAAAAAGTGTTTTTTTTTGTGTTTTTTTCTATGATATGTTAGGGGTCCAAAAAACTGATATCATATTTGGGTTTCATATTAGTAGTAACTTATATTACTGTACCTTATATGTTAATGAAACACAAAGTGTACTTAAATCATACCTGATTTACACATAGCTATTCCAATATTTTGCATGATAAAACGAACTATTTTTTCAAATCTTTACAATGTTTTATTAGCTTTTCCTAGGCTGAACATGAATCAGTCTCCTTTTATACTTATTGATGTCTCCTTCCACAGTATATTTGCCATTTCCTTGCTAGCATCATAGATTGCACCCGGTCATAGATTGCACCCGGTCATAGACGAAAACATTGGCCCATGTTGGTGAGACACAGCCCTAAGTAGAATTTAGAAAACAAAAGAAATCAGACCATGTCACTTTAACATAGGACATGGTCGTAGTTGAGTGTGGAGTAGACGGGGGGCAGGCTAACGTAAGACATGGTCGTAGTTGAGTATGGAGTAGGCAGGGGGCAGGCTAACATAGGACATGGTAGTAGTTGAGTATGGAGTAGGCGGGGGGCAGGCTAACATAGGACATGGTCGTAGTTGAGTATGGAGTAGACGGGGGGCAGGCTAACATAGGACATGGTCGTAGTTGAGTATGGAGTAGGCGGGGGCAGGCTAACATGGGACATGGTCGTAGTTGAGTATGGAGTAGACGGGGGGCAGGCTAACATAGGACATGGTCGTAGTTGAGTATGGAGTAGACCAGGTGGTTGGGCACCGGGATATCCTTGTGTGTAAACAGCCTCTGGTTCTTTCCAGTGCGGCACTCCCCGCTAAATGCTCCGATACCCTCATAAAGCTTCCTAGCAGCGCTGTTATCCTCAGGGAAGCAGACTTCCACTTCAGCCTCTGGTTCTGTTACAACCTGCTTCAGTAAGTGCTCAGCAAGGGCTCGTGCCACCTCTGGGGTGTCGCTGTAAAGGGGCATTAGGAGGTAACCCTGGTGGGTCCTGTACAGGGTGCCCCACCCGGTCACATCACCACACGGGTCGACGGCCACATGACCGACATGAGCAAATCCCACAAACCACCGCACCACCTTCTCACACAGCATGGGATGGATCTTTTTATCGTAGCTGAGAATCTTTCCTATATCGACATCTTTGATATCGAGGATGGTAAAGGAGTTTTGCATCATGTCTTTGGTTGGCAGTTTTAAGTTTTTGATCTTGAACTCGTAAGTTACCAAAGTGAAGGTTGCGACCTTGAAGTATCCTGCCATGTACATGTCCTTCTTGTCCAAGGCGGCGTTGAGGCTGATGTTCCTGTTACCATGGTTACTGAGGGCCTTGTAGCTCAGCTCAAACACCTGCCTGCCTATACCCTGACCTTGGTGTGACCTCTTGGTGATGTAGAAAGCCATGAACCCATTAAGGTCATCCAAGGGCACTGAAGCACAATGACCTGTAATTAAAATATCACCACTGCATGAGAGTCTGGATTTAAGTAAATCAAATATGCTGAAAGAAACATATTTAGTTTTAGTAAATGCCAAATAAAGCCACTTAAATGGTGTTTCTGTCACATTTACTAAATTCGAAGGTAAGATAAGGTCTAGATAACTAGTCTACAAATTAATCCTTTTATACATCAGGGAGTGGACATTTTTCAACAGCGGGGGCCTGGTGGATTTTGGGGGCACCATGAAAATTTGGAACCCTTCTTAGCGAAAAAGACAGCTCATTACTTTAGCTGTAAGGGGTCGGTCACAATATATTTGAACCAGTAGTGGGTGGGAGGGGGGGAGGAATTTGGATCCTCTCGTGGGGGGACTGGAGAAATTCACCAAGCAGGGGCGGATCCAGGGGGGAGGCATCTTAATTTAGACACCCCGAATGCTGTAGGTATTACAGTGCCCCCGCATTCCGAAATTCCTGGATCCACCACTGCCAAGCTCACAAAGAATGGCTCCCGACCCCCGCCAGTTATTCAAAAATGACTACTCCCTTACTTAACAAATGTTTCTACCAGATATGAAAAAAGGGTGATAAATTAGGAAGCCATTGGTTGACAATCTCATTATACTAACTGACAATCTCTCCATCTGAACTCTCGGCCACAAAGACACCTTGGGGGAAGAGGTCAAACTGCCAGTGAAGATGTTCTATGACGTTGTTCCAGCCCTGAGCTATGACCAGCTTCAGCACACCGGCCATGTCCTCCCTCCTCCCCAGCCGCACCGTGTATCCAACAGACATCCTGTACTACTCAGCTGCAGCTAGAAAGATGAATAGACAGAGTTAAAGTGACTGGTTATTGCATGAGTGGTTCTTGGGCCGTATTGCAAGCTGGCCGAGTGCAATATAGCCAAAGTACCGCAAGCTAATAAATACTGACAAGGGCACTTTTAAGTGACGCTCAGTATTTCTTTCAGGATTTGACATGAAAAAAAATTAGGCAAGAAATACTTATTTTGACATGAAAAAAAGATGAGATTAAACCTTCCCAGGGGTCACGTGACTCTCAGAGTATGCGATATGGCCATAGTGTGCAGGACAGCCTAGGGTTATTGCACGCTGTTCCAGGAAACGGCCCTCCCATTGCTTTATCGTTGTTGTCCCGTATTCGCCATGTAATGAATAAATAAAGTCCACTGGGTTATTTCACACGTTTTTTTGGCTGTGTTTCAGTAGACTGTATTGGCCGAGTGATATGCAGCCTAAGGGTCAACAAGTAAAATAAGCCAGCTGACAGACTAATATGAGTGGACCTTTGCAGTTATTTTTTGTGTCACAGTTTGATTTTTGTTTTGTTTTTCGATTCAAAATGCCAAATTTATGATAGTTGGGAGGCCTAAATTATATCTTGGCCTTTCAAATGTAAACAAATCACCATTTTGGTGATGTCACAAATCGTGAAATACAGCCATGGGTTACTTCACAGGGGAGTGAAATACGGCGCCCCTTGGCTAAATCAATGGCACTGTGATATTTCAAAAAATTATACTCCGCCTGGGTGTTTGGTCTACTGTAGGTTATATGGCATATTCTCCTCTGTCACACAACCAGCTGACCTGGAACAGCATGGATGGAGTGAGCTAGTTCACATAACCTCCTCAGGAGGTTATGTGTATGGCTTCCTGAGGAGGTTATATGAACTAGGACAAGTCAGACAGGAGGTTATGAGAACAGTTTCTCTTTTAAAACCATGCTTGTATTGGGATTTGAACCAAGGAGCACAAATCCTCCAGCCTGCAGTCCTCTGTTCTACCAGGTAAGCCATCAGGGCAGCCCTATGTAAAGGACATGACATGAACTTCTGGTTTGTTAACTAATGTTTTAAGTATGAAGTAACCACTACACTAGCAAAGCCTGCCTGTCAGGTGCATGAGAAGACATCCTATTTATGTTTCAAAAAGCAGGCTAGCACAGAGATTCCTGAAGGGAATATTTTAAGTGAACTATTCCATCTTTGATATTGAGGCATTGTAATATAACATTTTCTCGGACACTAAAATGGATAAAGGATGGAGTTAGTAAAAGGTTTTGTTAAAAAAAGGTAACTCAGTAAAAGTGTGCCTCTATCGGGACCAGAACCCACAATGTTCAGACTACAAGTGGGCAGTGTTACCCACTGAGCTAGCGAGTTAGTCAATGATCTGTATTACTTATTATGCCTATAAATGAGATCAGTGTTGAATGTGGGCGGGTGTCGGTTCAAACCCCATAATATCTCATTGAATGGAATTTCGAAAATCATGTAAATATCTAATCTAAAGATGGATATATAAAATGTTCTTGCTCTACTATGGATGGTGGGTGGAGTATAAGTGAGAAAACAAATAAATAGGCAGAGGTCCGCAATGATCTGCTGGATAGACAAGTCTCTCCACGAGTGGTGCCTTGGATCGTATCCCAGATCGTAGCACACAAGGCAAAGATGAGTGTGATAAAATATAAGGCACCCCAAGTGGAGAAACCAGGAGTTCAGACTGATAAGAGTGGAGCTCTGTGTTTATATTCTTTTGGAGGTGTTTTAATCATTTATTGACCACAAAATATATACCATTGATCCCTGTCTTCAACCGTTGCATCTAGTTGTAAATTTTACATGTTAATCACACAAATTCTATACATGTATAAGGATTTATATATGGAAACTATGTCACCTGAACAGGTTCCATCCATTGGCAATCCTCTCTAATGTATCAGATACAAAGAGGAGAGTGTATTTAATGTTGATGTAATATTGACTGATAGCCACATGCTGTAATATTACAGAAATTTGGAATTCCCTGAAGCATGCTGAGCTGGGGACCAAGACTTGTGCCCTTTAGTTCCTTATTCCAGCCATAGCCTCTTGGTGAAAGTAGTTCTGGTGGTCATGAGGAAGTAATATTATTCCTCCATGTTTCTATGTAGCATAATGCCCAAAATCAGCCATCCACAAGGTTTGTTGACCATAGTCTTAGCCATAGCCTTCTTAAATAATCCCTCAAACACAATGTTTCAGCCTCTATGTTCTGCATGACCATGAAAACCTCAAGAAAGTCACATCCACATGTAGGTAGTCCCATTTTTCCCTGTTTAGGGCCACATGAATGCCACATGAATGCCTTAGGAATTCCCCAACCCTTTACATAGCATAAAGAAACATATGCTATTCTATCAAGAAGGATTTTGGGAACACCTGTGATTTATTTTTCACAATTTTAGCCAATAAAATAACAAACCTACATTTTCGCCAAGGTGGGATTCGAACCCATGAGGCTATACTCAACCTCATTCATGATCATGTGACCATGGCTAACGAATCAGGGGTTGAGCTATCTCATTAAGAAATGATCCAGAATCCTGGATCATTTTCTAACTAGGTTACAATTATTATATACAAAATCGTCCAGGCGTGATGGCTGTAATGGGCCTGAGGAGCTCGAGGCTGGTTTCCCCTAGGCCCTAGCACACTGGCACACTGCCTCATACGTTACCAATGTTTGATTGGTGTCTCAATGGGTGTGGATGGCCAAATTCGACACAGCGACATGGCTATTTAATTGAATAAACAACCGACATGAGGCTTAGTGACATGCGACATGAGGCTTGAAAAACATAGTAACAGGCGAGATGAGCAATTCTTGAAATCGACATGGGATGTGGACGTTATTATAAAGTGCTATTTTTTAAGATCGACATTCAACATGGTGACCCCCCATCCAGACCCCTACTAATTATGATTGATAATGTGAAAATATACTGTTTCCAATTGATAGTGGTCCTACAGTGATCGGTGATAAGAAAATAGTAGGTCTGTGCAAATATTGCTAAAAATATATTTTGTTTAGATAGAGGAAAAAATATACAACCTTTTAACACTGGGATAACAAGGTATACCACCTCCAGCTCCTGTGTATATGTTGCTTCTGTATCTATTCTCGATCAAACCGATAGTGGAGGGACAGGCAAATACATTATCAGTGATTATAGCTCTCCTGGGTGCGTGAACAAACATTCTGAAGCTACTAATCTGACCAGTACTCACCAAATATCTATGGCTAAACACAGTATCACTAGTTTTTTTAAATTTGTTTCAAGTTATATTAGATCTTCATACTCAGAAAAGTCAGCGTCATTGTCGCTAAAACCACTGTCACATAAGAGTCAGGCAGTGCCTGACTTTCGGGTGAGAGTGGTTTTAGCGACAATGACGCTGACTTTTCTGAGTGTTTTGAAGAATAGTATCATGGTTCCAACCCGAAGCTAACCTAAGCCCAACATTACATTGTCAATAACTGCTGTGCTTGTTGTTGTTTTGGAATGGAAAATGCTGTGTCATAGCAGTGTATCACCTAGGCAAAATATCGCCATCTGGTGGAAACAGTGATTCCTCAAAAAAATTATCTAAAAATTATCTTAAATATTTGGTGAGTACTGTTCAGCTCATGGATTTTAACAATTATTAACTTAAGGCTATGATCATGTGCAAAACGTTTGTCCACGCACCCAGGGGAGCTATGCGTACCGCATGTGCAAGGTACAGGGGGTCCAGATTGTAACGCATAAGACCCATGATAAAAGTTGTACTGATAGTCGATAGTGACAAACCTAGTAAGATATTTTTTTAGCTTCCCATACGCCCAACCATGGTTGGTTAATGCTATCAGGTAAAGTCAGTAGTGACCGACCCACCAAAGTCATTCAATTCCTATGAGTATTAGGCCTTAGCCATATTTTGTTTTGCCTTTTTGAATATCATTATATGATTTTGAACAATATGCCTATGACTCACCTGGGATAGCCACTACAGACTGAGGCCTGGAGTAGCTCTAGATAACAGCACATAGCATGTAGCCTTACATCGCCTATATAACTATCTGCAGCTTAACCAGCAGATTACCGTAAGTTCTCGCATACAGCTGATGGCAAGGGGGGACAACATCGCAGCTCAGGCTGGTGTCAAATGAGTGCGTAACATTATCCACTGATCTGTTGCTCTTCAACTTAGCATTTCTGAGAAGATGCCATAATACTTAAATACTACCGCATGTGAACAGAAGTCAATGCTGCATCCACATGAAGAAGACTTAGCCCTTTCAGTCTGGTACATGTTAGAGGAATGGCAATGCATGCGAGTAGATATATCTATTCTAGTTGCATTGACGTTGGGTTGTCCAGGAAGCCTAAAATTAGTCAACTTTGAACTGTTGCTGCCAACTTCTCATGGAGGGTCTATCTAACCTACAATTGAAAATGAATTAGATGATAAATGATGATTAAAAATATCAAGTGGAGCCTATCAGAGCATCAGTGCTTATGGGTGAAGTATATTCTAGATTGTGTCTAATGAGCACACTATGCCACTATAACCTGTAATAGCTAGTTCCCTTAACTGCCAGTGGTGTCACCACCTGATGGCTCTTCGACCACTAAGTATCCCTTCTGCTGCTAGAGGCCTCAGATAGGGCATCCCGGGGTCACCGAGTACATCCTTACTGAAAGAAGAACTCTGCAGTAAATACTAGGTGAGTTCTGGGTGGTCAAAATAGTTTGGAAAAAGTTTGATTATTGCAGGGATAGGCCTATGTTTCAATGTTCATTTAGATTCGGTCTGAGAACTTATTCACTGCACATATGGACAATTATGGTTCATTCGTGTTAGGAACCAGCATTTCAGATTTCGGTGAAAAACAACCCGTTTTTTTAGATAGTGTATAAAAGGTTTTTCTATTCATTCCTAAGAGATTTTCCATCAATACCCGGCTGGAATTTGGTATCGCATGTTACGTTACATTAAACTATAGTGAAAATACATTTCCCTGTCTGAGACCTAGACTGGACAATATTACGCATGCATTTGACACCAGCCAGAGCCACAGCGTTGTCCCCCGTGATGGCTAGTATGTGAGTCAGATCACCAGCGCGGCTTACAGGATTGGCGGGTGCAGCTTTTACGCAAGTTAGCCAAATAAACGAGAATATACTGTACACTATCCCTTCCATTATCTGTATTGGTATCATAAGCAGTCATAGTTAAAGGTGTTATCCCCGCTGTTGCAGTGTTGCACTGTTGCAGAGTCGAATTTTCATTTTAGCTTTGTAATAACATATCAATGATTAGGCTTCATCAGATAAGTGATGAGTTGTACTGCTATCAGTAAGATGTGACATCATTGATTTATTGGCAGCATAGAGACTTCTTTTGTCCCGGAGATATATATCCATGATGGCTATCGACTTATATCTATGAGGACACATTGTATTTCAGCTTTGCACTGAGGTGCACTGGACTAGTCCTTTATCATGAATTGGCATGCCTGATTCATGGAGACAAAGAGCGACCATTATGCTATGATGATAAAAATCGTTTTATTCTCCTTGTCCACTCTCCAACTAAAATATACCAAATTACAGCCAAACCATAATACATCCAGAACCATATATACTTGTCCCAAATACAAATATCAGACTCATCCTTGGTCAACCTTAATCAACATTCACCTTTGGTTAATTGGACAATCTGATCAGATAATTATACTCAGCCTGTTTAATGAACTCTGCAGCATTCAGAGATAGATTAAAGCTATCCATATAAAGTGGTTGGTATGAATCAATACGTTAGCATAGGGGAGACCGGGGCACGTGTAACCGTTTGACTCCTTTATTTTTTTCCTGACCTTGATAAAGGGATCTAAACTTTGATTTTGTATCAAGCAGTTTTTTAACGACACAAGAACAAAAGTTAAACAATTGCAAATATCTACTTTCAAGGCCATAAACCTTTAATGTTGTCTACCCAGCTAACAAAAAAACGTTATTTTACGTCAAAATAACGTTCTAAAACTGTATATAACGTTATGCCATTGTGAGGAGCCTAACAGAAACGTTATATAACGTTATATAACGTTACAAAATGTTGTATAACGTTTTTTGTTTACTGGGTAACTTCCTCATCTTCCTAAAATCCTCATGATGTTGTGGATCTGAACTGTCTATATAAGGGGGTAATGTATGTAGTAGGCATACTGCCAGAAAATTCCCAACGGAACAGCAAAGAGAGCAGGCGGCTCAATGTGCCCGGGTGGCGGCAGAGGGGCGATACCGTTTTAACGCAGGTTCTTGTCACCGTGGATTTTGGGCTTATGGCACTGGTCAAGACCTGAGAAGCGGCACAGAGAAAAGAAACAGAGTCAAAAGGGAGTCCAGAATGACTCAGCTCTCCAGAGGAGCCCAGTTCCTCAAGTGCCTCCTGTAAGTGAGCCAGGCAGCTATGTGACTCCCCTATGTGACTCACTTAGGTCAGCCAGGGAGTCATCCAGACTCCCTTAGTCAGCCTGGGCTCCCCTAAAGAGGGGGATCATTCTGGAGGCAACCTGGAATCCCTTTTGACTCTGTTTCTTTTCTCTGTGAAGACTAGGTTTCCCCCATTTTCTTATTAAAGCTGGGCCGTCAGGGAATAAGTTCAGCATTTTTCCATACATAGACTAAAATAACAGTTCCACCAGAGGGCAGCAGTGTTTGGAAAGGGGACCATGAGCATTGTCCAGCTACAACATATTCACCCTTGTGCTTGTAAAAGCTGAGCTCCTAATAAGAGCCCTCTTGTGAAAGAAAACTGAAGTATATCCAAAGTCCTTTTGGCCTCACTTCAACCATGATGGTCAAGCTTTAAGTTTAGAGTTTGCTTGACATTGCAGCTGCATCAGCCAGCTTGTACTCCAGCATGTTGGCTGTATATTCCTCATCCTCGTTAGAATTGATTCTAAGCCTTCCTGTCAAGACACCCAGAACAGCTTTTTGATCAACATGTGATGGGAAGAAGAGAGAACAGGCTATGTGTGTGTCAATGTGCAGGGTGGCCATCTCTCGGATGCCATGAAGGAGGTAAGCTATAACCAACTCTGTGCTTCTCCCCCCAGCAGCGCAGTGGACAATAACCTCTATACGTGGGCCATTGTCAATTCTGGTAGTTGTCAAAAAGCTGAATGCTTCGATCTTACTGCCTGGTGATGCTTGAGTGATGAAGAGGTCGGTTACTTGAAGCTCAGAGGCTAGAGTTGAACGGTGCCATCCACTTGGCTGCCAGCCAATGATGGGCCTTGTTGGGGCGTAGTCCAGGAAGCGGATATCTTCAGTGAGAAGTCTCAGAGCCTCACGTTTAGGGACAGCGGTAATGGCATCGGTCGGGTATTTCTCCTCCAGCTGACGGAACTTGTCAGAATCACACAGAGCCTTCAGGGTAGCAGTGTGCACTTGGAATACCTCAGCTGGCTGCAAGCATAACATATATTCAAATTAAATTTTTAGTTGCCAAATTGTGGTGCACCGAGTGCTGTATTATTGCTAGTGCACTGAGGCAAGTTCGGCTCACACTCTCCCAGTAGATGCTTTGCCGCTTACACAGCGTCATATAGTCCTAAACTTCTGCACGGAGAGTGTGTGATCCCTGCGCTTTATCTCCAAATATCTGCTAAAATACTGATATTTAGAGAATGATGGACATGTATATCATAAATCAGGGAATGTGTTTATCATATTTGCCCACGGGAATAGCTAAATATGTCTAGAGATTTGTGAGTGAGTGAGTGAGTAATGAGGGTTTAACGCCATTTCGACAGCTAGGGTCATATTCACGGCGAGAAAACTACATAAGAGAACAATTTGTTCCAGGAACGAGTGTTGGTTCAATGAGGGTGACATGATGGTGAAGGGCAAAATCATGGTAGATCAAATGATGTCTTTTGTCTGTTTGGGTGTAAACCTATTGATGGATATAGAAGATAGAAAACCCGCTCCTACACATTTACCGAAGCAAGGGTTCTTTAACCTCCGACACCACATAGACATGGTGTGAGAGGGACAGGCCTTTGATGTGCTGTAAGTCTACCACAGCATGGAAGAGGGCAGCACAGGAATGTCAGGATGCAAAGGGAACCCTGAAAACACACAACGAGGCTCAATGTATTCAGGGTTGTACAAACCAACACACTGAGCGGCGCTCCCCCGGGTCTAGAGATTTGTTCACAGACTGGTACAATTAAACATCACAAAGAGGAATTTGGTGCTGGAACTTGCCTAAGTGACACCTGATATTGTGAGACTTAATGTGTGAACTACAGTTCACAATTTGGCGAACGTGGAAGGAAGAACCCTGTATGGTCCGCTCATGATGATGATACATTTTAAAACCTAACCTAGAATTAGATAGACACACAGCGCAGCTTATAGGTTAAAACTTTAAAAACATGATGTCTTTGACCGGGTGCAATCTTTGACCAGCCACCATTAAAAATAAGATTTAAAAAAAAGTAATTTCTTCTTTGATATGTAAGGGATAAAACAAAGAAAATGGCGGTGGTTATATCTCCATCTTTATCTTCACCTGCACTAGATAAACCTTTTTCTATCAGGAGGTCAAGGATTGCACCCTGTCAAAGACGTCACCCGGTCAAAGATGTCACCCGGTCAAAGACGTTCACATGGGCCCAAAGTGGTGAGACACCGTAATATTATGATGACTTACACCGTGAAGTACCATCCTCATGTAGGGGTGCTTGGCTAGTGTCTCTCTACAGACATCCCCACTTCCAGATGTCCACGTCAGTTTCTGCAACTTGGGGAACTTAGCTAGAGCTGCCTGCATCAGAACTGCATTCAGCTGTAAGTGATAAACATCATTGGTCAGGCTAAGATCATGATTTTGTAAGCCTACACAGAGAAAGAAGCAAGTTTACAGTATATACTAAAATATCATTGTACATGTGCAGTAGAATAAACTGTTGGTTTACAGTATAAAAGGAGATATTTTGGTTTCATTATTCACTGTGTATGGAACCAAAAAAAGCAATAAATGCAGGTATGCTTGTTTAAAACATACCATATTTTATAGCTTTCATGAAATGGATTTGCAAAATTTGGCTGAAAAAATAGAGGTTTGTTTCAGGTCACCCGACCGACCCTATCAAAAGAGGGCTAGTACTTTCATGGTTAAAAAAAAAGTTTAAAAAAATAAATTTTGACCTACCAACCCTACATTTTCTTGCCATGGTACCTGAAAGAAACCTCTCTTTTTTTGGCCTTACCTTCCCGATGATAGATTTTCCCCGTAGTTTCTCAGAGACGCGTCCTTCCCTCATTATCATCAGCTCACCATCTTCTATGACCTGTCCACATGTATAGGCCACCTGGGAACATAGTCTAGGTGGTGTAAGGCTTTGAATTATCATGGAAAAAGAGTTAACATGGTGTACACTACCATAAAACCTTGCATAGAAGCTGTGGCTAGTACGTGGGTCAGATCGACGATGCAGCTTATAGGATTGATACACAGTGGGGGTGTGGCTTATGGATCAGTCTCACGACTTTGTAACAATTGGATATTCTTTGACCAGGTGACATCTTTGACCAGGTGACATCTTTGACCAGGTGACATCTTTGACAGGGTGACATCTTTGACTGGCAAGATTAAAATAGCTGAAATGGGGGGCTATGTACATGGATATGCCGGGAAATTTGTAATATCTATCAACTTTTCCGAACACATTTCTTTCTAAATAGGCCCCTTTTCAACTGTTTTCATCTTGCCAGTCAAAGACGTCACCCGGTCAAGACATCACCCGGTCAAAAACATCACCCGGTCAAAGACTATCCAATTGCTACAATCTCATGAGACACAGCCTTATACACAAGTTTTAGATGTTTACTACGACCTATATTCCCCATTATCAGAGCCGTGGTATGGCTAATAGGATAGGCCTAAAGTCTAGGGGCAACTAATACATGAGAAAGGGTTCTACGCAAGGTTTTACGGTAGATGCAAAGTGCACAGAGAAGAGAAACAGTATTAACAGGGAGTCCAGGCTGCCTCCAGAATGACTCCCCTTTTTATGGGAGCCCAGCATAGGGGGGGGGGTTCCAAATGCAAGGGCTCCATCTCTCGGGGAACAGGGGTACTACAACATTGAGCTGCTATCTCTCCAACCCAGCATGTCTGAGAAAATGCTATAATACTCTAATACTACCACATGGGACAACTAACCAATGATACATCCATATAAAAAAAAACTTCCCCTTTGTGCCTGCTGCATATTAGATGCATGCAGTGTTTGAGAATAGAGAAATCTAGGCTAGTTCACCTGACATTGGCTGTCCATGAAGCCAAAGATTAGACAGTTACTGAAACACTTTTAGGGTAGTTCCACTAAATCTAAAAAAGGAAATAAATAGAATGATATGTGTTGTATAAACTTGCAGATAGAGCTCTGAGGGAGCTTCAGTGCTTGTGGTTGAAAAGAATATTTTAGATTGTCTCTCATAAGCACTCTGCTCCATTGAAGCCTACAGTAACTAGTTCCCCAAACTGCCATGGATGGCACCACTGTATTGGGATCTCACCACTCCATATCCATTTGGCTCCTGAACTGAACCAAAGTATGCACGAGTTTAACACCAGGGTGCGAGGCAATTCCGTCCCCCCTAGGGGCCCAGGTGCTTAACTCCCCTAGGTGACTGCCTTAGGTCAGACAGGGTGTCACCTAGCCTCCCTGATAGCCTGGGCTCCCCTAGAAGGGGGGAGTTATTCTGGAGGCAACCTGGACCTCCTTTTTCTCTGTGTGGATGAATTACTTGTAAGGGAGTGGTCATATTTTACAACAGGGTGAGCAGTGGATTTTTAGGACAGCGGGTTGAGGGAGACCCCCATCAAGGGGTCCCCCTCAATAAAGCACTGGTAGATAACTATAATCTCATATATGTATATGTTTTTATAGGAGTGAAAGAGTAATGGTTGCCATTTCGACAACTGAGGTCATTTGGATGGTGAGAAAACTACATTAGACATCAATATGTGTCTGTGTCCGTGCATCTCCATACATATGGACATCAGACAAATAGGGGACAGACAAGAGGGATAAAGACCCTTATAAGTTGGGCTAGGGAGGCCAACATTCACGCATTATGGCCCAACAAAAAGCAAATATGTTGTGCCAAACACCCCAAACACATATAGACTTAAGGTGGCCGGCGGGCATTGCAAACACGTTTTCTGCGCATGTTTCTACACATATGTGCATTTCTGAGGTAAATGACCATGTCCATAAAATCAATGTAATGTTTGTATTAGACTCGATCCAGCAACCTTCTGATCACAAGGCTAGCCCATCAGACACATGGGCCACTAATTCTGATGTCCAGCACACAGTGAACGCTATACATAATGCCTGCCTGACATTGTATTACCCTTTTGTGGAATTTTTTTAAATTTCAAATAGCAAAAAGCGTAGAAATATGCCCGGGACCATATGTTGAAAACAGATTTTGTGGTTAGATGATATCCTGAACTGTATTTTGATAGAGTATCCACAATGTGTAGTTACTTTTCGAATACATTTTGTGAATATATGTAACAGTGCACTATATAATCTCTCAGACAAAGTAGTTGAATATCTCAGAAAAAAGCATGGGACCCCCCTTTTTTTTGCAGTTTTGGAGAGTATATATCCTTAGGGTCATATGGTAGGAATATGGTGAAATCGTAGTTACTCTTACCCTATCCCCGCCGGCCACCTTAAATCATTTAATTGTATAAACAAAACAAATACATCCACTTACAATTTCACCAGATATTTCAGCCAGGTAGGGAAAGGTGGTTTCCAAGTTGAGGTCTTTGTGGAAGTAGTACAAAAAACTGTCAATCCCATGATAAAGGTCCCTGAAAATTAGATCTCAGTGCATTGTATTTTGTATCAATTAAATAAGTCAGGCGATGTACGAATCTCCCAACTTTCTTATTAATCCATTAAATCGATAAAGGCTCCAGGACTGCATGCATACATTGTGACAACAAATGGCATACTGCATAAAACCATTATGCAGCCCGTAAAGACTTAAGGTGGGTAGACCCCATAGTCTAGAAGTAAATAGACTTTGTAAGGATTTTCGCCATGAGGCCCATATCATAAGTAGTCTCAAATGGTGTAAAGAAAATAAGGGGGTCCCAAGTTAGTTTCTGAGATATCTGACATTGAATTCGGAGTGATCTGTAATTGGATCATATGGTGATAGTACATATGTGTGTGAAATAGCATCTTAAAGTAATTAAATTTCCCTATAGTTCTCTCAGGATATAGTCTATAATCTTTTGCACCTAGAAACAATATTTTGAACGTATGGTCCCCTGCATATTTCAAAGGTTTGAAATGAAAAAAATACAGATGGAGCACACAGTCTTGATGTGGAACAGGCATAGCTTTCAGCATGCCTACTACCAGAGCCCCAGTAGAGTAGGGGTAAAGTGTTAGTCACATGCAGGAGACCCAGGGTTCAATCCCTGGTCCGGTCATGCATGGTAATTTTGACTAAACATAAAAATACATATCTCATATACAAAAATATGACCAAAGGCACCCCATGGTGTGTTCTAGGACAACTACATGTGTATATGCCCAATGACCTGCGCAGTTGACACGTTTACAATAGGGTCTACACACCTTAATAGAAGGTATTTCAAAGAAAAAGATAAATGAGATAGTGGTATGAAGGAGACATGGCGAGAGATAGGAAGTGAAAGATAGAGAGAGACAGACCGAGACAGACAGACAGACAGACAGACAGAGACAGAGACAGAGACAGACAGATAGTAAATGAGAGGAGGAGAAATTAAATGTAAAGATGTCAAACTCGTTGTTATTGTTGTTGTCAGGAGTCACCACAGACAACTTAGATGTATTTATGAATATTAATATAGGCAATAAACTAATTACTCACCCTTAAAAGAAGGCATGACTCCAATTTGCAAGAGATTCCCAAAGCATAGAGACTTTACTGTATGTCCATAAAACCTTGCGTATACGCTGCAGCTAGTACGCGAGTCAGATCGGCAGTACGCCATATAGCATCAGCCCAGGGTCAGGGCGTGGCTTATAAGGGAGTTTTTGCTACTATAGCACAGTGCTAAAAGTCACCATAATCAGATCTCTGGTGCGACTTATAGGATCGGCCCAAAAGTCGGGGTGCGGCTTATATGTGAGTTAGGCTTATACGCGAGGTTTTACGGTAGGTAATCTAACCAATTACCTAAATTATGCAAATAAATTACCTAATGATTCCCTTGATGCCATTGCAGTCTGTATGGGTCGCACGGCGGATGTTAACTTGGTTTATGTCCAGGGCAGTCATGACTGTTGGTGTATGTACTATCCTGCAAGGGTTAGCTCCCAACTCTGACTGATTCATGAATGCCACAATACATGTGTTGTTAAGTAGATAGAGGTGCATGTGTCCTTACATTGCGTTCTGGGAAACTAGATAAGGGCAAACACAGGGTCAAATTTAACCCTTTAAGGCCCACATAATCCACAAGACTTTATGTAACCAGTAATCATAATTGATTCCATATCTTTAACCGTTTAAGGGCAGCAAAGTGTCTTAATGTGCCATGCGTTTTGCCATCATGGTACATGGACTCGTCAGGGCTGCATAAATGCATAGTGCTGGGGCTGAATATGTGCCTCATTGTCACTCAAAGGTCAAGGAAATTGGAATATTTTTGTATGAGAAAAGAGAAAAATGCAGAAAAATCTTTTCCCATGGCCTGTGTTGATTGTATATGTATTGACCATGGAGGACTGATAGGGCCACTCAAAAGAAAAAGTTGTTTCTCATCACCCGGCAGGGATAGATAGGATGAGGGTGATTTTTCTTTTATTTAATTCTCTTTTTTTCCACTGGTGGTTAAAATGTGTAGGAAAATTTAAACTTTTGCAAACAATTTCAGGATTTTAGTCTAGAGTTTATTCATCTGAAAAAGGTTATAATGCAAGTTATTCCCAGCTGACCTTATTGCTGAAAGTATACGAAAGATCTGTCCATCTTCATACCGCTTTTTTAAAAATCAAGAATCTAAGGCCACTCAAAAAAAAAGTGGTTCCTCATCACCAGGGTCTGAGAAATCTGACGAGGGAGGCTTTTATTTCTTCTTTTTGTTTATACTCGCAGGCCAAAATGTACCGGATAATTTACGTTTTCTGTGGCCAAAATTCACATGTTATTGGTTCAGAAATAATTGACCTTTAAAAGTGGAGAAAATGTAAGTCATTTCCATACCACTGCATTGCTGGCATTATTAGCTTTTATTTGATACCAAATATGACGAATTTTATCAGTTTTTTCATCAAAATTTGTTAAAAAAAAAAAAAAAAAGGGTTTCCCTCAAAACCTGATTTTTATGATGCGCGCAGTGATGAGAAATCATTTTATTTTTTTGAGTGGCCCAAAAAATTCTTTTTCCAGATCACGATTTTCATAATGCGTGCGGTGAATAGAAATCAATTCTTTCTAAGTTTTGAATGACATAAGGGACTGAACATAAGGTGCAAGGTGCAGAGTGTAGGAGGGGGGGTGGGGCTCATGAGTTTGAACGCAACACTGTGCCCTAGTTTGTAGTGTAGGTGCACCTAAGTAGATAAGATAACAGCTGTGATGACTGACCTCCATCAGGTCAAGCCCAGTGGGCACAATTTATCAATGTTGTTTCAATCTTCTGTCACAGGGTCACCTCTTAAAGATGGTGTGTCAGCTAAATGTTTAGAGATTTCTTAGTTTTATCATATTACTTTTGTATATCCTATCCCATATGTCTTCCCTAACTTTTAGAATTATGGGCAGTGTCTTAGTCTATAAGATGAGCACATGCAGTGCAATATTTTTTATTGTAGGTTGACACTAAAACTCCCTATGTGTTGATACTGCATGGCTCAGTGCATTCTCTATCAGATTAGTTCCCCCAATGCTCTCCTGGGGGAGTGCCTGAGTCAGTGAGGTAAATCAGGTACATTAATGTTATCAATCTCAAATTATGTATTAATAGACAAATATGTTGCACTGTTTATCAGCTAAAATGATAATGGAACCCATGGCACTTAAGTGCTATCCATTTTGAAGAAAAGGTTTGGGAAGTCTATTAGCTGATATATCATCTTTAACAACTGATATTAAAGTGACATGGGCCGATGATTAGGGTTCAAAAATCAATTTGGTTAAAAATCGACCAGAATATTCCCTATGGCCATACTTCATGTGTTAGCTACTTTATTTAATCTCATCCCCAAGATTCAGCTTACTAACTTTAGAGTACACGCTATAATTCCCCCATTAATAATACACTGTGATATACTATACTTGGGCCAAATCTGAACCTCTAATTGGGCTCTTATTACCCATAGATGATATTTTTGTGTGGCCTTTCCTCCAAAAATGATATTGTACTAACAATTGAAACACATTTAAGCAGGCTTTAAAACATTGGGAAAATCAGACCATGTCACTTTAACCCTTTAGGGATGGCATGAGGCATTAATACTTCATGTTCGATAGTTGTCAGCACATATTATACAGGCTGGGGAGGGGGGACCTGACATGTACTGGCGGAATTATGGATTTATTCCAGGTGACCACAAAATGCCAGTCTGTTCACAGGCCACCTACGCAGAAGACCCTATATTGTAAAAGGTGTGACTATACATGGGTAGCCAGAGCGATTTACCCATTTTTACCCATGTATAGTCACAAAGGTACTTACTAGTGAGGACTTTTCAAGTGGCATAATCACCGAGAATATCCCACTCACAATTCTAAGACTATTCTAGTCTACTATGTGGTTAAAGCGTGACCGTCATGGTTGAAGTAAGTGCAAAAGCACCTTTGGATATAGTTCTGTTTTCATTCACAAGAGGGCTCTTCAGGGCTCAGCTCTTACAGGCACAAGATAGGGTGAATATGTTGTAGCTGGACAATGCTCATGGTCCCCTGTCCAAAATTAAGTGTGAGTGATGAGAATGCTTTGATCATTTTCATTGTGACGAGGGGTGGTACCCTAGGCTGCGTACCTAGTGATCTTTAAAGTGATCATAAGTGAGAGCCTGGTCATCAATATGATCACCTTTTCGATCCAATTATAGGGCATGCTAGATTTGTCAATAGAATCCAATAGAGAGGCCGTTGGGCCAGTGTTTGTTGTGATGACTCGCTGCACAGGAGATTGTAATAGCTAGTTCGCCTTACTGCCATTGGTGTCACCACCTGACGACTCTGTTACCATTGAACATCCATTTGTCAAAATGCTAGGATTTAAAGCTTGACCGTCATGGTTGAAGTGAGGCCGAAAGCACTTTTGGATATAGTTCAATTTTGATTCACAAGAGGGCTCTTAAGGGCTGGGAGCTCAGCTCTTACAGGCACAAGATAGGGTGAATATGTTGCAGCTGGACAATGCTCATGGTCCCCTGTCCAAACACTGCTGCCCTCTGGTGGAACTGTTATTTTAGTCCATGTATGGAAAATGCTGAACTTATTCCTTGACGGCCCAGCTTTAACACCTTTTGGTGTTGCGGCAAGGGATGGGAAACGCCACATAGTTGCCACATAGCTGCAGTGGAAAACTGTCTCAGGGGTGCCATCTAGTGAGTATTAAGGGAAGTGGTAAATTGGAACAGTACTGTTTGCACAATGTCAACTGAACCGGTTGAATTCTCCTTTCTCATGCATAGACATTCCTCTAGAATATATCTGACACAAAGGGGAGAGTGTGCTTAATCTTTTTGTAACATTGATTGATAGCCACATGCTGCAATGTTACCGTAATTTGTATTTCTCTAAGGTATGTTGAGCTGGAGACCAAGACTTCTGCCCTTTAATAGTTTGTAATTTTACCACCAGGTGTCCTTGTGGTGTCCCCACACTTGACTGTACAGTGTGACCTCCTCCCTGCCCTGTTTGAGACTGGCACTTACAGGCTGGTGCGGCTACATATATGCTCTGCGGTATAGAGCGCGCTGCGGCACTTGATTCCCCCCCTTCCCCCTTCCCACCCCTGGGCCACATCATGGGTCAATGGCTGTTGTGTCAGGCATGAGAACGACTGTCTGTGTGCCTGTGTGTGGTTGAGGGGGGGTACGGGTCAGTCAGCTGTGTCAAAACAGTCACTGACCAGCCACCATTCTCCTATATAGCCAGTAATCACAACAAACACTCAAAGATGATTACTATCTGCCCTAGGCACCGAATTACTACCAGATTCGTCCAAATTCAGACTCATGTTTACCTCTATTGATTCTCCCTATTCAGGTTTCCCATAATGCTTGCGCTCAGGCAGTTTCCGGTCTAGCCCGCCCTCCCCCATCCCACTCACTCACTGTGTGATACCTCTCGTTAAGAAATTATTTTCTTTGGCTTTAGACATCGCACAGACCTAAGTAGGACCTTATCGGAAAGGTATTTGTTAGATCTATCCCTCTATATAAATCAGAACAATATATTATATATATATATACATATTAGAAGGGATAGCATGCATATGTGGACTACATGATTGCCTTTGTTTCTGTTTAAACTTATAGAAGACATGTTAACCTTAGGGGCCATCCATAAATGACGTCACACTGGAGGGGGTGGGTGGGTGTTGGTCCAAGTGTGACAAAGTGTGACAGGGGGTGGGGGGGTGTCAAGCCCAGTGTGACGTCACACTTTGGAAAATACAAATAAAACCTATTTTAAAACGTAAAGCTTTAATAGAACAGTTAGGGTCTAAGGTTAAAGGCGCACTGAACCCATGACGTCATTTGCGTACAAAACTCGGCAGGGTTAGGTCCTGGGTTGAGTGCGCCTTTAAGCTTGTTGCAGATTGGAGATTCTATCAGCTAATTTTATTGGCTCCAATTAGTGTCAATTCTGGAGTAAGTCAGCCATCATGTTTACATCCCAGTCATACAAGCTTGTGTTATTTGTGTCTCAATCAATACAGGCGTAATCCATCTGATAGTTTGTAAGCACCATCCATTGTCTAAAATATAGCAGCCTGCATCCCTTGGAAATTCTCATTGGACCTGTGACTTTGCATGTCCTAATGTACAGGATACAGTCTTTGCGAAAACTTTTTCGGCATGCAGGACAGTCGCTCCTGCAGCTAGCCAATTTTGCAGGACCGGATAGATTTCTACAGGACCGGATACCAAAATCAAAGTTTTGCATACAATTTAGAATAGAATAACATTTATAAAAGATATTGTAACAACAACAAAATTGTTTTAATTTGCCTAGAATATTAGTGTGCACTCTAGAACTTGTAACTTCAGTTCTAGTTTGAATATTTGACAAATTCTTTTAGTCCTGGAAAGCCCAGACTGTGGAGGACATCTGGTCCTGCAACACCAATCATTCTGCCTGACCAGAGCCATTTTAGGCGGACATTGCCACTGCCCGGCACGTTTTGGCAAAGACTGAGGATAAGCTATCCAAAATAATGTGCAAGGAACCCTAGTGGCAAACACGGTGTGGTCCCGGACGGGGCCAGACCGTGTTTGCAAGTGTGGCCCAGAGTGGGCTAACCAATGGGCACCAGTCGGTTTAGGGCACTTGGCTTTGGTGTGGACCCAAGCGGGCTGCCCGAATTGGGCTCAGATCGGGTTTTGGATGGCTGCCTGAGCTGGGCTCAGATCGGGTTTTGGACGGGCTGCTCACTTTGGGCAAAATGACTACTAAGGGAGTGGTCATCCCCCTCTTGAGGTCTCAAGGGGGCGGGTGGGCAGAAAGATTTCCGTGTGCTCGTACAAAAATCCACCTACCACCCCCCTCCCCTTGTTCAATAATGACAACTCACTAAACTCATGAATACTCATGTGAATATATTATTGTCACTTCTAATGAATTATATGCTATTACAGCAAAATTGATCACCACCGATTTAGAAAGACTTGCATAATTTGACTGATGGCTGTGCACGAGATCGGGCCAATGTGAAATTCCGGGTGCACTCTTTGACTGGGTGTGATATTTGACCAGTGTGATAGAAATCCCACTGGCTAAGAATATATTCAATACATGATATTCTATTAATCATAACACATTTATGGTCTTCTATAGTGGAATTCTGACATGATACCTAACTCATGCATCGGGGGGGGGTGTCTGCACATTTGTGACATAATTTTCGAGGGGGTGTGGGCTGATGTGTGATAAAGTGTGACAGGGAGGTGGGTGGGTATTGAAAATGGCCCAAATTTGTGTGACATCATTTATGGACGGCCCCTTATGCCATACAGTTATTAGAGTCCCTGCTAGCACCAGTCGTCTAAATCTCGTAAATATTACTTAAAAATGATGAGAAACACGTCAGTTTTAGGTAATAATGATGTAGTTCAGACGAGTGGTGCTGGCAGGGGTGCTACTATGATGATATTATTTTTGTATCTGGTCGCATGATATCAGGAAAGTTAGAAAAATAAATGAAACTTATTTTATAAGACATGGTGCATATAGGCAAATGGTGCCAAATAGTGGTAAATATACCCAGAACTCAGCCTACACATGTTATGTACATGTAGAAATAGCTTGGGCAGGTTGGATGGAGTTTGGTTGTGATGGGAGAACTTTATGTCCAGCGGCTTGATATGGGTGATTCCATGATGGAAATTCAGAATCTGGGTTTATATTCGAAGGTGCGCATAGTAAAAAGGTAGCAAATGTTGTAAAACATACCCAGGACTCAGCCCAGACATGTTTAGTACATGAAGAGATAGTTTAAAGAGGTTGTGTGGAGTTTGCTTGTGATGGGAGAACTTTATGTATAATTCAATGGGTGAATCATATGGGTGATTCCGAGATGCAAAATCAGTGATCAGGCAATACTTTAGGCCAGTACTGTGCATAGTTGGTACAACCAATGGTCTTAATGCTCCATATATATTGAAGCATATATGATGAGGATATGGTAGATTGATTTTGAGGACTAATTGAACCATTTTGAGGAAAATAGTGTAAAGTTGAGAGTATGTGATGGAAATTGTCATAATTTTGGCTAATATTCAAAATTGATCTGGCTACAACTCAAGAAGTTTTTTTCTGAGGATACTCATTTTTTTGTATGCCTTTAGATACATGTTGTACCATGTCACAAACAAAATTAGGAGTTGCTATGATGTATTTAACACCAAAAAATCAATAGCCATGTATTTTCCATCTCGTAATCACCCCCGAAATAATGACCATCGGCTTCGTGTTCCGCACCGTGTTTCGCACCGTGTTTCGCACCGTGTTCCTCACCGTGTTCTGCACCATGTCATGCACTGTGTTACGCACCGTGTTACGCACTGTGTTACGCACTGTGTTACGCTCAAGTTCTATCTCAGCGCGGCACACAACGTAGCAAACAGCACGGTACACAGTATGGAACACAGCAGGGCACACAGCATGGCACACAGCACGGCACACAACCTTTGAAGCATATCATAGGACACATGGAGTGAACTACAGTGCTAAAAAATACCTGTCACAAGCTGTTGTCCTTGAATTGACAGTCGACAATTGACAGTAAGCAACTGAAGTTGGAGTTTTCACTTTCAACTTTGACAATTGCATTGTTTTGGGTTTCATGTAGTGTTGAAAGATATCAGTCACAAGTTGTTTTATTTGACTTGACAGGTGCCAGTGATTGGTTGAAGTTGGAGTTTTCACTTTCAACTCATGTTGTTTTTTTGCAAGTTGAAGTGGATTTGCAATTTCAATTTTACAAAAAGATTTGACCCTCCTGGGCTACTGTACAGGACGCCCCACCCAATACACTCTATATATTTTGCATTCATAGGTCACATAATGTGAGTCATAGACTAAACTGACCTATTTTTCCTGCCATGCTCCAATTGCCTACAATAGATACCTATTCATTATTTGTATACAGGGTGGAGTAAGAGTTGCAGGAGGTGGATATGGTACTAGAATTGGATCATAGAAGGCTGAGAAAACAATCCTGAAAGGTAGGTTTTAACTTACGTTTAACCACTTTATCAACATACAACTATTCCTACCTGGTATGCACAGACATCCAATTCTGGTTTAATACTGCGGTCATAACTTATTTCACTGTGTATATATTTTCGCTATATTCACGGAAATGAAAGAGCAGCGGATTCATAATACCGCAAATAAAGTCTTATAAACAACCCATCACCTTATCTGCCCTGGCTTTCAGTGAATTCAAGTATCAGTGAAATATTTATTCTCCCCACCTCTGCGAAAATGTAAACCCATGAATATAACTACATTCACAGTAACCCTATGCAGAGCTTCATGACCTTAGGTAGGAAAGGGGCTGAATACATTGTGGAAATTATTCGGTAAAATTATGGTGAACGCACAGCACCTGTCCGTCATCACTCATGTAACTAGCCACTCCCCCAGACCTCGGTATAGGGAAGGTTACATATACGGTTCTGCTACGTCACATTGTGGGCAAACAAACCCTACATGTGGTCAGGTAACCTCACCATGATAGCCACCCCCAAGGCCATTATTCTACACTTCGCTTTTAATGTCCATGGGATATAGTAATCTGAATCTTTGACCTTACAAGACCATACATTATTATGTATATGATTATATTTGCCTCAGAAAATACATATCTGGCTATTTATATATGCCACAACAGACTGATTCATGGGTCAGTTACCTAAGGGTCACACTCCAATAGTTTGTTTGCCCACCGCACCTCCCATATAAATAGAAACAATCAAGTATATGTAACGTTCCCTATAGGGGTACCGACATTTGCGGGTTTAAGCACACACATTGCGGCCTCCCCGGTAAGGGTTAATCAGGTGTGACTGCCGAACTTCACAATGACGTATGTAGCCTGTGGCAGAGGTATTCCATTTGAGTGTTTGTTGTGATTACCACTGCACTGGAGAATGACCAGCCACTTGACCTAAACGACTAATAAGGGAGCGGTCATTTGTTGACAACTTGGGGGTTCTTTTTTTAGATGGGGGAAGGACCAGTAATTTTGACTCCTTAACTGGGGGCGGGGATGGAACAAAAAGAATTAAGGCCAAGAAAAAAAAAGGTTTGTTTCAGGTAACATGGGAGGAAAATGTAGAGTCGGTAGGTCGGATTTTTTTTTTCAATTTTTTTTTTCACATGAATGTACTAGCCAATTTTTTTGAAACCCCTAAAATTGACCAAAAATTGGAAAAATAAAACTGAAAAAAAAATCAAAATTGCATAGAAAAATGTAGGGTCGGCCCTGTTTTGATAGGGTCGGTCGGGTTACCTGAAACAAACCTTCTTTTTTTTTGGCCCAACCCCTCTTTTGGGCAGCCGAAAAAAAGCCACTTGAAAGAGCGCCCCCCCCCCCCTCCCCCCCCCTCCCCCCCCCCCCAACACACACCCAAGGGGAGGGATTTATACCATAAAGGGGCTGGTGTGTTAATGTCCGCCTCTGTAGCTGGGGGAGGGGGTAAAAGAAATTACGCGAAATTCCACCCTCCCCCTTGGTGTTAGAAAGTGAGCACTCCCTACTACAGTGTGAGTGTCTGGGTGTACAAGGCTAGCTAGCACAGAGGGGTGGAGGGCAGGCCTGAGCCCCATACCTATAACACTGTTAAACCCGCAGTTCTTACTGCACGTCCAGTAACAGTCAGAGTGCAGTCGGGACAGGTACTCAGATCTATATATAGATAGGGGCACTGGGCCTTTAAACCATCAGGGTTATATATACATTACAAGTTAGCAGGAGCATGTACCTTGTAAGTGGGGACAGCGGATCTGGGACGGTTTACCCTGCCCCGACCCCACCACCAGGACAAGAGGACATCACTCATAGAAAGAGGAGTTACCCCTATATGGTAAGGTTCCCGGGGGAGCCCCCCCCCCCCCCCCTCAGCTTTGGGTACTATGTGTAATGACGATTCCAATGGAGAGGGTCTGTTTTTGGGCCCTATACAAGGGCCGCGAGAGCTCTTGGTATTGGGTGTTTTGAGGTAATTTGAGGTACATCAGATAACACTTTTATTCAACTTTTATCGATATTAAAGGGATCTGTCTGCTTGTCTGTCTGCCTGCCTGCCTATGTATCTGCCTCCCTGCCTGCCTATCTGCCTGTCTGTCTGCCTGGCTCTGGCTGTCTGTCTGCTTGTCCGTCTTTCTGCCTGACTATCTGTCTGTCTGCCTCCCTGACTGTGTGTCTATCTATCTGTCTGCCTGCCTGACTGTATGGCTGCCTGTATGTATGTATACATGTTTGTCTGCCTCCTGCCTCCCTGCCTGGCTGTCTGTCTGTCTGCCGTGCTGTCTGACTGCCTGTCTGCCTGCCTGCCTGCCTGTCTGCCTGCCTGCCTGCCTGCCTGCCTGCCTGTCTGCCTGTTTGCCTGCCTGTATGCTTGTCAGCATGCCTGCCTGCCTGTATGTATATCTGTCTCCCTGTCGGTCTGCCTGCCTGTCTGCCTGTCGGTCTGCCTGTCGGTCTGCCTGTCGGTCTGCCTGGCGGTCTGCCTGGCGGTCTGCCTGGCGGTCTGTCTGTCTGTCTGTCTGCCTGCGTGCCTGCCTGTGTACCTGCGTGCCTGCGTGCCTGCCTGCGTGCCTGTCTGTCTGTCTACATGCCTGTCTGTCTTACTGTCTGTCTTATTTGTTCACGAGGAGGTTGTATTCCCTATGGACCACAACTACAAAGTGCCCTAGGCCCTGCTGACATTTCCCAGCTGGACTTAATTATGCATCAAATTTCTCACCCTTGCTCCCATTGGTTACTCATGTGGTCAGCTGGTCACACTTGGGTCAGGCTCTGACCAATTCATACTGATACTGTGCTCAGACAGGTGCAGTTTACTAGACACTGGCACTGTGCTTCAGTGGGGCCTAGTGGTGGTGTGTATTTGTACTATTCATAGTTTTAGGGTTTGGGCCCTATGACTATGATTTATGTACAGGCTGTTACTCATTACATCAGTATTGTATGGGTTAGTAGGCCTATGGCCTAGTAGCTTTTTAGGTGGATTTAGGGTGTTCATAATTTGTATAGGAGATGTGTCCTATTTTATGATTTATTGGGCCTATCCCTTCCAGAGATGGCCCCACTTTGTAGTTTCGACCCTTATGGCGTCATCATCAGGTGGATTTGACAGGAAAAATATATTGCTATAGTTCTACTATGTGTATATTTTATAAAATACAATAGACCCCACTTGGCAATCTATTAGGCCTAGTATTTTTTACTGTCTGTCTTACTGTCTGTCTTACTGTATGTCTTACTGTCTGTCTTACTGTCTGTCTTACTGTCTGTCTGTCTTACTGTCTGTCTTACTGTCTGTCTTACTGTCTGTCTCTGTGTCTGTCTCACTGTCTGTCTTACTGTCTGTCTTACTGTCTGTCTCTGTGTCTGTCTCACTGTCTGTCTTACTGTCTGTCTTACTGTCTGTCTCTGTGTCTGTCTCACTGTCTGTCTTACTGTCTGTCTTACTGTCTGTCCTACTGTCTGTCTTACTGTCTGTCTTACTGTCTGTCTTACTGTCTGTCTTACTGTCTGTCTTACTGTGTGTCTTACTGTCTTACTGTCTGTCTGCCTGTCTGTCCTACTGTCTGTCTTACTGTCTGTCTTACTGTCTGTCCTACTGTCTGTCTTACTGTCTGTCTTACTGTCTGTCTTACTGTCTGTCTTACTGTCTGTCCTACTGTCTGTCTTACTGTCTGTCTTACTGTCTGTCTTACTGTCTGTCTTACTGTCTGTCTGCCTGTCTGTCTTACTGTCTGTCTTACTGCCTGTCTCACTGTCTGTCTTACTGTCTGTCTTACTGTCTGTCTGCCTGTCTGTCCTACTGTCTGTCTTACTGTCTGTCTCACTGTCTGTCTTACTGTCTGTCTTACTGTCTGTCTTACTGTCTGTCTTACTGTCTGTCTTACTGTCTGTCTTACTGTCTGTCTTACTGTCTGTCTGCCTGTCTGTCTTACTGTCTGTCTTACTGTCTGTCTTACTGTCTGTCTTACTGTGTGTCTTACTGTCTTACTGTCTGTCTTACTGTCTGTCTTACTGTCTGTCTTACTGTCTGTCTTACTGCCTGTCTTACTGTCTGTCTTACTGTGTGTCTTACTGTCTGTCTTATTGTCTGTCTTACTGTCTGTCTGCCTGTCTGTCTTACTGTCTGTCTCACTGTCTGTCTTACTTTCTGTCTTACTGTCTGTCTGCCTGTCTGTCTTACTGTCTGTCTTACTGTCTGTCTTACTGTCTGTTACTGTCTGTCTTACTGTCTGTCTTCCTGTCTGTCTTACTGTCTGTCTTCCTGTCTGTCTTACTGTCTGTCTTCCTGTCTGTCTTACTGTCTGTCTTACTGTCTGTCTTACTGTCTGTCTTACTGCCTGTCTTACTGTCTGTCTTACTGTCTGTTTTACTGTCTGTCTTACTGTCTGTCTTACTGTCTGTCTTACTGTCTGTCTTACTGTCTGTCTGCCTGTCTGTCTTCCTGTCTGTCTTACTGTCTGTCCTACTGCCTGTCTTACTGTCTGTCTACATGCCTGCCTGCCTGTCTGTTTTGCTGTCTGTCTCTGTGTCTGTCTTACTGTCTCTCTTACTGTCTGTCTGTATGTTTGCCAGCATGCCTGCCTGCCTGTATGTATAACTGTCTGCCTGTCTGTCTGCCTGCCTGCCTATGTAGCTGCCTCCAGGGCTGCCTGCCTTGCTGCATGTCTGTCTGCCTGGTTCTGGCTGTCTGTCTGCTTGTATGTCTACCTGTCTGTCTGTCTGTCTTACTATGTGTCTTACCTCTGCAGGTCGTGATGTCACTGCGGACCCTGCTGGGTTTCTTCTGTCTCCGGCTGGGGAGGTTGGCTCTCACCGCCTGCCTCTGTTTACTTTGTCTGCTGGCTGGTTTCAACATCCAGTTGGTCAGCGTCCCACAAGGGCGGCGCTCCATGTCACGACAGGACGCTGCAGGTCTCCCGCCATGCCCTCCCCCACAGGACATACCTGGTCTAGGTAGGTATCTTCAAGCTGGCCCCAACTCGCGCTTGGACAAGTCCGAGCGACATCGCTGGTATTTAGGAGGCCATGACCGCATCACTTCCCCCGTATATTGGGGGGGGGGATTCGTACGCGGTACCCATCTGCACTTTTAATACAACAGCACCAAGCGCACAGGAACTATTTTAACCAGCAAGCTTTGGTGCCAGCGATGACGCTCGGGAAACGAGGTCGAGGTGGTGCGAGCTTGAGGTATCTTTTCTTGGTAGAAATCTCTCCCGAACTTATGTCTGACCTCCTCCCATGGTACTCAATACAGAGGAAGCCATGCATCAAGCCTTCTCTCTTAGAGAGGAATGGTTTTCCGCAAAAAAAAAAAATCCTCAAAATATTTTATAGCAACAAGGTTGCCCACCTGTCCTCTTCTGTCAGTCCCCTCAGATCTAGTCTAGCCTGCTTACACCCACGGCCGCAGTGCACTGCTGTGGGTGTGGAAGTTTAGGGTCCAGAAATCACTGGAAATTCAGCCCAAATGCGAGGTTGGTTTGATTTGCACGCCCCATGGGTTGGTCTGCATTACTCATAGAACAATGGGTCTTAGCAAGGGGGGGGGGGGGTTAACGCCGTCACAGGGACATCTGGTGGTGGAATCAGGAACTACAAGCAGATATCATCAATATCAATTATACTCTCGTTCCCAAATCCTTCCGAAGGAAGGCTCTGGTAACTGCCAAATGTTGGGATTTTGCTGGGTCTGGGCAACCCCTGCTAGTAGCTTGGAACCAGCAAACAGGAACAGGAAATGGAACCAGAAAGGCTGATGGTAAATCTACCTAAAACTACCATCATACATTCTGGTTCCATTTCCTGTTCCTGTTTGCCGGTTCCAGCCTACCAGCTGGGGTTGCCCAGACCCAGCAAAATCCAAAGTTCAAGGTCATTTGGCTGTCCCCAGAGCCTTCCTTCGGAAGGATTTGGGAACGAGAGTATATCAATTAGAGCATGGCTGCAAAAGGGCACAGTGGAGACCCTGAGTGGGTACTACTACTAGGGGAAACACCTATACTACAATGTATAGACTTTGACTAATTGCTATTCCAAATTGTAGTTGTTCAACATCTATTTAACCACAAACTCAGGCTCTCCAATGTTCTCTACAGGATCTGATTATGCATCAGAATCTGGTATATGTATTAATTATGATAAGTTTGATAGATCTCAAGGCTACACTGTGTATCAACCGCTTAAAGTTAGCTAATTTCCAGATTTCAGAAAAAGCGCAATGTCAACTGAACAGGGCCAATCCTACTGTCTCATGCATGGGCAATCCTCTATAATGTATCAGACGCGAAGAGGAGAGTATATTTAATGTTGAGGTAACATTGACGGATAGCCACATGCTGTAATATTACAGTAATTTGGAATTCCCTGAAGCATGCTGAGCTGGGGACCCAGACGTGTATCCTTGTTGCGGCATCCTCCCCCCTTGGGCTTCGCTATACTAACACTGAGGGCATGGGAAGGAGAGAAAACACCCTTTTTTTCAAGATTTTATCTATGTATGACCTTACCTGTCAGTTAGGAAATAAAACCAAAACATTGAGTGATACATCTGTATCTATTCTATTAACCTGTGTATTCATATTTATCATCAAATCTAACACAAAATTTGGAAATGGATTATACCTGCTCTATATAAGATTAATTTTTGCCTGTGTCATGTTTAACGCATGGCACTTAAATACATAATAATGATTGTAGTTTGTAAATCGGCCAGTGCATAGATTGAGATGTCCCCCTTTCCAATGGTACCAAACATGATACAGAGTAAATTTGCCATGTGAATGCCTAAATACACTCATGCTGGTGGGCAGGCCATTATACTGGTACGCCCTATATGCTAAGTTCAAGGACAGCTCACTTAGGGCGTACTAGAATAGTGGGTATGTCCTCGACCTGGTTACCTTTGGGTAACTAGCTATTGATAACTGCATCGGCTCAGACAGAGGCCATGGGACAGTAGGGTATAGTCCTACTGTCCTACGTTTAGGACGGTAAAGGACGGTACCTATCTCCACAACCGCTAAAGATAGAAGGCATACATGGCCTTATATGAGTCTATTTTTCATTTTCAGTGCTCTCTGATAATAACTGCCACTTTATGTGTAACTGGGTTAATTAACAAAACCCTCAAGGTATCTGTAACCCAAAGAATAAAAAATGTGTGGCCTAAGGGAGTGTTCATTTATCAGTTACAGGGGGCGGGCTTAAAAATTTTCGACCCCTCCTGGGGGGGGGGGGGCGTAAAGAATTCTGTCCCCTCTTGAAGGGGGGGCGTAAAAAATTTAGCCCCTTTTTAGCAAAAAAAAACACGCTTTACTATAGTTCAAAGTGGGGTGGGCAAAAAAATTTCGGCCCCTTCGCCGAGGGGGGGCCGCGAAAAGTTCCACGCTCTCTCGAGGGAGGGGCATAAAAAATGTTCGCCCCTCCGCGCGAAATCTCAACCCCCCCCCTGTAATTTATAAATGAACACTCCCTAATAAGTCTGTGTGTCCCCCAGGTGCAGTGCCGATTCACCTAGAGCTGCTGATGTCCCGTGCTGAGCTCGTCACCCACCATGTCAGGCAGAACGTGACCCGTGGGGGTCACTGGAGGCCCGCCCACTGCCAGGCACAACACCGGGTCGCCATCTTGGTTCCGTACCGAGACCGGGATGAACACTTGTACGTCTTCCTACAACACCTTCACAGCTTCCTACAGAAACAACTGGTCCACTATGGCATCTACATCATAGAGCAGGTATGTAGGGCCAATTAAAAAAGAAAAGTGGTATCTCATCACCAAGAACTGAAAAGAAATTTGAGGAAGGCTTCTTTTCCCTTTTTTTTACTAGCGGGCTAAAATATAGGATAATATATATCTTTCATGACCAAAATTTATATTTTAGTAGTTAAGAATTTCTTGATTCTAAAAATGGGGGAAATGTAAGTTGTCTCTATCATACTGCACTACTGGCAGTATTAGCTTTAATTCGATACCAAGTATGCCAATATTTGTCCATTTTTACCATGTTCTTCATCAGAAATTTGCAAAAGAAAAAGGAAATTCATCGAAGATTCTGACTGGATAAGTTTCGTGTCAGATTTTACCTATTGATTCGTAATGGGGAAGTCCACCAGGGGTAGTTCATGCCCTATACCACTAGATGGCAGGGCAGTAATAGCAGCTTCGCAGGGGCCACTGTACTATAGAAACCTATACAAGGAATTCATTCTCTAAATAATTTATTTTGTGTTTGTTTCCTCTCCAAGTATTATATTGATTAGAGAGCACATCACAGATATTGAGTAACACTTAATATTGTTAGAATAAGTCAATTGTACACAACTGTTGACATCTCCAGATCATAGAAACTCATAGCACAGGATGCAGTACTCTCACATGTAGCCTGGAACCAGTGGACAGGAACCAGAATGTATGGCGGTAGTTTTACTATATTTTACCATCATACTTTCTAGTTCCATTTCCTGTTCCTGTCCACTGGTTCCAGGCTACCAGCAGGGGTTGCCCAGACCCAGCAAAATCCCAAGGTCAAGGTCATTTGGCTGTTACCACAGCCTTCCTTCGGAAGGATTTGGGAACGAGAGTAAGGATGAAGCTTCATCCACTAGCCAGGGTCAGTGGCCACCTGGTGGCTGGCTGCGGAACTAAACATGGAGGCCCTCATTACTGTGGTTTGATTTACTGCTATGGTTCTATAGGAGTGTGAAATCAATGCATATTTCTACTGTTTAAAGATGGTGTGTCAGCTAAATGTTTGGAGACTTTTTAGTCTAATCATATTCCTATTGTATATCCTATCCCATACATCTTCCCTAACTTTTAAAATTATTGGCAGTGTCTTAGTCTATAAGATGAGCAGATGCAGTGCAATCATTTTTACTGTAGGTCGACAGTTAAACTTCCTATGTTGTGGTACTGCATGGCTCAGTGCGTTCTCTACCAGGTTAGTTTCACCTCTACTCACCTGGGGGAGTGACTGAGTCAGTGAGATGAATAGGCTTTATTGTTAACTATCTCAAATCATATATTTATAGACAAATATCTTGCAAATATTGGGTAATGTTTATCAGCTAAGATTTTATTAGAACCCATGGCATTCCTTTTAAGGAAAAAGTTTGGTAAGTGTACTAGTTGAAACACCATCTTTAATAGGTTGAAGCAGTAACTGAATTTGAAAAAATGTTAAATTAACCTGGACATGAACAACCAATCTCAATTTCCTGTTAACTAAGCTGTTACCTGCGATGTTAACGCTTTAAGGATAGTATGCTAGGTATCACTTTCTTGGTAAAAATCTTTTTTTGTAATTTTTTTAAGGACAGTATAATGCATTAATGCATCATAGCCTTGGTCATCATGATGCATGAATGCAGCCTAAGCGGGTAACTCGCCAGTGCTCTATTCAAGCATCATACTAACCTTGGAGGTTCGAGACATTCCCAAAGGGTCGGCATGATGCACCGACGCAGCACCAGCGAGTTACGAAAGCTGCATCAGTGCATCATCACGGCAAATGAAAAAGAAATAAAATTTTACAAAGTCCTTAAAAGGTTAAGCAACCTTGACATCAATGGCTGATATCAATTGCACATTGCCCATTGCAGGCTGACAAAGGCCTGTTTAACCGGGCGCGGCTCATGAACATCGGCTTCTTAGAAGCTACCAAGGACGGCACCTGGGACTGTGTTATATTCCACGACGTGGACCTCCTCCCAAACAACACGCGGAACCTGTACTACTGCCCGGACCAGCCACGACACTACTCTGTGGCCGTCAACACACTCGGCTATAAGTAAGTCAGTTAAAGCTTGACCGTCATGGTTGAAGTTAGGCCGAAAGCACTTTTGGATATGGTTCAATTTTGATTCACAAGAGGGCTCTTAAGGGCTGGGAGCTCAGCTCTTACAGGCACAAGATAGGGTGAATATGTTGCAGCTGGACAATGCTCATGGTCCCCTGTCCAAACACTGCTGCCCTCTGGTGGAACTGTTATTTTAGTCCATGTATGCAAAATGCTGAACTTATTCCTTGACGGCCCAGCTTTAACCCCACAGGCCAGGGGGGGAATCAAGTGCCGCAGCGCCATCCGTATTGAGTGGCTAGAGTGGAAACAACACACAGTCATTTTTAACCATATTTTAAGCAGTTATTACACAAAAGCTATTCAAGCTTAATTTCTGTTGTATTTTTTCCTGGGAAGATTTACCCTTTTGCCAGCTATATTTCAATGCAGCATTATAAAGCTTCTGTCGTTATCTCAATATGAGGGTTTCATTCATGCTCTCTGAATGCAATACAAATGTACTGGGGGTAGGCTATAGGACCATGACCCTCCTACAGTACAGTGCTGCCACCTCACACCGATCATGTACGCTAGAGACCTTGTCCCCACACTGGACTGTACAGTGTGACCTCCTCCCTGCCCTGTTTGGGACTGGCACTTACAGGCTGGTGCAGCTACATATATGCTCTGCAGTATAGAGGGCGCTGCAGCACTTGATTCCCCCCCTTCCCACAGGCCTAAACAGGGCTTTCTGGTGGAGATGGTCTGCAGTGGGTAGGTACTATTAGTAGGGACCACAACACACTGCAGGTGGTAGGTCGAGTGTATTTATTGAGGTCATCAGAAATCAACTGCTGCTGTATGGATGTACGGGGGCTCTTTTTACACTGAATGTAAAAGACGTATTATAATTCTGAGATAGCAGGAAGACTTAGAACACTCTGACCTAACCCCCATCGTCAAGAGTAATTTTTATTTTGAAAATTCCCCTTCTAAACAGGGTATTTACCCCGCTGTTGGGCTGTGTTACTGGTGAGTACCACTCTGACACTACGGGCTATTAGTCAGGCCTCATTGCCTTTGGTTCTGACCATGGGTAAACACAGCCCTATGAGAGAATGGCATGCATTTATCAAGTATAAATATTGCTTATTCTTCATATATGAGAGGTGCAGTCTTGTATATTCATGGTTTGAATGGTATATAAAGGTGTACCTGATGCAATGGTAGCATAAATTCTGCCCTCATGCAAATATATTGGTCATGAACAACAGCTAGCAAATTTGGTCTGATCTTTAGAAAAATGATTTATTATTTTTTCTTGGGAAAATTCAACTAGAATTTCATAGTTTACCTTAGGATATCCAAAATAATATTTCTGGAATCCCCATGTTCTTAGCTTTGCGATGATATGTGAATGATAATTATATTCCTATTCTTTCAAATTAGCTTGTGGTCTCTACTATTAGTATAAAGGCCTGACACTGTGGTGGTCTCGTCATCTAGGTGACCATGTGACCAAACACTACATGTAGGTAGTTCCCACAATAAGCACCAGGCCTATACTGGAGCCATCTACTGTCTGCTGTGGACACTAGTTGTATATAGTGTTTGGTCACGTGGTCACCTAGATGACCGGACCACCACAGTGTCAGGCCTTTATACTAATAGTACCAACCCACTGCAGACCATCTCCACCCGAAAGCCCTGTTTAGGCCTGTTAACCCTTTAAACCTGCAGGTCTTACTGCACGTCCAGTAAGGTCCAGGGGAGGGGCTAGTAACGTGACGGACAGGCGCTGTGTAACTAGCCACAGTGGGCAGTGGGAGGGGAGGTCCTAATGGTCTTTAGTGACATAATTTTCTCCCCAGAGGGCAGACCTGTACAGTGACCATATCAGTAACTTACAGGTCATAGGGCCTGGCCAGGTGTGGGTCCTGGCCTAGCTGTGAGGTATACTCAGACCTCATCCCCATCCTTTCTGTGCCCCAGGTATACACCAACAACACAGGGCACCTGTCAATCACACAGCCCCTATCACCCACTCAGCACATACATTTGGAATTGTATCCCTGTATTCTACTGATTCAAGTGTCATATCTACAATTCTTTTGGTATAGCTTGCTTTAGCAAACATTCACGAATTACCATGACAAAATATAGAGTTGGTAGGTAGCTAAATTCTTGTCAATGTACAAATATATCACCTCCCTCTGACAAGCTATGGTCTGAGAGGAAATCTGCATATGTACTAGGTGAATGCTATTTATATGGGCGCTGGGGGTTTAAGGCTGTGTCTTACCAAATTGATCCAAGTTGAAGGTCTCTGACCAGATGCAATCTATGAAGTCTTAAAATATCTATTAACTTTTTCAGCCCACTTTTATCCACATCTGCTCTAAATAAACTGTTTTCTTTCAAGCTGGCTATAGATTAAGGAGGTCATATATTTCACCTGGTCATAGTATTTCAACTTAGATTGATTTGGTGAGACACAGCCTTGAGGTACAGTGGCCCAGGAGGGTCAAACCATTATTTTTCAAGAATATAAAGTTTCCACTGACCTCAGGGAACTGAATAATAGATTGCCTTCAGGAAATGGCTTTTTTAATAACTTCTTGATATTCCTAGTTAATGGAAGAATTAGTGAGTTATTCTGGTGAGTCGCAGGTTGATGTGGCGATTTGTGACTCATTCCTTGTACTCTCAATATGAAAAAAAAAAGAGTGAAAAATTCCAACCTCCCTACCTACCCTAAAATTTCGGACCATGTTGCCTGAAACACCTAATTTTTGCCTAATTCCTTAGATTACCCTGGCATAATTCAACCTTGTCCTGGTTCTTTCCTGACCTTGAGATAACAGTGCTTTGACCTTTGACCTCAGGTTGCTGTATGAAGGTCAGTTTGGCGGCGCGGCAGGGATGCGGGTGGGGCAGTTTGTACAAGTGAACGGCTACTCTAACATGTACTGGGGCTGGGGAGGAGAGGACGACGACATGTCCACAAGGTAAAGTATACATTTTGTATCTATACATGAATTACAACATGAACTGGGCCTTAACACTATACTCCAACATGTATTGGGTTACGGTGCTCTGACACACACACACACACACACGCACACACATATATATGTATATATGTATATACAAACTCCTGACTTATGTTGTTTCGGCTATTTCTGGCACTTTTCAGGCTTATACCCCGATAGAATGACCAGTTTGCACCAATTTATTCACATTTTTGGAATATGTGAGAAAACATCTTAACAATTCAGGAAATCTATTTTTTTTGTGTATTGGCCAAATATTTTTTGTTTTCTGGTCCGCCAAAGGCCCAAAAACGCCTAAAAACGTAAAAAACGCTACAAATGACATGTTTTACATGTCTCTCATGTCTACTGAGGCAGTAACAGCCTATTCCTAATATCATTTTCTATTAGGCCTATGGTATAGTCAATTGATTCACCGGGTGACTCTGTGACGTAAAATAGGTTAATAGGGGTACTTTAGGCCTATACTGTGCAAAGTAGGTCTAACCAGATATCATGATGCTTCATATTTCTCAAAGTACACATGATCGGGACACTGTAGAGTGATTTTAACCAATAATGGGACCATTTTGAGGAAGCTAGGGTAAAGTTGAGAGTATGTAGCTGAAATTTTCATATTTCTGATAAATGTTCAAAATTCATCGGGCTGTATCTCAAAAACTATTACTCAGAGGATATCCATTCTTGGTATGCTTCAAGATATATGTTGTCCCAGCTTGTAAACAAAACTATTAGTTGCTGTGATGTATTTAAATCATTATGTACATAATCATGGATTTTTCGTCACAGAGTTACCTGAAAAATGAACAATAAAACAAGGCAATAAAACCTGAACCACCAGGGCTAGAAATGTATCAAAAAGTGTTCCAAGGAACCAAGATATGTACCTTTCAATATACTAAACTTGTTAAAACATATTAAGAACTTTCTGATTTGTCCTTCCTCTATCCTAAAACAACATAAGTCAGGAGTTGAGCCACATATGTATGTATATGTGTGTATATGTATGTATATATGTGTGTGTATGTATGTATGTATGTATGTATGTATGTATTTATGTATTTATGTATGTATGCATATATACATATATATATATATATATATATATATATATATATATATATATATATATAAATATGTATATATATACAACAGTATTTGTGAAAACTCCAGGACCTAAAATGCCACCGGTCCAGCTGATTCACAAAGTGAAGTTGAAGTTTGAAGTTTAAATATTTTTATTGGCTGAAGAGTATTATGACAAGCAATTTTTTTTATCAACAGCCAAATATGGCCAACAAACGACATGAATAGTTAGATGCAAAGTATTGAGTGTACATCATTCACATTAGGGCGCTTCGGAGTATGAACAACAAATGGTTTCCACGAACGTATCATACCAATATTCATTTTGTCCAAGATATCTTTGCTGAATAACTATCCATTGTACAAGATTATGTCAGAATCATGAGGTGCCGGACCTAGTAGATATTACGTGTGAATGTCAATTAATTGGTTTCACATACAAGTAAATAGGTGAGTACATACAACTGAGTAAGGACGGGCAACTTAGTAACAACCATATAAAACAGAGAGAATTAGCAGTAAGACTGATATATTAATATGTCACCAGTCAGTGACATCAACAAGTAACAGTTTGGTTTTGAATATATCACAGCTAGTTGCATGCTGCACTTCAGCTTTTAAATGATTCCAGAGCAGCATGCCTCGATACAGCGGACTGTCTCTAAAAGTCTCCAGGATCGGTCGTGCTACTTTCAGTTTTATTGAGGCATTACTGCGAAGTAGCCTTACTGCTCTAATCACATTATCAGCGTCCCTAGACCAACGATACATTAATGATAGGAGGTGTTTTTTTCCGCCTGACATGCAGCTTAATCAAATGTAGCAGGAATGAGCGTCAAGTCACAGTTTCTAAAGCTAAAATATGTTTGTCAATCTACTGTATAAAAGTATATATCCATCCTCATTTGGCCATATAGTAAGGCCAAAAAAGAAAAAAGGTTTGTTTCAGGTAACATGGGTAGAAAATGTAGGGTCGGTAGGTCGGATTTTTTTTTTTTAAACTTTTTTTTTAAAACATGAAAGTACTAGCCAGCCGGTCGGAAGACCCTAAAATTGACCAAAAAATGGTAAAAAAACGGAATTTTCTTCAAAATTGCATAAAACAACGTAGGGTCGGCCCCGTTTTGTTAGGGTCGGTCGGGTGACCTGAAACTAATCTTCTTTTTTTTTGGCTTAAGAGTATAATGTGTTGTGTTACAGGATAGACGTGCAGGGACTCAGGCGGCTGAGATACCCCCCACACATCACAGGTTACATCATGCAGCGTCATGCTAACCTTTACGAGACCAATAAGCATCGCGAAGGTGTCCTGTAAGTTATAACTTTTTTTTTATGAAATACGACAGCCTCATTGATTAAACCAAGGAGCGCCGTATTTAACACCCCCCATGAAATAACCCTCACCCGTATTACACGGCCTATGATGTCATCAAATATGGCGGTTTGTTTACATTTGAACGGTGTAGAAAAATCTAATTTTGGCACCCCCCTGTGATAATTTTGGTATTTTTAATCGAAAAATATAAAAAATAAACACAAAGGCACACTCGGTTTAGTCTGTTGACTGGGTTATTTCACTTGTTGACCCTCAGACCGTATTTCAAGAGGCCGTAGGTCAACGCATGAAATAACCCCAGTCAACAGACTAAAACTCTTGCACCTTTGTATATATATTGGTGTTGTTGCTTGGTTTTACTTTTGTCTTCAGGCAGAACACTTGAGTTTTACTTCCCTATTCATACACATACATAGACTGTATGCATTGTTATGGTAATTTAGACCTAAAAGTGTCCGACTCAGGATGTGTGCCTGTCTCTGGGGAATCTACCCTGGTGCAAGATAAGGGAGTGGTCACTTTTTAACAACAGGGGGAGTCAATGGATTTACACGTGAGCGGGTCAGAATATTTTTGTTCCCCCGGCAGGTTGAAATTGAGTGTGGCCAACCCCCTATCAGCCATAGTAATGCGTGGGCTTTTTCGCTAAAAAGAGGTGCAATTTTTTTGGTCCCCGCTTCAGGAGGGGTCCAAATTTTTTGGTCCCCCCCCCAAATCCACCGACCCCCTGGTGTTAAAAAATGACAACTCCCTAATAGGGAATAATAATGACTGGAATAGGTAGAAAGAAAAGTAGGTATTGGTGAACATCCTGGATAATTCTAAGAAAATTAAATTTTGAGTCCCGATCATCATATACACTGAGAAAGTAAACTTGTCTCCAGACTCGTCTAAGTGACTGTCATAAAATAAACGAATCAAAAGTTGTCTAACCTAGCAGGTTACCATTCCACAAATAGAATCTGCAGCTGCCAAATGTCGGGTTTTGGGCTGGCACATCCCAAGTGGGACTTCTATCTCCAGCTAGAAGACCTGTTTCCTTGTCAATTAGACTAGTTTTTAACTCGTTTACTTTATGACAGTCACTTGGAAGAGTCTGGAGACAAGTTTACTTTTTCAGTGTATACTATCTTTAAAGTTTCAACTAGGGTGACTACAATTGACCTCCATTTATAATTAGCTGAAGCCCCTGAATATATACTTCTCTTCTGAAATGGGTACACAATTACTGTTGCCAAGCGACTTAAGGGAGTGGTCATTTTTTTTACAACAGGGGGGGGGGGGGTCGGTGGATTTTCGCGCAAGGGGGGTCAACATTTTTTGGGTCTCCCCCTCAGGCAAGTTGAATAGAGCGTGGCCGACCCCTTTGAGCTATGGTAATGTGCGTTTTTTTTTGCTTAAAAGGGGTGCAATTTTTTTGGTCCCCCCTCAACAGCGGTCCAAATTATTTTGGTCCCCCCCTTCAAGGGGTCCCAATTTTTTGGGTCCCCCCCGAAATCCACCAACCCCCAATGTTGTTAAAAAATGACTACTCCCTAAGTGCTTCAATTTAAGATAGTCTAATTACAAACAAATTATACGCAGCTTTGTTTGAGAAAACACAACTGTGGGCCATCATCTGGGATATGCTGCCACCTGCATAAAATGTGATGCACTAATGTGTGAATGTAAAGTAAAAAGCTATTGTGTCTGCAGTGGGAATCATGTAAACACTACACGCTAGTGACACCTTTGGACTATTTTACATAGATTCCTGTATAGAAATATTGCTTTGTTGGTAAATTTTATTGCTGGCAAGAAGTTCGTAGCATACAAGGGACGATTTTAATCTAGTTGCCAAGAAGTAGTAAAAGATAATACTTCATAGAGAGGAAAGAGTTCATGTGGTTATACTATGCATTTATATTTTTTGGCGAGTGTCTATCAACATCAATGCGCTTAAACATTTGTAAGTCCGTGTCATAATTACAGGTCAATGTCATTTGCTTCAATATCACAATAATTCATAGGGATTCATGATTGTCAGAGTATTGGCATATAGCCCAATTCCGGTAGTGTTATCTAGGTAACAAATGAGCCCACATTGTTTAGGCATGCAGGGGTGCATCTGGGAGTTTCTTCACAGCTTCAAGGAACTGGGAACTGCTGTCCAGTTTTTGAGTCTCTGCTTCAAGTGTATTCCAGAGGGGAAGACCACGGCATAGAGGTGATCTTTCATAGATGTCCTTTTTTATTCGCATCATTTTCAGTTGGACCTTGTCGTTGCCGCGCAGGAGTCTAGGTCGTTGAAGGATATTCTCCTCCACCTTTGACCTTTTGTGTAGCAGACACAAGAGTTGTCTGTTGCGAGTGGTCTCCACGGTACTGACCCGCATAGTACTATGCTTACCAAGATCTTATACTTTCACACATGACTTATCATGCGTATCCTCCTGCTGAAACTGGAAATTAGTCACCACAATAGTTGGGATACTAATTTTAACCTGTTCTCTACTTGCAGGAAGGAATTGCTAAACACGGCATTGTACAGAATCCCTCACGACGGCTTACACAACACCCGCTACACCCTCACACACACCAACCGCACTGAGCTCTTCACCAAGTACAGCGTGACTTTGACAAATGACCTGCACCAGACGATGCTCGATATAAAACGGTTAAAGCTCCCCCATATCCGTTGGCAGCCAAGCGGCATGAAGACTGGCACTTATGAGAAAATCAACTGGTGATAGCCACGTACGGGCAGGGACCACGCAGCGGCCCGAAGACCCACCCCCTTGGTGTCTTTGTGGTATAGCCACTCACCTGGCAATCAGTTGGTGGTATAGGCACTCACCAGACAATCAGTTGGTGGTATAGCCACATATCAGACAATCAGTTGGTGGTATAGCCACATATCAGACAATCAGTTGGTGGTATAGCCACTCACCAGACAACCAGTAGGTGGTATAGCCACTCACCAGACAATCAGTTGGTGGTATAGCCACATATCAGTCAATCAGTTGGTGGTATAGCCACATATCAGACAATCAGTTGGTGGTATAGCCACTCACCAGACAATCGGTTGGTGGTATAGCCACTCACCAGACAATCAGTTGGTGGTATAGCCACATATCAGACAATCAGTTGGTGGTATAGCCACATATCAGTAAATCAGTTGGTTGTATAGCCACATATCAGACAATCAGTTGATGGTATAGCCACATATCAGGCAATCAGTTGGTGATATAGCCACTCACCAGACAATCAGTTGGTGGTATAGCCACCACATAGCAAACAATTAGTACACCTGCTTACGTCACAAAAAAAGAGGTATCCCTTTTTCGGGTTGAAATTTGGCAACATAGTTAAATAAGACCTAAAGAAACTGCACTGATAATAAAACCTATAGTCAGTACTGACTATACCATCATATTTTGACCCCCGTAGTCAGGGGACTATACAACTTAGTCACATATTAGTCATAAAGATAGTCAGGAGTGACTATATGTGGATCACACAAAGTGATGATGTCACAGGAATGTGTGCACAGGAAACAGTTAGGATTCAAATTTGAATGGTCCATGGACTTCAGGTAGGCACATCCTCTCCTAAACCACTGTTCTATGGATATCCCTGCTTGTTATATGTTATGTTACAGTTGACTATGACAACTTAAGATGTTATAGGGTGCATGAGTTCTCATGTTTGATAGAGTTATCATGGTAATTTGTTCCAATTTTGATAACATAGAAATACAGTGTATACATGTCTAGACTGAGAGAGCATGATAGGCCTACACAGGAGTCTGTCACCTGCTCTGCCTTATCCTAGCCTGTCCCCTGGCCTGTCTTATCCTAGCTTGTCCCCTGGCCTGCCTTATCCTAGCTTGTCACCTGGCCTACCTTATCCTAGCCTGTCACCTGCCCTGCCTTATCCTAGCCTGTCCCCTGCCCTGCCTCATCCTAGCATGTCCCTGCCCTATCCTAGCCTGTCCCCTGCCCTGCCTCATCCTAGACTGTCCCTGCCCTGCTTTATCCTGGCCTGTCCCCTGCCCTGCCTTATCCTAGCTTGTCCCCTGGCCTACCTTATCCTAGCCCGTCACCTGCTCTGCCTTATCCTAGCCTGGCCCCTGCCTTGCCTTATCCTAGCCTGTCCCCTGGTCTGCCTTATTCTAACTTGTCCCCTGCCCTGCCTTATCCTAGCCTGTCACCTACCCTGCCTTATCCTAGCCTGTCCCCTGCCCTACCTCATCCTAGACTGTCCCTGCCCTGCCCTACCCTATCCTACTAGCCTGTCCCCTGCCCTGCCTCATCCTAGCCTGTCCCCTGCCTTGCCTCATCCTAGCTTGTCTCTGCCCTGCTTTATCCTAGCCTGTCCCCTGCCCTGCCATATCCTGGCTTGTCCCCTGCTCTGCCTTATCCTAGCCTGTCCCCTGCCCTACCTCATCCTAGCCTGTCCCTGCCCTATCCTAGCCTATCCCCTGCCCTGCCTCATCCTAGCCTGTTCCTGCCCTGCTTTATCCTGGCCTGTCACCTGCCCTGCCTTATTCTAGCTTGTCCCCTGGCCTACCTTATCCTAGCATGTCACCTGCCTTGCCTTATCCTAGCCTGTCCCTGGTCCGCCTTATCTTAGCTTGTCCACTGCCCTGCCTTATCCTAGCCTGTCCCTGCCCTGCCCTATCCTACAAGCCTGTCCCTGCCCTGCCCTATCCTACAAGCCTGTCCCCTGCCCTGCCGCATCCTAGCTTGTCCCTGCACTGCTTTATCCTAGCCTATCCCCTGCCCTGCCATATCCTAGCTTGTCCCCTGCCCTGTTTTATCCTGGCCTGTCACCTGCCTTACCTCATCCTAGCCTGTCCCTGCCCTGTCCTGCCCTATCCTACTAGCCTGACCCCTGCCCTGCCTTATCCTAGCCTGTCCCCTGCCCTACCTCATCCTAGCCTGTCCCCTGTCCTGCCTTATCCTAGCCTGTCCCCTGCCCTGCCTCATCCTAGCCTGTCCCCTGCCCTGCCTTATCCTAGCCTGTCTCTGCCCTGCTTCATCCTAGCCTGTCCCCTGCCCTGTCTTATCCTAGTTTGTCCCCTGGTGTGCCTTATCCTAGCCTGTCCCCTGGCCTGCCTTATCCTAGCCATGTCTACCCTGCTGAACCTTGACCTGCCTTCAGTACTTAAGTTTTCCTTATGTCTCATGATTGACTATATCTATTAGTCATAGTGACTACTTTAGACCATGAAACCATTAAATTCATAGTCACTTGACTATATAGCCCAAATCAGCCGATTTAATGGCTGACTATAGGTTGACTATATGACTAACTTACTATAGACATAGGTGACTAACTTGGTATAGTCGTTTTTGCTACATTCATGTGACTATAGAAATGTAGTCCGTAGTGACTAACATTTACAGGTCCATTATTATCAGTGTGCCAATTCAGAATTTCTATGTTGCCAAATGTTCATTTCCCCTGTAGGGGGTGAAAATTCAAGAGGGCTGCCAAATATTCCAAGATCCATCTCGCATAGCATCAATATTGCCTCTAGAAAGTTTTAAACCTTACCTATCCCCCCCTAAATTGAGGCCTGGGAATGCATTACCATAATTACTATGGTTGTACTTTATTTCGCTGGGTAAATATTTTCGCTGTATTCACGGAAATGAAAAATCCGCGAAATTCTTGTTTGCTACAGTACGGAATAAATGCCCGTGAATTAGTCTTTTTTGCCACCTCAGCGAAAATTTACACTCCTGAATATAAGTACTTTCACAGTAGTTTGTTGCTAGGTCGAACAATCGCCTGACTGTGTGTTGTTTCCACTCTAGCCACTCAATGCGGATGGCGCTGCGGCACTTGATTCCCCCCCTGCTACCCCCCTAAATTGAGGTCCGGAAATCCATTGGTGTTACTGGTTTGTTGTTAAGTTGAGCAGTTGTCTAGCAGCAGCCATTTGCAAAGCGCAGCCACATATATCTCAAGTAGTCGACGTACAGGTATGTGAGTTAGTCTAGTAGAGGGGTAGTCAACATACAGGTATGTGAGTAGATCTAGGAGAGGGGTAGTTGATATACTACCTACACCTAGTGTCCCATATATAAATATATATATATATATATATATATATATATATATATAGATAGATAGATAGATATGTATATCCCTAAATATTTTGTTTCTAGCAATCATGGTTGCTTAGCAATAGCAGCAGTCTCATTAATTACCCAAGCAACCAGCTAATCACAATATTATTAGGCATCTCTTAGTAGTTCCACTATATTGATTAAAGTGTTTTACTGATACCTTAATTATATTGGACACAACATCCAGTTTTGCATCAGCTATAATTGTCACATGCAACAGCAGATATCTACCCAGTCTTTTTAAAATCATGCTGGACATGAAATGTTGCAGGTCTAGCAAAAGGTCTCATGTGGTCAGACGGAATGTCTGGCTGAATTCCCAGGGCATCTACTTACATTTTGGTTCTTCTTGGGTGTAAATCCGGTGTAAAAAGGCAAACAGCATAGAATTATTGGCATCATCATAATTTACCTCAGGTACTCCATTTAAGCTAAAAGATTCTGTCTGGAAAAAGTGTTACCGTATTGTCACTTTTTGTAGCCCCGGCGCCTATTGTTTTCAGTGCCCTTTACCCCCGGCGCCTATTCAAGGGAGGCGCCTATTCAAGTCCCAGCACCTATTATTTTTAGAGATGTATCTTTTCACACTTAACTGCTAAGCCCCTAATATATCCCTTGTTTTTAGTGTACCCCCATCCCAGCCTTTGATTGATGGGGGGTACATTTAAAAGTTATATAGGGCTCCTAGGGGTTAGGCCATGGGCGCGCCATGTCTAACCCCGGTGCCTCGTTTGGTTGTCTCTAGATGGGGCCTAAGTCGGGATGATTGCTTCAGTCTGTGTTACCCTGAAGCCATGTAAATAACGTTGGTCCTCTGTACCTAGGCCTAATCACTGTAGGGCCAATTAATGGGCTATTAATGGCAATAGGGACATTATTTTCAATTGAGCGTTAGGCATTGTTTGATAATTTAATATAACCGAGCCTAGCAATGTACTTAGCAGTTGTGGATTGACAGGTGCACGATGTGAAAAAAAATGTTCCTGGTAGATTTTTTGTGTCAGATTCTGTATTAGGAAAAAGCTAATTGGCCTAATAATGATATTATATGGTTATGATATGACATTATATTGCTCAATGAGAGAAAAAAAGAAAGGGGAATCTATGTTTTTTGGCCTTTTACAACTGGATCTAAAATAATTTTGACCAAAATGTGTGCAGTAATCAAATTAATATGTGTCCTAGCTCAAATAGATTCTCACTCTTACTCTTAGGGCCTTTTAGGCTAGAATAAGTCCAGATTTTTACATTCATGGAGACATTTAATACACTATTTATGTAATTGTATAACGTGCATGGTCTGAAACTATATAAGATATGGTTTTAAATAGATAACTCTGCAAAACTTTGGTCTGGTCCTGCAAAACTCTGACTGGTCCCGCAGGATGGAAGATTTTGTAAAGACTGCAAGCCCACAAACAGAAGTAGGGGTTCTCAAAATGACAAGCAAGCAAAGCGACCGCTCTGGGTCCTGGTAGAAGCCACAATGGCTACCTGACAACATACAACAAAGACAGTGTCCAAGCTGCCCACCAGATGGCATGGTGGAGCCTAGAGCTGGAGTGGTTCCCCGGTGTGACACCAGGGGGAGGGGTGTGAGGCATTACCAACTGGATCGATACCTCCAACAACCCCCGGGGTTGTTCATCCCCATTCACACCAAATGACAAAATATATGATGCCCTAAACCAAAATGTTTAGTCGTGTATTTTTAGTTTCATTATGAATTACTAAAAGATAGGAAATACTGTAATACTTTTTACAACCAGCAGTATTTGACATAAATAGTCATAGCACACTATTGGTGTGTGTGCTGCTGGTTTGTACAAACTCATTCGATCAGGTTCCTAGCATTTCAACATAGGGCTGATGAATATATGTACCATTATAACCATCAACATAAGAGATCACATGAGCAGCAGGAGATAGCCAGGCTTTTATCCAAACATGATGACCAGAGGAAAGGTGTCTAGCATCTGGACCTCTTAATGCTGCTTTCATTAAAATGATATGGCATCTATTTATATACATAATGAATGTTAATAGAAGGACAGGTGCATTGTCTGATTCACAATACATTGGGACCCTGTTTAGATACTTATAGCTAAAGAAAATCATTCTCTTTCATCAGGAAAAGGGGTACAATCAACTTTGATGACACCTGGTGTCACACATAACAGGTATTTGTGTGATGCAGTGTCATCTAGTTTCCCTTCTGGCACACACTCACACATCTTCAAACATAACCATTATCACTTTGTCAGGTTGGAATAGTGCATGGTTTTGACACCAGGTGTCATCTTTGTTGTTCCTTGTTATTCTCATGGGTGAAATGGAATCATTTTCATTGTTTATAACCATAATAACATGTTGTCAATGCAAGTTAGACCTAGCTATACACCTCTAATTCTATCAAGTTCCATTAGTTATTGAAAAACACACCATATGATTTGATTAAAGCGGCATTAAGAGGGAAAGACCACAGACACCTTTCCTCTGGTAATCTTGTTTGGATAAAGGTCTGACCTTTTGTTACATGTGTATACAGCTGATAATTGGCATGAATTGTACACAACTTTATCAGGCCTACACCACCATAGTAGGAATCTTGTTGAATGAGATAGTATGCCCATATACAGCAGGGAGTGCACTAACAGATTTCTGCCATGGTGCCCTATGCCAACTTCTAAATATAATGAGTATTACAAACTAAACAGACTTTCCTTTCTTTTAAAAAAAAAATCAAAAAAGTGAAACAATATGGTTGGAAACATTTTTGTGCCATGGTGCATGATGCTGTGTGAATATGTGTGAATTTGTGTGAATATGTGTGAGTATGTGTCACTTCTTGTCCTATGGGGTATGGTGTCATATTGTGCCAATTAGTTCCATAGGACAACAGTCACACAAAGTGCACGTTCCAAAAACTAAGTCAAACTAATTTGCTGGGCATGATTGAAATATGATGTTCATTTCACAGTCTCACCAATAAATGGCTCTGGAGACTGTCTATAACTAAGTATATAAAGTAAAATGGCACCTAACTCGCCAGAGTGCACGGACAAATGTTTATAGTGAGTCTTAAACTAATCTTACAGAAGTCTTAGTCTTAGATATTGTTCCGCTGCAAAGTGTTGACACACCTTATCAATACAATTGATGATTGCGGGTTGGAAGGCAGAGCCCCATAGCATACACGTCAACAAGACTATCTTATTGTGCACTTTGCGGATCATGGCAACCTCTATATTCAGTCTCAATTATTATGACTTTCTGGTTGTAAGACTTCAGTAAGATTGTTGTAAGACTCGCTGTAAACGTTTGTCCATGCACAGTCTTTGCGAAAACCTTTTCATCGCACAGGACATTTGGTCCTGCAGATTTTCAATGTTGCAGGACCGGCTACATTTTTGAAGGACCGGTCAGCAAAATGTTTGATGACGTATGCATATAAAAAAGTATTGTGCATTGCATTTGTAATAATTTATGGCCAAATCAGGGTAAATACATTGCTTTACACAGTATATTGACAAACATATTTCTGGTTTAGAAACCCAACTAAATTATTTTAGTTCAGAAATGCCCGACATGTGACCGGACTTTTGGTCCTGCTATACTTGTGAAACTGCTGGACCGGTGGCATTTTAGCAGGACATTGCCACTGTCCTGCATGTTTTCGCAAAGACTGCATGCACTCGTATGAGCTAGGTCAGTCATGCCATATCTGGGGTATGACAGAATCTGTGTCTGGGTAATGGACTGAACAGACATAACACAACACCTGGAGACAATGTGGTGTCTTTTATTGCAGCAATGTGAAAAGCATAAAAGTGCTGAGTTTGCAGAATACAAATCAGTGTGTACACATAGGTTTGCTCTCGCCATCAATGTAGATGTTCACCCTTCTCAAGACTATTGGTTGATGTGTTTCCCTTTCCCTTCAGATTTCAATTAATGTGATATTATAGTCACAGTCTGTGTCATGAATAATCATACTTCTTTTACCAGTAGAGGCAGATTTCTTTGGCCTGTTTCAGACTACCCAACCCTTGCTACAAATCGGGCCAACCCTAGCAAAATTTAGACATTTATGAACTTGTCTAAACTTAAAACTAAATGTGCAACTATAAAGTGCCAGAGGAGTTTTCTTATGCATTTTATGTTTTCAAGGAAACCTCCTGTGATAAGTTATTCTGTTAGAATGTCTGGAATTGATTTATTTATAATGAGTATTTATTTTTTAACAACAGAGCGAGCGGGGAAATCTCATGTGGATGCACAAATCTTTTTTCGTCCCTACCGAGAGGGGTCAAAAATTCGCACTCCCCACATTGTTAAAAGATGATCACCCCCCCCCCCCCGTTGAAACCTTTTTAAAAGGGTTTATTGTTCAGCCTCTGGACCTTCATTTATTTGTGTACCATAAAACCTTGTGTCTATATCATGGCTAGTACGCAAGTCAGGTCGCAGTGCGGTTTATAGATCAGATGCAGCTTATACACGATTTTTTAGATGTACAATGTATGCTACAGTACTAAAGCGACTACACTGATATTCCTAGGCTCCCTATACGCCCAACCTCTCAGTCACTAGTGCCTAGCCTAGTTAGTCATTTTTTGGCTCCCTACACGACCAACCTAGGTCAGTTATTATTGTCAGGTTGGTCAGTACTGACCAACCCACCTTAGTTTTTTTATTTCCAGGGGGAGCCACTGAGTGGTCATGACAGGTGGCCCCAACTAGTGGTATACAAATACAACACACCAATGATGAACCTAGGTTAGCCACTACTGACTGACCCCTCGGTCATTTTTGAATATAACTTTGCCATTATGACTAACACTCATATGACCAACCTAGGATAGTCTGTACTGACTTACCCTTTCAATCTATGGATTTTCAGTGTATAACACGATGCACTGTGAGGCTTATAATATTTAGTAAGTTGGGGGTGCAGCTTAAACATGAGTAAGACTTGTATGCGAGGTTTTACGGTCGATCTAGTTATGTATCATGCAGCATAGGTCTGCAGATTCAAAACTGCACTGATATTCCTAGGCTCCCTATACGCCCGATCTCTCAGTCACTAGTACTTAACCTAGTTAGCCATTTTTTGGCTCCCTATAGGACCAACCTAGGTAAGTTATTATTGTCAGGTTGGTCAGTACAACCCACCTTAGTCTTTCAATTTCCAGGGGGAGCCACTGAGTGGTCATCATAGTATCTCACAGGTGGCACTAACTAGTGGTATACAAATACAATACACCAATGATGAACCTAGGTTAGCCACTACTGACTGACCCCACAGTCATTTTTGAATATAACTTTACCATTGTGACTAACACACATATGACGGACCTAGGATATTCTGTACTGACTAACCCTTTCAACCCATGGATTTTCAGTGTGTGGTATTACTTCTGGGTGGAACCTCCTGTGCTTGCACTCCCATCAAAGTTAGTAACTTTAATGCTGTCTTCTGTTATGTAATATATGGCATAGATCTTCGGGGCAAACAGGCAAACTGCCGTCACCACAGCATTCAGTATCAGCGCCAGTCCAAGAAGAGACGATTTGTGGTAGGCATAGAAGGCCATGGAGTATGTTGGCAAGAAAGCTATCCACACAAACAGAGTAGTCGAGACGGAGATAAAGATGTACCATGATTCGTTGAAGTTGTCGGGGAGTTTCCGGGTCAGGAAGCCATACACGGCACACATTACCAGGAGCAGGAGATTGTAGGACAGCGGAATCAGCAGCGTCTCCGAGGAAATGTGACACACCAACTCCACAAACTTCTCCGTGGTGACAGGCATTTGAAGCCGCTCTCCAAGGTCATAGAATACAGTGCATACCACCAACAAGATCACCTGAAATAGTAATGTAAAAAAAAACTTGAAATTAGTAAATATTGGATATAAAAAATATGAAGTAATTTCATTGAGTAGCTATTGTAGGGGCACCAATGAAGTGGTGAGCCCTATAAGGCTCCCGGACTGACATGTATAAGGTTACCAGCTCTGAGCCGGATTGGTGTAGTGGTTGCACGTTGGAATCTGGATGAAGGAAGCGTGGGTTCGAATCCCACATCTGGTGAAACACTTTTCACCTGGTACCTTTCCACTATATTTTTAACCCTAGAATTCACTAAATCTTTTTTGAAGTAGTGAAATATGTAAAGAAATGAAAGACGGTTAAAGGGAAGTTTAGTTAAAAAATATATCTGGATATCTGAATGATATATACCATGAAACCTCACATATATGCCGCTGCTAATACGCAAGTCACGGTGCAGCATTAAAGTAACCAGATAGCGAGTGCGGCTTATATGATCCTCCGAAAGTCAGAGTGTGGCTTATACACGAGTTAAACTTATACACAAGGTTTTACAGTTAGTCCATATCACTGCCTACAGTTATGATAAGTTTCTCATCACCAAGTGCATCATCAAAATCACTTTATAATCTTTTCATTTCTGATACACAATAAGATACAATAATAAATAGAACATGAGTAGTATACATCTGAAAGCCAGTGTATAAGCAACACCCTGACTTTGTCCTGATTCTTAAAGCCGCATTGGCGATCTGACTTGCGTACTTCCCATGGCCTTTATGAAAGTTTTTACAGGACTTACTAGGGATGTCATTGACATTCGCTATACTGACATATCGCCATTATGTCAATATTTCAATGTATTATATTGACAATTTTGATATGTCAATATAGTTATGTCAATAAATGTCTTATGCGAACTTGCTCCCTGCTAGTGGAGAAAACAAGATATGCACTTGTTTCATGCTACCTGAATGTGCTAGCATGCAGTGCACCCCAGAGGGTGTTCTCCACTATCTTCAATAAGGGGGGAGGGGGGGGGAGTTGAGCTTACAGTCAATTGAACTTACAGAGTTTTGAATACTATTAGATGAACATTTTCAGTGAACCACCATAACCATAGTTTGTTATTTTTCTCACCTTATCAGGGCAATAAACAATATTTTAGATCTATTGCATAGTTTAAATATTATATTGCGATATATTGAGATATATATATCAACAATTCTATATGTCAATAATCATCATCGACATAAATTTGATGTCAATGACATCCCTAGTTCTTACTTCATTACTTACTGTAAATGTAGATATTTTCGCTGGTATAAATTTTCGCAAATTTGCTAAAAAGTATAATATCGCTGGGATTTATCAAATTCACGGATATTGAAAAATGGTAGTTATAGAGCTATATTGGATAAATTTTCACTCTGTACATATTTTCGCGGATTTTAAAATCCGTGAAATCCGTGAAAATATGTACAGCGCGAAATATAGTACGTTTACAGTATTCACAATGACATATTTTATTCCATATCACTTACCACGATGCTTATTATGACCATGCTGAACAGTGCCAGTGCCTTACTGCTGACAAACCTCACAACCTGCTGACATTTCTCTGCCGCAGCGAAAATTCGGTAGAGTCGAGTCGTCTTCAGGAGGAGTGGGACAAAGGTGAGAGTACAGCTCAGGTGGAAGGAGTAGTACTGGATCAGGCAGAGGTAGTAGACGGGCTTAGCTACTAAGAGTATTGCTGTTATGTAGGACATATACAATGCCACTATAATCACCATCATTTGCTCCAAACTCGATCCTTTTACAACCTTCTTCTGCCGGTACTTGATGAATATGTAAGTGATTATAACCGTCGATAGAAGACCAATACCAGAGAGTCCAACCAATCCAAGAGCTGTGGGATCAAGCCATTTCATGTATGATGGTGGTATGGGTTCACAGCTTGTAAAGTTCTCCTGATCAGGCCATGTCAGTATAGGACAAATGAGGCAGCCTTTCAAGTCATCTCTCACTTTCTCGTTGTCTCTACATCTGCGACATTCCCAGCAGCATTTGACTTCTCCCTGGATGTAGAACTCTCCCTCTTTACATGGTTTAGCACACACCGATTCCGGAAGGTCCATCGGTGTTGCATGGAAAGTCTCGTTCATTGAAAACCACTTGATTTGATCCATGTCCACAGTCAGTTTTTCCTCTACGACATTGAAAAGTCCAACGGTGACATGTTTAGTTCCACCTTCACCATCAGGCAGCTGTTGTCTTAGTTCATAGTCAGACAGTCCATCGCCTATTTCATTAAATCTAACGGTGCCTTTATACCCCTGAAAGGTAGTGTTTCTAATGAATCCTAAAAGTTCTGGACCGGTGACACATTCTTTTAGAATTGATTTATCGCTAAATGCTGATGGACATTTCGTACGTACCAGTGCATCAAGAGCAAAGATCAGTACATTTATGCCATCAAGTGTGGCCCTATAATAGGTGCGAATATAGTGATTTGGTAAGTCTGCAAATGTTTCATAATTGTGGCATGAGTCATTTTCTCCTTTTTTCAAATCCATGCTGCATTTCCAATACTCTGGGGTATGTTTTTCATACACTCCAGGCATTTCCTGATGATGTTTCCAAGGTGATAGAGTTGAATAGTAACTCTCAAAATCGTCATAAGCCTTGGATTCTGTCTGAGAAAAAGTAACTCTTAAACCACTGATACCTGCACTAACTTCACTTGTTTTATAGCCAAAATGGATTCCATCTCCACCAAAAAATATAAACTCCCCTTGGGCTTGTGCTCTAGTTACAGCTTTAAGTATCGGTCTTACATCTTCAATAAATGTGAGGACAATTCTGGCCTTGGAATACCTGCGTAGTTGTCTCACGACTTCATCATAGTCCTCATCCGTGTAGATATTGTCCAATAGTTCAACCGAGTATGCAATGCAAATTCCAAGTTTCTTGGCCAGCACTCTGATTTCAGTTATGCCATTCCGACTGTAGACGCTTGGGGTGCCGATGAGTGAGATGTAGGTCCAGTTAAAGGCCACCACCATGTCCATGATGACCCTAATCTGGTACTTGTCTGGGGGAACCACTCGGTTGAAGTACGGGAATTGTTCTCTGTCGCTGAGGATGTCGGCGGTAGCACCGAGACTGATGTGGGGTATGTCGTACATGCTGAGGAGCCGGCTTTCTACCACGTTCATGCTACTGGAGTAGGAGCTGAGTAAAGCGGTTACGTCATAACATCCCCTGACGCTCGGATTGGTGGCGTTCTGCACCGGCAGTTCGCAACAGTCCTCAGCACAGCCATCCACAGGAACCAACTTTGTCGTTCGGTACAAGGCCGTTCCCACATCCCAGCAGTCGGAGAGAACCAGATATCCAAGGGTTATGTTCGGTAAAATGTTTGGATCTTGGTTGACCTCATTGATTCGGAAGAGGAGGGCATTGGCTGCTTGTATGACTCCTGGGTCCCATTTGTCACAGAGTTCTGATTTTGTCCAGTGTAAGGCCTCTATAAAGCCCAGGTTAAGGTCACCAGGCATGTAGAAGTCATCCTCTGGTACATTCTTGTAGTTCTTTAATGTAGCACTCGCTAGGCCTGAGACAATTAAAACCCAGAGGCCTAGAGTTATCGCTGTCATGTTTTAGGCTGGGACCTGTGTCTTAATCTGACTGCTGTTACACTGGAAATGTGATGTAGGAATAGTCATTACTTTAACGGACCAATGCAGCAAAAAAGGGTGACTTTTTCATAACAAAGTTGTGTTGATGTTGGTTGTAGCAGAATCTTCATAGCATTGTCTATAGTGGGTATGTTTGCAAACATTTCATACAAGGAGATTCCCAGGACAATTATCTTTCAAATAGTATATATTAGAATGCAGGATTGTGAGGTTGTATTTATGTATTTGTCCATCACACTTCAAAAATGTTCAAAAACCTATCAACAACTTTTCTGAAAAGTCGCCCTTTCTTCCCGGGGAGGTATCTCATCTCCAACTATACCCGGAGGTGTGGTCATAATTTGGAGTGATATGGGTCTTTTTTCAGGCCCTAGGGAGGGGAGTGGTGTACACCTATATGGGTACGTTTTTCAGGAGTTACCTCTTTTATGCGCCTCTCTAACAGTTAGGGGTGATACTCAGTGAGCGCATAGATGACAATTAATGCCCCCTCCCATTACAAGTTTCAAATAATAGTGAAATGAACACCTTTAGATGTGTAGGAGTAGTATAGTATGTATCGGAACGGGACTATAGTTAAGTACTGTTTATTACTCAATCGACATGCAGCCAATCAGAGGCCTCCATTTGGTCACGTGACCGGAAGTGACCTACTTAGGGGATTAGTGGTGCATTCTGGGTAACCCTGCAGCCAATCAGAGGCCACCATTTGGTCACGTGACCGGAAGTGACCTACTTAGGGGGATTAGTGGTGCATTCTGGGTAACCTACTGACCTACTTAGGGGACCGGAAGTGACGTCATATGACCTAATTTAGGATCACGTGACCGGAAGTGACCTGGTGAGTCACGTGAGCGGAAGTGACGTCACATGACCTAATGGCCGACCGGAAGTGAGTGACCTCATTGAAGATCACGTGACCGGAAGTGACTTGATTGATCACGTGAGCGGAAGAAGAAGTTTTTTTGTTTAGGAAGTGAGGGTCTTTAGGATCACGTGACTGGAAGCGACGTCGTCACATGAGTGACGCTTTAAGAGACTGCGCGACTTACTAGTAAAAGAAGACGTATGAAAATAAAAACACAACAATATTTTATTTTATTTTTTTTATTTCTTTTTTTTTCAATCTTGATAAACACTCTATTTTTGAAAAGATGCACACGCTTATTTTTTTTTTTTTCATATCTCTAAAGGACTCGTTGTCACACCGTCAGAATGCACGCGACGCTTATAATACAAGTAGCGCACGCCGTCTTTCTCTATGGTGTAGGTGACCATTTTGTTTCGCACCACTTTGAAGTTTCTATTTACAGCAATGAGAGTTTTTCGTTGGCGAAGAACATCCAAGAAGTCGTCTGGTTCCTGAGGGTTTTGTTTCTTCTGTACGCCTTTTGCACTCCATTTTTTGGATTTTCTTTCACCGGTGTCGCTGACTCGATCGTAGCAAATGTAAGTCTTAGGGTTGAGACTTAGGATCCCGTCACCTTCCCACTCCGCTTTCATAAGCCCCGAAGTTCTCAGATCGTGAAGGTACCGTCTCTCACAACATCCGCCGGGCGGCGGACACCATTCTCGCACTCTTTCCGTTTTTGTCTTCACGAAAAGCTCTAAGTGATCGTCGCACACCGCTGTCGGAAGCCACTTTCGTTTCTCTCTGAAGTACGTCTCTCTCAGGCGAGGTTTGACTAGGTCATCCAACGTGTCACCGCTGAGAGCCATGTAAAGACTGTCGGTGTCCATTTGACAAAGGGCATAATCGCGCCGATCGACGAATCTATCCAAGAAGTCGTATGTGAACTCTAACATTTTCAACTTCGCGTACTGGTATACCATGAACCCTATTTGAATAGGGAGGTTGTTGTTGACTGTTTTCGGTTGTAGTTCGACTTCAAACAGATCGGAACTCAACTCGGACGCCTTTTTGAAGCGCCACGAATTGGCCAATAGTTCGAACTTCCGACTGTCAGTGTATCTCACCGCCGTGTGTTTTTCTTTGTTGCAGATTGTTTTACCGTACGTAGCGTTTCCCATTAACTTGTAACAGTCTGACAGAATTTTCTCGTTCTCGTTCACGTCGCCACGTCTTCGCGCCGCCGTTACTTCGTCCGCGAAACCGGCAAAGGAGCGTTTAGGTAGGTATTCTACCACCAGCTGCACTTTGGTGACTATCAAACCGTGCTCTAAATACCACTTGAGAAGCGGCGTTCCCAAGAGAATATTTTTTCCGTGGTAACTCCCTATCAGACATCTCTGAGGCGTGTTCAACAGCTTTTCTTCCTGCGCAAAGTCTGACATGTGAGGGCCTATGTCCGATTTTGAAACGGTCGCGTTCTTGAAAACGGGGGTCATTTCTTCGAAGTAGTCTCGTAGGTGAGGCGGCGTAGTGATGTCCACTTGAACTAAACCGAACATTTTCTCCTCTTTCACAGCGGAAAGGATGTCGCTCTCGCTCATCGCGTTTCGAGACACTTTCAAAGCGTCAACCTTCCAGCGTTGTTGGGAGGCCTTGACCCGCTCATCTCGACGCTTCATCTCTCGCCATTCACACTCCCACACGACGACCAGCTTGTGACCTAGCGCTTTCAAGTAAGCGCTTACTCTGGTCGTTCTGTCGCGTCTCTCCTCTCTCAGTGAAGCGCACTGATATCGGTGCGACGGTATGCACTCGTGAGCGTGGAACCAACACCCGTGAAACTGGAAAACCGTATTAGAGGCCGCGTGAAACCCGTCCACGCGAATTCTCCGACAGCCTACAACCATCTCGCCGCCGTTCAAAGCATGGCGCAGTTTCACGTCGCGGTCGTGCTCTACGAAGCGTAACCACTCCAAAGCGCTGTGAGAGTTTCTTTGCCTAATTTCGGGCTTGAACTCGGTCTCGGGCCGTCTCACCGCGTAATAGCCCGTGCAGTGCGCTTCGCTCATGCAGCGCAAGTACAGAGAGTTAGCGTCTAGTCCTAGGATGTGTTGGCACGGTCTCGCTTCTTCGCCGTACTTGTGCTCCCTTATCCGCGTGGTGCCCTTCTCGTGAAATCTATGGAAGATGATGGAAGGACCGCCGACTAGATTTTCTTTGATCAGAGCGTGGAGGACGGCGTCGAACTGGGGGAACGTTGTGAACGCGTCTTCTAGGTTTTGGAAGAGGAACCGTAAAGTCAAACCAGCGAGAGAAACTCCGTCTTTCAACATGTCAATGCCGCGATCTTGGAAAAATTTAGCGTGATTTTTCAGAGCTTCTATGAAAGGTTTGACGTCTTTGTTGTTGTAGTGGATCAAGTAGTCTTCCATAGTTTGCATCTTCTCGTCGGACCAAACTTTCTGACATGCGGCGTAGTCGGATTCGGACATTTTGACGCCCGTCAGCTCGCTGTCGAAAGCCGATCTCGGTGGCAGCGTTCTGTTTGCCAGTTTCCTGGTAGACGTCATCCATTCGTAAGGAAAGTGACCTTTCTCTTCGTTCCTGGTGAAAGCTCGCAAATAGGTCGCGTAGTTGTAACCGGGTGCCAAATAGTTGACTACGTCCAAGAAAACCGTGTGCTGTGTGTAAACCGCCAAGTATTGATTGCTTCTCTTTATGACGCTGAATTCTTGGTTTCTTCGGTCTCCGGAGGCGAAGAACGAGTGAAGGCGTATTTTGATCAGGTTCAAGTCGTAACGCCCCGAGTTGAAGCCCACGACTGGAGCTTGACGGATGTATCTCAGAAGACGCTTCTTCAGTTGAACTAACGGGTGTCTGGTCTGAGCCGCAGCGAAGCCGCCTGGAGAAGGGGTGAACGTCGCCTCCTCCAGCAGGAGAGCTTCACCTATCGCCGCATCTAACTTCGCTAAGGTCGGTCGGTAAAGTTCTAGCACAGCTTCTCCGATGACTTTGGCGTTCTCGTTTATGTGATTTAAAACTCGGTCCAACAAGGGGTCGGAATCTGCGTCGGATTCTCTGACGAAGCAGACGGGCCCCTCCCACCCCGGAAAGTCGGATGCGACGCTAGCCGACAAAGGGACGTGATCCCACAGCAGGAACACGTGTTCCGTCGACGGTTCTTTGCACGGTCTGAAGAAAGCCTCGAAATCGAAGGCGATCTTGTAAGGGTAGATTCCGGAATGTCCGTCGGGGGGAAAAATGGAGAAGTCTGCTAGCGCTTCGAAAATCGTTCTCGAATTTTGGTAGATGCCACCTACGTAGCGCAACTTGACTTGTCGGCAAGAGGAAAGCTGGTTCCTGTGTCTCTTCAGCAAGAACTCGGTGGTGAACGCCGCCTTACACTTGCAACATTCGTATATGCCCGCGTACGCGTTGAAGTCCGTGACGAGAGAGACGTGCAAACCGCCTTTCGCCGTCAGGTGTAGGTTGACTTTACCTCGGGCGGCCAGAGTTCTGGAAGGCGGTCTGATCAGAGTAACGCGTCTTCTCAACTTCCGCCCCGGCACTTGACGCGACGCGGTGTAAACCGCTATCTGTACGTCAAACAAGTTCTCTAACGCGGGTAAGTCGCGGATGTTCAGACCCGGAAAGGATTCAGGTGTGGCAGCGGGACAGAACTGACGTAACAAATCTGAAGCGCGCTTGCTGGTGTTGTATAAGTGAAAGGAAATGCAGCGGAAGATGCAGAGGTTGTCCTTGTTGGGAAAATCTAACACGCCGCTTCTCTTTCCAACTCGACCGGCCTGAGTGATCCTACCGCCTATGGGGAATTCCCCCGGTCCCATGTAAACGCAAATGTTCAAATTGGTAGGAAAAAGAACGTGCCACTTGGTGTCAGCGTCGCAAAGTTTCCGTACTTCCTCGCAAGCGACGGTGTTTTCCATCTTTGAGAGGAGCTCTTCCAAAGTTTCTGAATTAGTTATAGTAGGGAGCGGTTGTATGAGAGTTGCGTTGTTCTGGGAGGCGTGAAAGTAGCGCAGTTTGCTCTTGTCTTCTCTGTGTTGTAAGAGTAAGCCTACCGAGAAACCCACTTTGTATCTGAATCTTTGTGTCAAGTGAATGCGACGCATAGTATCTACAGCGTCACTCAACTCGCCAGTTGGTAGCCTGAAGTTTGTTACACTCACGCGAGTCCCGTGCATCCTGACGCCCGTTTGTATCGCAGGCCAATTCGCCGTGAACGTTTCCTCCCCGTTCGGTACAGCACATATGCGCGGAGGGACGGTCACCCCGTCCAGAGATTCGCGTCGACAGGCGATCTTTCGGCAATCGCCTTCGCCGCATAGAGGGCAAAACTTAGGTACTACTCTACAATTTTCTACGTGTCTCTCGTGGTTGTACGGTCTTTTAAACATTTTGAAACACTTTTCGCATACGTACTGTGTCATGTTTTTTTTTCACTCAGTTACCAACTACTTAGCCGTCTAACTATCTATCTATCTATCAATCTATCTGTCTATCTATCTATCTATTTATCTTTCTGTCTGCTGTCTGTGTATCCGTCTGTCTGTCTCATACAGCGTACGTCAAACGCTGTGTGTGTGTGTGTGCGCGCGTGAGCGTTGAGCGTCTCTCATTCCGAATCTATGCCGAGATATTTCAGAATGATCTCTGTTTTGTCATCCAACTCTTTGAGCGCTCTGGCGGACAGCGTCACTCCCTGCTGTGTGGGTTTTTTGTCAGGACCTTCGTACTTGCGCACGTGGACGAGGTTCTTACCGCTGTAGTAGCTCACAGCTGCGTACACTTCGCTCTCCTCATCCAGCACTGCGAACCAGGGGGTGTGATTAGGTTTTCCTTGCGCGGCCGCTGTGTCGCGTATGCGAGTGCACTTCACGGCCGACGCGCTGCGCGAGCTCATAGCACGCATCGCCGATATCCGCGCAGTGGTGCGCATACACGACACAGCGGCCGCGCACCACTGCGCGGATATCGGCGATGCGTGCTATGAGCTCGCGCAGCGCGTCGGCCGTGAAGTGCACTCGCTTGCTTCAGGTCAGAGACGCCTCTTTCACCTGGCCGTCTTTTGTGTAGCGCGGCCTCCTAGACAGTCTAGCCACGTCCTCCCAGATCTCCAGCGTCAAAGCTCCGTCTAAGCAGAACTCTAACCCGAGAGGACGGGAGAAGGTTTTCTCTGCTTCTTCTCGTCCATCTCGTTCTTTTTCTTGTATTTTTCTCTTCTTACTAGGCCTTGTTGTTCTGGAACTCACCTTAGAACGTTTCACACCCGCAGGATGAGTAACACCATCAGCGTGAGCTGAATCAGCAGCAGAACCGATAGCAGGAGCAGCGTCAGCGCTGGTGGTATCCGAGGCCTCGTTGTTGGAACAGCGCAGCCACACGCCGTCGGTGCTGAGTGTAGCGGTAGAAGATGAAGCGCCGCCGCCCTCGTAAGGTGGCGGTGAGGGCAGTCGCCACGGACCGGACGGGACGCTACTAGTGGAGGAAGTGAGGTCGAAAGGTCGAAGAGGGAAGCCAAAAAACGTACCGCCCACCCCTTTCCCTTCGGGTTGTTCGTACGCCTCGTCGTCAGCGTCGTTCTCTGTCTCACCCTGTTGCTGCTGCTCCTCCTCCTCCTCCTCCTCCTCTTCTTCTCGGTTTAGGGGCTGAGTGTCCGAATAGCTGTCACTCTCAGCGCGAGCGGCGTCGAGGGCGTCAGTCGATGTAGTGGTGGAGGAGAGGGGCTGTGCAACGTGCGGCAGGTCATCAAAGTCATCAACAGTAGTGGGGAGGTAAAAACCCGGTTGCCAGTACTGCGCTGTGCCAGGAGCGTTGTCGTCAGTAGTAGTAGCGGTAGCAGCAGGTGCAGCAGAAGCAGCAGCAGCAGCAGCAGGCGCAGCAGCAGACGCAACAGTAGCAGGCGCAGCAGCCTCAGCAGGCGCAGCAGTAGCAGGCGCAGCGGTAGCAGGTGCAGCAGCAGCAGCAGCAGCCGCAGCAGGCGGGGCGGCAGTAGCAGCGGCAGCGCGCTTAGCAGCAACGTGTACCGTCGCGAGTGTAACAACGTCGCTAGCACGACGACTACTACCAGTAGTACTACTACTACTACTACTACTACTACTAGTACTACTACTGCTACTACTACTGCTACTACTACTACTACTGCCGCGAGCGCTCGCTACAGCGGGAGGGTGATAAGACCAAGCGGCTGCGGCGGTAGTCTCATGTTCAGTAGCAAGAGGAGGCACTGACGCTAAACGAGCGCTGTTCCGCGTAGTCTTCTTGTTCTTGAACGACGCTAGATGTTGTCTTTTGCTCATGGTGGTGACTGTAGAGAGCAGCAAAAGAATGAGTGAGTGAATGGAGGTTTCCAGACCCCTTATATACGCCTTCTCGCTTCTAGAGCTAAGCTACTTACTGACCCTGTTCAGCTGCCGCCGGCTGGCCGGCGGCCATTCACAAAGAGAAACAAAAGACATAAGGCATGACGTTTTCAGCTGGATCCCTTTCCCCCCTTTTGAGAGATCGACTGTCATGAGCTAAGCCGCTTAACACCCTGTTCAGCAATTCAACGCGCATTAGCTGTATAAAGGATTAAGCGGTTGCTGCCGTCGACTGACCGGCGGCCATTCACAAAGACATAAGGTATGACGTTTTCAGCTGGATCCCTTTCCCCTCTTTTTTTTTTTTGAGGGATCCACTGTCGTGAGCTAAGCCGCTTACCACCCTGTTCAGCCATTCAGCGCGCGTTAGCTGTATAAAGGATTAACGGTGACGAGCTTAGAGTGTGTGTACAAAAAAAACTACAGGAGGCGTGTGGCGTGAAGCAGGACCCCCCTAAGACGAACGTGTCTGTCTGTGAGTAGAGGCGTGTGCATGTGGTGAGCGACTTAAGTGTAAGACAAAAATCACCACCTCCTGCCGTGGTGAGTAGACCGGGCCGGCCAGGCGGCGGCCGGCTAGTTCAATAGGGAGGGGTGACAGCTGACTAAGGCTGTGCATGAAAAAAATCCGATTTTCACCTGACCTCTGACGTTTGTTACAATGAATGTCAGAGGGAGGGAGACGTCCTCAGGTAGGGGGTAGGAGGTAAGGCTAATGGATGAGGAAGAAACACCGTTTTCAGCTGGTCTCCACGGATAGCGATGACACACCCCTCGTCATCTAAGCTCTTAAGGAGCGGAGCGGCTGAAAAAGCGTCATGCGGACAGGTCGCTACACAGCTGGAGTGCTGTTGGAAATGGGATTAAACTCCCTCTGTATAAAAAGCTCTGATTTCTGTTGGAAAAAAAACATATCGCCTCTGACCACAGTAACGTCTACTACCACCACCGCCGCCACCACCGCCGCCGCCGCCGCCGCCACCGCCGCCGCCGCCGCCGCCGCCGCCACCGCCGCCACCGCCAAGACGAGACGAGATGGCTCAAGCTATTCCACTTTCAAGCTCGCCTTCACCGCCTTGTCCACCTGAAAAAAAGTTAATGCGGCTTGACGACGTGAGACGCGCGAGGCAGACCGATGGGGAGAACAGAGAGGTAGGACAGCGGCGGTTAGCCTATAGCGACGCCTTGCTTCGTCAACTAGGTAAAGAGTTGAGCGGCTGTTGGAGAGAGTTGGGCAGTAGCTTAAAAGTTACCGCCGCCCGTATGGATGCTCTAGTAGAGCGCAGTGTCAAGACACCGGAGGAGCTGTGTACGGCGATGTTCCGAGTCTGGTGGGGTGAAACCCCGCATCGTCATAGATGGGGAGAGCTCGGTCGCGTCTTCACCCGCATTAGACGCGTGGAACTGTTGGCTCAGTGGATGTCCCTTCTCCACAGACAGGGGTTGGATTTCGAAAACCCCGACTCGCGCGCGATGCATAAGCACTTGGGCACCCTCGGCAGACGTCTAGGTAGCAGGTGGAAAGAGGTGGGGGACCATTTAAAATTGTCGCCTGAGAGGTTAGATAAGATCGCTGAAGAATGCGAATACGGAGGAAGTCCCGCTGAGTGGGCCTTCCGAGTGTTGAAAATGTGGCAAGATGAAGCTGACGGTGCCGGCGGTACACCTTTTGAACTCCTTCGAGTGTTGACTGAGGACATGGGAAAGTTTGACCTCGGCATCACGATATTACTTGACTTTATCAAGCAAGAAACAACGAGAACGACGGACATGTGAATTGTTGTGTTTTATTTTCATACGTCTTCTTTATTAGTAAGTAAAAAAAAAATAATATCATAACAATTAAGAAGCGCGCCCTCTTAAAGTGTCACTTCCTCCAGTCGCAGCTGATCGCCTCATCGAAGCACGTGATAAACAAAAAAAAAACGAAGAGACACGCTTCTTCCTCTCGAGAGGAAGAAGCGTGTCTCTCGATTGAAATCTTTTTCTTTTCTTTTTTTCTTAAAAGAGACAAACGCCCCTTAGAGTGCCCCCCCACCCCCCTAGAGTGCCCCCCTCCCCCCTCCCCCCCTCCCCCCCCACCACTCGCCCCATGCATCCTAAAAGCGCCCCCCTCCCCATGCATCTTAAAAAGACCCCCCTCCCCTTCCCTCCCCTCCCCTCCCCTCCCCTCCCCTCCCCCCCCTCCCCCCCCTTTATACACTCTAAAGAACGCTTCTACCTAGTTCAATAAGTCACTTCCAGTCGCTCGTAAAACAATAAAAAATGAAAAAAAAAAAAAACTTATATCGTAGTGTTTTTTATTAGTTTACCGAAAAAAATAAGAGACTCGCCTCCTCCTCTCCTTCTCCTCCTCCTCCTCCTCCTCCTCCTCCTCCTCCTCCTCCAAAAAAAAAAGATATCACATTTTAAAGCCCGTGACCCCTTAAAGACGCTCATCTCTTCATTAAGTCGCGTGACGTCACTTCTTCTTCTGGTCACGTGATCAATCAGGTCACTTCCGGTCACGTGATCCTCAATCAGGTCACTCACTTCCGGTTGGCCATTAGGTCATGTGACGTCACTTCCGGTCACGTGACTCATCAGGTCACTTCCGGTCACGTGATCCTAAAGTAGGTCACTTCCGGTCCCCTAAGTAGGTCATATGACGTCACTTCCGGTCCATAAGTAGGTCATATGACCTCACTTCCGGTCACGTGACCAAATGGCGGCCTCTGATTGGCTAACTAGGTCACGTGACCTCACCACTAATCCCCTAAGTAGGTCACTTCCGGTCACGTGACCAAATGGAGGCCTCTGATTGGCTGCAGGTCGATTGAGTAATAAACAGTAGTTAACTATAGTCCCGTTCCGATACATACTATACTACTTGTAGGTTTAATCAGAAGTGGCAGATGTGGCAGGTGCTGTGGCCTACCTGCTACCTTGACCCCTAGGTCTAGCCAGAATATAGTGTGATCAATATGTGTTGTTTTTTCACAGTTGTTTTATCATGCACCAATATGGGTATACTTTTTAGATTTTACACCGACATATGTCATTTCTTTAGAAATCAGCATACTCCTATATGGGTCAGATGTTCAGGCCCATGACCACACCTCCGGGTGAAAAAAAATTCAAGATACCTCCCTGGGCCTTTCTTGCTGCATTGGTCTAAGCATCAAGAATTGGGTGTAAAAGAGTGTAGAACATCACAAGTGACAGGGGGTGAGTCATCCATTAATACCATTGCACTTAAGTATATCCTGTCTATACAATCTCACTTGGAAGGCGAAATTTCCAAATTTCATCATGAAAACTCACACGAGTCCTATGAGGTAAGAAAAAAATTCTTTTATTGTTTAGAAAATGACTATTTGGGATAATGTTAGTACCATAGGGGCATCTTGTGATAAAATATTAGGATGATTGGCCGAGTGGAAGTGCTTTTTTTCCAAAGGAAGAGTTAACATTACAGACTTTCCTAAACACAAAATTTACCCTGACAAAATTAAAGAGCAGATATCTTTTGGAATACTAAGTTACAAACCAGATTTCAACTCCCATTAGTCCCAAAATGATGGCCATAGGATTTATAATTGTATTGTATTATATAGATAATATCTAATTTAAATGTTAATTATCCGTCGGGATAACAACAAACCTCCTCGTGAATCAAAAATTATCTCATTTTAATTAATTCTCATTCCATTCAACAAAAATGTATCAAAAATATTGTCAAAGGGTCAAAACTGGCCAATATACTACATGTCACATACCAAATGAAAGCTCTTGATGAGCTGTAAATAAATATGACAATATCATGTTTTTTATGTGCGACTTCCGACCCATTTCGTTAAAACGGGTCACATATTAGTAACTGTCCTGATGGAGGGAGTGTGTATCAGCCATGAATATCAATTGCTTTTAAAAAGTAGCTTGAGGGGTATTCTATGTTATGCATCTGAAAATGTATATGAAAGTCCGTCACATTAATGGATCACCAAAGTCTCTTTTTTTTGTGGATTTTGTGGATTATCCCAATTTTTTTTTGATGATTAAAGCCGATAGTACCTCATATATTAAATATAAAAGCTAAATTTGGTGGGATTTGCAAGTAAGCAATCTGTCACATCAATAGTTTTCGTTAGGGACTTTCGGCGAACGGCATTTCACAAATGGAGCACCACTGTGAAAATTTCGCGAAAGATATTGCCATAAAAACTCCTGAATATTTGAGATAACACATATACCTAATAGACTTTTTTCCCCTGAAAGCCCAGAGCGTTTACTTTTACAAAAGGAATAGTATGGTGCAGTCAGTTCTATTTTTATGGCTGTTGGAAGGTGAAAAAACCCAAAAGACCACCAGTTGGTACGTGTATTGGGGGTCTGACTCATATGTATAGCTTGTACAAGGGACAGATCCCAGGTGGTACAGAGGAGGAAGTAAGCGCCCTGACGGCTGGAGGGAAAACGATGCATAACTGGTTCTCTGTGCTGTGTGTGACAAGGCACAGGGAACCAAATTCAGAAGCACATTTCTGACCCCTTTTGATAGTCATAGGAACTAAATTTGCGTACAAGTTCTATGGGCCAGGGCCCACAGATACTCCGTATGTGTAGTTGGATGTACATGTACATCTGCTTATTGGACATTACACATCTGGCTATTCATTTCCAACAACATGTTGAATATACCTTCACTAATAAGTGTGTAGGACATTTTCCCAGTTTGCTAACCTTAGGATTTCAGAAGAGCAAATGTCACGTGAGATTTCTGCATCTGTATAAGCTTACACATGTCCAATTTTATGCCAGTAAGATGGAAGAGTTCCTAAATAGTATGACTTGCCGCTACAATAATTGCCATATGTTGTACTGTTGCAGTATGAGGGAATTATGCATGACCTGTTATGGTTAGGTCAAGGGGGGGAATCAAGTGCCGCAGCTCCATCCGCATTGAGTGGCTAGAGTGGAAACTACATACAGTCATTTTTAACCATATTTTAAGCAGTTATTACACTAAAGCTATTCAAGTTTGAATTCTGTTGTATTTTTTCCTGGGAAGATTTACCCTTTTCTAAGTTATATTTCAATGTAGCATTATAAAGCTTCTGTCGTTATCTTAATATGAGGGTTTCATTCATGCTCTCTTAATGCAATGCAAATGTACTGTGGATAGGCTATATGACTATGGCCCTCCTACAGCCCAGTGGTGACACCTCATGCCAATCATGTATACTAAAGACCTTCCAAAAGTTTTGGACCACACTGGACTGTACAGTGTGACCTTCTCCCTGCCCTGCTTGAGACTGTTGCTACTAGGCCAGTGCAGCTGCATATATGCTCCATGGTATAGAGGGCGCCACAGCACTTGATCCCCCCCCTGGGTTAGGTCCATGGGTCCGCACCTTTTCTGGTCGCTTCCCGCCACCTCTGGGTGCGGTAGAAGGATTCCCCCAAGCTGGCCCCAACTCGTCTTCGGACGCGTCCGAGCGACATCGCTGGTATTTGAGGGGCCATGACCATGTCACTTCCCCCGTATATTGGGAGGGGAGGGGGGGATTCCTAGGCGGTACCCATCTGCACTTTTAATACAACAGCACCAAATGCAGAGGAACTATTTTAACCAGCAACCTTTGGTGCCAGCGATGACGCTCGGGAACAGAGGTCGAGGTGGGGCCAGCTTGGGATTCCCCAAAGATGGGGATGCAGCTTATAGCTCACTCTCACCAGATTGGCACAAGTTGATAGTTCATGCCCGGGATCTCTTTAACCTGGTGACCTCTTTGGCCAGGTGACAAGGCCACATCTATGACCAGCCCCTGGTACCCAGATAGGTGCACATATAAACCCCGGGGGGGTACTCAAATTTATTTTGACACAGGTGTGCGGCTGAGCCTCTGACAAACCCTTACCCTTGGCTAGAGGGATTTTGGTAAAAAGGGCCTATGTTTTCGAAAATGTCGCGGACACGTGCCTCTTGATTAGAGCAATTTTGGTCAAGAGTGCTTCTGTTTAGAGAAATTTGCCAAAATTTGGAGCGATTTTTGTCAAAAGTGACCGTTTTCGCATGCATTTTGGTGAAAATTGGAAAAAGTGTCCCTTGGCTAGAGGGATTTTAGTGAAAACAGACCCTTGGCTAGAGGGATTTTGCTGAAAACTGACCCTTGGCTAGAGGGATTTTGCTCAAAAACCACCCTTGCCAGCCGCACACCTGTGTATACAAAATATACCAAGTGCCCCCCCCCCCCGGGATATAAACAAAAACTAAATGCTTTACAAGTTAGGGTTTAATACTTAATAAAACCTGGTGAAATAAAGTCACAACATTCATATGTATATATACCATATAAAAACCGTTTTTAGTCATTTTCAGTTCCCTGATGTCTATGAGCAGTAGTTGCCTAATAATGACCGGCTCCTGGTACCCAGATGGGTACCAATATAAAAACATAAAATGGTTTAAAAGATAAGGTTTGATATGTGAACAAAGTAGTGCTTCCCGTGGGACCACGACTACAAAAGTGCCTTAGAATCTGCTGACATTCACCAAGTGGACTTAATTATGCATCAAATTTCCCACCCCTGTTCTCATTGGCTGTTCATGTGGTCAGCTGGTCACACTGTGGTCAAGCCCTGACCAATTCATACTGACACTGTGCTAATGCAAGTGCAGTTTACTAGACACTGGCACCTGTTGTGGTGGGGCCTATTTTTGAGTGTGGTATATTCCACTGATAGTCCGCAGGTACTAGGACCTTACTATACTATTTATGTGGTTCCCCGCTGTTAATGGCTTCGTGAAAACTATGAGTAAAAAATAGGCCTATGGCCTATTTATTGTGGGTGGTTGGGCTAGATAACAGTCAGTGTCAGTGTATAACTCAATATACTTAAAAGATAAGGTTTATTCATTTCTAAAACTTAGTGAAATAGATTCATTAAATTTCTGTGTACATGTGTCCGATCTAATGCCTTTTCTTGCTTGCCGGTCATATGTGATCCTACTCTGGCTCCCGACATGGACCATGGTATAGTTCATATGTAGTCTTAAAAATCTTAATAATGTATTTAATTGGGGTTCCACTGTCACTAAAGAAGGGGGGAAGGAAATAAAGGAGTTAGGAACCAGAGTAAGACTGCATATATATGTATAGCGGCGTCATCTATGACATTATTAAGACTTTAATATCAGGTTGTAAGACTTTTTTTTACATTTTTTAATTACTTTATTTGACATCCACATGGTGATATACAAGTCAAATATTAATCATTCATCAGTCATTATAACATTTTCCATAAATAGTATGAGGATCTTTTTAAGGACACATTGCAAGCTATGCCAACCTTGATACTAGGCAATCCTTAAAACACTGACGATCGATTATAATTCAAAGTTCGGCAGGCCAGACCTAATTTTAAGTTTAATACAGTTTTATAATACACCATGCAGCAATTTATAGACGTACAAGCACAAATTCAGTTCTTAGTGCTCTGAATTCCTGGTTTCTCCTTGGATCATATCATACTTGGCTCCACCTCGTGTAATATGATCCAAGGTACCACTCATGGAGAAACCTACCTTTACTTACCTGATATGAAGATTCCTAGAAAGCCATTGTCAGTGTTGCAGGACAGACAGTGTTAGTGAGAGTTGGCTGAGAGAGGTCCGAACCTTGTGTGTGGGTTGGGGCTGATGGGCTTATATATTAGCAGTGAAGGGAGGATCTAAGTTTTGTCATGCCCAGCTGGATACACATTAAGGGTGTGGCTTTTCACCCTTTAAGGATGGGATCATGCCTTAATGCATGAATGCAGCCATGGGGAGTAACTCACCATTGGTGCATTTAAGTATCATGCCAACTCTGCAGGATTCAGACACGACCAAAAACTCAGCATGATGCACCAATGCTGCACCGGTGAGTTACTCGCAGGGGCTGCATTGGTGCATAATGATGGCAAATTCCTCTTTAAAGGGTTAAAGGAGGGCATAATCCTTTAATGTACTGTGCCCTTTGTCATATTAATGCATGAATCCAGGCTGTGTCTCACGAAGTTGGGCTAATATTTCTGTCTCTGACCGGGTGCCGTCTCTGACCGGGTGCCGTCTCTGACCGGGTGCCGTCTCTGACCGGGTGCCGTCTCTGACCGGGTGCCGTCTCTGACCGGGTGCCGTCTCTGACCGGGTGCCGTCTCTGACCGGGTGCCGTCTCTGACCGGGTGCCGTCTCTGACCAAGTGCCGTCTCTGACCGGGTGCCGTCTCTGACCAGGTGCCGTCTCTGACCAGGTGCCATCTCTAACCAGGTGCCGTCTCTGACCGGGTGCCGTCTCTGACCAGCTTGGCTTGATAAGGTCAAAATACCAACAGCAGGAGGCTAATTATAATTATAATAATAATTATATAACAACCGCCATAACGTTTTTACAAATCCTTATATATATGAGTATAATTTTTTTTTAAACACCTTTTTTCTGACACCTGGTCAGAGACAGCACCTGGTCAGAGATGGTACCCGGTCAGAGACGGCACCCGGTCAGCGACAAAAACATTGGCCCAAGGTCGTGAGACAGCCTCTAGCCCTGGTGAGTGAGGCAACAGAAATGCATCCATGCAACACGCATGGTGACCCTACACTGATATTCCTAGGCTCCCTGTACGCCCAACCTCTCAGTCACTAGTGCCTAACCTAGTTAGTCATTTTTTGGCTCCCTATACGACCAACCTAGGTCGGTTATTATTGTGAGGTTGGTCAGTACTGACCAACCCACCTTATTTTTATTATTTCCAGGGGGAGCCACTGAGTGGTCATGACAGGTGGCCCCAACTAGTGGTATACAAATAAAACACACCAATGATGAACCTAGGTTAGCCACTACTGACTGACCCCTCGGTCATTTTTGAATATAACTTTGCCAGTATGACTAACACTCATATGACCAACCTAGGATAGTCTGTACTGACTAACCCTTTCAATCTATGGATTTTCAGTGTATAGGGATGAGACAGTCCCTTATAGGGTCGGCATGATGCACCAATACAGTGTTACTTACATATACACTGTATAATACAGTTGCTGTACAGGGTTGCGTCATGACGACCAATATTTTACATTAAGGCAACAAACCGTCCTTAAAGAGGGTGTGGCAGTATGACTATGACTGATACTACTTTGACAAAAGATAAGAACCAGAAGATGTGAGCAAAGGATATGTCTGTGTGACATGTAGCCCTCCTTTCATTGATAGCTTTCAAGAAAAAGACTTTGTATACCTCATGCAACAGTGTGCCTATAATTTACCAGAAAGATCGGAACTGCTATTTTGTTATCCACACATATGTATTATCTTTACACTAACATGTTATCTTCATAGTCCTATATTAATTAGGTAGGTCTTACAGATTGATGTCACCACCCTAGGAGTGCCGCCAACCTTCCGAATTATTAGTTACAGGGGGGGGGGGCGCAAAAGTTTCCGCCCCCTCCTAAGGGGGGGTGTAAAAAAGTTAGCCCCTTTTTAGCAAAAAAGCCCGCGCGTTACTATAGTTCAAAGGAGGGTGGGTGAAAAACTTTCCGCAAGGGGGCGGGGCCACAAAAAATTGCAGGCGCTCTCGAGGGGGGGGTCGTAAAATTTGTTCGCCCCTCCGCATAAAATCTCACCACCACCCCCCCTGTAATCAATAAATTCACACTCCGTTACCACAGAGACTCAGCGTTTTTTTGGTTCTGAAAATGTCAGGGTTTCTTGTATCAAAAATAGCAAATCCTCCAGGTTTTTAAAGCTGAAAGAATTTTTTTAATATTCCAACTAGAACTAGAACAAAGAGGTAATTAAATATTCCCAAAATTCATCACAATACCCATTTTGGTGTATCTGTTTTAGAAAGAAAGAACCTCTCACAGGTTGGCAGCACTGTGCGAGTGGCCCAACAACAGTATAAGCTATAATGGGTCATTTTGGAGGCAACCTGGACTCCCTTTTGGCCCTGGTGAATTGTCTTTGTGGGGTATAGTCACGCAGTTAGGTGCCAGGGCCAAAAAAAAAAGAGGTGTGTTTCAGGTTAGCCGACCCTACCTAGCAAAACAGGGCTGACCCTAGAAATTGTTATCCAATTTTGAAAAAAAGAAGTTTATTTTAAGTAATTTTGGGGCTATTTCAGAGTCAATTTGAAGGTCCGTGAGTCAACGTCAGTGTTGGCGAGTCAGCGCTGAAGTTTTGAGTCAATTTTTAGGTACTTTTCATGCCATGGGAACAATCTGTCTTTATAAAACAATTTTGGGGCTATTTCAGAGTCAATTTGATAGTCCACGAGTCAACACCGTCGTCGACGAGTCAGCCAAAGTAAAAAAAGAAAAAAAAGAAAAAAAAGAAAAAATCCGACCTACCCTAGCTAGATTTTCAGACTATGTAACCTGAAACACACCTTTTTTTTTTGCCCAGTGGTGACTAGACCACGCACGTGGGGACGAACCTGCAGAGTCACTAGATGCCACCCATTCCACTTGTTATCTTAAAAAGCCCACTTTTCCCGTAATCCTAATATGGATGGTGTCTTATGTTGATATAGGGGGCTCTGCCCCCCAACCCCCACTCTTCTTTTCCCTTCTTGCACATATGTACGACAAATACACATTCAACCTGTAATCTTATAAGGAAGGGGTGTATCAAATAAGGAATATAATTACACCAAAAGTGGCGATTTAAGATTACGCACAGAATGGGCGGCGTCTAGTGACTCTAGGTTCGTCCCTTGTTGCCTAGACCACGCCCATATTAATAACACCTGACGTACACTGATACATAGACAAAACTCCACGCCATTCGTAGACAAGTACATAGATAGAACAAACAGCGCCAAAAGGGGGTCCATTATTAGGTAGTGCTTTGCTGGTTGGCTTTGTTTTTGTAGTGGACCCATTAGTATCTGTATTAGGCCAGTAAAGAAAATATAAGATGTTTTCTCATTACTGCGCATTTCTTTAATGAAAAACCTGATGAAAATGGACGAAAATTGTCATATTTGGTATCAAATTAAAGCTTATAATGTCAGCAATGCAGTGGTATAGAAATAACTTACATTTTCTCAACTTTTAAATATCAATTATTTCTTAACCAATAAAATGTGAATTTTGGTCACGAAAAAAACATGAATTATACCATACATTTCATGATTTTAGCCTACAAGTTTTTAAAAAAAGCCTCCCTCGTCAGATTTCTCAGACCTTGGTGATGAGAAACCACTTTTTTCTTTTTGAGTGGCCTTAGCTCCATATGTAGTGAAGTGGTTCCCTCTAGTCATGATTAGGTGTGGTGGGTGTATTCCTTTTTCTCTAAATGAGGAGAATCAAAGAAAGGTAAAAGAACATCAATAACACCCTAAGTGCTTACTTGTAGCGGACATAATTCTTGCTTCTTAACTTCCATTCCACATGGATAATAGAAAGCAAGGCAAAAGAAACGTCCCTTTTTAGCGACGATGCAGTGCATTACATGTACTACAGTTTCAATAGCGGTGGGGTAGGGTCAGAAAAGGTTTGCGACCTTTAAAGCTTGACCGTCATGGTTGAAGTTAGCCCAAAAGCACTTTTGGATATAGTTCAATTTTGATTCACAAGAGGGCTCTTAAGGGCTGGGAGCTCAGCTCCTACAGGCACAAGATAGGGTGAATATGTTGTAGGTGGACAATGCTCATGGTCCCCTGTCCAAACACTGCTGCCCTCTGGTGGAACTTATTTTAGTCCATGTATGGAAAATGCTGAACTTATTCCCTGACGGCCCAGCTTTAAGGAGTGGGGGCTGGGGCTATTTGTTCTGCCCTTCCGCGGAAATCCCCAGCAGAGTCATGGGACCGAGTTTTGGAGAAAATTACAAGGCTGGGACAAAATCCCTTATCCGGTGGGCATTTAATACCGACTTGTAGGGGGGGGGGGCGGGAAAGCACTGACTATGCCCCCCTCCCTCCACACCCCCGTGCACAAGCCCCGCGGGCAAGCTGTGAAAGCTGTGTGTGGTAACAACTAGGGGGTCCATGTAGGAGGTGCTTATATATAGGACGATTCCTCCAATAGACTACCCTTTTTTCCTGTGATTAATCTCGAATTATATTGGTTATAGACATGCTAGATACAAAATTAAAGCAGTTTTGAAATGCTAATGGCGTAGCGCATTTATACAAATAAAAATTATAACAATATAATAATTTCAAAAAAACTCTACTTGTATAAGATGATGGGATCCGTCCAGAATACCTGCACGCCCAACTAACGTTCAGGGATGAAAGTGACCAAGCTCAAAAAGACCTGAAATGTTCAAATATACCGTATTTCCCCGTGTATAAGCCTGGGCTTATACAAGCACTAAGTAAAAAACTGACCAGGCTTATACACGGGGCAGGCTTATACACGGGGCAGGCTTATATTCCTTTACCTGAAGAAACACTCCAGAACCTTCTCCTAATTTCAAGAATTATCTACTATTCCGACACACTTTTTCTATATTTCCAATCATTTGTTTCCAAAATTAAGCCTCACTTCTGTTTAAAATGGTAGTAGACATAGCTGAGGTAAATAGGGGTTAGATAGCTGAAAGAATTATGCGAATACTCCATGTAGAAGTAGAGATATGGCCTGAAATGTAATTTTTATTAAATACATATTGCAACCCCCGGGCTTATACTCGGGGCCCGGCTTATACAACAGTAAGTCATCTTTTCCCCAGGCTTATACACGGGGCAGGCTTATACTCGGGCCCCGGCTTATACACGGGGAAATACGGTAGGTCCCTGAATAAAGGTCCTCTACATTGAAAATCCATAGATTGAAAGGGTTAGTCAGTACAGACTATCCTAGGTTGGTCATATGAGTGTTAGTCATGATGGCAAAGTTATATTCAAAAATGACCGAGGGGTCAGTCAGTAGTGGCTAACCTTGGTGTGTTTTATTTGTATACCACTAGTTGGGGCCACCTGTCATGACCACTCAGTGGCTCCCCCTGGAAATAAAAAAAAAGGTGGGTTGGTCAGTACTGACCAACCTGACGATAATAACTGACCTAGGTTGGTCGTATAGGGAGCCAAAAAATGACTAACTAGGCTAGGCACTAGTGACTGAGAGGTTGGGCGTATAGGGAGCCTAGGAATATCAGTGTATAGTTAAGTACAGGTCTTCATGACATAAAAAAAACCTTAAAATCAGGGTTAAACTTGAAGACTTCCACCCCTGAACGTTGACATATCTTCTCAATGGATCTCTACAAATTACAGGGGGTGACCCTTTTCGCCCTCAGCATGACAAAATTTGGCCAGAATCCATGTGAATAGTGACTGCTTCCTAGGCCTTAACAGTAGTGGGGGCGAGCAAATTGATAATAGTGTGGGGGTCGTGTATAGGTGAAAAGTGGTTTTGACCTAGATCCACCGGGAATCGAACCCGGATCTCTGGCACTGAGTTCCAGTATGCTAACAGTTTCACCACGGACCTCTCTGCCCACCTACACACATCCCACAATCGATTGATACAGGAAGGGCGCAGTGATTACCCTAGTGTTTCACCCCTTTGGGCTTTCCACCAGGGCATGGGAATTATGAAGCCCCTACAGTTGCAAATTTTTAGAGGGGGCTTACGGAGGAGAGCCTACATGGCATGGGAGCCGCCATTTTCTAACTGTCCCCTGACTCCAGAGCAATGCATTGTGGGTAAATCTGTTATCAGCCACTGTTCACACCTAGGAACAATGGCCACAGATAACACTGATGGGTGGCATCCCACCCCTTTGTTTATCACCTCCCCATTGTCTCAGGTGTGAGGTGCTACAACTAACATAAGCACAACTTTGTTATATTTTTTTGCTGCAATGGTCTAGATAGTAGTGACTAATGACTATTCCTACATCACATTTCCAGTGTAACAGCAGTCAGATTAAGACACAGATCCTAACCTAAAACATGGCGGCAATAACTCTAAGCCTCTGGGTTTTAACCTTCTCAGGCCTAGCGTGTGCCACATTAAAGAAAAATCTAGCGTGTGATCCTAATCACAAAAGACTCAGGGCAGGTGTCTGTAGTGTGCTGTCTGTAGTGTGGTGTCTATATTGTGCATGCCTGTAGTGTGCTGTCTGTAGTGTGTATTCGATTTCATGTCCACAGATGGCAAACTGGCCTGACAAAGAACGTCTCACCTACCCAGAATAGGTTTAACACTAACTGCCGAAATCGACGAAATCTCTACAGCAGTACTTTGATGTTTGTCTACAGTTACGAATAGACCTTTTTTGGACAGGTCTACTTTGAGATAGAATTTCAGATAGAACCAATGGACAGAAACTGTTGGGGTGTGTTGCATTGGAACAGAAAACAGTTCAATTGTATCTGTGCATCACAGCAATATTGAATGTTGGTTTTTTTGTGAGAAATATTGATTTACTTTTTTTGCACAGATCAGTGGAAAGCGTCTCACAGAGGCGTCGCATAAGACTCTGGGAGCAGTAGCTTCCTGAGTCAACTACAAGAATGTACCAGAGGATGACTTCTACATGCCTGGGGACATTAAGGTAAGGAGCGGGGTCCAGTCCGGGAAACCAACACAGGGAAATAAACAAGTTAATTTGTCTATATTTATTTATTTCAATATATTCTTTTATATATGACAGTAACATAGACAATATGGTTGTTCCATAATGCACGTCTCTCTCTATAATAGTATACCCAGACTTTCTCTAATAGTCCACTCCACACTCCCCATTTTCTCCCAGTGTTTATCTTCATTTAAAACAATTGTTTATATTATCAAATACATAATAGATCTGCAGATTTCATGGAAAATTATGATCATCATCTCGCATGCGCTTTCCGTCGTTTGGCGGATGAGGGTGTTGATTTCGGTTCAGACTTTGTGCGTTTAACGCTGCCCGTCCCCGGGGTCCCGGCCATCTTTTTCTTGCTGCTCGGTGTTTGCGGTGACTCAGCAATCTGAAAAGGAAGGGCATAAATTTTTTTTAGTGTTAGGAGACTTACCCAGTAAGTTGAATTAAGGCCACTCAAAAAAAAGAAATGGTTTCTCATCAACACGCACATCATAAAAATCAGGTTTTGAGGATTTTACCAATTTAAAAAAAAAGAAAAACCTGATAAAAATGGACAATTATTGTCATATTTGGTATCAAATTAATGCATATTTGAACTGTCCCACTTGAAATCAGTGTTCATTTCTTCTATTTTTATAGATTTTTATTAAGGTAAATTAGACATAGTATGTGGTACATACAATCTAACTCTGAACTCGGATTACTCCGAACTGCCGTTCAGTCCTTCCTTATAGCCTGACTGTCTATAATCTAAAAATGAGTGTGTAATGACAATTGGGGACTATGCTTTCTGCACGGGACTATTGTCAGTGTCTTCATACATCCTTGTTTCTGTATTCCTATAAACTCAACAGAAACAAATAGCATTTAAATATTATGACTGCTATAATTCTAGTACGGTAGTTATAAAGAGCATTATCTAATAGCCCATACCTTCTTTGGGGTTTTCTTCGGTGTCTTCTTCGCAATCTTTGGACTTTTGCCGTTCACTGCTTTAGTCGGACTTTGACCATTTTCCTTGTCACTCATAAAAGCATCTTCTCCCATTTTGCTAGACTTTTTCAATTTTGTGTATTTCTTTGCTAGTGGTGTCTGCTTGGTTCCTTTAGCTTTGACCTTGGAAGGCTTTGAGGGTGCTTCCTCCTCCTCAGAGTCTGAATCATCGTCTGAACTAGACGTATCTGAAGTATCTTCCGGCTCCGCAGCTTCTGGTTTTACCTCAACGCTGTCGACGCTGTCGTCATCGTCGGCCATATTGACGTTATCAGCTGTGACATCACTACTTGGTGCCTGTTGGACGTCACGTCTCGCTTCGTCCCGGACCGGCCAGGAACTCAGAGCCGAGGGGCCGGCGCTCTCAGCCTCCTCCTCACTATAAAGTACACAAAGACATAATGTATACATGTCCACAGCCCAAGGAAATACCCTGTGGTACCCCAAAAAGTTCACAGATTTTTGATTCCTGCAAAAACATATATCCCTCGTAATAAAGTATGACCACAGCATGCGACCCTTAGAGGGTTAGATGTTACTACCCTACAAAGGGAGCTCAACAATGACACAAGTTAGTAACCGTGCAGGGTTCTCCCCACACTGCAATGACACCGGCAGGCCGCCGGCGTCGTTGTCACTGCCGCCGGCAATAAATTAGCCTAGAATCGCCGCCGGCGTCATTTTAGCTATCTATAGGTTTTTGAATTTTTAAAATCCATCAATTAGAACCAAAGTTATTCACATTTTAGTAAAAAAAAATTCAAAAATAAATATATAAATTTGAGTACTTTTTTCGAAAGTGAATATATATCCATCAATTGAAATCGAGGTTAATCTCATTTCAAGGCCTTCGCTATGTCGGCTCGCGAGGCTTTTACGGTGTGATTTTTGAGTCCGTGGAGAACCCTGTTTAAACATGTGTATATCCCAGGAGAAGCACAAACTGTGTACGCAACATAGACATGGGAGATTCTTGAGAATGGTGAATGTTCCTAGTGACATGTTCAATGGCAATGTCTATTTCCCTAGTTTTACTGACGCAAATAACAAGAAATTCCACAAGTAGAATGATGATGTGTATTTCTCGAGTTTAACTCAAAAAACAAGAAATTCCAGGAAATATGTCAAAAGAAAATCTGACACAAGAATGGCACGAGCTTTGCTTTAGATTTTGTTTGCAGGGTACGTACCTAACGGGTGCGGCAAACTTCATGGACTGCCAGGTGTACTCTACAAAGGTGGCCTGCTGCTGCAGCCGGTTCATACGCGCAAAGTGACGCTCTGAAAATAACAAACATGAACAGTCACACACAATGGTAATAAGTTGATGGTATAAAACACATGAGTTGACAGGGTCACCCAACACCCTGGCATTCACAAAAACCAATGGTTAATGTGTAGTTTATATTACATGAGGCTTAGGTAGAGAAGTAGATTATTATATAAAGCGCCTAATTATCAATATGACGTTGAGCAGATATTATTATTTCTGTTAGTGTACTCATTGAACTTGATAGCAAAGTAATATATTTTGTAAAACAAAATTGTAATATTATCAGACGACCTAGTCGTTATCTTTATTACTGTTATAACAGATCATATGAGTGATATCTTTATAACATTGCTGGTGATATATATTTTCGAGCTGTAAAAGTTCTTTATGTTGACAGGATAAATAAACGGGAAGGATGTATTTACATCTTCTGATACTCAAAAAAAAAAATCAACATGATTGTTTCATTCTCTCTCTTTAGACTATTGCAGTTGATAAACAGTAGATGCAGCATACAACAAAGACAGGATTAATCGGCGGTTGGACTAATGCATTAAAGTATTATTTTACAAGTAAAAAGGTATGCTGAACTATCCAGGATGATCGAATCTATGACATAAGCCGAAGACAGAAATACCGCTCCTAAACATTTACTGAAGCAAGGGTTCTTTAACCTCTGATACCAAATAGACATGCTGTAAGTCTACCACAGCATGGGATAGCGCAGCCATAGGTATAGTCGGGAAGCAATGAAAACTCAAAGCTAATACAACTGTGTGCCATCAGTCTGGAGTAATACATCCCGACTCACTAGACTACTCTCCCCCATTTTTTTGTGTGTGTTTTATTCTATTTCATATTTTGTCCCATAGTTTAGTTTCCTTTAAGAATTTCAATACGTTTTCATCTTCAGTTGTGTTGGACTTGTGCAAGAATGTTTTGACATGGTTCCAACAAAGATTTCAGATTGAAATTCCATGACATTCCATGACAAAAATCTCAATTTTCCATGACATTTATATTATTTTCCTGGGGGGTTCAGGGGCTTGGCCCCTGAGAAAAATTCTCAAATCTAGAAAGCAAATCGTACATTTTAGGAGATTTGTAATATTGATTCCATTATTTTCAAATTCCATGACATTCCATGACACACAGCAAATTTTTACAAAATTCCATAACATTCCATGACATTCCAGACAACTTTCAAATTCCATGACATTCCATGACATTCCATGACACATGGGAACCCTGTTTAAAAACTCACCAGTATACGGCAGGAGTGACTCGATGGTGGCCTTAATGTTGGACAGTTTGAGCAGCTGCTCGGGGGGACACCTGGTGAGCGTCTCGTGAATCACAAACTGGGCCACATGACAGTGTCTACTGTTGGTGTTCCACTTAGCACAGTAACCCAGCACCGCGTCTGCAATACCACAATTTATTTTTAACAGATAGCTTTTTTTCAGGATTTTATACAGTTATAATATTTTTGATGATAAAATTGTATACCGTAAATTCCCGCATAGAAGCCAGGGGAGTATGCGAGTCAGATCGCTGGTGGGGCTTATAGGATGGCCCAATGTTAGGCTTATACGTGAGAATTTCTGGTACTCGTGGACTCTTGCTTATAAAGCGGGCCACGTCTCAGTTTTTTAGTAACCCAGCTTCACGTGGGCAATACCAAATTAAGGATACTTGTACATGTATGATTTAGATAAATGCTTTCAAGTTTAAAGTCAGCTATCATATCAACTGCTATGGTCATATCCATGGCGAGAAGGCTACATTAGACATCGATCTTACAGATATATACACGTGTCTGTGTCTGCGCATATACCGTATTCGAGGTAATAAGCGCCCTCCTGTAATAAGCGCCATGAAAATAATTTTATGAGCGCTCGAGCCCTCATTACGTCGAATACGGTAGGCACCAGACAAACAAAAGAGGGGACAGAAAGATGGACTTGGGAAGCCCAAGGGCATAATGTATTAAAGCACTATGGTTAATGGCATAGCTCCATGTGTGTGTGCGTTCCTCACCTATTTGGTCCTGACGTAGTTTGTGTAACGTACGGACGGCATCCTCCCTGCCTTGGTCTCCGTCCAGCATTTCTGTTATAATTCAAAATAGAGTGTGATCAAGTGGGAGGTATGGATTTCCAAAATAAAACCTGCCCAAACAAGAATCCCAAATTCATTCCAAATGCAAAAGCAAGATTTCCATTGTATGATTTACTATTATTTAGAAACTTGATTTGGTTCATACCCCTAGAAAAACTTGAATACATCACGTACATGTTAATGTTTTAAGGGAAACCAAACCAAAAATAGACCCTCCGCATAGATTCTCAGATTGGTAAATAAGACTCAATAAGAGTCAAGTTAAATTCACTTCCCTGAAATGACCGAGATGCCACTCACTGGTCAATGAATAGTCCGACCTTGGTGTATTTTGTATATACCAGTCCGATTTACTTAGTTTCATAATAAGTAGAATTCCCTATAAAAGCAGGCAGACTGGGGAGTTTTTTTCAAGTATTTTTTTTTCTTAAAGAATGAACCTCACTCCAGTTTATTAGCGTGGGTTTCCGGTCCAAGTTTTGGTGGTTTTACTCATACACTTCCATATAAGCTGTATGTATCTATATTTCTTATACAGTTACACATCTAGAGTATATTTTAAAGTTTTACCATATAGAGGATACATAGTGGTTTATTTGACTTAGGATGTAGTATTATGAACATCTCCTAGAGCTGGTATGTGAGAGACTGGTACCTTTGAATATGTTGAGCACCCTGAAGGGCTGGTTGAGGGTGATGGCCAGCCCGATAGCCTTCACGTACTTCTTGTCGTGCAGCAGGTTAGCCAACTGCTGCTCCCTGTAACACAAGGTCACAGGTCAGGGCAAGGTCACAGGTCAGGGCAAGGTCACAGGTCAGGGCAAGGTCACAGGTCAGGGCAAGGTCACGGGTCAGGGCAAGGTCAAAGGAAGGTCACAGGTCAGGGCAAGGTCACGGGTCAGGGCAAGGTCACAGGTGTCAGGACAAGCTCAAAGGTCAGGGCAAGGTCAAAGGAAGGTCACAGGTCAGGAATGGTCAAAGCAAGGTCACAGGTCAGGACAAGGTCACGGGTCAGGGCAAGGTCACAGGACAGGAAAAGCTCATGGGTAAGGACCGCGGATAATCTCCATTTTGCATTTATCAAACGTACTAAGTTCCAGATATATATTCCTTTAAATCTAAAAGTCTAAAAAATTGACTTTTAACTGACATTTTTTCAAAAATCTAGTAATCAACCGACAAAATCTGACAATTCTTTTAACAGACAGGTGGCACTTACTGCAGAATGAACTCCTCCTGCTTCCGCAGCGTCTCTCGTTGTTCCTCCTCTGTGGTGTCCTTCCACACACAGATGGTGGAGTCCCCGGCCCCCGTGATGAGACGACTCTCGTCTCGCGACACGGCCAGCGCCCACACCTTCTCCTCATGCTCGTCCCACGTCCCCACACACTCGTTAGACTTGATGGTCCACAGCTTCAGCAGACCGTCTGAACCACTGGGTATACACATAGAGGGATATATATTAACCCATCTGAACCACTGTACAATTAGGCTACTTAAAATCAATTATCAGCTTTGCGGACACTTTTTAGGAAAAAGGGTGCAGGAGGGCGCCTTTTATTTTATTTTGTTTTACTATTTTCTGTAGGTGCGGGAGGGCCTTTTTCTTTTTTTCTAGAACACTGATGGTCTGCATGTGGGAATTACGTTTAAAACGCCTTTTAAGTTACGTTTCTACCCCAATCAACACCTGAGATATTCAATTATCTTATATGAAAAAAATCATTTTAGATTAAAATAAAAAGCAAGTTGGTCTACAGATTTCACTTTTGAAAAATGGTGTGAGCGAGTGAAATTATATTTTTATTTCTTCAGATTTTTTCATGTCTACGGACTTTGTACCTGACAAAGTTGAGCGAGCAACAATATCCTGTTTTAACCTTTTGTTCTGAAGAAATTTCCCAGTAAATCAACAGCAACATGAATGTTTGTTGAATAAAGGGAAAAGAAGGGTAGAACGACTCACCTGGACAGAAGCTGCATGCCGCGTGCGATGAAACTAACACGCAGAACAGAACTCTGGTGGCCCTCAAACGTCTGTCGAGAGAACAAAGGTACAACGTAAGAATTTAAAACATTATGGGGGGGGGGGGGGGGAATGTTGATCTAAAGATTTGGTCAAAAAACACGAAATCTAATGCCTTTGCTCTTTGCGTGCATAAGGCCAAAAAAAGAAGGCGTTTCAGGAAAGCATGGAAAGAAAGGCTAGGGTCGGTAGGTCGGATATTCATTTAATTTGAATTTATTTTTTTAGTATGAAAGTTTAAATATGAGAGAAATTTCAGTATGTCATGTATTTTGTGTTGAACTTGACGGAGATGAGGAGAGGGGAAGGGTAACATTTTATCACATTACAATACATTATTGTAATGTTCCTTACCTTGACGCAGCTAAAGTCCGTCAGACTCCAGATCTTTATTGTGCCATCAGCTGAAGCTGTCGCCAGTGCCTATAGAGGAGTAGAGAACTGGTGTTAACCACTACCATAAATTCCTGCGTACTGCCCGCAGGTTGTACGCGAACCAAACTCCAGCTTTTATTTGATACCAGAGATGCCTATATAGGGTGTGAGTTAAACAAGGGTTTTTATCACTATAGAAGACCACAATTGAAATTATCAGATCCAAAAACGGGTTATAGGATTCTCCTGAGTTGGAGGTGTGGTTTATACGCGAGATGCGGGTAGTACGCGAGAATTTACGGTACCATAAATTTCTGTGAATACTACCATAAAACCTACCTGTAAGACAAATATGTTTTGGCTTTTTTTTCTATAAGCCGAATTTGTATCATAAATTAAGGTTAGGTGGGGTTTCAATACATTGGATTAAAAAAATACGATTTCTAAACTTTTTTTTCAACATAGGCCGATTTTTTTTCCTTCAACTACTAAGGGGTTCAGCTTATAAAACCCACGTACAAGCAACCCCCCAAATTTGGAAAATCCTATAAGCCTCACAGGGCATGTGATTATAACCGCTTTAATACTAACTATCCATCTGATGTCCCGCGTATGAACCTCATCTGACTGTAAGTCTATCCTATAAGCCACACTGGCGATCTGACTCGTGTACTACCGTAAAATCTCGCGTAGAAGCAACAGCTAGTACGTGAGTCAGATCAGCAGTGTGGCTTATAGGATCGACCCAGGGTAGGGGTGCGGCTTATACCGGAGATTTTGCCACATTATACAGTACTAAAACCATCATAATCAGACCTCTGGTGCGGCTTATAGGACTTGCCCAAGTCAGGGTGCGGCTAATACAAGAGTTAGGCTTGTACGCAAGGTTTTACGGTAGTCGCGGCGTCTATGTGAGAAATTCCTGTAGCTAGTTCCTTACCTGGTCCACGGGAGAGAACTGAAGACACCAGATGCTGCGTTTGTGGCCGCGGAACACGCCTAACAAGGCCAGGCTGTCTGCCGCCCACAGCTGGAGTACAAGTACAGGCCATTAGTAACATGTCGTCTATCATGCAGTTACAACTGAAATACTGTATTCAACGTAATAAGCCCCCCTCTCTCTAATTAACGTTCCCTTCTCTCAGATTTTTTCCCAGATTCTTTTAGTGTGTACCTCCAATTATTGTACTGTTTCACCTGTACAGGTGTTAAGTGCAAGCCAAGTGTAAAGGCAGAGCAGTGAGTTGTAGAGGCCACTGAGGTGGACCAGTATTCTGTATAAGACAGCCAAGGGGGGGGGGGGGGGGTGCGCTCATTAGAATGGATATTGAAGGTCGATTCTTCCCATGGAAATATTTTTCTCTAAGTGCTTACGGTGCTTGTTACGCTGAATACGGTGCAGTGCATAGGCGCTGATAAGAAATGTCTACACTCTAGTACTGAAATAAGTACCTTGGCGGTTTTGTCCTGGGAGGCGGAGGCGATCATCTTGTCGTTTGGCGTGACGGTGACTGAGTTGATCTCCTTCTCGTGGGCGTGTTCTGTGAGGGTACTGCTGAGGCGGACCAGCTCGCCCCCCTCAGGGAGGTCTGAGGGGAGCTCCCACACCTTTAAGGTACAGTCGTGGCTGCCTGACACGATGAAACTGTTCTGTAACCTGAGGTAAAATATAGACAGTTTTATTAATATAATATTATAGACACCGCCCCATATAAGCCACAGAGGGGGTTCTGAGAATCTCTAATTTGGTTCTGTAGTAAACATATAAAAGCTCGCGTATGAGCCACAACCTGAATTGTGATAAGCCAATCTGGCTACCTGACTTGCGTGCTAGCCACATCCTGTACACAACGTTTTACTGTAGACACCTTCCCCTGACCCCAACCCCCGCCACGACACGATGAAGGTACTCTGTAACCTGAGCGGGAAACCAGCATAGAAAACCTCATTTTGGGCATTGAAATGAAGGTATATCGAAAAATATTGCCAATCAGAAAGACATGATGTTGACTTTTCACTGGTGAACATATGCTTTTAACAAAAATATATTTCTCTTTTTTTCCCCCTATAAATCTCGCCCCCCCCCCTGTTGTTTACATGCGAGATAAATCTCATAAAACAAGGGTTTTGATGATAATCTCTGTATAAATCTATTTCTTCCAAGAATTCTTCTGCTAGGGTCTGTAGATCTATATAATTTTCAGACTACCTGTGCAGGCTTGTAGAATTTGTCAAAGCAAGGATGTAAAAGATATCTCTATGGTTTGGATTATACGGGAAAATTTACAGTACCGTAAAACCTTGCGTATAAGCCGCGGCTAGTACGCGAATCAGATCGGCGGTGCGGCTTATAGCATCGGCCCAGGGTCAGGGTGCGGCTTATACGCGAGTTTTTGCTACTATGGCACAGTACTAAAAGTCACCATAATCAGATCCCTGGTGCGGCTTATAGGATCGCTCCAAAGTCGGGGTGCGGCTTATACGCGAGTTAGGCTTATACGTGAGGTTTTACGGTACTTCGAAAACTTGGAATTTGGACAGCAGACGGGTGTACATACCTTGAGAAGGAGACTGAGTTGACGGCGTGGGTGTGACCGCTGCCGATGGCCACACAGCTGACGGTGTGGGAGTCTGTCTCCAGCCTCCACACACGCACCGTGTTGTCCTGGTAACATCAACAAACAGGCCGTCAAAGGGTGAAAAGTATTTCTACTTACCGTAAAACCCCGCCTTTAAGACGGATTTATTTTGGTATTTATTTTTCCTACAAGACGGATTTTTATCTCAAAATAGGGGGTCGTCTTAAAGGTGGGTTTTATTATATAGTATCAAAGAGAAAAGCATTTTAAAGTATTTTTCCTACAAGACGAATTTTTATCTCAAAGTAGGGGGTCGTCTTAAAGGCGGGGTTTTACGGGAAGTGTTTTTACCATTGGGATATCTCGAAATCTCTCAATTTAAGAGGAAGCTATACCTTATTCGACGTAATAAGTGCACAGTATGCTTTAAAAAATATTTTAAACTATAAATACAAAAACAAAATTTAATTCTATTGAGTGATGAAAAACAAGTTATTTTTTAGTCGCCTTAGAATAGAAAATGCGGTTTTACAATAAGTGGAACACAGTGATATTAGAAAAATTGAAATTTCTTTCATCCTTGTATTACAGAAAAAGGCGTTTTCAGATACATTCAACCAGGTTCAAACTACCCGGTATAATTACTGGGATAAAAACCTCCCTTATAAGCCGACCCCAGCACTTTGACAAAAGGCCAAATTTTTAAAGCCTTAAATCCTAAATTTTGGTTGGGTTTCATGGTATATAAAAATGTGTAATGTAACGGTCACGGAAAAGTCATCTGGAGAAAGCAAGACTCAAACCCACGACCTTCAGATCCATGAACTCTCTGCTCTACCACTGAGCTACTTCCCCTTCTAACAACTTGACCGCGCCATATGTTACTGGGTCGGTTCGGTGCACGGAAGGGGATGGTGCCAGGAATCACATCCCTTACAATGGTATATAAAATAAGTGTATATTAGGCCACTCAAAAAAAGAAAATGGTTTCTCATCACCGCGCGCATCATAAAAATGAGCTTTTGAGGAAAACTTTTTTTTTACTGCTAATTTTTGATGAAAAATATGATAAAAATGGACAAATATTAGGATATTTGGTATCAAATTAAAGCTAATACTGCCAGTAATGCAGTAGGATAGAAATAACTTACATTTTCCCTACTTTTAAAGATCCCAAATTTTTAACTTTTAAAATGTGAATTTTGGTCACGGAAAACATATATCATCTCATACATTTTAACCCGCGAGTAAAAAAAAAAGAAAAAAAGAAAAAAAAGCCTTCCTCGTCAGATTTTTCAGACCTTGGTGATGAGAAACCACTTTTTTTTTTGAGTGGCCTTACCTTGGAGCCGGTGGCAAACATGTCCCCAGCCTTGTTGACGGAGACGCAGAGGACGATGTCGGTGTGACCTCGCAGTACCTGACAACTCCACGAGCTGACCTCAAACACCTTCACTAGGGGGCTGTTGGTGGCCACCACGAGGTGGGTGCCCTCCCTACCCGCCAGCTGCATGTCCAGTACGTCGTCATTGTACCCCACAAACTGTGCGAATAAAGGTTAACATGGCAGGTTGCAGAGTTATAATTCATCTCCTAATATAAAAAACATTTTTCTAATTTTAAGGATGAAAGCAGCCAAGCTCAAAAAATACTTTCAAATTGAGGCCCCCGAATAAAGGTCCTCTAAAGTTAAGTACAGGTCTCCGTGATATATTAAAAAAAATTGAAATCAGGGAAAAACTTACAGACTTTCATCCCTGAATTTTTTTAAATATGACTTTTTTTTTTGATTTACTACTAAAAATCTGCTTTTTTTTCTCTAAAAAGAAAACGGTGAAAAACGTGACCTACTAGCCTTACTTATTTTGGGACATGTAAATAGAACACAATTTTTTTCTTTCTATTTTTTTGTGCTCTTTTTTTAATACAAGTCTAACACTTACATGTTTCTGTGGAGAGAAGTTGTCTAGGCTGGTGAGACAGATGTTGTGGTCGTCGGTGACTACGGAGAGGGTGTCGGTGGCCACGTTGAGTTGTACCGAGGTGATTGCAGCCCGCCCTGCCGCCTCCTCCTCCGCCCCGACCGGGTACACGCACTGACTGGTGGACGCATTCCACACACGCAGCACGCCTACAGACACACAACATAGTATCAGTTATACTATAGACATGAAAAGGCTTAATATAAAACCTCTCTAAGGCCAAAAAGGTAACATGGGAAGAAAGACTAGGGTCGGTAGGTCGGATATTTATTTTATTTTATTTTATTTTATTTTTCAACATTAAAGTACTAGCCATTCTCCGTGCCAAAAAATGACCCAAAAAGTGTAAAAATATGAAAATTTCTTGAAAATTGCACAAAAAACATAGGGTCAGCCCTGTTTTGCTAGGGTCGGTCGGGTGACCTGAAACAAACCTTTTTTTAAATATGAAACCTCCCTTATAAGCCGATCCCCCCCCCCCCCCCCCCCCCCACTTTGAGAGAATATTATAAGCCAAATTTGGGCCCATTTAAAACTGGTTTTAACTATAACTTACTTAAACTTCCCTTATAAGCCGACCCCCCTCTTTGAGACAACTGCTTTTAGCCAAATCAGGCCTGAACCACCCCCCCCCCACCCCAAAAAAATAATCTTTAGCTTATTAGAGCGATTTTACGGTACACAAAGGGAATACAGATGTGAGTAGATGCAACTGGTGGCTGCATTGGACACCCGCAGTACACCTACAGATACACAAGTACAGCGTTATAGTGCTTTAAAGACCAACACTATATGGGTACACCTATGCTGGTGGCAATAACCGTTGCTTTAAGGCAACATGCTATCCTTAAAGGTTTAATGCATCAGCGTTGCCGGAATCACGCCGGCACGCCGGCTTTTGCCGGTGTAGAATCTTAATGGCCGGCGTAGGGCCTTAGGACCCAGGCCAGAATGGCCTGCCATAATCTCAGCTCCCTAATGGTGAAAGAATTTTTCAAAACGGCCCATTAGAAGCGAAGATAGGGCCATATTTGAAAATTGTTTTACATTTAAAAAGAAAATTCAATTTCTTAAACTAGTTATTATGAAGTTTATAATGGTATCTTGAAACATCAAAATTCATATGGCCCGCGTGAGAAGGAAATGGCCTGGGTAAGATGCCTAGACGCAGGCCATGTCGGCCTGTGTTGAGAAAAGGTTTTTGGCAACACTGTGCATATAAATCGGAAAGTTACTTGCCGGTGCTGCATTGGTGCATCACATATCATAACAATAAATAAAATTGACAGCATGTGAGTTTGTCTTATACGATGGTCTATGAAGCGACAGATCATATGTTTTTAGGAAAAATCATCGAAGAAATCAATTTATTTTCTTTAAATAAAATTTTACTCACCCTTACTGCCGCCGGTTACAAAGTGAGGGTCTGTCTCGTTGACGTTCTGTTCTGGGAAGGCCCGACCGTGGGGCAGGAGCACGAGTGCCTCCACCGCCTGGAAAAACAACACATTTTTTCATTTAAGAAAATAAAGCTAAATTGCTTCATGAACTAATACATGGGACATAATGAATATATGGATATGATGGCATCTCGATGCGATTATCAACATTGCAATATTGCCAATATTTATTGAACACTTGTGTCTATAACCCCCGCACTGGGTCTAATAATAGTTACTTTAGTACTGTAGTATACTTCAAATTCATGTTCTGATTCATGTTTAGTGGCTTGTATGCGAATCAGAACTAGCTTTAATTTGATACAAAAGATACCTATATGGGGGTGCAGCTTTATATATACGAGAGTTTTTGGAATTTAATATACATCCGAAATAGCAATGATCAAACCCCAGATTTGGCTTATAGAATTTTCCTAATTATGTGAGACATTACGGTATCCCACTGGTTTTAAGGTAAATACAGTGCTCATCGCTAGCCTCCTACCTCATAGACGGGTATGGTGCGTAGTTTCTGCATCTTGTCCAGGCACCACACGATGACCACGTTGTCGCGGCCGGCCGTGTAGAGCCGGTCACCGTCGGGGGAGAACTGGACGCCCTGTACGGCGCTGTAGTGACCCTCCAGGGCAGCCACGCAGGAGGAGGTCTGCAGGTCCCACACACGGACCTTGTAGTCATCACCGGCACTCACCAACTGGAGGCGGGAGGCGTCCGGGTGGAACGCCACAACACTGTGGGAGTACAGAGTAATATTACATTATTTTACATTATATAATGTTATATTACATTATATAACATGGTGAATACAGCAGGAGATCTGCAGGTCCCATACACGGACCTTGTAGTCGTCACCGGCACTCACCAACTGGAGGCGGGAGGCGTCAGGGTGGAACGCCACAACACTGTGGGGGGACAGAGTAATATATTACATTATATTGTATATATACGTAATTTTACATCATATTAATGTTAATATCACGTTCTATAACATAATATGGCGTTATATTAGATTATATATTACATAATATAATGTTATATTCCACTATATTACATTCCCATGATGATGCCAATTCGGCACAATTGAGCCTTCCCATGATGATGCCAATTCGGCAGAATAGCTCTTAGCCAATCGGAGATGACCTTCTATTCGGCCATGCAGTGACGTGACGTCTGATTGGCTTAGAGTCAAAATGGCAAATGACAATTTCAAAAGATTTTCGATAGCCCTCAAACTTTTTAGAATATCCATGGGTTAAATTACAGTCTATATTTGACAATGGTATCAATATATAGAAGTAGATTTGAGCTAAGCACAGCATAAATTTGTTGTTTCAAAACTGAATATCTCATTTAGAAAATTGATCATTTCTGACCATATTGCTGTAGCATTCACTTGCTCTCGAACTGTCCCCTCTACGATCTAACACTGACCTGACCCCGGAGTGCCATATGATGACGTCATACACTGTCCTGACCCCTGAATTCCCCATGATGACGTCATGCTGACCTGATGACCCCACAGTGCCCCATGATGACGTCATATGCCCCATGATGACGTCATGACTCACCTGATGACCCCACAGTGCCCCATGATGACGTCATATGCCCCATGATGACGTCATGACTCACCTGATGACCCCGGAGTGACCCATGATGACGTCATATGCCCCATGATGACGTCATGACTCACCTGATGACCCCACAGTGCCCCATGATGACGTCATATGCCCCATGATGACGTCATGACTCACCTGATGACCCCACAGTGCCCCATGATGACGTCATGACTCACCTGATGACCCCACAGTGCCCCATGATGACGTCATATGCCCCATGATGACGTCATAACTCACCTGATGACCCCTGAGTGCCCCAGCAGGTTGTGGGTACAGTATTGTTTGATGACGTCATACACCTTGATGGAGGCGTCAGCCCCCCCGGCAGCCAGCAGGGTCGACGTGGCGTCAAACGTCATACACGAGATGGGGCCCGAGTGAGTCGCCTGGAGGAAGGAGCCATTGTATCAACACTACATTTAGGACAATAACATGATAACCATCATAGATACGTCACTTTAATGATAAATTTGTTGCGTCTATATAGTCTATATAGATATATAGGCCTACTCTAAAACCCCTCTTTTGAGACCCAACCATCAAGACAACCCCCCTACTCTGAAAGACAATTTTATCTACTGTAAAACCTCTCTGATAAGCCGACCTCCCTAATAAGCCGACCCCCTCGTTTGACGCACATTTATAAGCCGAATTTGGGCCCATCTAAATATGGTTAAACTATAATTCACTTGATTAAAAAGTTCCTTTTAAGCTGACCCCTCATTTTGGGAAAATGCTATTCGGTGTCCAGCAAGTTTTGGCAAAGACTAGGCTAATTAAATAATGCCCAGCCCCTGTGTGTTGCGACGATGTACCTTCCACGTCCGTGTGAGCGTCTTGTCCCTCCAGTTCCACTGCTTCAACAGAAGGTTGCGACTCGCGACAACCAGAATCTGTAAATGATACCACAATGTGAGGCACACTATTATCATCTTTCAGCGTGGCTGATATTAATGGTCCATTTTTGATTAATTTTTAAAATCTGCAAAGTCTGTGAAAAATTGTGCTCCTATTGGCCATAGATGGCATTGTATTGTTCTCTATCATCCAAATGTGCTATTGTACTAACATTTAGAACACATCAAATTAGGATTTAAAATATGAAAAAAATCGGACAATGTCCCGTTAAATTGAGCATACAACTGGGAATTAGCTGAATTATAAGCTAAATTCTAGGGAATAATGCTTACTAAATCAAGTGGGACAGGATATATGGCCATATTGGACATTCTGGTTCATTTTTAGCCAAATTAATTTTTTAGCTCAAATCATTGGACCATGCCACTTTATCTATTTTAATACAGAGGTGTCAAGAAGTAAACAGGAATCCCTGCTAAAGCTGTATGATGTGTGTACGACATTAAAGTTTAACGTACCTCGTCGTCCGGACTGAGTGAGAAGGAGGTCACCTCGTCGTCATCCTCCTGCAGAGAAACACACGGCCGTTAGTCATGGAGCTACTGTAAACATACTTTATTTCGCGCTGTCGGAGCTGCCAACCCCAAATCCTTTAAATCCGTAATTTTGGAGCCAGAAAATCATAATATTCGTAATTCACCCGTCCATAATTCGTAATTGAATTCGTAATGCTAATTATAATGAAATTCCCATGAAAAAAAACTTACTTTTAGGACGTTGTTACACAAATTCTTCCATCATATTGAAAAAAGGTCTTTTAAAATATATTTCCACATTATAATTAATTGTTTTATAATCACAAGACTTTCCTAGGTTCAGATTTCTCTCATGCCTTTATAAGTTATAGAGCTGATTCACAAATGAGGACACTCAATTTAGTCGTTTTTTTAGTAACAAGCACTCATTGTCTCCACTTTTTTTTAATTTCTTATATAAATGTACAGCCCTCCCCTTGAAACCTCAAAATTCGTAATTTGAAGAGGGCAATTGGTAATTTCGTAATCAGGCTCTAAAAATGGCTCAAATTTGTAATATTACAAAAAAATTCGTATTAGTTGGCAGCTCTGCGCTGTACATATTTTCGCGATTTTCGCAGATTTTAAAATCGCGAAAATATGTACAGAGCGAAAATTTATCCCATATAGTCATGCAACTACTATACTGCAAAATCTGTGAATTTTAATACACGTAAAAGAGCATTTTGTTGTCAATTCGCGAAAATATACATGAGCGGAAATATATACTTTTACAGTATATATTTTATAGGGGCTGGGCTTGGTGGGGGGTGGATATAGCGTGGGAGGGGCAGGCATAATGAAAAACAGGCCAAAACTTGATGCGCCTCCATGCTTTGGCGGCTGGCTTTAAAAACGAAACAAACTCCAACATTAGTTAACATTAGATCCATTTAATTGTTCGTGACCACGTGTACTTCCACTGGCATATGCTTCGCTTCCTTTGAGGTGGGGGGGGGGGACTGAGTTTCTGTTAAACACTTTTGTATCCGAAAACCAATTTGGCCTCAGTAAACTTATGGGTACGCAGCATTTAGATTTGGATTTGTGTACTGACCCATATATAAATCTAGGTCACTCTAGTTCTTCTTCAACATTGATTTTGGTTGCATTTGATACAATCATGGCGATACCGCCAATTAGGCCACTCAAAAAAAAATTGGTTTCTCATCACCAATGACTGAAAAATCTGACGAGGGAGTTTATATTTATTTTAATACGCTTTTTAAATACGTTTTTGGTAACTGAAATTTCCATCTTAGTAGTTAAGAAATTATTGATCTTTCAAAGTGGGAAAGTGTAGTTCATTTCTATTCCACTGCATTGCTGTCAGTATAAGCTTTAATTTGATACCAAATAATAAGTTAATATTTGTCCATTTATATCATGTTTTTCAAAAAAAAGAAAAAAAGGTTTTCCTCAAAACCTGACTTTTATGATGCACGCGGTAATGAGAACCATTTTATTTTTCAAGTGGCCTAATAATAACATTCTTACCGATCCGATGGCGAATGCAGGTTTGCCCGCATACACGTCCAGGCACTCGACGGTATGTCCGCACTGACAGAACAAATGGTCTCCATCCTTCGATATCTGAAATAGTCAAGGTTCATTTCATTAGTCTTCTTAAAAATGTTACTGGTTCTACTATAGGCGGGCAGACAGGGCATGTTGATCCCATAGACATCAATGCTAACCAGAACGAGGCTGGGCATGATTAATCCTGGTTTAATGGCCCAGGGATAATACCCTGGACATGTGAGATGTCGTTGACACGCGATGTGACTGTATGTGACTGCAATGAGACTTAATAGATTGCATGGGAGGTGGGGCTGCTTCGCAGCCTTGCCACCATGCCCTCGGGCAGGGCCTAATTCTGGGACAATGCCCTCGTGATCAGGTCGATTTGTTTTCTCTCAATTTTTACTTTCCTTTGTTTGAAAAAAATAAAATTCTAGTAGAAAAAAACACAAAATGTCATGAATTGTTTTTTTTATTAAAAAATTGTTTCGATTTAGGGTTTGAATTAGGGTTGGCTCCCAAAACGTAAGGTTGGTCAGGATAACTGAGCACAAACTTCTTTTTTTTGGGGTCTCATATCCTTCTGGCACTTGATACCCCATAGGCATAGGGTCCTGCTTAGGCCTAAAAAAAAAAGTTGTGTTCCGGTAACATGGCGAAAAATAAATAGGGTCAGTAGGTCGCTTCTTTTTTTTTCTTTCCTTTCTTAACATTTTTTTTTGTTAAAAAAGGCAATTTTAGTAGTGAAATCGCCCAAAATGTCCTAAATTTCCTCAAAAATTAAAATAAGGATCGCCCCTAAAACGTAGGGTCGGTCGGGATACCGCAACACAACCATTTTTTTTTAGGCCTTATACAGAGTACATCCTTACCTGAACAACACCTCCCGTGTAGAACGCCTTGTACTTGTCTTCCACCGAGAAACTAGAAACAAAACACAATTCATTACTCCCGTAAGACCTTGCCTGTGAGTCGACTTCACCTAAAGCTTAGAGAGTGTTCATTTATTAATTACAGGGGTGTGTGGTGATATGTTTTAGCCGCCCCCCTCCCCCCTCGAGAGCGTGTGAAACGTTTTGTGCCCTCCCATCTCGCCGAAGGCGTCGAAAAATGTTCACCTCCCCCCCCTTTTGAACTATAGTAACACACTTTTTTTTTGCTAAAAAGGGGCTTCAATTTTTACGCGCCCCCTCAAGAAGGCTCAGAATTTTTCAAGCCGCCCCCCTCAGGAGGGGTCGGAAATTTTTATGCCCCCCTGCAACTAATAAATGAACACTCCCTTACATACTAAAATTTATTGTTCGATGAAAAAGAATCGGCTCATATCACAGAATAATTTGAACTTTTGGTAAAGCTCTTTTATAAGCCGGACCATTTTACAAAATTCTCCCTTTTTCAGGACGAAAATTGATGCACGCCCAGGCCCTTTCAAGCATAGTAACGCCTGGGATTTTTGGCTCAATATAGGCTCAGTTTAAATCTTTTAGATCGCCCCCCTCCCAAAGAGGGGTTGACATTTTTGCACCCCCCCCCCTCGTCAAGGGGTCGAAATTTCCCCCCCCCCCCCTACTCAACTCCCCCCCCCCCCCCCTCCCCCGTTGTTAAGAAATGATCATTCCCTAAGGCTTAGGCTTAGCCTATGCCTAAGGGAGTGATCATAACTTGAGGCTTAGGTGTACAATAACGTGCTAGTTGCAACCCCCCCCCCCCACAAAAATGATCACTCCCTAAGGCTTAGGCTTAGCCTATGCCTAAGGGAGTGATCATAACTTAAGGCTTAGGTGTACAATAACGTGCTAGTTGCACCCCCCCCCCCCCCCACAGAAAAAAAAATCCAATAAATACGAACTTAATCCCTCGAAATAGTATAGGACTACCCCTAGCCTAGGCTGATATTACCAGTGGTCGTGAGATAGTGACTATTTGAATGGTGTACCCCTCACTGCCTCAGGCTCAGACTCAGATGCCGGGGGGGGGGGGGGGGGGGGGGGGGGGGGGGGGGGGTGGTAGCACTGACTCAGTCAGTGACTGGTCTGGTATGGGACAGCTTGAGCTAGCCTTCAGCTTATCAGTTACGGTATCTACCTGGGTACCTTGTTAAAATTCCAATCATTGAATCATTTATGAAAACATGTTTGATGTTAAACAGCCAGGTGGAGGTGGGATTTAGTTGGACGTGCCCAAAACTAATGATCACTAGATTTTGACAGGTGCTCCCTTAGTAGCCTTGGTCGACATCGGTGACTAGGTAACTAATATGACACACGCCTAGTTCCCAACCGTTTGACTCTCGGTGACTCGCGGCCAGTGGCACAGCCTCGGGCTCTCCAGGCCCATTGCAGCCGTCAGGCTGTAATGGGCCTGGACAATTTTGTATCTGGGGCATTTCACGGTATTTGGGACACATAGGGCCAAAAATTATTTCATTCACAAGGCACTATTCTTTATATATTATTGTTCCTCACATATTGAATTTTCATAAAAAGTAATGGTTTGACCAGGTTGATAAATTGACGATAGCGATATCGGGCATCGCTTAAAATGAACCCAGAATTTGTGTGACGGACGGGACATTTGTTATTTGGTCCCTTATCAGAAATTACTTACTGCTGTTTATATTTCTCTACTTTATGATCATCAGTATGGACATCCCTAACATTTGAACACTTTTTAAAGTAATATTATTGATAGATTTGTAAGAATCTTGCATAATGTGTCCCTTCTGTCCCGTCTGTCCCTTTTTTTTCTGAAAAGTTACCCTTACAAAAAATATATTTGTTCAATACTTTCCTTACTCAGTTTTCTCTGTTACCTTGTCAAGCTCTTTCATATGATATAATTTTTATTTTGGTGAATTGTCTGGAAATTTGTCAAAATGACCATCAATGACCATCGTGACGGACGGGACAAGACAGAATAAAAATCAGTAATTGGTGGAATACTCTTACAGAATAGCTTTAAAGTAAGCCTATCTTTACTCAGATGGTGTGCCACACTGGAACCAATATGATATCACATCCATTGGGTGATTATTTTGTGGAAAAAATGATAATATCCAATGAAAACCAAAAATCTGTGACTTCCGGGCCTGTCCCGTCCGTCACACTGCTCCAATCCCACAAATTGTCAAAAAATGTTGTTAAATATCATTCATTTCCAAATCAATATGTTTATACTGACCCAAATATACAATATATGTAGACAAATCAAAGAATTCATCACTTTAGCTCATAAAAATGTTGAAATCCCATTGTGACGGACGGGACATAAGCAGATAAGCCCAAGAAAAAATCTTAAAACAGTTGAAAATTGTCCATATTGTGTTCATTTCGGGGTTTTCTTTGGCCATATAGTATAGATGATGATGGGGCATATGAATTAACTTCTTAATTTGGTTTTATGCTATCCAAATACTTTTTGAGCAATATTATTGGAAATTTTGACGATTTTTTTCCATATATCTTGTCTATGGATTATACTTCCTATGAAAATATAGATAAATTGACGAAATCTTTGGTGAAATGTATTCATCTAAACCCCATAAGTTGCAGAAATGCAATTATACCCTCTGTTGTCAGCTGTTAATTTTGATAAGTGGTCTTAAAATGTAGTGGACAAACCTGTCCCGTCCGTCACGCAGGCCCTGTCCCATCCGTCACGCACACATTTATACCAGTATCCAAATAGATATTCAAGATATACTTTCCAGCAAATGATTAACTTGAAGGTCAAACTCTTAGTGACCTATTGTATTTGTATCTTAAGCATTTACTCTGTAAAATTCACAGACTTTTAGCAAAACATAAACCCTTCCAAAAGTCATGTCCACATTGTGTCCCGTCCGTCACGCTCCTTTAAATACTCACAGATCCTGTTCTAGACATGCTAGGTACATATATTTTACACAGAAATGTAGGTATTGTCCCTCTCTACATGCCTATTTCATAGCTCTAGTCATCCCATAAATACCCTGCCCCTTAGAAGGCAAAAACCTCTCTGATTTGTCCCGTCCGTCACAAACAGAATACTGTGAAATGCCCCATCTAATAACTGTGACCTACTTAGAAAATGATCGAGGATCCTGGATCATTTCTTGATGAGATAGCTCAACCACTGATTGGTTAGCAATGGTCACATGATTATGAATGACATATATGTGGTGTGTATGGCCTCATGGGTTCGAATCCCACCTTCGGCAAAACATAGGTTCGTTTTTTTACATTCTTTATTTGGCCTTTTTGAAGCATAAATACGCCTATACTGCCATAGTAATATAACATATTACATATTTGGATAGGGACAATAGTGTACTAGAGGTGCATTATACAGATATCAAAAGTCCTACCAATTGTGCCAAGGTGGGACTCGAACCCATGATGTTCAGATTGCTAATATCCAGTACAAGTCAGTACATAAGTACTCTCCCAGACTGTATACCGTATTCGACGTAATAAGCGCCCTCCCCCTAATAAGCGCCCCCCCCCCTTTTTTTCAGATTTCCCCCTGAATTTTTTATGTGTTTCTCCAATTATGTTACTGATTTTCTCGCCTGTGTGTAGCATGGAGCACTTCACAGCTGTACAGGTGTTAATTATATAAGGCCAAGCCAGGTGTGAAGTAATAAGGGTGTAAGAAGCCTTCTAGATGCCACTGAGGTCTGTATATGACAGCCATGGGGGGCGTTTATTAGAATGAATATTAGAGGCTGTTTTTTTCACCTAAAATAATATTTTAAGCGCCCAGGGCGCTTATTACGTCGAATACGGTACATACAGTCGGGGCCCGAGACTGCCAGTGGCACTGCTAGTGTTAAAGGCGCACTGAGCTCAGGACCTAGCCCTGCCGAGTTTTGTACGCAAATGACGTCGTGGGTTCAGTGCGCCTTTAAACCTCGGCATAGTGCCATTTGCTGGTATTATCGCTCACCGGGCACGCTGTCAACATGGCCCCCGCACGCTTTACGCTTACTATTGACTCACATGGCTCCAGTAACGTGAACAGAAACTTACTTGGCTTTTAGTTGTGGGGCTGCCATGTCGATCTATAGTAGAGTACTTCCAAATTCTTTAACAAAATACCACAGCGACTGCAATCACATGTTTTGCTCCATGGCCGCATGTACACACAATCCTACTACGTCATCAAGTTCTGTTGGGCGCGTTCGGGAGCTTGTCAATCTGCACCGTGGTCAAAGATTATAGGATAAGTAGTTGTTCCTCTCTGCCGTGGTCACTGTCGTTCATGGAGCCTATCTCAGTATGACCACTTCTGATCTCATTTCCATCTTAACAAATCTATATGTAAGATAACAATCATGAATGAGTTTAAGACAAGTATCTAAATCAGCCCTCTGCCGTAGAAAAAAACTTTGGAAGAGTTCGATTTAGAACCGCAGTCAGCATTCAACTACTTTCCCGCTTTCATTTGTTATGACATTTTCTATAGTTTATCCATAGACATACAAGATAAGATGAGAAAGGCGTAATTATCTATCATACTTCCAAAAATGCTAGCAACATGGTTCAAACAGTTCTGAAATGCCCTAGTCTAAGCCAGGTCCCTGAATGTATTTCTATGCCTTCAATTTATTTCAGAATTCTCAAATTTGGTCGCTGACAATATTCAGATTTCTCCAAAATAAAACCAACCAACATTAACTAATCTTGTTCAAATCAAATCCAAGTGCACATAGACATAAAACAGGCATTCTGGGGATTCTATAGATGTTTTTATGTTTCCAATATGTTTAGAATTGACTAAATAGGACATGATTTAACCTAATTGGGCACAAACTGTGGTGCCGCCCTAGTGTGTAATTTTGGCACTAATCTATACGTGCCTGCACCGCTGCCACCTAGCGGACTGGTGGTGACACTAGAGAAAATAGTGAGGCAATGCTGTAGCCCACAGACCCATTGTCACATATCTAGGCCAAATAAAAAAAAAGTTTTGTTTCAGGTAACATGGGATGAAACTCTCGGGTCGGAAGGTCGGATTTTTTTTTTTTAATTTTTTTAAATTTTTACATAACCCTAAAATTGACCCAAAAAAGTATGAAAATGGGAAGATTTTTTTCAAAACTTTTGAAAACCTAAAATTTATACCCAAAAAGTGTAAAAATATAAAAATTTCTTCAAAATTGCATAAAAAAAACGTAGGGTCGGCCCTGATTACATAGGGTCGGTCGGGTGACCTGAAACAAACCTCTTTTTTTTTTTGGCCCTAGTGTATTAATGTCTATGGTTTACCAAATATGTTTATTGACACATGTGTCTATGTACCACGGGGGGGGGGGGGGCGAGGGCAGGCACACAGGCAACATTTTCCAATCCCTCTTGAGGGGGAGGGGGCATAAAAAATTCAGCCCCTTTTAAGCAAAAAAGCCGGCGTGTTACTAAAGTTCAATGGGGGTGGGGGGGGGGGACAATTTTTCAGCACCTTCAGCGAGGGGAGGCATAAAAGGTTCTATGCGCTCTTGAGGGGCCGGGGGCGTAAACATTTTCGTACCTCCACACGAAATCTCACCACCCCCCCTGTAATTAATAATGAACACTCCCCTGATAGGGTAAATTGCTGTAATATGAGCACAATAAGGGGCCATTCAAATATTACATAACACAATTTTGGCCACTATTTGACCCCCCCCCCCCCTTGTAACACATTGTAACAAAATGCCAGACCCCCCCCCCCCCCCCCCCTGCATAATTACGTAGCACAGGCCTGTACCCCCCCCCCCCCCCCCCCCCCACTCCCCTTCCATCATTTTATGAATCGTATTAGATCCACGCACAGGTCTATGTGGGGCAGCAGGCCTATGTGAATTACTTTGTTCACTTTGTTATTTCTAAACCTTTAAAATTCTGTTATTTCAATCAACATATATGCTGCAAACTCCCCGGAAATTCTGTCGTATGACTAACCGGTTGAACTAAACTTCATTTGTGACTGTTGCTAATCTAATGAGAAAAAATATGTATACTGTATCTGTAGCACATGTAGATTATCATGTACAATGCTCTGATATTGGGCACAGAGCCTCCAGTCTTTGCGAAAACATTTTCATCCCACTGGACATTCTGTCCTGCAAATTTTCAATGTTGCGGGACCGGCTACATTTTTGAAGGACCAGATAACCATATATCTGACAATTTATGCATTTTAAGTATAAAATAGTTTTGTCCATTGAAAAAACATTTCATTTATAATTATCTATGGCTACATCAGGATAAATACATAGTTTTATACAGTATATTGACAAGCATATTTCAGGTTTAGAAACCCAATTAAGTCATTTTAGTTCAGAAAAGCCAAACAAGTTACTGGACATTCGGTCCTGCTCCACTTGTCAATGTGCTGGACCGGTAGGATTTTAGAAGGACATTGCCACTGTCTTGCATGTTTTCGCAAAGACTGCAGAGCAAGCTATACCAGCATAATTCTAGGGAGAAGGATCTTGTGTAGACATTTATGAATATTGCTACTGATCTAGAATGCCTAAAAATATGATGGGTTGGAGTAAAACATGATGCAGATCAGGCTTTTCTGCTTTCCAAAAGCAGTCTTGTGAATTGGTCAACAATGCATGTGTACATATTAATCTAAATATATTTATATGCTTATATGATACTGAAATTGTATTATTATTCAATCGTAAACTCATTCCACTTCAATTGGTTCATTATGTTCTGCGCTGGATTAGTCAACAAGTTATGTGTCCAAAACACCCTGGGCAATTAAACTTTATATATGAGTATATGAAACTGGAATTGTATCATTGACTAATAATCTTAAGTTCAATCCACTTGATTAAGGGGTATTTCTCTTGCTAGAATTAAAGGTTGAGGTTTAGAGGTAGTTTTCTGATTAATGAAATATGGTGGCTTGCCAAGTTGCCTGTTGCTTGATTTGTTTGCCCAGTATGTAACAGTTTTATCATTAATGGTGAATAAATAGTGTCTAAGAATATAATCACTTGTTTGTTTATCATTCTATAGAGGCATTGAATACAAATCTAATGCTCATTATTTTCTGTTCTTGAAGAGTAACCAATCATTTTTAATACCTGCATTGGTTTCCTGTTTGAAAATTTAAACTGTATATTGATAAATATTAGGACAGATGCTGATATAGGTAGCCAATACCTACTTTGCAAATGTTGCCACATCTTCACAGGTAGTTTGTCATAGATATCCATTTGAAATGACAACATGCACTTTTTCAGGGACCATCCAGTATCTTCCTTTTTATTCTCCTATGGACACTATCATAAAGGGAACTATGATAGAAATTGACTATTTCTGCTGACCTTGCACTTGATATGCTATGTTTGCTAAGTCAAATTATTGATATCCATTTAAGTCTGGTGACAAGGATGCACCTTACTTATACACTTCATGTAGCAGGTATTTACTATAAGTTAACAGTCATATTGACCCTACCTCCCAGAGCCTAACCCCCTAAGGGCTGCATGGTGCTTTAATGCTTTTTGTCATAATGATTTATTCATATGTCATGCCGACCATTTTGTTATGCAGCAACCCCGTATGGTCAGCATTATGCTTGAAGACAGCTCTGATAGGATACTTGCCAGGGTTATGGAGTTCCATCACAAATTAGAAAATTATTGTACATACAGTGGTGTGTAAAATGTGGCCCCGATAGAGGAGACCTGCACTGATCCAATGCAAAATGCAGAATGATAAAACATATACAGGGTCATATGATTGAGAACCTTTAGAAGATTGAAATTTCCTTATTATTTTACCCTATACCAGCTGCCTGCCGGGGCCACCAGGCCCGTGGCACCTGTATACTGAGTGTATTACTGGGGCATGGGGCACACTGAGTAATCACCCTGCGTGCAGCCACCAGGCCTGGTAGAGGAAGACACAGGATATTATGGTGTCAGTTTGCAAGTAACTATAATGACTCTATATGTGCAAATTCTCTTATATCTAAGCTTGAGGCCTGGGCCGGACCCAGCAGGGAGGGCATTGATCTAAGGTAGGAAATATTTACACACCTTCATAGTCTTGTGCTACATTTAGTCCCATTAGCAGTATTAAGTTAAGCCTTCCAATGCGTCCCTACTGTTAGCACTTGCCACTGACCTTTGACTAGCTGTATGTAATCATCAATTATTCACCCCCAACTGCTAACAGAGTAAATAATGCTAGGATATATTCAATAATATGAGACGACTTGGCAGGCACGACTTTCTCAGTTAACTAGGAGATGCTGAGGGGCATGGAGGTAGACTGAGTAGTTCCCCCTTAGTGGGCAGCATCAGGATGTGCGGCTATCTACTTGTGTTGTGGATATCACTCTGCCTTGTCAGTGCAGTGAGGGGTAAGTATGGGCTAGCTGAATTGCATTATATAACTGTTATAATCTAACAAGAAATAATATGTTACTAGATACAATCTCAGGAAACTATAGAAACCCCTTGGAAATTGCTCCAGATCTTTCTATATATATAGATAGGACAGAAAATAAATACAAACGAGATTTATCGCCCCTTACTAGAGTAAGAGCACTCCAACTGGTGGGACTTTTTACAGAGATCCTAGACGCCATTTCAACCTAAAACAAGGCATCAAGATGTTTTTCATGACAATGATTATTACTAAGGATCCTATATGTAATTAGCACATTATATCTCACCAGGGTTGAAATTATTGAGTTAGGCCAAAAAATGAAGGTTTGTTTCATGTAACATGGCAAGAAAATGTAGGGTTGGTAGGTCGGATTTTTTTTTTTTTACTTTATTTTTTTAACATGAAAGTACTACCCGGCCTCTCTGAAGACCCAAAAATTGACCCAAAAAGGATGAAAACAAGGAAATTTCTTTAAAATTGCATAAAAAACGTAGGGTCGGCCCTGTTTTGATAGGATCAGTCGGGTGACCTGAAACAAACCTTTTTCTTTTGGCCTTAGGTATTGGGGACTTGCTTGAAAATTGCAAGATAATCCCTTCAATAAAAAGAACCAAACCATAGATTATTCACCAAAGTATGTCAGAACATGGTTATATATGATAGGTGTGTGGTGGTTCGTGGTTATTCTAGGCTAAGGAACAACGATCACGGCAGTTTCCAGGTGCGAGAATATCAGTCTTTATTCATAAGAACAACTCCAGTTCCTTTACTAGAGAACGATCAGTGTAGAATCAATACACACAGGTAAATCAGGTTTCTCTATAGATAGAGGAAACGGTCAGTATACAACTCTTAGTATACAACTCTGTCCGCACGGTTGGACATGTGAAGTCTATCGTCAGTCGGGCCTGCACTGACTGCCTTCCAGGTAAACACACAGGTCTTATATAACACCGGCTCTTAGGTCACGTGGCCAGGTGGGTGGGTCGGCAGCCCACCTGAGAGCGGCACACGGTTACCTGGAGAGGACCTGCGCCCTCTCCCGGGAACTGTGTGCACTAGCTCCAGGTAGAGAAGCCGAGTAAACAGACGTTACCCGGAAATACCGTGTATGAGATAAATATGTAATATCATGCCCCTACAGGTGTAATATATCAAAAGAAGAGCACCAAACATGGTGCCAATGTGTAGAAAATGGACAAGAACTACCTGAAAACGTACATCATTAGTTGTATTCCACTGGTAGCCATCAGATCCTACATATATCTCTGAATAGTGCTCACATACACTTGCCCAGTCAGCTCAGTCAGTAGAATGGCTGACTGTTGGGAGAAAACTGAAAACGTTTGCAAACTGGGCATGCTAAGTACTACTGACCACAACATTAGCAGTACACTTGTCTGGTTAGCTCAGTCAGTAGCAAGTCTGCCTATAAATGGTGAGATGGTAAGTTCAAGGTTCTCTTGGAGAAAAGTACTAAAACATTTCCCAAGTTAGTGTGTGTATGCACATCCACCAGGTGGAGGTAGGGTGCTCCTGAACAATTTCCGAAGGTTCTCAACTCATCCACAGGGGGACGCTCAGTTTGTATCTAATATCCTTAACCAGACCTGCTGTTGGTTACATACATATCTAAGAATATGTATAAGAATGATCAAAATGAATAGGTTCCACACTGTAAGAAGTTACTGTATTTAAACAGCACAATGTGCTGTACATTTACAGCACTTTTTGCTGTAGTTGGTATTACAGCACTATTTGCTGTATAATTACAGCATTATGTACTGTAAATTGGGTCTCCGGCAATTTGCTGTACATTTACAGTACATTGTGCTGTAGATTTCCGCCGCTAGGTGGCAGCAGTAGACCATTTCTGTATTAATTATTCCACCCAACCCTTTCCCAAGTCAAATAAAGCCTCACAAACTCTCAAGACATTGTAGAATAAGAATGGATGAGAGAGACTGGATGCAGTTATCATAAAGTGTATTGATATTTGCATAATTGTGTTGAATAATACAAAAAAACAGCAAAAGTATAGAATAGTCATCACATTGATGGGAAAAGGTAAATGCTTAAGTGCCTGGACTGGGGAAAAGTTGGTATCACATATGGTTCAGCTGTATTGAAGCAGGATTAAACCATTACATTGTGTAGTGTGTATTATCCTAGCTGAGATTGAACTATTATGCAGGAAAGTACTCTCCATGCATGCGTATTAATTGATATAAATTGATGAGAACAACAATATGAAACCTAGAGTAGAAGTTGCTGTAACGTTACAGCACCCAGTTGCTGTACATGTACAGCAAAATCTACTGGAACAAAAGTTGCCAGCAACTTTTGCTGTAGATGTGCAGTAGAAGTTGCTGTAAATTTACAGTAGAAGTTGCTGTAAATTTACAGCAAGTCAGTTGCTGTACACCTACAGCAAAATCTACTGGAACAGAAGTTGCCAGCAACTTTTGCTGTAGGTGTACAGTACTTACTCCTTACAGTGCACATTAGCAGAAAGTGATAAACAAGGTGCAAATGTGTGACTGTGTGAGTTCCTACGTGATAGAATATCAATTCAAAGACCAGAAAAAGACACTTAGTGTATGCTCTAACCCTTTTCTAGGTGATGAGCAATCATCCTTTTTGGGAATTGGATCAAGTGGTAATGAAAAGGTGATAGAAATTACCTCAATTCCAAAACTGCGATCATTATTCTGCAAAGATTGGCAAAGTCAAGTTACTGGGATTATTCACCAATGGTCTATACGTCTAGAGCCCACAGCCTCATGTTCTGTTCGTTTCCAAATCTGGAGGCATGTCGAATATGAAAGGTATATATTGGTGAATCAAACAGAAAAGTTTGATGCAAGTACAGATGCATTAACAGTTTGTGATGCCATGCCCATAGCAGCAGGAGACTTCATTGGGGTTCAGCTTACATTATGTCAACTACCACGTTTCAAGATGATTCCTGCCATTGGTGATGCATCTGATGTACGATACAGAAGTAAGAATGTAAATGTTGGTGAAATAATACGTTTTGACTCACCTGCACACAACAATCACTTCTTCCTGTCTGCTCAGCTGAATATGACACAATGCGGTATGTATAGAGATAACTACATAAGATATTATCCACCATTATCCTCTAATGAAGCTCCAGCTCTGAATCTATATTACTGATCTTGCTATGTCTCTCATTGTATCAGTAAGAATGCCTTACATATTGCAATGTACCAATGTAGCAAATTTGGGATGAAATTTTATTTTCACTTTCACCAATGCTAAAGCACAACACAAATTTTCATAGATTTATGTACATTAAGAGATTTCATAGATTTATGTAGATTAAGAGCTATCAGGTTCACAGTTCGCTGAGGTACTATTTCTGCATTGTAGTATCTTCTGAGAAAACTACCACTGTGTCTAAGATGACAACTGTTGTCAGGCAATCTGGCAAGCAGCCTGACACATCAGCAACTACTTCTGTGATTGAGACAACAACTGTCAGACAATCTGACACAGACACACCAGCAACTACTTCTGTGTCTCCGACAACTGTCAGACAATCTGCAGGGGTAACCTTGCAGCTTACCCCTAAAACGCCTTTGACAGGTTCTTCTGAACTCTTCAATGCTGAGCCTACAAAGTTTCTACAACAATGTGAGTTTCTTTTAATGCTACAAATATCTTTGTAAAGTGTCATCTAATCTCTTTATTAAAGGTGCATGGTTGTGCAAAGGCAGTAAAGGTATAATTATAAATGCCTAGAAACAAGTTTGATGAGATATTGCTAAGAACTCTCTCCCAGGAGATATCACTATATATATCCTCACGTATCAGATCAGAGTTGGTCTGCGCATAGCCTATTACAACAGAAACAGTGACCTTGCTGGAAAAGATCATGGAAAAGATCATGCATCAAAGGCTGACTCTATAAAATCTCTCTTAAAACTTGAGTTTAAATGCGATGGCTCTAAACGAAACATTGCTCTACTTTTTCAGGTGAGAAGGAGAGAAGTATTGACCCGTTAGCGATCAGAAATACAAAGGTAGCAGAGCTGGTCCCCGATGGAGTGGTTCTCACAGCAACTAAAGGGACAAAGTTCAGGAATGCTGCAGAAATCACTTCCCTGTTCTGTGAGCAAGATGAAGAGGTGGATATCATAGAAGGTATGTATCTACAAATCTTACAATTTGGAGCATGCTATTGTCAACTTCCTCTTAATGGCCACCTCTCTAATGCATCTGACCACTCCATGGCAGGCACTTCTCATAGTCCTAAAATCACTAGAAAGTATAATAATTGGCTGCCTCTAATGTAGCCATCCACCAATGTGGTCATCTTTTCATTTTTCAAAGGGTAGCCACATTAAAGGGAGTTGACTATACTTTTGCCAATTCATGAGCTGAAAATGTATCAATGCTTTATTATATTGAAATAGTTATCTTCATTATAGAATTTATTCCACAAAAAATGGCAGCTAATTGAAATCAAATTAACTAACCACAATATATATGACACAAAGCAAGCGAGCAGCGAGCTGTCCCACCTCTCTGGGCGGCGCTCTGGCGTAAACAAAGGTGGTAACCAACGTACACTCCGCCTAGATACATAACATAGGGGGCGCCCCTTACCGGGTAACAGAGGTTTGGTGCGCGCGGATGACCTGACCAATAGCGGAGACAAGAGACTCGTATCCAACCTTATCTTCATTATAGAATTTATTCCACAAAAAATGGCAGCTAATTGAAATCAAATTGATGTTTTCTTTTTTAGACATAGAATGCCCTCATCCACCCGCTCTTCCAAACACGTCCCATTCAATGTTGACACCATGCTGCAGACTAGGCACCACCACAGAGTACACATGCCAATTTGGATATCGGTTCAAAGATGGCAGACACAAAGTGCGGAGTATATGTACATCAGATGGATGGTGGAACGTACTGTCAGATGGGTGTAGTGGTGAGTTTACTAGAGTTTACCATTAGAATTTGAGAATGAGTTGTAGCTTAAAATTGTATGCTAAAGTTCTAGAGTTGCACATATATGTGATATACATACGATGAGATTGCTTAAAATATTTTCACATGACATTCTAGCTAGAAAGCAGTAAAAATGATATGTTTACAAACTATCCACTAATATCCAAATGTAGCTTATCAATTGAGAACAGGCATACATGTGTGCTTGTGATATTTCACCAAAAAGTTTACCCTGTGATACTATGAGCATGTTTATCAGATGTTTGTACGTGACTTTGGTAATTTCCATTCAAATTTTTGTGTATCACCGTTTCTGACATGCCATTCAATATAATGCTTATCCTTCTCAGCCAGCCGCTGCCCACCTCCATTGTTGGTACAAAACACTTCTGTTGTTGGTGCTGTGAGTTGTGATATCGGGGATGTAGTCACTCTCCAGTGCAAAACGCATCACTACTTCTCAGATGGATCCCAATCAAAGGATATCACATGCTCTGACAAAAAAGACTGGGTCAGAGTTGATGAGGCTGCTTTAGGTTGTAAGGGTAGGTCTTAAAAATACCCTCCATTTTGAATACACAATTCTCAACAATACAGTTAACAAACCTTCTAACAGCAGGGGAAGGGGGATGGTGGATTGGGGGTGGGGGAGGGGGGGGAGTGTTTGGACATCTGCAAGGGGAATAGCAAGATATCTCTCTTTTAAGCACAGAACCTTGTTTTCATTGTACATATTAGATGTCAGATTAGAATTGGAAGCCTGCTGAGTCAGGCCCCAGAAAGATTTCAGTGAACAAATTCTTTTGCCGCTCTCTAACAAGACTTTTTAAGTCAGTAAATTGAGCAGGCAAGTTGTTCTAAACTTCAACAGCCAGCTCGATTGTTGCACTTCTTTAGCTGAATCATGTAAACTGCATCAGGGGATAGATAAAAGTATTTAGGTTTGACAAGAACTCATTATACTTCCAGTCTGGGGCTGTGCTAGCCCACAAAATGTTAACAACACTGTGCACACTCTCTATGGGAACACATTGACCTACACATGTTTTAATGGAACTAGATTTGTTGATGGAACTACAAAGAAGAGCCTGATTTGTGACAATGTCAGTGCAGCTATAGAGGGTCCACCTGAACCATGTCAAGGTGCAAAATTACATTTTTTTTAAAAAGAAAGAATATATATATATATATATATATATATATATATATATATATATATATATATATATATATATATATATATATATATATATATGCTTGCTCGCTTATGAAATTCTGTAATCTTATCTATTCAAAGTGAAGAGACAACCATTTATCAGCAATAATGCATGTAATGTGCTGGGTTAAGGCCAGCTTCCAGGACGTGAGATACATCATATCTAGTCTAGAACTAAATGCAAGTATTCTGTCTACTAAGCCAATACTTACTCACCAATTCCCTCAGGTAACCGATGTCCACCTCTTACAATTCCAATTGGAAGTCATATAAACTCCAGTGCTGTTGATAATGGTGTAGCGGTGTCCTTGGCCTGTGTGGCAGGGTTTAAGTTGACCTCTGATGTGACCTTCACTAAATGTTTCCACGGAGAATGGACAGATCTCGATAACCTTGCTACATGTGAAGGTAACAGAGATTAGATCATGAATGAATCAAATCTGAACTATATTGACAGCTATGTAGAGAATAGAACTTTGATCCTAAAAGACGGCTATCCCCTTTAATCTGCATTAGATTTATTATTTTCAATCATTTTTACTGTCAGATGAAATTATGAGCCGTTAACAATGGATAAACTCTTGGAAAAAAAACGACCATAGATACCCCTAACTCGTGTTTAAGCCCCACCTAGACCAGTGGTTCTGGAAATTGCTACTTTAATGCTATAATATACTAGCTAAAACTTGTGTAATTGCTGCATCCTATATAGGCATGTTTGGTATTGAATTAAGCTGAGAAGAGTGGCATATAGATAATATGACCTCTCCTGTTTGTAGACAAAATAGTCCCAGATATTGAATATACGGATCATTTTTCTGAGTATAAACTAATGAAGCTATATAACTCCCCTGCCAGAAACAACGTAAATTTAGGGATGCCAGATAATTGCCCAGGCCTGAGTGAATATAATTATCTGAACACTAATCATTCCAAGTAGGTTATATACTTCTGTGGATATATCATAATGTTCCCATTGTTTAAATAGAAATAGTTTGTCATGAATTGACAACACCTGAAAATGCCAGGCTGATAGGTTATGGTGCCAAAAGAAAGTCCTTAGCATTCCTGGTCTGTGATGAGGGTTATCTACATGGTGGTTCCCTCCAGTTCAATGTCACATGTCACCACAATGGCTCCTGGCCGGTAATCAACTGCACACGTATGTTATGTATTTAAGACACTTCTAGTACACTGTCAACCATATCTTACAGACATATAAGTATTAACATGTTATTCTACAATGAGTGCCTGATATGGCTGACCATTCTATGCACATGTAATAATGTATTCCTCGTGATTGAAAAAAAATATAATCATGTTTTTTTTTAAACAGTTAGGAAAACCAAGAATCCTCAAAAGTAGATCAGTTCAGATTTTGTTGCTGAATAGTTGGATGATAATTATAATTATATTAATATGCATCATTATGTGATATTTTGTGCCATGGCAAAGTGATATTTATTTTAGACTGTTAGTTTTAGACCAATTTCTCTCATAACATTCTAGCACAAGAATGCAGGGAGGATCCCCCCTTACCACAATGGTCTTACATGGCTTTGTCTGTACATAAACCCTATTATGGTGACCAGATAACTATAATGTGTATGGCTGGGTACTGGTTCCGACGTAATGTGTATAACAAGACTATCAGCTGTGGAGGAAATGGGAAATGGTTGCCATCACACATCAAAGAATGCAAAGGTAATTTAGCGTATTGAAACTAATCAAAAGATATCATGAAAGGCAAAGTGCATAGCATGGTATACAATATAGTGTGTTTGAGACTATTAGAGGATGGCTTCATCACAAGAGTGGCTGCTAGCAGCTCGGGGGGAGTCGACTGTACTTTTTTGAAAAAAATGTAATTATCAGAAAATGTTACTCAACCTGCCTGTATAATGTGTTACCATTCTAGCCATACAATGCATGCCCCTTAACTTAGTGGGGGATGTGGAGGTGGACACTAGGAACAGGAGTGTGGGGACTCATGTGACCTATCGATGTACAGACCAGAACACCACTGAGAGTTCAGTAAGGTGTGGTGACAATGGAGAATGGCACCCTAACCTGCAAACATGTCAAGGTATGACAATTTAGCATTTTAGAATAGGTAATTTGTGTCTTAGCAGCATACTATCACAAAGTAGTGTAGTTATACATATGTACATGTATAGCCATTTGCATCTTTGGCAAATATAGGTATGTTATTCATTGGTTGCATTTGTATCCACAAGCAAGGATTGGCGTTATGCTAGTAGTTAGAAAATGTTGTTACAACCTTTTAATCACCATTTCTTTTCTAATTTCGTCCTTAGAGAAACTCCATATTGATTCAACTGGACACCACAGAGGCACCCAATGCTGACGTTATGGGCTACACAGCAATAGTTGTGTTTATTGCTGAACTCCTGTTATTAATAATGCTGGATTTTATACCAAAATTTCTATCCTAAAAAAGAAACCATCATCACCACCGACAACAATTCAGTCAAAGTTTTTTAGGTTTATTCGCTTTTATTTTGTAACTGTCTTTTATAAAGCAAGCTGTTTCCCGTTATACCAAAAACTAATACAAAATACACTGTCCTCTAAACTGCTGTCAATGTCAAGTTTGACAAGTTTGGTTGCTTAGGCACCCAATGCTGAAGCTACGCCTCTGTTCTCTAATAGACGCTACTAATCAAATCCACCTCTCTACCCCTATTCTTACAATAAAGCCCTTTAAGCATGAGCAAAGCATTGCGTCATATATTGATAGATGTGATATTTGACATATATGAATGAAATCTGTTCAATTGAGAAACAGGTCTTTGAATTGTATTTTGCTCTACTAGCTTCTTAGCGAGTGTTCATTTATTAATTACAGGGGGGGAGTGGTGAGATTTCGCCCAGAGGGGCGAAAATCTTTTACGCCCCCCCTCGAGAGCCCCCCCCTTTGAACTATAGTAACGCGTGGGCTTTTTTGCTAAAAAGGGGCTTAAATTTTTACGCCCCCCCCCTCAAAAGGGGTCAGAATTGTTTACGCCCCCCCCACTCCCTTAAGTTCAAAAACGTCTGTGCGGGAGACTGAGCGACTGGCTGTGAGCTAGCGCCTCCCCCTAGTGTACATAGCAAGCACTACAATATACCAATACACCCTCTGTGAGTAGCAGAGGCAACTACTTACCCAATACATGAATACATTAACTTAGACAGCTTATATAACCTTGTATTATACAATGCCACTTACAATGGCAGAGTAACTTTGAAAATAAAACCTTTAATCATCATTATTGTGTACATTGTATTTCACTGAAGGTCATCACTGTTAATTACTGAGCTCTCTATATATTTATAGAAAGTGAAATATCATTTACCGTACCATCGCGATTAAGCGCCCGGGCGCTATTCAATTTGAAGGGGCTCTTACCCAGGCGCTTATACAAGACAGGCGCTTATTCAAGGTCACTTTTTTAGTGCTTAAGAAGTATTTGGAAGCCCCTACACCCTGGCGCTTATTCAAGACCGGCGCTTATTCAAGACCAGGCGCTTTATCGCGACGGTACGGTATGTGAAAAATTCTAATGGATAATGATAATTTGGTGTATAATGCAGAAATTGGACTACCACTATTTGGTACACCATAGCATCAACTCCTCGGATGGGGGGGACGCCTCAATAATCATAGACACCACTCAGAATATAACCCACTGTAGTCATGATGGTAAGAATTAGGTTATATCTATCAGCTCGGTTGCTATCCTACTGCTAAATTGGTCTATCATCATCATGGTCAGCTACTATACTGTCAGACTATTTGATGTACTGATATGAAATTAGTGGTATTCCGAGTTTGGATGAAGCATGCATTAGTCCTATAGAGCGGCTTGTGTTGTACATTATCAGGGTGTTGACTAACTAATGGAGCTCTGAATAATATTTGTTTATTTCTTTTTATTAGGCCACTTAAAATTGAATTTCAGCTTTGCAGACACTTTTCAGAAAAAATCAGCGAGGGAGGGAGGCTTTTTTTTTTTGATTTACCTTTTGGTGGAGGTGCGGGAGGGCCTTTTTTTCTTCTTTTTTTGCATAAATTGATAGTCTGCACATGTAAATGAGGTCTAAAATGCCCTTTAAAGTTTCTACCCCTATTATCAGCTGAGATATTGATAATTTGCAACAAATCTTCTGAGTTTTTTTATATGAACCCTTTTGTGGCCTTTTTTTCCTTAAAAGGTGAAAAAAAGGACCAATCTGCGGCCCTTTTTAGAGGATGCGCGCGGTGTCCGCAAAGCCGATAATCAATTTTAAGTGGCCTTACTCTGACAATTTGATACTGTAAACGTATTAATTTTCCCTCAGTACATATTTTCGCGCATTTCGCGCACATAGGTATGTGCGCGAAAATATGATATGCGCATATATAAAGGGACTTGGAAAATACAATAGGCACATCAGGGGTAGTCTGGGCTTTCTATATATCTGAAAGAATTTAGTAAATTTAGTATATAACCAAAATAAATACACCAATCAAACTTCAGCTTTTTCTAAATATTATTGACAAAAACTGATAAACCCCTCATAATACACTAATCTAGAGGTAGACTCCAAAGTTAACCCGGAGCAATATGACCACAGAATGCACCAATCTGACAGTAATATTCTCAGAATACACCTACTAGTATCTTACAATAGATCTTCTAACGTCTATTTGAAGCATGGTGTGCATGAAACCCTCAAAATATATAAGAACTATCAATATGACAATACAGGGCCATATATTTCCGCACTAGAAAATATTTGAACAATACCGTAAAACCCCGCCTATAAGCCGAATTTATTTTGCCTTTTTTATTTCCTATAAGCCGAATTTCATTAATTTGACTGTATCTTAAGGCCTTACTAATCATTTCCACGTGAAGTATACATGTTAAACAAACAACACATAGTATTCCAATTAAAAAAAAGATTAGAATCAGTTTTAAAACTCATTTTAGTGGGGCCAAAGTAGGGGCCAGGGCGACCCTAAGACTCCAAAAGTCACATTCGGCTTATAGGCGGGGTTCTCCTGAATGTCAATATGATTTCATATAAGCCGAATTTTTGCCCTTAAACTCACATTCGGCTTATAGGCGGGGTCGGCTTATAGGCGGGGTTTTACGGTAGTTTTGGGCTGTAAAACCCTTAATAATTGTCCGATTGAAAAACCGTAAAAACTGACATATAGCTAAAGATCACCTGATTACAGATGCGCGAAAATATGATTGCGCGAAAATGCCTTTATGTGCTAGGTGCGCGAAAATTTAGGTGCGCGAAAATATCTACGTTTACAGTAGACAATTTATCAAAATGATGTATTATGCACAGTTTATCTATCATTGTCATGATGACCTACTGTACTGTCAGAGCATTGGTGTTCATAGAAAGTGCTATTCTCAGTTTGGATGCAGTATCTATAAGTAATATAAAAGGGCTGGATCTATATCATCAGTCTTCTGTCTCTGACTAAGTAAGGAAACTTTGAAATAATACCACTGATTCTCATTGCATATCCAAACACTGTTAATGGGGAAGGGGTGTAAAAGAAATGCTCCCCCTTTTTTAGCAAAAAGAAAAAACAGCACATTGCTACAGTTAAAGAGGATGCAAAAGTCAATTCAGTGCCTTTGGTGGTCAGGTGAGCTGGGGGGGGGCTGCTCAAAGTTTCATACACTCTTGTAATGATAAATTACCACCCCTTAAAACAAAGCGAATGTGCAATTATCCTAGTGTTGGACGCCCTATACCACCTACACTGGGGCTGCCCCCACAGTTCATACAGCTAGTGCTGGACGCCCTATACAACACACACTGGGGCTTCCCCCACAGAGTAGCTCACGACCCAGTGACCTGCTCCCCTCTAACTGTTAAAACATAAGGCTGCAGCTCTACCATCACTGACTCACACCCCAGTAGCAGCGTGCAGGGTACAGGGACCACTACACAGGGTAAGTAGGACGACTGTATTATAAACCACTAAAGTGTTACTATATTATTTTAGGCTACTCCCTTACCACTGCTGCAATACCACACTCAGCTACAGACCAACTACACAATGTCCGGGTGAATACAGACCCAGCTACTACAATGAAGGTCTACATCACCATGATTAGACCAATCATGGAATACTGCTCATTTGTCATAGATGGGGGACCAGCTTGGCTTGCACCAAAACTGCAGGTGCTCCAAAACGACGCCCTGCGGATTTGTGAGCTAATCAACAATCCCGGGACGCACACGTGGATGATCTACACGAACTACATAGCATTACTCCACTGAAGTTTAGAAGGGACACCCAGCTGCTGATGATGATGTATGGACATGCCCAGCAAGAGGAACACATCCTCCTACCCAATAGACAGCTGAGGGGCAACATCAAAGTCCGCATAAAACGGGCCCGACTAAAGAAAGATGTGTACGCCAAAGGACCCCTCTACAGAGGAATAGACTTGTGGGACGGTCTGGACCACGAGATACAGCATCAACCTACAAAAGAAGACTGTTTAGTGCCAAATAAAATATACAAATACAATACAAATACACCCAGAATAATGTAGTACCATACCACCATTGGTATATTCAGTGCCATAATATCTATTACTTCTGCTATAGGATTTCTCACTACCTTTATTCTGACAACCTTTATTCTCACTACCTTACAGAGCTATGATGCTGGAGTCTAAAGACAGTAAAACCCCGCCCGGGTATGCAGAGGCCACAGCACCCCCTCACCAAGGGTCCAGTGATACCAGGGTAAGGCTGAATGTAGGGGGGCAGAGGTTTGCCACCTGGGCCTCCACCCTGGCCAAGCTGCCAGGGACACGGCTCTCTGGGCTGACCTGCCAGGACCCAGCCTATGACCAGGAGGAGAAGGAGTACTTCTTTGACAGGAACCCTTGGTTGTTTCCTTATGTCCTTGATGCCTACCAGAATGGAGAGGTGAGTGACATAAGCTTTAGTACTTTCGTTGTCCTTAAGATTGTCCCTACCTATTTAGGGGCTGGTCAACCTTTACCAATAGAGGGTCGCGGGTAGGTTTGGTCAATTTTCACCGAGCACACCAAACTCCACCCCGCAGACAGGTTGAAATTGATCACAGCATCTCTTTAAGTTATAGTAATGCAAATACTTTTCCAAAAAAAGCGGAGTGAAATATTTTTTCCTTCTCCCTCAAGAGTGGGAGGGCGGATTTTATTTATCAACCTGGACCTTTATCCTTTTTCTTGGTACTATTCCAGGTGCACTTCCCTGGGTCTGTGTGTGTGCCTGCTGTACAAGCTGAGCTGCTCCACTGGGGACTGAGTGAGCAGCTCATACCCACCTGCTGCTGGAACACCTTCAGTACCTGGGCTGGCCACCAGGAGACCTCCGCCCTGGTGGATGCCGCTCTGACACCCTCAGCAGCTACCGGGGCTGCCGGCTGGAGGAACAAAGCAGCGTTTGTCTGGAGGTTCCTGGATGACGCTCGCTCATCCACATTTGCAGCAGTAAGATATTGTCCAGGCTTTTTTTATATTTTTCTCTAGGCTATGGCAAATCATAGCTAATCCTTTACATATAAAAAAGTTGATTTAAGAAAAACAAATCCTTTTTGATATCTGTTTACATACATCTATAGATTACAAATGACAACAAAGCAACAATTTTAGAATAGGTTATGCTTGGGAAACCCTCTAGAATTGCATTACACACAGACATGAAGTAATTTGAATGTTCCTGCACATGATGACAATTGTACTTGCTGCAGTAGAATTTCAATAATAATCACCTTGTTTGACATATCAATTGAATTTGGTTTATGGTTGAACAAAGTGTGCCCTCTACAGTAGAATAATGATAGTTATATAGATACTTTGTTTTCCAGGTGTGGTTAGTGTTCTACAGCCTGCTGCTGGTCCTGTCTCTGGTAGTCATCATAGTCCGGTCCTCCCCTGACCACGTTGAACATGAGTCAGGCCTGAGGGACACCAACATGGTCTGCTCCTTCTTCTTCCTCTTCGAGCTGCTTGTCAGATTTGTCGCCTGCCCAGTGAAGCACCGCTTCTTCTGCTGTTTCTTCAACATCATCGACCTCCTTCACGTCTTCCCCATGTTCATATATTGCTGTATGAACCTTGCTATAGATGAGTTAACCGCAGGGCATTGGACTTATGATTTGAGCATTGCTCTGCTGGCTATTTCTACATTCTTCAGAGCAGTTCGTGTTTTGAAGACGGGCAGGTTGAGCTGGAAGATGGCGGCGCTGCTGCTGGCTCTGAGGGCTAGTGTTAAGGAGCTGTTGATGCTGCTGGTCATGGAGACGGCCTTCATGGTGGCCTTTGGGAGCGCTCTCTATTTCTGTGAGAGAAACTCTAGATATACACAATTCAGCTCTATTACTAATGGGATGTGGTGGGGTATTGTCACCTTGACCACTGTAGGCTATGGTGACATTGTTCCAGTCACAATATTGGGAAAGGCTGTTGCTGCTATTTGTGCTGCATCAGGCATTATTTGTATAGCGCTTGCTGTTGCAATTGTTGTTAACAACTTTTGCCGGATATATGCAAACACAGAAGTCAGAATGAGGGTGAATCAGCGAGTCATGAATAAGAAGGTGGATAAGATTGTATGAAAATTCTTTTTGGCTGGATTGACACACTTGAAATTCCTTACAATTAATTCTATGATATATGATCGTTTGTGAGGGTATATTTGAATGTTTGTTCACTAAAGCATCCTGCATTGAAATTATGCATACTGAATATTTTTCTAAACCCTTTGTCATACTTTATTATTTTAACACCTTTACACTTTAGTCCATTTATTTAGTATACCATTTGGCCTGGCTATATAATATTGTAGTTATTGAGCATATAGTTTAATGATTATACTAGTAAAGCTATTAATTCTATGATATATGATTATTGAGGGCCATTGAATACGCTCCTTCCCCTACTTAAGCATAGTGAATCTTGTATTTCAAAAAAAAAAAGTCTCTTGTATAAGCTGCCTTCTCGCATAGGCATGTTTGGTATCAAATAAAAGCTGAGGCTGACTTGCTTAAAAGCTGCTGCTCATACTTTTGAGTCTAGGTAGTATCATCTCCTCCTAAATATTCTCAGGTGAATTTTGGATTACATGCCAGAGCATTGTACATAATAATCTACATGTGCTATAGATACAGTATATATATTTTTTCCCATTAGATTAACAACAGTCTATTTTAGCCTAATTCTTCAGCTCTTCACATCATGAGGGACAATTGTAGAGAGGGATGGTTCTGTATGTATGCTATATATGAGGCACCATTTGTCGGGCATGTGTCTGACCGGCTGTCTGACAATCACATGACTGTATGTAACCCTGTAAATGCCATCTAGCTACTAACTCTACCCGTGTGACCGATCCCCGGTGACGGACAGTTTGTTTAGACTAATGACGATGTGATGTATGGTGGAATAAGTAAATACAAAAATTGGGCTCATTATAGGCCAACAGACACAGCTGTAGGCATGGTAAGAATTAGGTTACACCTATCAACTTGCTTGTTACAATAAGTTGGTATATTGATGATTAACTGCACTCTGTCAGACCATGTGATGTAATAGTAAGTCATATTCCCAGTTTGAATGCCCCAGTTATTAATAACATACCTCCCAGGGCTCATTTGATATATCATCAGTGTTCTGGCCTGAAAGTAGGAATGCATGCTCTTATGAATATTACATAGATAGATAATTGTTTATTTAGACTAAGAATGAATGGTCAGGGTGGTAGCCTTTGTATCTCACACTCTGGATGTCCATTAAGGTCATTGGGTGGAATAGAAGCTTGGAACATCTTTAATTAAGATTTAGAATTTGGTTAAAGTTAGAGTTTGCTCTTCATTGCAGCTGCATCAGACAGTCTATACTCCAGCATGTTGGCTGAGAAATCGTTATTCCCTTTAGCAGTAATGCCAAGCTGTCCGTTCAACACACCCAAAACAGCTTTCTGATCTGTGTGTGCCGGGAACAGGAGAGAACAATCTATGTGTGTGTCAATGTGGAGGGTGGCCATCTCACGGAGACCATGTAGGAGGCACGCTATCACCAACTGTGTGCTTCTCCCCCCAGCAGTGCAGTAGATGATTAACTCAATTCGTGGACCATTGTCATTCCTGGTAGTTGTCAAAAAGCTGAAAGCCTCGATCTTACTGCCTGGTGATGCTTGAGTGATGAAGAGGTCAGTCACTTCAAGTTCAGGAGCTAGAGTTGACCTGTGCCATCCACTTGGCTGCCAGCCAATGATGGGCCTTGTTGGGGCGTAGTCCAGGAAGCGGATCTCCTCAGTGAGAAGTCTCAGAGCCTCACGTTTAGGGACAGCGGTAACGGCATCAGTTGGGTATTTCTCCTCCAGCTGACGGAACATGTCAGACTCACACAGAGCCTTCAGGGTAGCAGTGTGCACTTGGAATACCTCAGCTGGCTGCAAGCATAACATAAGTCTGACCCCTTGACTGGGTGTGTGTCCTAAAAATATAATACGTTTTTATCCTGAAATACTTAAGTGAGCAAGAAACAGTTCTTCTCTAATCTACTTTGTTAAAACGATGCTTACCTCAAAGAGCTATACTATAATACATAATAATCGGCCTCCACAATCATGCAATGTGATTATTTCCGGTTTTATGCACTTTTTCAGATCCTCCATAAATGTACCTTCACACAGACATTTCTGAGGGTACAGTTATTCCATATTGATGCTAGTTACAAGGAAGGGAGGAGTATGGTTTGAGGAAATGGAATAGGGGCTCGGTAATGTGAGCATTGGTTACGGCTCGAAGTACTGATAATAGTTGATAAGAAGGGTATATATACCTCTCACAATATATATGTGGATTAGCCACAGTGATATATGATAGCAACGTGTTATATCTTTCAGGGAATTTCTCAATGGCGGAGCCAAATGAACTGTGTCAAACAATCTACAAAAGTTGTAGTATAATGTAACATGAAGACTTACACCATGCAGCACCCTCTTAATGTAGGGGTGCTTGGCTAGTGTCTCTCTACAGGCGTCCAAACTTCCTGATGTCCACGTCAGTTTCTGCAACTTGGGGAACTTCGCAAGAGCTGCCTGGATCAGAACGGCATTTAGCTGTGAATGATAATCATCATGGGACAGGGCCATTACAAGAGTAGAGAGGCCTACACAGATAAAACAAAGAGCATCAGTCAAACTGTCATCAAGACCTTCTTTAGAGTTATAGAGACTAAGTCAAACTAGACTCTTCTTATGTGAGTTCAACATTCCCAGGTTGCAAAAGAAAAGGCCTGTCAATGCTAGGCTCCTGTAAAACATGAAAGACAATCAACTATGTCTCGATGGAAAGATTGTAATTTTGGGGAAACTTTTTTCTCGGGCATAGATGCCTCTCTCAAATTGCTTTCAAATTCGAGTTTCAGATGTCAACTTGGAGGAGGATTTTAAATAGAGTAACATCATTTACCTGGAATCATGTCAATTAAATCCAAAATAAAAACTAGAGTATGTCTATGTGGTCCATCAATTACAGTACTAAATATGATAGTAGTGTGAGGGACACGGTTTCTCCGAAAATGACGTTTTCGGAGACACCAGGACTCGAACCCGGGGCCTTCCGCTTGCCAAGCGACTGCTCTACCACTGAGCTACATCCCCATGTCCTATCAGATAGACCGTGTCTCACGTTACTGGGTCGGTATGGGAGGGGCGCAGTGACTACCAGAGTGGGCCACCCCTGCGGGCCAACCACTCAGGTGCGGGGACTACTAAGCCCCTACACTACACCCTCTGAGCTTCAGCGTAATCCTTCACCATACCGATTCAGCCAATCATTGTTGGAACCAAGTCTCTAACTGCGTAACCAACTACCCGTACTGGAGAGCAACTCTTCACTACCTGCTCCTCCAAATACCAACCGCCAGCAGGTGGCCAATCCCCAGCAAGTTAGAACGCTTCCTGCCGACTTCTCAACATTTTCACCGAGTGCGCTCGGTGTCTCCACCAGTGTGAGAGACACGGTTTCTCCGAAATGATGTTTTCGGAGACACCGGGACTCGAACCTGGGGCCTTCCGCTTGCCAAGCGACTGCTCTACCACTGAGCTACATCCCCATGTTCTATCAGATAGACCGTGTCTCACGTTACTGGATCGGTATGGGAGGGGCGCAGTTACTACCAGAGTGGGCCACCCCTGCGGGCCAAGCACTCAGGTGCAGGGACTACTAAGCCCCTACAGTCGCTTTAATAAATATGAGGGTTTTCTCAAAATCATCTTTTTCCTTCTTGGTGGAATCAGCCCATAGGCGGGGATATAGACTATTAACTTAAGTAACAAAAATTCACTGTACTACCTTGCTGATGATAGATTTTCCCTGTAATTTCTCGGAGACACGTCCTTCCCTTATTATCATCAATTCTCCATCCTCTATTACTTGTCCACATGTATAGGCCACCTACAGGGTTAACATGGGGTATTTCTTTATTATTGTGCAAACAGAGTTAATGTAGCAATAACTGGAGGCCAAGTATAGACATGGTCGAAATCCATTGTTTTTGCAAATCTTTTATGAAAAACATGATAAGAATTGATAGACATCGGTATATTTGGTATTGAATTAAAGCTTTTAATGTTACTGATACAGTTGGATAGCAACAACTTACATTTTCCCAACTTTTGATGATCTATAAACTATTAATTTCTAAACTGTGTGTATTTTGTTCCGAAAAAAATTGAATAAAAAACACAACACAAATATACACCTGAATAAATGTACTTACAATTTCACCTGAGATTTCAGCCAGGTAGGGAAAGGTGGTTTCCAAGTTGAGGTCTTTGTGGAAGCAGTACAGAAATCGGTCAACCCCCTCATAGAGGTCCCTGAAATTAGTTTTAAGTGCATCATAACATGTTCAGAGAGAGATAAGGGAGAGGGATAGAGAGAATAAGACACAGAGAAAGACAGACAGACAGAGATTCAATGAAAAGGGGAAGATGAGAGACCCCTCTACTCAACTTGTTTACAAGTATCACCTCTGAGAACTTTTCTACTGCTACGAGAATTTTAAATGTAGTTGATAGATTTAACACGAAATTTACAACAGAAATTCACAACAGATTTCCAGTTCACAGAGTTTCAGGCATATTTGGAGTTTTGATTTATTCAGAGTGAAACAAATGACCTAATTACCTAATTCATGTAAAAGAATTACCTAATGATGCCCTTGATGCCATCACAGTCTGTGTGTCTAGCACGGCGTACATTAACCTGGTTTACATCCAGATCAGCCATGTTGGTGTAAATGCTGTACTACATGGGTCAGCTCCCGGCTCTAACTGATTCATGAATGCCACAAGTTGTGTGTTGTAATATAGCTGTAGGTGCATCTGTACATTGTGGGCTACTCAGGGGTTTAGATAAGGTGACAATATAAGGCCAAACAAAAACAATGTAGCGTCATGATCCTCAAAGCTTGATGTAGCTCGCAGAGTTAAATTCTGAAAAAGCTATTTCCGCCATAATATATTTATCCAAAGTGCTTTAATGTACTATGACCTTCATTGGTATGATGCATGAATGCTGCTCTTGTCAGGATGTATGGATGTCTCATATTGAGGCTGACTTGTGCATCATACTAATTGCCTGGGATGCATGGATGGATACTTCAGGATCTGGGTGGTGCATCACAATGACAGATGTTCCCACGAGACATCATACCGTCCGCAGAGGATTGAGTAAATTACCGTAAAACCTCGCGTATAAGCCGCGGCTTGTACACGAATCAGATTGCCGGTGCGGCTTATAGGATCGGCACAGAGTCAGGGTGCGGCTTATACGTGAGTGTTTGCTCCTATGGTACAGTATAAAAGTCACCATAATCAGATCCCTGGTGCGGCTTATAGGATCGGCACAAAGTCAGGGTGCCGCTTATATGCGAGTTAGGCTTATACGCGAGGTTTTACGGTAGGAGTATTTATGAATACCGTAAAACCGCGCGTATAAGCCATGGTTAGTATGCGAGTCAGATTGATGGTCCAGCTTATAGGATCGGCCCAGGGTCAGGGTTTGGCTTATATGCGAGAGTTTGCTGCCGTGGTACAGCACTGAAAGTCATCATAATAAGATCTCTAACAGTGTAACCTGAAACATGTGCTTTTCTCTGACCATTGAGTGTTGATAAGATTGTCAGACTGGACACAATGCTGTAACCTTGTGTGTAGTGTAGCATCCAGCTGCAGGTACATAATATAATGGCTGTGACGTCTGACCTACATTACCTGGTCACAGGGTCCCTCCCCCCAGCAATAGGTAGAGGTCCTGATATAGACCCTTGACCCTTTAAGGATGGCATGTCGCTAATAGGCGATATTGGTCGTTACGATGCACCAATACAGCCCCGGTGAGTGACCCACTGGTGTTGCATCAGTGCATCATGCAGGTCCTTCCGGAGTATCCCTGTTGGGTTGGCATGATGCTTGAATGCAGCTCTGGTGAGTTACTTGCCAGGGATCGGAGCATTGGTCGAATTTCGTTACGGCGACTCAAAAACGTGGTTTTCCAAAAACGGCTCAGGTGCCCTTGCAACGCTGTGATGCAGAATAATTAATGCTGCTGGAATGAAATTGATGTTAAAGTAATTGTTTTGTTTTCCACTTGAACACCTGAAATTATATGATCACTTTACCCTATTTCCAATTTACTGCGTTAAATAACACACTAAGTTGTTCCTATGTATAAATTAGTACTATTACTGTTGGTATTTGTAAACAAAGAAAAGGAAATAGCAGTCAAGCGGAGAAGATCATAAAATGTGTGTCTTAGTGTAGAGCATTCTTTCTGTGTGACTGCTTAGCATTCTAATACACCATACAGTCACAGACTGGATCTGAATAAGTGCCGGTATTATACGTGCCAGAATATGAGGGTCTTGAAATACCTCATATTCCCATAATTTATTTCATGGTGGATACGATGACCACTATGCTTAAGTACTAGAAATCGCGTATCCCATGCCCCCCATGGGATACGGTCCTCCTGTATCACATGGCCTATGACATCATCATTTGTTCAAATTCTTATGGCCATTTATATGCAATTAAACATATTTTGAAGAATAAAAACCATGAAATAAAGGCAAAGGCCCATGGCCAGAGGATTTTTGGTACCGTTCCCCCCTCAGTGGGGCCTTTGTCTATATAGCACTAAAAGTATAGCTTAATTAAGTCCCTAGCCTTGGAAATTTACGCCTCCAAATGTATAAGGGTCAGTCCCTTATGCCATTGTCATCATGGTGCATGAATGCTGCTTTGTTAGTAGTCTGACCAGCGCTGCATTCATGCATCATGATGAGAAAGGAATAGCAAAAGTATCATGCGGCCCTAAACGATCTGCTTTTCTTACTTATTTATTTGTAGGTTGTAAAATATCACATGCCAAGACCATGTTATATTAAGGTGAAAAAGAACTTCAAATCAATTCCAATTAGTTGAACCCAAGGAGACTGAGACGCTCTTACAGCAAATAGCTACATCCAGTTGTTATCAGTTATATTTATTGGATTATGTCCTGATACACCTTATCTACTTCATAGAGTATTGTCAAATACACTTTATTGTCACCACATCCATCTCAAATCAATCAACCCTTTAAGGGCCGCAGATAGAGCACTCTGCTCTTATAGCATCATACGTGAATACAGCAGTAGTCTGTAATTCACTTGTGCTGCATTCATGTATCATTCAGATCCTATAGCCTTGATACACTCCCAATTGTCGGCATGATGCACTAATGATTGCAGCTTGGCCGAATAACTCCTGGCACGGCATCATAACGATGGTTGAGTACACTGAAAATCCATAGATTGAAGGGGTTAGTCAGTACAGACTATCCTAGGTTGGTCATATGTGTGTTAGTCATAATGGCAAAGTTATGTTCAAAAATGACTAAAGGGTCATTCAGTAGTGGCTAACCTAGGTTCATCATTGGTGTGTTTTATTTCTATACCACTAGTTGGGGCCACCTGTCATGACCACTCAGTGGCTCCCCCTGGAAATAAAAAGACTAAGGTGGGTTGGTCAGTACTGACCTACTGACCAACCTGACAATAATAACTGACCTAGGTTGGTCGTATAGGGAGCCAAAAAATAACTAACTAGGTTAGGCACTAGTGACTGAGAGGTTGGGCGTATAGGGAGCCTAGGAATATCAGTGTAGTATGCTTGATGAATCGAAGAATCCTGCTGCTCTTTATGGTTTAAAAGCACAGTCAGGTGTAGGATAGACCAAGAGCTGACTTCCCATCAGACTACAGTGAGCGTACATCAGAGGAGGTTGGACTGCATCAAGATGACAGACGTCAGCATGAATCAAGTCAGAGTACGCCGGGCAACTCATGCAGACTGTGGGGGCATTAAGGGCATAATAAGGTAAACGGGCATGAATAACAATATATCTAAACTTAAGTTTACCAATGGAAAGCTATAAAATCGCTCATGTCTGAATCTATTAACTGATCTTGAATACAAACATGCATATAAAAACACCTTTCCTCCATAAAAACATGGAAACTTATTGCACAGCAGTCCAGACCATGACTTTGGATGCACTTATACATTGCACATTAAAATATCCAATTCCAGGGACCATTATGGAGGGAATGACCGTTGCCTAAACTCGTTCCACCAAGATGTTAGTGTGGGAACAACATTTCCTTTTGTCGCAGAAGATAGAGGTGAAATTGTAAGTAGTAATTGCATATCACATTATACTATACCCATATGTAATATATTATAAATTGCATAGGCTCCTAACAATATATCTCAAATATGAATTACATATAGTAAGGCAATATATGAGCTCTGTTCGTGTGTCAAAATATTTCTGGTTCGATATGACAGCAATTTATCCACACAATGTCACAATGTTATGTCCTCCCTTCATGCCTGTAGTGGCCTATACATATTGTCAGGTTATGGATGCTCTAGTGTGTGTCTGTATCATCTCTGTCTTATCCTCTGCTTGTAGGTGGCATACACCTGTGGGCAGGTAATAGAAGACGGTGAGTTGATGGTGATGCGGTACGGACGTGTCGCACAGACATACCGCGGGAAGTCAGTTATTGGCCAGGTATTTACAGCATTGGGAATTATTTAATTTGTTAGGGGGCTATAAAATATCTTGGTTTCAAAAATCTTGTTTTCTTTGATCTCAATATAGTAATTTAATAGGTGTGTAGCTGGATGTATTATCAACCTATGAGATAACTCTCTTTTTAGGGTGCATTATGTTAAAGCATGTACACATGTGACAGCTGCTTATCTTGCCAGTACCAGATTAAGTAATGGCCGCGCCCACAGGATGACCAGCCCCTAGCCCTGTAGTACACACTCCAGGTAACTCCTGTAGAAATATGAGACAGTTATTTTTTAACTTGTCCTGTTCCATCCTGTTTCCTCTGACAGCTGAATGCTGTTCTGATCCAGGCAGCATTAGTTAAGTTCCCCAAACTCCAATATCTGACATGGACGTCAGCCAGTGAAGCGGCCTGTAAGATGACATTAGAAAGACACCCCTACATGCAGCTGGTTTTACATACTGTAAGTGTGACATGTAAGTGACTGTGAGTGTGACATGTTGTATATTCCTTTGATACTGAGTGAGTAAATCACCTGTTTTGCATTCATGCATGTCTAAACATATCCAGATGTCCCAATCTCAATATAATCTTAAATGCAATCCCTAATATGAGGTATACCACTCAAGCTTCAACTTTACTCATTCACTATTCTAGATAGTTTTCCAATGATACATTACTTCATTACCTTCTTTGCTTATTACAATGAGAGAAAAAATGTTCTGATTTCAATCCTACAGTAGGCCTACAGTATGATACTCTTTTGTCCCCCTTCGGCAGGCAGCTGAGATATTCCAAGTGCACACCAGCACCCTGAAGGCTCTGTGTGATTCTGACACGTTCCGTAAGCTGGAGGAAAAATACCTGACTGATGCCGTTATCGCTGTCCCTAAACGTGAGGCTCTGAGACTTCTCACTGAGGAGATCCGCTTCCTGGACTACGCCCCAACAAGACCCATCATTGGCTGGCAGCCAAGTGGATGGCACCGTTCAACTCTCACCTCTGAGCTCCAAACGACTGATCTGTTTATCACTCGTTCCGCTGGACCACACGTTAGCAGGATTGCGGCGTTCAGCTTCAGGACCACCAAGAGGACTGATAAGGGCCTGGGTGTGGACCTGATGGTGTACTGCCCTGGGGGTGGCTCTGGCATGCAGCTGGTTCTAGCTCACCTGCTTTACGGCCTGCGTGAGGCGGCTACCCTGTACTCCCACACTCACATAGTGTACACCTTCTGCTACCCGGTACACATAGAGCCGGCCGCTGTACTGAACGTGCTGACTGGACAGCTGGGTATCAACTCTGATGTAGACGGCCACGGTACAGCTAACATGCTGCAGTACAAACTGTCTGATGCGGCTCACTACACGACCAGCAGGCTCTAACCATCTAAGTGCTTTAACCAAAGAGGAAATAATAATATGAGGGTCCACTTAGCTACTTTCCCATAAGTTTGCATTGTCCCTCAGCAATGAGAATACCTCAATGTATTCAAAAAGGGTGAATATATTGCTTGGAGTGTAGCTCCAACATCCACTAACTCTGACTGCTCTGTAAATTTTGTACATCACAAAAAATGGTTGTGTGGTGCCCCCAGGTGGACGGAGTGTACAGTTCACTGTTCCCAGCTAAAACCATGTTGACTGATAAGTGATAACCCACTGCAGCTACTACTCCTGTTTAAATCTCCTCCAAATTTAACATGGATATTGAGAAAAACACATAGAAAAAATATATGGAGATAAAAAAACATGAAAAAAACAAGTCAAAAACACAATTTCAAAAAAACACAATGTTGATTTGTATACTCTTGTGGAGACCAAGACTTGTGCCCTTTAGTTCATAATTCCACACAAGGTGTCCTCGCAGCAGTATTCACCCCCAGACAGTCTCGAACCCCAGTCAACTCTAATGGTGGCACACTCAGTAGAGTGTGTGGAAAGGCTCATACCTAACCACTTTATTGGTCAGATCACCAGCAACCAGCCGATCTTCAGGATCCTGGGGAAACCACAATGGCACCAACTCACTACGTGACTATATAGGGATGGAGGTTGAGGCAGGGTTCATTGTTCACCGTAACAGGCCAATTTCGAAATGTCAATTGTACTATTTTGGGAGCCTGCACCGAGTCCTGTGCACAGGGTTATGTAATAGCGCTGCGATGCGTCCACGGCCCTGTGAACCAGCACCCTCAGACTCTACTATTAATAGAGTCGGCGCGACTGAGACTGACCCCCTTTTAGGTCTCAGTGAAGGAAATGCTTCGACTATATATTTTAATATAGCAGAAAACGTGATAACAGCCACCAGGACATTTACAACTTCTGAAAATTACCCTTGCCCTAAAAGATACATCCTCTCTTCAAAACATTTCTGACCAAGGACAATTTGAACACTGGTTTGTAGCGTAAGACCACCTGAATTAAATTCGCCTGAATTTGCACTCAATGAATTTCATTTTCACTGTTTCCCTATCCAGACTTATTTGATTGAAATTGGCAGACATTCAGCAGTATGTGTACAAGTTTTCATAATATTAGCATCATTGCCAACTTAATTATGGACTATTCAGTGCTCCTCCAGAATTCATTTCTGACCATAATCGTATAATTATAACATATTACGTCTGACCAACCAGGAGGCTAGTCAAGGGAGAGGAGGCATTCAATGCTGTTTATTATTGTGTAAGGAATAACGAATATGTCCTTTTACAGAAAAGAATAAAATGCAGGGAAAAATATATTTGATATCTTAACTTTTCTTTACTTATTATGACAAAATGTGCCTGGATATTATAAGTGATAAGTAATCATTACCCTTCAAGGGCGACATGATGCCTCAAGGTACAGACAGTGAGTGACTCCCCAGTGCTGCATTGGTGCATCATGCCGACCGTTTGGGAGTGCATCAACATCAATGGGTGGACATGTTAAAATGTTACTTTCCAGACTGCATTCATGGATCATGAAAAAGAAAACAAACAGTATAAGTGAGATCACTATGCTGTCCTTAAAGGGCATGTTCCTTTATCTTATCTCATTGTGAAGTAGTACACAGTCCAGGCTACTATCAGGACTATAGTGGCAGTCTGACACAACATCTTATAGCAGGGATTAATATGAACTAGATCAGGGAGGAGGGGATCAAGCTGTAAGACCATGGCAGAGTTGGATGTAGACCGGATTACTGTACGACGGGCCACACATACAGACTGTACCGGCATCAAGGCTATAATCAGGTACAGTTTACCCTCTTACAGCCCTGAGGAGGAACTCATCAGTGCTTTATTAAGTCATGCTAAACTGAGACATAGATGGGCCTACACTCCTACAGGATTGGAGCATGTCCTGGTTTTCCTTATCTCTAACCGTGATTGTTTGCTGTGTAGCTACATCTAGGTCACTGTATCCTTGTAGTTGGACCAACTTACACCCTCAGAAAAGTGAGCATCACTGTCACTGTCACTGAAAGCACTCACACCTAAAAGTCAGATACTGCCTGGCTTTCAGGTTTCAGCAACAGTGACACTCACTTTTCTGAGGCTGTAGTAGTTAGACAAAAGCGAGATTAAAAAAGGTATCAACCTGACTCTCTTTACAAAGGCACAGAAAAAATGGCTCCCTTGAGAATTCCTGTATAATGTGACAGGCAACAATAGACTCTCCCTGCAGAGTCCAGCATTAGCTGATTGCTTCCCAAATGCCGAACTCTGAGGGTGCGGTCTAGGATTACCTGACTGAAGTCAATGCATCACTCCCTTTTCAAGGATGTCACACTTGCTTCATTCTCCCTCCAAAGGCAGTAGGTTCGGTAACATAGTTCTGAGACAGGCTGACAACTTGTCATATGAGTTCTGTCCCACAGAGTGCAGTACTCCCCTCTCTGTACTTACAGAGACTTGTATAATGGCAATGACAAGTTCCTCTACATCTTCCACAAGGACGTCAACCTGGCTACAAGCTTCCCCTATGTGGCTGAAATCGCAGGTCAAATTGTAAGTAGTATTAGAAAAATATTATACAATTAGGGCTGGATGGGATCATGTGGTCAAAGAGCATCAATGCATTCAGACAAATATATTATGGGAATAAAAAATAAACAAAATTATGTGACATTGACTACTCCCCCAGTGGGCAGAAAAGATCAGTTCAACGTAAAATACATCATACAAGTAGGCCTAGCATCTTTTTTTACTGTAACCTAAAAGTGGATTTGCGAATTTCCAGACCTGAAACTTCAAATCAATACTATATAAATGCTTGCGATGGTCATATTTTCGCGTTTTTGTTTAGATCTAGATGGATATTTGTCTTAACCTATTTTGGTAATTATGTGTCCAGGTTGCCTATACATGTGGTGAGGTAAAGGAAGACGGAGAAATAATCACAATGAGAGAAGGACGCGTCTCTGGGAGATTACAGGGGAGATCTGTCATCAATAAGGTAGGGACAAATCAAATAATATAGTATATTGTTTACTAATTCAGTATAGTCGATTGGCTTACATGAGCCATTTTTGAAGTAATTTTTCCCTTGGTCAGTAGCACAATATTCAGATTTCAGCCTGGTATATCAGGGTGGTCTGTTGCAGCATTATACCTTCATATAATCATGTTTGCGATTTTCATGTTAATTTGCAATATATATACACCCCAATGGTGATTATAATTAATATACCACCTATCGACGGTACGGGTCTGTGAATCATTGCATTTCCAGTTTGTTTTGAGCTCAAATTTCATGTTCATAAAATATACCATATACTTTAAACAAACACTGTAATACATTGTATTCATTTTTCAAAAAAAATTCTTGCAGCTGACAGCAGTCCTGCTGCAGGCGGCTGTAGCAAGGTTCCCCAACCTGCAGACACTGCTGTGGACCTCTGGCAGCCAGACTGCTGCACAGATGGCTGTGAGGACACACCCCTACATACAGTTATTGTCCCATGGGGTAAGCTCATTTATTTCGTGTGGAGAAACAATGTTACTATGCCGAAATACTAGAATAGCCATTCTCCACACCCCCATGAAGAAACTGGATACTGTTTCTCTATGGCCCCTGTTTCCACTGTGAAGTTGTCAGAATAGCTCTGAAACTAATCCGTAAATCTATATTTTGAAGGGAATTATTCAATAATTATATGAAATAAGTACAGACATCCACTCCAATTAGTCTGAACTCCTGGTTTCCCCACTTGTGGTGCCTTGGATCACATCACAGTCAGCTCTGCCTCGTGTGATATGAGCCAAGGCATGACTCATGGAGAAACCTGTCATTCAGACGGACTAACCTGGATGTATGTCTCTGTAAATCTTTTCTTATATCATTCTTTTCCTTCTTTTCCCCTTTTCTTTTGTATCAACATGATCTGAAAATCAAGATGCTTAACATGAGATCACAATTGAGTACTAAATGATCACTTAAATTGCATAAATATCGACCGGCGGTTCAACAACTTTCAGAAACACACATGTTAAATACATAAAATGTAACTCAAGGTAGGTAAGGCTGGTGTTGACAGGTATTATACTTGAGAACATATGTAACACATGGAATGGTAACAGTGACCATCTTTAAAATTCTAAATGATATGTTCCCTCCTTCCAGCCTGCAGAGAAATGTAAGATCCCCACTGCTACCCTGAAGGCTCTGTGTGAGTCTGACATGTTCCTTCAGCTGGAGAAGAAATACCCGACTGATGTCGTTACCGCTGTTACTAAACGTGAGGCTCTGAGACTTCTCACTGAGGAGATCCGCTTCCTGGACTATGCCCCAACAAGACCCATCATTGGCTGGCAGCCAAGTGGATGGCACCGTTCAACCCTGGTCTCTGAGCTTCAAGGGACCGACCTCTTTATCACCAGAGCATCACCAGGCAGAAAGGTTGAAGCATTCAGCTTTTTCACTGCTACCAGAAGTGATGCTGGTGCCCGGTTTGAAATAATAACACATTGTGCCCCTGGAGATCAGAGCTCAGATGTAGTCATTGCCCACATGTTGCATGGTCTCAGGGAGATAGATACTCTGTACACAGGGGGCTCGCAAATCATCTGTACCTTCCACTTCCCACCTCATGTTAACAGGAAAGCTGTACTTACGGTTTTAAATGGCCTACTTGGTATTGCCTCTAACGTAGACGACCAAAACATTGGTCTGACGGCCAATATGCTGGGGTACAAACTCTCTGATGCAGCTGACTACACAAAGAGCAGGCTTTAAGATATTCAAACCTTTGTGGATTATGCCCTCTATTGTCATGATTCATAAATATAGCCCTGGTGATTTACTTGGCAGAGCTGTATCCAACCATCTAAAAAAGCATGGTTTGGAAACAAACATTTGTGTCAAAGCATGTATAACATTTTGTACTGTTCTTTTTGAAGTTTGTGCAAACCAAGGCTAATCTCACTTTGAATTAAAATCTTTACCAGAAGAATCCTATAGAAATGAAATTTATTCCATTTATTTACTTTCTGTTCAAAATTTCACATTTTACCCTCATTTGCATTCATTATCAAATGATAGTGTGTGTTAACAGTAATAGCACCACTTGGACTCAAACCTATTACAGTGGTTATCATTTAGGATTCCATATTATGAAAAAAAGTAAATAATTATGCTGCTGAATGTTTGCAAAGTGATTCAAATGATAGGGAAGCTAGGTTAGAAATCATAGAAAATGCACTGTTTATCCAATGCAAATCCAAGCAAAGTTCAGGTGCTTTATGCCATAGACCTTTGCTCAAATTTCCTGTATTAGCCAAGTTTGGTTGGATATGCTTTGTAAGAAGGATGTATCTAATAGGTCAGGGGTGATATTCAGAAATTGTTAGTGTCCCACTAGTTGTAATTGTGTGTCATGCTATATTAAAGTATATATACCAGACCCATATCCTTCACTGAGGTCCTGTGGTCTTGTGTATGTGCTACATTGACCTGGTGACCTGACCCATGTTAAGTACTGTGTTTGAATAAATTGGAAGACATGACCCTTTACTTAATACTTTGCCAAGCAAATGTTATGATTATACCAGAACCTCTTCCTTCACTGAGGGTCTCATAGAGGGTAATCCCGCAGAAAACTGAGAGTCACATGCGATTCTGGTCAGAAGTGAATACTGCAGGAGCACTGACTGGTCCATAAATAATTTGGAAATGATGCCAATATTATGAAAACCTACACACATGCTGCTGAATGTCTGCCAATTTCAATCAAATAATAGGAAAGGGATTCTCAGTGAGTTTCCATTTTTTTCAAAGGCTAGATTGGGAATCAGTGAAAATGCAATTTATTCAGTGCAAATTCAGGCGAAATTCAGGTGGTTTTACGATACAGACCAGTGTTCTGATTTTCCGTGGTCAGTAGCTAATTTTGGTGGGAAATGTTTTATAGAAAGGATGTATCTTTTAGGTCAATGGTGATTTTCAGAAATTGTAAATGTCCTGTTTGCAGTTATCGGGTTTTCCGCTATATTAAAGTATATAGTAGAAGCATTTCCATCTCTGAGACCTGAGACCCTCTCCTGTGTTGTGTCTGTGCTACATTGGCCTGGTGACCTGACCCATATGGTCAGGTCAGCAGGGGAACTTGTGGTTATTACTGGGGCATGTAGCACACTAAATAATCACCCTGCGTGCCGCCACAGGGCCTGGTAGAGGAAGACACAGGATATGTTGCTGTCAATATGCAAGTAACTATATGATTCTATTCGTGCAATCCATTTTCTTATATCTAGACTATGAGAGGACCACACCCGTCTTTGTATTTTACTGTTCTGTCTCCTTTGTATAGCAACATTTATTTGTATGTTTTATCATAATTTATGAAAAATGGATGGGCTTGGGATGTTGCCCTGTATGTGTAAAATAAACTCATGGCCTTTGATTTAATGAGATCATCCCTTTTGGGAATCGGATCAAGTGGTTTGTTTACATTTGAACGCTGCCCTCCACTCTCCTAGAGGCCCTAATAATTTAATTTGAATCGTAAAAGGTAAAAAATAAACACAAAGGTACACTTGTTTTTGCTCTGTTGGGGGGTTATTTCACTTGTTGACCCTCGGGCCGCAGGGTCAATAAGTCAAATAATCCGGAAATAACCCCCCAGCAGACCAAAAGCTCGTGCACCTTTGTTTCTTTATTACATCCCGGCAAATTAGTTTGACTTAGTTTCTGGAACGTGCACTTTGTGTGACTGTTGTCCTATGGAACTAATTGGCACAATATGACTCCATACCCCATAGGACAAGAAGTGGCACATACTCACACATATTCACACAAATTCACACATATTCACACACCATCATGTACTATGGCACAAAAATGTTTCCAACCATATTGTTTCACTTTTTTGATTTTTTGGAAAAAGAAAGGAAAGTCTGTTTAGTTGTAGTATTCATTATATTCAGAAGTTGGCATAGGGCACCATGGCAGAAATCTGTTAGTGCACTCCCTGCTGTATATGGGCATACTATCTCATTCAACAAGATTCCTACCATGGTTGTGTAGGCCTGATGAAGTTGTGTACAATTCATGCCAATTATATACACATGTATACACATGTAACAAAAGGTCAGACCTCTATCCAAACAAGATTACCAGAGGAAAGGTGTCTGTGGTCTGTCCCTCTTAATGCCGCTTTAATCAAATCATATGGTGTCTTTTTCAATCACTAATGGAACTTGATAGAAGTAGAGGTGTATAGCTAGGTCTAAGTTGCATTGACAACATGTTATTATGGTTATAAACAATGAAAATTGATTCCATTTCACCCATGAGAATAACAAGGAACAACAAAGATGACACCTGGTGTCAAAACCATGCACTATTCCAACCTGACAAAGTGATAATGGTTATGTTTGAAGATGTGTGAGTGTGTGCCAGAAGGGAAACTAGGTGACACTGCATCACACAAATACCTGTTATGTGTGACACCAGGTGTCATCAAAGTTGATTGTACCCCTTTTTCTGATTAAAGAGAATGATTTTCTTTAGCTATAAGTATCTAAACAGGGTCCCAATGTATTGTGAATCAGACAATGCACCTGTCCTTCTTAAAATTCATTATGTATATAAATAGATGCCATATCATTTTAATGAAAGCAGCTAGACACCTTTCCTCTGGTCACCATGTTTGGATAAAAGCCTGGCTATCTCCTGCTGCTCATGTGAACTCTAATGTTGATGGTTATAATGGTACATATATTCATCAGCCCTATGTTGAAATGCTAGGAACCTGATCGAATGAGTTTGTACAAACCAGCAGCACACACACCAATAGTGTGCTATGGCTATCTATGTCAAATACTGCTGGTTGTAAAAAGTATTACAGTATTTCCTATCTTTTAGTAATTCATAATGAAACTAAAAATACATGACTAAACATTTTGGTTTAGGGCATTATATATTTTGTCATTTGGTGTGAATAAGCTTTTTAAAAATCTGTCAGAATTGTGTGAATCTGTTCCATGGAACACTGTGTCAGTGTGTGTGAGTCTGTTACATGGTATACATGTCACACAAAATGCACGAAATGAGCACACAGTTCTAGGGGTAAAACAGGGTGAAACAATCTGGAACTAATTTGCTGGGATCAAAGTTCATCATCAATATACCAACTTATTGTAACAATCAAGCTGATGGGTGTAACCTAATTCTGACCATGCCTACAGCTGTGTCGGTTGGCCTATAATGAGCCCTATTTTTGCATTTACTTATTCCACCATACATAAACCTGTCATTAGTCAATACGACCTCTCCTGCCACCGGGGATCGGTCACATGGGTAGAGTTAGTAGCTAGATGGCAGGGTTATATATGGTCATGTGATTAGCAGACAGCCGGTCAGACAAATGGGGGCCTCATAATATAGCATACATACAGAACCATCCCTCTCTACAGCTGTCTCTCATTATTTGAAGAGCTGAAACCTTAGGGTAAAATAGACTCTACCCTGTTTATCTGATGGAAAAAATGGAATGATGGATACTATGTTAACAGCATATTTCAAGTTAATATATACAATGCTCTGGTAAGGAACATGTAACCCCAAATCCCCTGATAATATCTAGGAGGAGATAATACCACCTAAATTAAAGTATACGAGCCACAGTTTGTATCCAAGTCAGCCTCAGCTTTTATTTAATACTGAACATGCCTATGCAAGAGAGCAGTTTAGAGTTATTAGATATGTTGTGGTAAATTTATAGAATATAGACATGGAATAACTTTTTTTTCCATTATCTCCATGCCATACTATAGTGAGAACCAACTGTATGAAGCACAGTTTAGCTAACAACACACATTATGAATACATCAATAAAGCTAAGCCTGTAGGTTGTTTATCAATACATTTCGATATGCAGAATGTATGCTATATTTCAATAAGTTTACCTTTATTTTACAAAACAAGATCCATTTGATATATGGTGATGCCAATTAAATTGGTAAAACTGATGATTAACACAGCCATATGAACAATTGCTTTGCTATACTTTAATTTGTTAAAGGCTATACTAGTAATATCATTGACTATAATATTCTATGGTCAAGCCACAAGGTGACTAAATAAATGCACTATATTGTACAGGTGTTGAAAAATGACAAAGGGCAAATATACTCTAGAAAATAAATCTTTCATTGAATTAATCGTGAGCAATTTCAAGTGCATCAATCCCTCAAAAATGCATTTTCATATAATCTTATCCACCTTCTTATCGATGGCTCGCTGATTCACCCTCATTCTGACTTCTGTTTTTGCATAAATTCTGCAAAAGTTGTTGACAACAGTTGCAACAGCAAGCGCTATACAAATAATGCCTGATAGAGCACATGAAACAGCAACAGCCTTTCCCAGTATTGTGACTGGAACAATGTCACCATAGCCTACAGTGGTCAAGGTGACAATGCCCCACCACATCCCATTAGTAATAGAGCTGAATTGTGTATATTCCGAGTTTCTCTCACAGAAATAGAGAGCGCTCCCAAAGGCCACCATGAAGGCCGTCTCCATGACCAGCAGCATGAACAGCTCCTTAACACTGGCCCTCAGAGCCAGCAGCAGCGCCGCCATCTTCCAGCTCAACCTGCCCATCTTCAAAACACGAACCGCTCTGAAGAATGTAGAAATAGCCAGCAGAGCAATGTTCAGATCATAAGTCCAATGCCCTGGGGATAACTCATCCATAGCAAGGTCCATACAGCAATATATGAACATGGGGAAGATGTGGAGGAGGTCGATAATGTTGAAGAAACAGCAGAAGAAGCGGTGCTTCTCTGGGCAGGTGACAAATCTGACAACCAGCTCAAAGAGGAAGAAGAAGGAGCAGACCATGTTGGTGTCACGCAGGCCTGGCTCATGGTCAACGTGCTCAGGGGAGGACTGGACTATGATGACAACCAGAGACAGGACCAGCAGCAGGCTGTAGAACACTAACCAGACCTGGAAAACAACGTATTTACATAACTATCATTATTCTACTGTAAAGGGCACACTTTGTTCAACCATAAACCAAATTCAATTGATATGTCAAACAAGGTAATTATTATTGAAATTCTACTGCAGCAAGTACAATTATTATCATGTGCAGGAACATTCAAATTACTTCATGTCTGTGTGTAATGCAATTCTAGAGGGTTTTCCAAGCATAACCTATTCTCAAAGTGTTGATTTGTTGTCATTTGTAATCTATGGATGTATGTAAACAGATGTCAAAAAGGATTTGTTCTTTTTAAATCGACTTTTTTATATGTAAAGGATTAGCTATGATTTGCCATAGCCTACAGAAAAATATAAAAAAGCTTGAACGATATCTTACTGCTGCAAATGTGGATGAGCGAGCGTCATCCAGGAACCTCCAGACAAACGCTGCTTTGTTCCTCCAGCCGGCAGCCCCGGTAGCTGCTGAGGGTGTCAGAGCGGCATCCACCAGGGCGGAGGTCTCCTGGTGGCCAGCCCAGGTACTGAAGGTGTTCCAGCAGCAGGTGGGTATGAGCTGCTCACTCAGCCCCCAGTGGAGCAGCTCAGCCTGTACAGCAGGCACACACACAGACCCAGGGAAGTGCACCTGGAATAGTACCAAGAAATATGATGAAGGTCCAGGTTGATTGAATAAAATCGGCCCTCCCACTTTTGAGGGAGAAGGAAAAAATATTTCACTCCGCTTTAAAAAAAAAAGTTTTTGCATTACCGTAAAACCTCGCGTATAAGCCTAACTCGCATCTAAGCCGCACCCCTACTTTGTGCCGATCCTATAAGCCGCAGCAGCGATCTGATTCTGGTGACTTTTATACTGTACTATACTATAGGAGCAAAAACTCGTGTTTAAGCTGCACCCAAGTGGGCACACAACATTGAATCAACATTGATAACTGGTTGTCAACGTTGATTCAGTGTTGATTCAATGCTGATTCAACATTGAACTGAAATTTGTGCCCACCGGGACCCTGACTCTGTGCCGATACTATAAGCCGCACTGGCGATCTGATTCGGGTACAAGCCGCGGCTTATACGCAAGGTTTTACGGTACTATAACTTAACGAGATGCTGTGATCAATTTCAACCTGTCTGCGGGGTGGAGTTTGGAGTGCTAGGTGAAAATTGACCAAACCTACCCGCGACACTCTATTGGTAAAGGTTGACCAGCCCCTAAATAGGTAGGGACAATCTTAAGGACAACAAAAGTACTAAAGCTTATGTCACTCACCTCTCCATTGTGGTAGGCATCAAGGACATAAGGAAACAACCAGGGGTTCCTGTCAAAGAAGTACTCCTTCTCCTCCTGGTCATAGGCTGGGTCCTGCCAGGTCAGCCCGGAGAGCCGTGTCCCTGGCAGCTTGGCCAGGGTGGAGGCCCAGGTGGCAAACTTCTGTCCCCCCACATTCAGCCTCACCCTGGTATCACTGGACCCTTGGTGTGGGGGTGCTATGGCCTCTGCATACCCGGGCAGGGTTTTACTGTCTATAGTCTCCAGCATCATAGCTCTAAGGTAGTGAGAATAAAGGTAGTGAGAAATCCTATAGCAGAAATAATAGATATTATGGGACTGAATAATCTAATGGTAGTATAGTATTGTGCCGAAATAGTGCCATACTACATTATTTTGGGAGGAGCATAGAGTGGTATGCTGCAGTGATAAGGGAGTTGCCTATAATAATAGTAGCATGCTGCAGTGGTCTGTACAATGTAGTGGCATGCTACAGAGTTGTGTTCAATGTAGGGGTCTGCTACAGTGGGTTGTACAATATAGTGGTATAGTGGTATACTGCAGTTTATAATACAGTAATCCTACTTACCCTGTGTAGTGGTCCCTGTGTACCCTGCACGCTGCTACTGGGGTGACAGTGACAGTAGAGCACCTCATGTTTTAACAGTTGGAGGGGAGCAGGTCACTGGGTCGTGAGCTCCTCCATGGATGCAGCCCTAGTGTCTGTGGTATAGGGCGTCCAGCTCTAGTTGTATGCACTGTGGGGGCAGCCCCAGTGTATGTGGTATAGGGCATCCAGCTCTAGTTGTATGCACTGTGGGGGCAGCCCCAGTGTATGTGGTATAGGGCATCCAGCTCTAGTTGTATGCACTGTGGGGGCAGCCCCAGTGTATGTGGTATAGGGCGTCCAGCACTAGCTGTATGCACTGTGGGGGCAGCCCCAGTGTATGTGGTATAGGGCATCCAGCACTAGCTGTATGCACTGTGGGGGCAGCCCCAGTGTATGTGGTATAGGGCATCCAGCACTAGCTGTATGCACTGTGGGGGCAGCCCCAGTGTATGTGGTATAGGACGTCCAACACTAGGATAACTGAACATTCACTATTTTTTAAGGGGTGGTCATTTATCATTACAAGAGTGTATGAAACTTTTAGCTGCCCACTCACCTTACCACCAAAGGCATTGAATTGACTGTAGGGACATGCTGGTTTTTCTTTTTGATAAAAAGGGGTAGCATTTCTTGCACACCCCTTCCCCATTAACACTGTTTGGAGATGCAATGAAAATCAGTGGTATTATTACAAAGTTCCCTTATTTAGTCAGAGCCAGAACACTGATGAAATACATCCAGCCCTTTTATATTACTTATAGATACTGCATCCAAACATTTTTCTATGAACACCACACCAATGCTCTGACAGTACAGTAGGTCATCATAACAGTGATAGAAACTGTGGATAGTACATCATTTGATGAATTGTCTATTAAATTGTCAGAGTAATAAAAAGAAATATACAAATATAATTCAAAGTTCCATCAGTTAGTCAATACAAGCCCTTCTATAGGACTAATACATGCTGCATCCAAACTGGGAATACAACAAATTTTATATCAGTACATCAAATGGTCTGACAGTATAGTAGCTGACCATCATTATGATAGACCAATTCAGCAGTTGGATAGCAACCAAGCTGATTGATATAACCTAATTCTTACCATCATGCCTACAGCGGGTTATACTCTGAGTGGTGTCTATGATTATTGAGCCCCCCACCCCAGGAGTTGATGCTATGGTAATTGGGCAAGAAAGCCCCCCCCCCCCCCCCCCGTTTGTAGTGGCCTCTGCTACTGTGAGTTTGTATATTGTAGTGCTTGCTATGTACACTAGGGGGAGGCGCAAGCTCACAGCGGGGCGTTCAGTCTCCCGCACAGCCTGTTTTTGAACTTTAGAAGTTAGTAGAGCACGATAGAATGCAAAGAGCTGCTTCTCAATTGAACAGATTTTATTCATATATGTCAAATATCACATCAATCGATATATGACGCAATGCTTTGCTCATGCTTGAAAGGGCTTTATTGTCAGAATAGGGGTAGAAAGGTGGATTTGATTAGTAGTGTCAATTAGAGGACAGAGGCATAGCTTCAGCATTGTGTGCCTAATCAACCAAACTTGTCAAACTTGACATTGACAGCAGTGTAGGGGACACTGTATTATGTATTAGTTGTTGGTATAACTGGCAACAGCTTGCTTTATAAAAGACAGTTAGAATATAAAAGCAAATAATCCTCAAAATATCATTGTTCAAGACTGAATTGTTGTCGGTGGTTAACTATTTTTTTGAAGATGAAAATTTCGGTATGAAATCCAGCAATATCAATAACAGGAGTTCAGCAATGAACACAGTTATTGCTATGTAGCCCATAACGTCAGCATTGGGTGCCTCTGTGGTGTCCAGTTGAATCAAATGGAGGCTCTCTAAGGACAAAGTTAGAAAAGAAATGGTGAGAAATGCAACCAAAGTATAACATAGCTACTTTTACCAAAGATGCAAATGGCTATATATGTACATATGTAAAACTACACTACTTTGTGATAGTATGCTACTAAGACAGAAATAACCTATTATAAAATGATAAGTTATCATACCTTGACAAGTTGGTGGGGTTGGGTGCCATTCTCCATTGTCACCGCACCTTACTGAACTCTCTGTGGTGTTCTGGTATGTACATCTATAAGTCACATGAGTCCCCACACTCCTGTTCCTAGTGTTCATTTCCACATCTCCCATTACCAAGTCAAGGGGCATGCATTGTATGGCTGAAATGGTAACACATTATACCGGTTAAGTTTTCTCATAATTGCAATTCTTGCAAAAAGTACAGTCGACTTCCCCGAGCTGCTAGCAGCCACTCTTGTAATGAAGCCATCATAATCCCAAACCCACTATATTGTATACATGTTGAACCTAATGCAGCCATCCTACCAATAGGGCTACTTTTTTATATTCCTAAGAGCAGCCACATTACAGTAGGTGACAGTCGTTTGTTTGGTGATGTGCGAAAGCTTAATTCACCATACTATGCACTTTGCCTTTTGTCACATCTTTTAATTGGTTTCAATAGGCTAAATTACCTATGCATCCTTTGATGTGTGATGGTAACCATTTCCCATCTGCCCCACAGCTGATAGTCTTGTTATACACATCCCTTCTGAACCAGTACCCAGTCATACACATTATAGTTATCTGGTCACCATAATGGGGTTTATGTGCAGACAAAGCCATGTAAGACCATTGTGGTAAGGGAGGGTCCTCACTGCATTCTTTTGCTAAAATGTTATGAGAGAAATTGGTCTAAAACTAACAGTTTAACATAAATATCAGTTTGCCTTGGCACAAAATACCTCATAATTTATGCATATTAGTATAATATAATTAATGATTATCATCCAAATATTCAGCAACAAAATCTGAACTGATCTACTTTTGAGGATTCATGGTTTTCTTAACTGTGTAAAAAAAACAAATGATTATAAGTTATTTTTCAATCATGAGGGATCCATTATTATCTGCACATGAAATGGCCAGCTATATCAGGCTCTCATTGTAGAATAATATGTTAATACTTATATGTCTCTATGATATGGCTGACAGTGTACTAGAAGTGTCTTAAATACATAACTTACGTGTGCAGTTGATTACCGGCCAGGAGCCATTGCTGTGACATGTGATGTTGAAGTGGAGGGAACCACCATGTAGATAACCCTCATCACATGCCAAGAATGCTAAGGACTTCCTTTTGGCATCATAACCTATCAGCCTGGCATTTTCAGGTGTTGTCAATTCATGACAAACTATTTCTATTTAAAGAATGGGGACATAATAATATATCCAGAGAAGTATAAAACCTATTTAGAATGATTAGTGTTTGGATAATTATATTCACACAGACCTAGGCAATTATCTAGCATCCCTAAATTTACATTGTTTCTGGCAGGGGGACCTACATAGCTTCATTTCTATATGCTCAAATGATCCGCATATTCAATATCTGGGTCTATTTTGTCTACAAACAGGAGAGGTCATATTATCTTTATGCCACTCTTCCCCGCTTAATTCAATACAAAACATGCCTATATAGGATGCAGCTATTACACAAGTTTTAGCTAGTATATTATAGCATTAAAGTAGCAATTTCCAGAACCACTGGTCTAGGTGTGGCTTATGCGCGAGTTAGGGGTATTTATGGTTGTTTTTCCATTGTTAATGGTTCATAATTTCATCTGACAGAAGAATGATTGAAGATAATAAATCTAATGCAGATTAAAGAGGACAGCCGTCTGTTAGGATCAAAGTTCTATTCTCTACATAGCTGTCAATATAGTTCAGATTTGATTCATTCATGATCTAATCTCTGTTACCTTCACATGTAGCAAGGTTATCGATATCTGTCCATTCTCCTTGGAAACATTTAGTGAAGGTCACATCAGAGGTCAACTTAAACCCTGCCAAACAGGTCAAGGACACCACTACACCATTATCAACAGCACTAGAGTTTACACAATTCCCAATAGGAATTGTAAGAGGTGGACATCTGTTACCTGAGGGAATTGGTGAATAAGTATTTGCTTAGTAGGCAGAATACTTGCATTTGGTTCTAGACTAGATATGATGTATCTCGTGCACTGTGGAACATAGCCTTAACCCAGCACATTACATGCATTATTGGTGATGAATGGTTGCCTCTTCATTTTGAATAAATAAGAATATAGAATTTCACAAGCGAGCATATATATATGATGTTTTGAAATGGAATTTTGCACCTTGACATGGTTCAGGTGGACCCTCTATAGCTGCGTGAACATTGTCACAAATCAGGCTCTTCTTTGTAGTTCCATCAACAAATCTAGTTCCATTGAAACATGTGTAGGTCAATATCTTCCCATAGAGAGTGAGCACAGTGTTGGTAACATTTTGTGGGCTAGCACAGCCCCAGACTGGAAGTATAATGAGGTCTTGTCAAACATAGATACTTTTATCTATCCCCTGATGCAGTTTACATGATTCAGCTAAAGAAGTGCAACAATTGAGCTGTCTGTGGAAGCTTAGAACAACTTGCCTGCTAAATGTACCGACTTAAAAATCTTGTTAGAGAGCAACAACAGAATTAGCTTAGTTGAATATTTCTGGGGCCGGAGTAACCACGCTTCCAATTCTGACAGCTGATATATATAATGCAAACAAGCTTATCTGCTTAAAAGTGAGATATATTATTATTCTCCCTGTAGATGTCCAAACGCCCACCCCCCCCTTCCCAACCCCCAAACCACCACTTCCCATCTCCTGCTGTTAGAAGGTTTGTTAACAGGAATTGTGTATTCAAAATGGAGGGTATTTTTAAGACCTACCCTTACAACCTAAAGCAGCCTCATCAGCTCCAACCCAGTCCTTTTTGTAAGAGCATGTAATGCCCTTTGACTGGGATCCATCTGAGAAGTAGTGATGAGTTTTGCACTGGAGAGTGACTACATCCCCGACATTACAACTCACAGCACCAACAACAGAAGTGTTTTGTACCAACAATGGAGGTGGGCAGCGGCTGGCTGAGGAGGATAAGCATTAGGTTGAATGGCATGTCATAAATGGTGATACACAAAAATTTGATTGGAAATTAGCAAAATTATGTACAAACATCTAATAAACATGCTCATAGTATCACAGGGTACACTTTTTTGGTGAAATATCACAAGCACACATGTATGCCTGTTCTCAATTGATAAGCTACATTTGGATATTAGTGGATAGTTTGTGAACATATCATTTTTACTACTTTCTAGCTAGAATGTCATGTGAACATATTTTAAGAAAGCTCATCAGATGTATATTACATATGAATGCAGGTCTAGAACTTTAAGCTACAACTTTTAACTCTCATCTTCAAATTCTAATGGTAAACTCTAATAAACTCACCACTACACCCATCTGACGGTATGTTCCACCATCCATCTGATGTACAGATACTTGACACTCTGTGTCTGCCATCTTTGAACCGATACCCAAATTGGCATGTGTACTCTGTGGTGGTGCCTAGTCTGCAGCATGGTGTCAGCATGGAATGGGAAGTGTTTGGAAGAGCTGGCGGTTGAGGGCATTCTATGTCTAAAAAAGAAATCATCAATTTGAGTTCAATTAGCTGTCCATTTTTTGTGGAATTAATTCTATAATGAAGATAACTATTTCAATATGATGAAGCATTAATACATTTTCAGCTCCTCTCCTGCTAGTTTGTTCCTGAAGTCATGAATTGGCAATAGTATAGTCAACTCCCTCTAATGTTTCTACTCTTGGAAAAAGGAAAAGGTGACCACATTGGTGGATGGCTACATTAGAGGCAGCCAATTACTATACTATCTAGTAATTTTGGGACTATGAAAACTGGCTGCAATGGAGGGGGCGGCTGCATAAGAGGGGTGGCCATTAAGAGGAAGTTGACAATAGCATGCTACAAATTGTAAGATTGTAGATATACCTTCTATGATATCCACTTCTGCATCTTGCTGACAGAACAAGGATGTGATTTTTGCGCCATTCCTGAACTTTGTCCCTTTAGTTGCTGAGAGAACCACTCCACCAGGGATCAGCTCTGCTACCTTTGTATTCCTGATGGTTAAGGGGTCAATACTCCTCTCCTTTTCACCTAGAGTAAAGCAATGTTTCGTTTAGAGCCATTGAGTTTATACTCAAGTTTAAAGAGAGATTTTATGGAGTCAGCCTTTGATGCATGAGACACATCTTTTCCAGGGGTTGGCAGCAAGGTTACTGTTTCTGTTGTTATAGGCTATGTACAGACCAACTCTGATCTGATACCTCCTGGGAGAGATTTCTTATCAATATCTCATAAAACTTGTTTCTAAGCATTTATAATTATACCTTTACTGCCTTTACACAATCGTGCACCTTTAATAAAGATATTAGATGACACTTTACAAACGTATTCGGGGCACTACAAGAAACTTACATTGTTGTAAAAACTTTGTAGGCTCAGAATTGAAGGGATCAGAAGAATCTGTCAAAGGTGTTTCAGGGCTAAGCTGCAAGGTTATCCCTGCAGATGTGACAGTTTGTCTGACAGTTGTCTCAGATACAGAAGTAGTTGCTGGTGTGTCAGGTTGTGTGTCAGATTGTCTGACAACAGTTGTCATCTTTGACACAGTGGTAGTTTGCTCAGAAGATACTATAATGCAGAAATAGTACCTCAGCGAACTGTGAGCTTAATTTACATAAATCTATGAAAATTTGTGTTCTGCTTAAACATTGGTGGAAGTGTGAAAATAAAATTTCATTCCAAATCTGCTACATTGGTACGTTGCCATATGTAAGGCTTTTTAACTAATACAATGAGAGATATAGAAACATCAGTAATATAGATTTAGAGCTGGAGCTTCATTAGAGGATAATGGTGGATAATATCTTATAGTTATCTCTATACATACCGCATTGTGTCATATTCAGCTGAGCAGACAGGAAGAAGTGATTGTTGTGTTCAGGTGAGAGAAAACGTATTATTTCACCAACATTTACATTCTTACTTCTGTATCGTACATCAGATGCATCATTGATGGTAGGAATCATGTTGAAACGTGGTAGTTGACATAATGTAAGCTGAACCCCAATGAAGTCTCCTGCTGCTATGGGCATGGCATCACAAACTGTTAATGCATCTGTAGTTGCATCAAACTTTTCTGTTTGATTCACCAATATATACCTTTCATATTCAACATGCCTCCAGATTTGGAAACGAATAGAACATGAGGCTGTGGGCTCTAGACGTATGGACCATTGATGAATAATCCCAGTAACTTGACTTTGCCAATCTTTGCAGAACAATGAGCGCAGTGTTGGAATTGAGTTAATTTCTATCACTTTTTCATTGCCACTTGATCCAATTCCCAAAAAGGATGATTGCTCCTCACCTAGAAAAAGGTTAATGCATACACTGAGTGCCTTTTTCTGGTCTTTGAATTGATATTTTATCACGTAGGAACTCACACAGTCACACATTTGCACCTTGTTTATCACTTTCTGCCAATGTGGTACCTATTCATTTTGATCACTCTTATATATATTCTTAAATATGTATGTAACCAACAGCAGGTCTTGTTAAGGATACTAGATACAAACTAGGTGCCCCCTTGTGGATGCTTTGAGAACCTTCACACACTGTTCAAGAGCACCCTACCTCCAACTGGTGATTGTGCATACAAACAGTAATTTGGAAAAAATGTTTTAGTAGTTTTCTCCAAGAGAGACTTGAACTTACCATCTCACCATTTACAGGCAGACTTGCTACTGGCTGAGCTTACCAGACAAGTGTCTGAGTATTGTTAATGTTATGGTCAGTAGTACTTAGCATGCCCAGTTTGGAAAACCTATTTGGTTTTCTCCCAACAGGCAGCGATGCTACTGACTGAGCTCACTTGGCAAATGTCTGTGAGTACCCATGTTCTGACAGACTTTGGTGAATATTCTTTGGTTTGGTTCTAGGTCCAGGATTACCTTGCAATTTTTAAGCAGGTCCCAATATCTAATTCAATAATTTCAAACCTATTGAGATATAATGTGCTAATTATATATAGGATCCTGAGAAATATCCTCAGTTACCTAACTAAAGCAATTTACTGTCATGAAAAACATCTTAATGCCTTGTTCTAGGTTGAAATGGTGTCTAGGATCTATGTAAAAAGTCCCAACAGTTGGGGTGCTCTTACACTGGTATGGGGCGATAAATCTCGTTCATATTTATTTTCTGTACTATTTATTATATAGGAAGATCTGGAGCGATTTCCAAGGGATTTCTATAGTTTTCTGAGATTGCGTAAAGTAACATTATTTCTTGTTAGATTATAAAAGTTATATTATGTAATTCAGCTTGCCCATACTTACCCCTCACTACACTGAAAATGCAGAGTGACATCCACAACACAGGTAGATAGCCGCACATCCTGATGCTGCCCACTAAGGGGGACTACTCAGTCTACCTCCATGCCCCTCAGCATCTCCTAGTTAACTGAGAAAGTGCTGCCTGCCAAGTCGTTTCATATTATTGAATATATCCTAGCATTATTTACTCTGTGAGCAGCTGGGGGTGAATAATTGATGATTACATACAGCTAGTCAAAGGTCTGTGGCAAGTGCTAACAGTAGGGACGCATTGGAAGGCTTAACTTAATACTGCTAATGGGACAGCACAAGTATATGTAGGTGTGTAAATATGTCCTACATTAGATCAATGCCCTCCCTGCTGGGTCAAGCCCAGGCCTCAAGCCTAGATATAGGAGAATAGTTTACACAAATAGAATCATATAGTTACTTGCATACTGACACCAAAATATCCTGTGTCTTCCTCTACCATGCCCTGTGGCTGCACGCAGGGTGATTATTCAGTGTGCTACATACCCCAGTAATACACTCAGTATACAGGTGCCACGGGCCTGGTGGCCCCAGTAGGCAGCTGCTAGGGTAAAATAATAAGGACTTTTCAATCTTCTAAAGGCTCTCAATCATATGACCCTGTATATGTTTTATCATTATGCCTTCTGCATTGGATCAGTGCAGGTGTCCTCTATTGGGTCCACATTCTAGACACTAGAAATGTACAATAATTTTCTAATGGAACTCCATAACCCTTGCAAGTATGCTATTAAACTATCAGAGCTGTCGTCAAGCATAATGCTGACCATATGGGGTTGCTGCTTTACAAAATGGTTGGCATGACATATGAATAAATCATTACGACAAAAGGCATTAAAGCACCATGCAGCCCTTAGGGGGTTAGGGTCTGGGAGGTAAGATCAATATGACTGTTTACTTATAGTAAATACCTGCTACATGAAGTGTATAAGTAAGGTGCATACTTGTCACCAGACTTAAATGGATATCAATAACTTGACCAACAGACTTGGCAAACATAGCATACCAATGGCAAGGTCTGCAGAAATGGTCAATTTCAGTCATAACTCCCTTTATGATAGTGTCCATAGGAGAACTACCTGTGAAGATGTGGCAACATTTGCAAATGTAGGTATTGGTTACCAGCGTTACCAGCGTCTGTCCTAATATTTACCAATAACCAGTTTAAATCTTCGAACAGGAAACCTCCAGACCATAAAAGCAAGGCAGGTATTAAAGGAAAAAGCCCAATTTTAGCTACCAATGTCAATGTTAATTCATGCAAATTAGTTTGATGATGGGAAAGCATAGTCTAATTATGAGACAATGCTTATTTGATAAATAAGTGTAGAATAAATCTGCAATGAATTTTGACAACAATTAGAATCTTAATCGAATTAATAACAAAACAGTTACGACTATACTAACATTCATTTTATTTATCACAATATCTGAGTGTAACAAGACTGGTGTATTCCACATTGTTATATGCTCCTATTATAATCACATTGAGTATTAACTAGTTATACTCTTCACCTTAACTTAAATGTAGCTTTAATTCTCTTGCGTATAACCCCCATTGGTATGACATGTTCATATTATATTCATACACATGGGATTAATTTGGTACTGCTCACCCTGATAAATATACACGTCTCAAGGTCCAGCCAGGTGGGTAGGGGCTGGCCTACATGGGCAATTCTATTATGGACAGGCATCCAATAGTCATCAGTAAGCTTTTCCCATCCACTTCATCTCGCCAACTCTCTTGGCAGTGAAGTAGGTCCACCCTACACAACGTACATATGCGATCAGCCACAGAGAATAGATAATGCCAGTAGATGATTCTGGGCCAGTTGGTAATGTTGGGTCACTTAGTTATATGTCCATTTCATAAAAGGCAACATTCAAAATTGTAAAGAAGAGACTACGTTTTATTATATTTAGAGTAGGATAATCTAGTTATGTCAAAGGATGAATATTTTTGTTGGATATGATATATCACAGAGTAAGTGATATGCATTGCTTTTAACATGATTGTGCATGTGGGTTTAGCTATCACTGGATTATTTACATCATTTGTTGACACCAACATTTCTTTTCAACACTACAGGTAGGCTATATCCATATCTATATACCAAGTGCCGAATGGCTCTTATTAAAGAGACATGACAATGAAATGAAAATCAACTTATCTATGTGAATAACTAGATATGTACTATAATGCTGTAGTGTGTTACGCTCTATGTTCATCAACCCTATTCTTGCAAACTGACAATTAAGGGCACATCTAATTAAGGCACTATGCAGCCCTAACATGGTTAAATACTGGCCACTTGACTTGACCCCTCCCCATACATAACGCCCCCTGGTGAATACAGTGTGCAGTATAAAGTTCAAGGTTAAGCTTTATATAAATGGAGTCTGAAATATGACTGTGATATATAATCTTTTAATACAGAAAAGACCAATTTGTCGTTTACACAATAATCCTCCGTGTGAAGTGGTTGTGGTGTCTATGTTGGTAAAGGCTTCATGTAGCCTTCCCTCCCGGTCAGCCAATAGGTCGTCATGGTGCCTTTACCCTGTAAGGTACATGGGGTACATGTATTATATCAATATAACCATTCTTATAGTACTTAAACAACTTGTTTTCAGTATCAAATGGCTTCATTTACAGATTTGTCCATAAGTTTAACATTACAGACTTTCATCGGATTACGACGTCAGTGGAATACTCCCTTACATAAGTTAAAGCATACCTTGATCTCCGTGGCCCCACGTGGAGCTGTTCTATAAACTCCATGCTTCTTGATCGCGTTGTATGACGATTCACTCATCTGAATCTTCATAGCTGTAACAATGGTAACATTGGTCTGTTATTGAATTACATAACTGTGACCATGATTACATTGGTCTGTTTTGAACTATATAGCTGTATCTGTGGTTACATGAGTTTAGTATTGTACTACAAAGCAGTAGCCATGGTTACATAAGTTTAGTATTGTACTCCATAGCGGTAACCATGGTTGCATTCGTTTAGTATTCTACTACATAGCTGTAACCATGGTTACATAAGTTTAGTATTCTACTACATAGCTGTAATCATGGTCACATAAATTTAATATTTGACTACATTGCTGTAACCATGTTAACACCATTTTTGATTCCACCACGTTTGCTGTTTGAGGATTATCAATAAGCTAAGCATACACTATTGAAAAGGAATGGAAGGCGAAATTGACCAAATCCTCTCACGGTGATATAAATACTTATATATATACTCACGTTCCCCGGTGGACTCCATGGCAGAGGCGATGCTGACGGTGGCACCAAACAGACAGAAACGTGGCATGGTGATCCCCACCACACCTAAAGGACAAGATGAGGTAATGCAACATTTTAGTGGAATATAGCATATAACTTTTTCATAAAGATAGGTCTCAAAATATTAAAAGTAAAAGTAGCATTATTTTATTGTAGGTTGTTGAACACTGCAGGTGCATGTATTACCTGAGGCGCATGGTCCGGTGTGCATGCCTGTACGTAGTCTCATAGCCAGCCCGGGTTTGTGCCGCACTCGGAAGTCAGTGAAGAGACCGCTCAGGAGGTCTAGCGCCATGTCCCCGATCGCTGCCACATGGCGGTTACCATTAGTCTTAGGGACTCCGCTCACCACCATGTAGGCATCACCAATAGTCTCCACCTAACAGGGAAAGGGGTGTTAGTCTACAGATATTAACAAAGGCAATAGGACATTGCAGACACTCTGCAGGTACAAATACAGGCAATAGGATAGTGCAGAAAGAGGTGGCTAATTTAAAGTTATGAAAAGGTATTTGTAGGAAATTACAGGGGAATGTTCGAAAGAGACAATTGTATAACATGTTTAGTTTTTGCTCCTTTTCATCTTTTACAGTGAACAAACATTTGAACATTAACATTTGAACATTAACTCTTTAAATTTATAAACGAGGACCTCAAGAAATTAATCCCAGTTAGGATAGGCATGGAAGTGGAAATAAAGTGAAAGTGATATTAAAAGCTTCCCTGCCAAGAATTCCCCTGATATCCATCATGCATTTGTTTTTTTTGTTTTTTTCTAAAGTAATTTTTAATCAGGAGAAAACAGGTTAGGCTCCTTTTAAGATATGCGGTGCCTATATACTCCTGGCTCCTGAGGGCCGTTTTTAGGATATAGTAGATACAGGCAATTGGTTAGTACCAGACAGTCACAAAGCTAATAAGATTCATTATAATAATATATATATTATATATAGTGGCATATAGGGAAAAAGAAATGGGAAAAAGGCATGTACATAGCACAACTCATATACACTTATTGCTTTGAAAAATTAGGTCATTTTCTAAGAGAGGCAAGAAATTTTTTCCTATTTGTCTTAAAATCATCCAGGGTGGGAATGAGTCTATTATTCACACCTAGGTCATTCCAATAACAAGAACACTTTAAGTAACGTTTCTCTTAAAGGCTTGAAGGCGTCTATCGTAGGTTTTTAAAACAGGTGCATCATGTAATCTGGTGTCCCTAGCAGGAATTGCTAGGTATTTGTCTTGCTTGGTCATTTTATAAGCGTGGATTGCAATTTGCTTTTGCCTTCTTTCTTCCAAAAAGTTTATTTTACCATCTTTATGTATCTTTTCAATGGATGTCCTAGGGGGTGAATATAATGCTATTTTAAGACCTCTGTTTTGTAATCTTTGTAGTTTGGTTAGTAGGGTTTTGTTAGTGTCATGGACAAGGATACGTCCATATTCCATGTAAGGTAGCATTTTAGTTTTATATACACGTAAGGCTTGGGCATAGGACATGGATCTGCGAAGTCTTCCAAATATATATAATTTTGCTGCTGATTTACTTCTCATTTGATTCATTTGTTTATCAAATTTTAGGGATTGGTCCAGTTGTACGCCTAAATAGTTATAATTTTCAACAAAATCTAGTTCATTATTATTTAATTTTAAGGCAGGTATTCTAAATTGTTGTATTTGTCCAGGAGTTCCAAATTTCATGGCTTGTGATTTTTTTGAATTTATAGTTAATCTATTTGAATTACACCAATTTAAAAATTGATCTAAGTCGTCTTGGAGCTTCCTATAAGCCGAAACTGGGTCATCCTCTGATGCATATATTACAGTATCATCTGCATATGATACTGTAATATATGCATTGTAGAGGCCCTACCTTCTATAGGTCATGTCTTGTAGCTTTCTCCTCTTATATAATATATATAAATATACAAATATACATATATATATGTATATAATTATACATATGTATATAATGACTTTAGTCTGGGCATCAGAGCTGTATTGCTGATCCCAGGGGCAGTTTTTGTTCAAAAATACTTTAAACCTTTATGAAACACTTCTAAAGTGCTACCTTATAGACATCATGCCTGGCAAGGATGTCGTCAAACAGTGTGTAGAGGTCGTTGAGGAAGTCGACGACCTGCATCGGGGTGCTCTCAGAGGACAGAGCCGTGAAGCCCACAATGTCAGAGAAGAAGATGGTCGACTCATCATAGAACTTAGGGTCCACCTTCCTGCCGTTCTTCAGCTGCTCTGCCACTGAACTACAAACAAAAAGGGATTTGGTTGTAATTGTCTGATTTCATAACTTATTAATATTTTCACAATTTGTTACACATTCTGCAAAAAGGGACCTTACTTCTGGATGCACAAATGTCCCTTTTCTCAGGACAAGTCACTATGCCTTGATTTTACATACTAGTGGGCAAACACAGACAGTATGTAAATCTATCTATTGAATTAGAATGTCTATTCAAAAAGAATTAGTATTTTAATAACACACCATTAAACAGCCCTATTACATGCACCTGTTAGCTGATGATATTTATTGATTAGTTTACAGTAGAATTATAGTGTTGATTATATGGTCATTCAATTCTTTAGAGCCGCATCAAATCAACATTAGAACTATATATATTAGCTCCTAGGTTAAAACTTACGATGGCATCATACTGTACAGTAAAAGGTCAGTTTTCTTCTTTTCCTCCACCAGTTCAGTTGTGCGCTGTCCAACAATCGACTCAAGGTTGTCCGCATACTTCTCAAGCTTGTCCAAGATATTTCCCATTACGTCTATTTTCCTGTTTAGGAAAAGAAAAGCGCTCTTTGATTATTGTGTTTTTGCATTCAAATTTCATGTGCAAGATTGTCCTGCTACAGGGTCGCCCACACGTGTCCTCGTCTGCCGGTCCCCTCGGACATTCCTAGAACTTGAGAGGCTGTCTGGGTCAGAAAACAGAAATTTGTTGTCCAGAATTCCAACAAAGACAGTGGATTTGTGCTTGTTGGAGAACATGCAATTATTATATCAATATATGATGAATATGATAAATAGCATTAAGTATCAAGTATATAAATAACAATAATCTCATTTAGAAAAAAAATAAAGCACCCACTTTCCACCATTGAGAGCCAGGATCTTCTTTTTGCAGATTTCAAAGTCAGGTCTGTCGTCGGGCTCCTCGTACCAACACATGATCATCAGGTCTAGGATGTCAGAGTTGGTGTCGTCTGTCAGCTCCTGAAGGCGCGGACGGAACGGGGGGCTCATGCCGCGCGCTACTCGCTGTACTATCTCTGCATTAAATACAAAGGCTCATGAGTGTAGTTCCCAATTGAGAATTACTGGATCTTAGAATAAAAGGTATATGATAGTGATAAATTCATCAATTCTAACGATTTAAAAGCTGTGACATATGGGAGAGCACCTCATTAGCACAGTATCTGATGTTCGAAGGAAAATATGTCAGGGAGCATCTTATTCTTCATCCAAAGACAGAGGACTCCCCTTGTCCCCAAGGGGATGCATCCTTAGCTAACCCTAAGCCTAACCTCATCTGTAATCAGAGAGAACTAGGCTAACCCTAACCCCTACCCTAACCATTGGACAGGAATGCAATGTACTTAGTTTCTCATGGAGCATCCCCTAGGGATACCGGGGAGTCCCTGCATAAGATATCCCCAAAAATCCTATGGTTAAAGAATAATATATTGTGGTAATATGGTTCACCTGGGGGTGTGAAATACAGCCTTCTTGGTTAAGACAATGACACTGCCATATCCACCATGAAATACATATTGTGATGGTAAACTGCTGGGTTTTTTTCCAACTTATGTTGCTTGTATGTATGTTGTAAATTGGTCATACAGCAATTATGAAATAAGGTTGATATTGGGTATTTTAATGAATAATCCATACTGTATCCTACATAATTAGCAAACAATGTGCTTGGCACATATTGTTATCACATTTCCAGAACTTTTAAAAGTTTGTCTGTGACAGAAAACAGAGATTTGTTGTCCAGAATTCAAATAAATAGAGTGGGTTTGTGCTATTTGGAGAACATGCACTAATTATAGCAAATAACTAAAATAAAGCATAAAACACTGACATCCTTACCTTTGGGAGTCTCAGTGGAGATGAAGTAGGGCAGTGCGCGGTACACGACTTCTTGTAGGATGATGGAGAAGCTGTAGATGTCCCCTTTCTGAGTGCCGTAATACGGTTTGTGCAGCATCCGCAGCATCTCCGGGGCAGTCCACATCAGCTCTCTGTGGTCATTAGCATAACTTAGTTATATGGAAATCATTTAGATTTTCTATTTGTAAAACTATCTAGATCACCACCACACTTAAAGTAAAGAAGCTAATGCCATAAAACTAAGCCCACAAGCCACATTGTTTGTCATTTTCCCCTTTATGTCAGCCACAATTCTGATTTACTTGGGTAACAAACCAAATGATATCAAATTTGTTACTTGTAATATCTTTATTCATTTACAAAACTGTAGACAAAGCCTCATTCATAAATAGTATATAAGCTACCATGTGAGTCAAACTGTCAGGTACTGTTCAAATGGCAAATTACATTCTTATACCCTCACAGAATCAAAGCTTCTGCAATAATTTAGTTATGTCAATTATTGGATGTATAAGCTTACATTGACATTATCCATACTCCAGTGTGAAATTATTTATATTTCTCTTGTCCACCATCATCTTTTGTGACATCTTAAACAGCAGTTATCAGAACTTACCCAATGGTCCTGACCAATACCACATAGGTCAGGCACACTGTGGTCTATGAATTCACTGTCCCATATTTTCAATTCCTGTACTTTTCATACTTTGTCCATCACATTCTGACATCAGAAGAAGTTATGATGACATACCTGTACTTTTCATACTCTGTCTGTTCTTCCACTTCCTCTCCCTCTTTGAGCGTTTTCAGTCCATAGTCGGATATCTTCAAAGTCCAGCGGTTGTCAACAAGACAGTTTCCACTCTTCAGGTTACCGTGGGTGTGAAGTGGTGACTTGTGCAGATACGCCATACCCTGTGAAAATAACAAACACTACCATTCACCATTTAAGGATAGGACAATGCATGTTAGTACCCTTTAAAGAATGAATGTAACACATGTGAGTCATCAATCTTTAAGGATTGACTTCACATGAAACTTCATGATGTGTTATCTCGACAAAAGAACAAGGACATTAGGCCTTTTTTACACTAGCAACTGGACGGTTACCAAGGTATAATTTGTTTACACAACCATTGCTATGTAACCATGGAGATGTTTGAATGACCTCATTTCTCAAACCAAGTTTTTGTTTAGCGGTTGCTGGTAAGGATTGCGGTCTGACATTGCAATGCCTAACAATGCCTTTCTGAAAGTTTGGGAATCCACTTACGTTACCGAGGTCGTAGATTAGGGACAGTTTGAATGTCCAATCCAGCTTCATATCATCATTGTGCAGAATATCCTGAAAGGTGAAAAATATATTCTAAATTATTTATTATTCATTATAAATATCTCAACCTTCCATACTACAAGCATAGGCCTACTGATAGGTTGCCACCAACAAAGGCACCAAGGGACCTAGCTCCCCCAGGTGGGCAGGTGGTGAACTAGGGAATACACTTACTCCACCTGGGGAATATATCCCAATGTTGCCGCGCAACATTGGCGCCATAATAAATTTTTAACCAGAACCAAATAAATTGACTGTCTCTGATTTTGTGTCACATATAATATTTAGTACTATATTTTGAAGGACATATATAATGATAGGCTTTCATAGCCTTTTTGATTACTTAAAAATGCAGAACCTAGCCATACCCAATTCAAAAATGGGACCCTCATCCTTTAAATGATGATATACCAGTAGTTACCTGCAGGCTACCCTGAGCGCAGTACACCATGACGTAGCAGATGTTGGGGGGGTCCGTGCAGGCACCGATAAACGCGTTGATGTTGTCATGGTTCATCTCCTTCATCTAGTAGGGCAAAGTTTGTCTATAAATAGCCTTTAAAGTGTGTAGTTGTGTTATGTATTAGACACCTGGACAGTGTTATGCCATACAACAACTGCCCCAAAAGGTGGAGACGAGGTGTGATTACACCAAGTCGAGGACCAGTGGGCAGTGGTTATGTGGCATAACCCTGTTCAGGTGTAGGCTATTTGACTTGACCTTCGCTTATGTGAGGATATGCGATTTACCAAATGTGTAAAACCCATTGTATGAGCAATCAAATGTGGGTTGAAGTCTTTTAGTCCCTATAGTATCTGTTACTGTGGGTCAAGACCAGTATTGACATAATATACATGTTTTTAGGTGTTCATAAGTAATCCATTGCTATGCAACATTTCACTTGAAGGGGTCTAGTGAACTTGAAGTGGCTTTTAAGCAACCTTGTTTTTACCGAACTATGAAAATGCAATGAAATTATTTTAAATTAAAATTTGCTACTCACTGCTTTGAGTTCTACCAGGTCGCGGCGGTGCAGGATGAGGCTCTGCTTGTTTAGGGTCCTCACGGCCACCATGTGGCCTTTGTAGTTACCTACAGTGGGATATAAAAAACACAATATAACATTGACAAATAGACAGTACAGGCTTGGTTTAGTGCCAGGATGAATTTCAATGCACTCGGGCCTCCGGTGCTGACACGAGGACTTTTTGAAAACTAAATCATGATCGAGAGACATTTCTAGACTGCTCTACCCCTGACGCTTATGGAGACAAGCCCTTTTTTGATATCCCACAATGCCACAATGGTAGTAAGAATTTATTCAAAGTAAGGTATGAGTGAGTTGATCAGTGGCTCACACTTGGTCAAATGCTGCATTGTTCAAACCTGGATACCATTACCAGAAGCATCATGTTATTTAGTGCTCCAAGGGATATGTGAGCAAAGACTAAAAGTGTTGTGCAGGCACATTTTTAAGGGAGAAAGACAGAAGCCTACCTATGGTGGCGAAGAGTTGGCCGGAGTGTTCCTCTGCGTCAGTGGCAGAACTGATGCCGGTGCCGATGCTTCCCTGGCTGCTGTCTCCTTGACTACTCGCTGCCGACTGGGATTAACAACAATATAGACAGGCGGAACATTACTTAGAAACATGGAGGTTAGTTGATTTTCGAGGGACCAAAATGAGGCTGCATGAGACAGTTGAACATATTTTTATATGGTGATAGACTTACAATATGGTGATAGACTTACAATACATAAACAAGATATATAACAGAATAAATCTCACAGTTCTACTGGCCCGTATTTTTTGCCTCGTGATCTCCACATCCTCGTATTTGATCTTCCAAATCATTTCTTTAAGTGCCGCCTCCTTACCTCGCTGTCTGTAAGTGGGTTAGTAGGACAAAAGTGTCATTTGTTAATTCTGGTGGACGACTGACTGCTGTGTCAAATCTAATATGAAACAAATTATTTTCTGTTTGATTATGTGATATTCCACTTCAATGATTTATGATGTTTATTTGATTATATGTTTATGAAACTAATGTCTGAAATTTAACTTTTGTCAGATATTCGACCTCTGTGTCATATGTGACATGTATTTGTTGAGTCATTGCTCTATAAAAACATGGCCTCTGTATACATGCCTTACCTGGCTATAACGGCCCATAGGATGCTGATGGCCAAAAGCACCAACACACCCAGACCAATAGAGATGGACATAATCTCTGTCTGATCTGCAACAAATGGCAGAAGTGGTTAATCACATTGAAATCACATTGAAATGATAATCCTTGTCTGAACTGCTTGTTGCTTTAGAAGGAGTGCATAGCATGTATATCATTATCATGATGCATCTAGATCTCAGCGAGTGTACTGCTAGATCATATTTGGGTAGAAAGAGTGATAAGTTATAGGATGGGTTAAATGGCTGTTCTGACATGCAGTGGTGGAATGATGAACAAAAGGAGACATGCTGAGATGGAAAGGCAGTACAGGAGTGAAATAGTTGAGTAGCTTTCCAGCAGAGGGAGTATGTGAGGTGTTAACCTCCTCTGTGGAGGTTGCACATAGCCGAGTACTAAAATACATTAAAATGGTTGAATGCTGCCTTACTTCCGACATCAGTCACACACTTCTCTCCCCTGAAGCCGCAGACGGGAATATCCGGGGGTGGCCGGCCATCCTCGGTCCCCCAGTACACCGGGCCCTTCTCGTGCATACGCTGAGAGGAAGAGCCACAAGTCATGTACTAGTTGAATGATAAGGAATTCTTTGCATCCTTTATTTTATGTCTGAGATGGGTATCAGTGACAGGAATTAGTAATGTCACATATGTTCAATGAGGTACATGGGATTCCATGTATCTTCTCACTGGTATGTTACATGACTGGTCTAAGATATGTCTGAGATTTTACCGGTCTGAGATATGACTGGTCTGAGAATTGACTGGTCGGAGATATAACTGCTCTGAGATATGACTAGTCTGAGATATGATTGGCCTGAGATATGACTGGTCTGATTCAATACTGGTCTGAGATATGTCTGGTACATGGCTGGTCTTAGGGGTGAGACACATACAAGTTTACTGAGTGCAAAGTATCCCTGGTGCATTCATAAACACCTTTATGAAATAGTACACTTTGTTGCCTGTAAAGAATTAATAACCTGAGTAGGTGCAGACTTACCTCGTCGGGCGGGTCAGTCATCACCATCTCTATGGCCACCTCGAAGCGGGACTGGAACGGTGAGATGGACCAGAACCAAAAGTTGGGCACGCGGTCTGAGTTCTCATCATACAGCAGAGGTGACTGCAGCTGACTACCTGGCATGTTAAGGGAACATTATCAGTTATAATGCCTCAAAATTAAGTCTACAATAGCATTGCAATTGTTTTTCTAAGCATTTTTCTAGTATTTGACACCATACTTTATGTTATCAATGTCCACCTTATTGTGGTTTGGAGGTAGGAAGAGACTGACTGCTGTGGTCCTATAAAGAATGTTATGTTGTATGTTGTTGTAAAGTTTAAAGGTTAATTAAGTAGTGGATTTAAAAAAAAAGAGGATTGGCACGATGTATAGCTGCATCATATCCTTAAAGGGCATAGGCAAAGGAAGCCTTACTTTCTATAATTCTGTCTTTCATCTTAGAGGGTTAATGCACCGTACCTTCAATACGCCTGTTTTTCATCTTCTTCATCAGCGCGTGCCCGTCCCTGTAATTCTGGCGTGCTGCCAGCATCTCGTTAACCATGGTTAAGTAGGTCAAGGTCAGGTCATGCAGGTTCACCGCCTGCCATGACCCCTGTGCATGTTGTAACAACAGCATGTTTAATTTTTCCCTATGTTTCAATTTCAAGAAATTCCATTTTCAACCAGTGTATATGAACCTTTTTCTTATAGTAACCTAATATTGGGAACGGATTTGGGATAGGTGACAGGTTGCTGGTAGTACCTAGTGGTGATTCCACCATCATCAACCTGATGGTAAGGGATCATATTATGATTGGTCATGAATTCATCTTCTAAGGTAATGGCTGTAAACTCATATCTCATGTGTCGGCATGATGCACCAATGCGGCACTGGCGAGTTACTCGCTGGGACTGCATTGGTACATCATCCCTTCAAATATCATCTTTTAGTGACATGCAACCTTTAAGGGTTAACTTACCCTCCAGCCATTGATGAGGCTCTCATTGGCATAGAACGGTGCCTCGGCCAGACGCTTTGGCACTTCATCATAGAACTCTTCTATCGGGCCTCCGGACAGGGTCGTCAGTGTCACCTGGTATGACAAATAGAAAGCCAATTGATTTGACTGTACTCTAACTCTAAAAGGCTGTATATATTGCTTTAATGCACCCCTGTCATCATGGTGCGTGAATGCGGTCTTGGTGTCTCTACCTCCTCCAGACCCTTCCGACCGCATCATAATGAAAAGCATATAATGTACTATAGCACAATAGGCCCATATCCTTAGGACTGCAGGTACTTTCTGGAGGCACACTGCCATAGCGCATTGTCTCAAATGCAAACGCAAAATCTTGGCTTTCAGGGGGCCCTTTTTACAACACGCATAGGCCTGCTATGGCAGTGGATCGATCAGACCAGAAGTTTACATGTGGATGGAAAAGAGTATGGTAAAGGCTGTACAAATGGTTTCATTAATTATGCTACCCTAAAGTGGTTAATGCCTACCTGCTTATAGAATAAAAACTGCCTCCTTGCTGCCTCCACTGCCTCTCTACTGATAGAGCGCTGGTACGACCACGGCGTATAGATGCGATCATTAATAGGACCCCGGATAGAGTAGAATAAGTAAACAAACTCAGGCGTGTTCATCCCTAGGGCTGACGCTCGCTCGAAGAAACGCACGTGAGAGTCCCAGTCATCGAAACATACAATGAAAACTGAAAAAAAGAATAATTAACTGAACCTCACCAGGTAGCTTTTATAAAAGATATATAAAATAATGGTGTGGGTGGGTGGGGAATTTATGTATACTAACTTTTGCCCTGTAACTGAACCTCACTAGGAATGTTAAAACAATTATTAAAATAATCACATTACAAATTATATATAATTAGCGTAACTACAACATTAAGATTCAAGAAGCTTTAACTACCATTAAAAAGTACAAGCAGCTTGAAGTTATCGGAACCTTTTGGCAAAACTGTGGTACCTCTATGTAGAATAATGGTGCATACTTACTTCTGCCCCTGTTCCTGAGCCTCACTAGGTAGCTGTCCAGTGCATCGTTATCTATGGGTATAGACAGGGTCTTGACCCAGTCAGCCACGGTGATGCCCTGTTTGATGAACTCGTTGTAGACCCCGCGTGCCCCCATGTCACAGTACGTGACGCTCGTTATCATCACCACTCGCTGCCAGTTGTACAGATCAAACAGGTGCGTGAAGGCCACCCCAACCTTACTACCTGTAGCATGGATACGCACCTGGAAGGGAAGAAGACAAGAGAGAATGATTTGATTGTATATGTATTTAATGATGATCAACATAACTAGAGCAACAGACAAAAATGAACAAGTTGGCAAGTTTGTTCTGATATTTCACTAATAGTTAGGCTTCTTAAGTCGATATATTGATTGTTTCGGGAGTTTTACATCAAGTTGGCCCTTGATCAGCTGATGATAGAGTCTGCAATAATGTGAAGTTAGCAGTCATAGGAAGTTCAGATGAACACATCTGTATACATTGTTTGCCACCCATATGGTCACATATTACCTGAGGAATTGAATGACCATTTCGGCCATGGTTAGCCTTCTTCAGGATATAAAAGATAATACAAGATTTAAAATATAAATTATTAAGTTGATAATTTATAGATACATCAACTTGACGAGTCTTTCCAATAAGTATGTTTTGTGGCTATGTAATTTGAACAGCCTTTGTACACATGGTGACCTCCAGGTGACCTTGTTAACTCACCATGGCCCTAGGTGACCTAGTTGACTTACCATGATGTCCTAATGACCTTGTTAACTTACCATGATGGTTTGAGTGACATTGTTAACTCATAATGACATCCAGGTGACCTTGTTAACTCACCATGACCCCCAGGTGACCTAGTTGACTTACCATGCCGTCCAAATAACTTTCTTACCACAGCATGACGTCCTGAGTGACCTTCTTAACTTACCCTGACCTCCTGAATGACCTTGTTAACTCACCATGACCTCCAGGTGACCTATTCAACTCACCATGACGTCCTGAGTGACCTTGTCCTCCAGGCTGGGCTCGGTGCCTCCGTACGGCCAGAAGGGGATGTTAAAGTAGGACATGAAGTATCCCAGGATGGCAATATCTACAAAGGCAATGTATGAACAGGGAAAATTTGATGTTGGGCTCTGAGAAGATGGTGCTCGATACTGTTTGATAACCTCTGAAATGTTTTTATACATGAATGATAAACTTATGAGTTGATTCTCAGAGCTACAGTCACCAATCAGGATAACCTAAGTACCTCATGAATGGAACTAGTATGTGGTGTTGAAAGGGTTGATCTACGAAAGGTTCACGAGTTTCAGTCTGTTGCCAGGATTATTTGACGAGTTGAAGGTGGGCGCATATTTCATAAGGCCGTTGGTGGAGTGAAATATGACCCCAACCTAAAAGAAGTGAAATTAACCTTCAACAGACTGAGACAAATATGCAATCTGCAATCCTCACTTCCTGAGCAGGAGGGTCCCATGACCACGTCTGGGTCGTACACCTTCCTCATGTCCATGATCTCATACACGGCACGTTTAGCATTACAGGCATCGTCCACACGGTATATTCTGTAAGACAAAAGGTAGTTTTTAGATATTGAAGGAAAATAATCAATAAGTATGATGAATGATGCCTGGTTTTAAAAGAAAAAAATGGATGATGGAGTTTTTCTTACACAGTATTGAGAAGATGTAATGAAAAGGGTAGAACATGTGAGAGAGACAAGAAAAAGGGAAAATAGGAAAAAATTACTTGACTATAGAAATAAAAGACACTTACTCTATCTTCATACCACCGATGAGTCCTCCAGCCGCTTCAAACTTGTCCACTGCGATGTGGATAGCAGAACCTACATTCTCAAACCCCCAGCCGTCATTTCTCCGGTCATCTGCGTATCGCGTTATTATTGCCCCAATCTTTAAGGTGTTGTTTCTGGGGCCCTGCCCACAGGTACCCTCAGGTCCCATTAGAGCTAAGGCTAACAGGAGGGGCAGGAGCCCCCGCAGTACAGTGTACAGCCTTAACATTGTAACCACCAAAATGCCTAAATTCCTTAGTACCTCCAAAATGAAGAAGGAAGATGTCCTGAGTGTCTGGCTAAGTCCTCAAAGAATGCAGTTTTGCTTTGTATATATATTTTGAATGTTGGATACAAACAGTGCTGTACGTGTCCTCAATCTGAGCACTTTTGTTAGACTATGTTATTGCCATACAAAACTGCAGTAACACTTCTGTATGTACACTACCAGCATTCCCATTGCCATGGCAACAACAGTCAATATGGGACTCCCAGAATGGTTGACAGTGGCGCCACCATCGCTATATCCATACATTAACATACTACTTGCCATCCCAAGGTCATAGTCAAGGTTAACACTGCATATCAGCACACCCTGTTTCCTAGCAACCGAAGCAATACAAACTTCCTCCTAAGATGTCTTCTTGGCAAGGAGACAGCTCTCCTTTACAATGATGTCACAGATAGTTCTACATCTATACTTATTGATACACCTTTGATCAAAATCCAGGGACCATTTGGAATTTGGCCCTAAACCTGTAACCCAATATATATCTTCATGTATGCAGTGTATTTGGTAAGGTAAGAAGATGCATAAGGCCTAAAAACATACCCCACCTTCCCTATTTTCTGGCCCTACTCTGACGTTTTGGGGACCTTGTTTGGGGAAAAACTGCTTTTTGGGACCCCAAAAAGGTGACTTTTCTGTAAATACTACTTGGATCGTACTAGATAAAATTGTCACCTGCCTCCCTACCCTAATTATGTGGAGCATGTTACCTAAACAAACAACATAAAACAATTCTTTATAGCCTTATTCTTTTGAAGTCTCTATGTAGTGTAGGTATAGGGTAGATTGCACACCCTAGGTGCCTCCCCCCATGTCTACCCCTCCCCTCACCTTCCCCACTCCCCTCCCCTCTAACCCCCATCTTACAGTTAATGTCCTGTCCCTGTGACTGCACCTAAACTTGCAGCTCAAAGCCCTGTCAAGTACCTGAAGTCTTGTAGCCACACCTGGAGGCACCTACCACACAGCCCTGAACACGATACCCTCCCACCCTGTATTACTTTGATTAAAAATAAATATACCAGCTATCAAACCATATCCGCCCAGGTTCAATAGAGCTAAATGACAGGATTTCAAATCTTTTGGAATTTTCTTTCTATCTTTATTAGAACTGACACAATCATAAAATTACCGCCCAAATTGATTGACCGGCTTGTACTATAGAAATGGTAGAACAATAGCCTTCATTTTTGTGATTTCAATTAAATAAATTCATTATACTTGAATAAAATATAAAAAATTCGACAAAATAGACAACATGAATAGTGTTTTGCCCATAATATATTTAATATTCAATGAATCAACATAAAATTTTCACAACAATTTAATAAAGGCATATGACCCACAGGGCAATGTCTGGATGACCTTTAGGTGACCTTCAAGTGACCTTGAAAGGTCACTGAAATGACCTTTGACCTTTCAATGCATATGCGAACAAGTCAATAATTCACGGGTTTTCACTCAAAGCGCAAAAGGGGGAAAGCCAAAATCAAAAGTGGACCATGTCGGATCAGGCCAAAACTTCATATCTAGGCTATTTAACACCCATAGAATCTGTTTAATTTGGTCACTAGTGTGTCTGGAAAAGATATTTTGGTGTAAAACAGGCTCAAAGTTACCTCGTTTTAAAATCCTTATAACTGAGGCAAAAATTGGAATTTTTTAACCCAGATTTCGCTGGGGGGTACCTAGATACCCCATCTATTAATCCAATATCATGTATAGCTTGGGATTGACATATGTATGCCTCATAATTGCGATCGCGCGATCATAGCGCGATCGCGCGATTATAGCGCGATCGCGGAAATAGGTCACAGAGTGCCAGCATTTCTGGCAGTGGATCTCTGCTTTACTGACGTGCCTACGAGGCTGTAAGGGCAGCATCGTGTTTTAATGTGCTATACACCTTGTCGTCATGATGCATGTATGCAGCACTGGCTAGCAACTCACCAGGGCTGCCTTCAAGCATAATGCCGACCGTGCAGGAGTGAAGCAAGCCCATATATATGGTCTGCATGATGCATTAATATAGCACTGGTAAATTACTCGCCTGGGCCGCTTTCATGCATCATGACGACAAGGGGCATGGTGCATGATTAGAGCACCATGTGACCCTTAAAGGGCTAAATTTACTATTGATTAGCCACAGTAAAGACACATGACCTTTGTGGAAGTGTCCGGCTACATCCCAAGGTCCCGTTCAAACATGGTGGAAGCACTTGTAACCTGATACACCACGGGGACCATAACCATTTAAGTACAGCATCATGCCTTAAAGTACAATATTTTTTGTCTTCCTGATACACTCATCAGACACTGCAGCAGCATTGATCCCTAATGCTGAAAATTGGGGAGTGTATCTATCCTGTAAAGTTGGCCTGATGCATAGCTGCAGCACCAAAGAGGTACTTCCCAAGATTACATTGATGCATCATGAGTCAATAAAATGGCACAGTGTAACAAAGCACTATATGCTGCCCTTAACCCTTTATGGGCCGCAGAGTGTGTTCATGTCTTTGCCTTCATGATGCATTAATGTAGCCCTAATGAGTAACTTGCCAGTACTACATTCATGCATCATATTAACTTTAGGGGTTGATACATCCTTGAATGTTTGGCATGATGCATGAATGCAGCACTGGCGAGTTACTCACCAGGGCTGCATCATGACGACCAAGGGCCTGATGCATTTAGGCACCATGCAATCATTAAAGGGTCAAAGGGTTGGGTGCTGGCAGAGACAAGTGGTAGGGCAGGTACCCTGTATAACACGGTGACCTTCACTGCCCCTACAACACGTGTCAGGTGTCGTCTCGTGTTACCCGGCTGGCACTCTGAGGTGATGTGTGTGGCATTGGTATCTGCGTCTTCACACGTGTTGTTGGCCACACTTTGTGTGGACTTTGGATGAAGGTGAAAAGTAAAATATGTTTGTGGTGGCCATGAGGCATTAATCTATGCAGGCCTGATGACTAACTTACTACGGGGCCCTGGATGGGGGGATCCTCATGTCGCATGACACATTTGCAAAATGGAGCCTGTCACTTAGATCACCATGTCATTAATCACTGTCATATGACTGTCATATATTAAAAAGTACAACGAGAATGTTTGTGCCCTTGACCACAACTTCAAAAGACTGTCATATGACTCATTTTCCCTCTTGCCACTAGGCTCCATGTTGCACGTCAAATTTAAGATATCCTAGGTAATATTCTATATTTATGCCCATTCCAAAAAAGCTTGATATTGTGGTAAACTAAAGAAAGTGTTGCTAGAGTTAATTATAGTATAGTTTACAGTTTCCTACAAAGTAGCTTTACTGCAGTTTGCCTATCGCTGTTCTATGGTAAACTGCAATATTTCCTGTACAAGTTTATACTATAGTTTGTCTGCATGTTGTTCAAATATAGTGCTGGTGAGTTACTCACAATTGCTGCATTGGTGAGACTGCCATGTGAAACATTCTGTATTAAAAGTTATGTTAAACCCTGACTCTTCCAAGTGACTGTCATGAGATAAACAAGTCAAAGTGACAAGGAAGCGGGTCTTCTAGCTGGAGATAGAAGACCCACTAGGCATGTGCCAGCCCAAACCCCGATAGTTGCAAGCTCCAAATATTCTATTTGTGGGATGGTAACCTGATAGGTTAGAGAACTTTTGACTTGTTTATTTTATGACAGTCACTTAGACGACTCTGGGGAAAATTTTACATTTTCAGAGTACTCAATCAATTTTGTTCAAAAACCAAGTTGAGAACCAATTTTTGTAACTGTATGAATTCATTATCATCATGTATACATAGTTAATTGTCGGATTTGAACTCACCTTACTGGCCCATTATGTTAGTGTTTAGGAATGTTTTCTACCGCTCTATAGAATCAGAGGGCATTGACTTGGACGCTTCAGTTAATCATGTTCTGTTTCTATCTGGACCTCTTCCAATTTCTACAGCTTCCATAGGGTACCCATAAGGTGCAATAGGCGTGGGTAGATGTGAGAAATGGGTAACCATCAATTCACGCCATATAAATTAACATTTAAGAATCATATAAGCAGTTTTATGTTGCTTTGATATGAACCTTTGACAGAAACATAATATGGATAGTAGAAACAAAATCACCCTCCATTACTTGTTTTCCAACCGTACATAGACGGCTCTGATAGTACCTAGACCTTATGTAACAACAGTAGTAGCCTTCCAGTAATGATAATGTTCTACCAAATCAATGTGATTTATCACTAACCTCTGAAAGGACAGAAAGTATATGTATATCATCAAACACAGCTCAATTGTACCACCTAAAGAGATGGCTCTGGTAGTACCTCGACCTTGTATTGCCACACTAGCAGCCTGGTGGGTGGGTGCCAGGCTCTCTGACTAACTGATGAATTAGCAGGCTTCACTTGTTGACCTGTTGCTGGGGACGATCGCTAATCAATAATCAATAATGATCTAGCCGATGAACCGTGACGGCCGTAAACACGGCTTCAGTACAGGGTGAGTGGATGTGAGTTGATAACACGCCAGTCAGTGTCAACACCAGGAACTGAAGGTAAGGTGTAGATGTTAGTCTATTATGATGAATGTTATCGGTAACAATCACTATCTTTTCAGACTAGTGTCAGCCATTCAATGTAAAAGCATCTGTTGTACCATTGTATTGGATATGTACCTTTTAAGTAATGAAGGAGTGTGACAGCATGCAGTTACCTACTTTACCTGACAGGGGAGAATTGTCTACTGTGTCTTCCGCTCCTGTCAGGATGTCGTCCCCTGTATGTTAAATGATAGATACTTTTTAACATAGTCATGTATTGATAAAAGAAAATCATGGATATTGTTAATCCATTCATTTAATCAATATGGAACCATTGTGTGCTTATGGACACACCATTGGTTGACACTTATTGACACCTAATGTACACCTCATGCATGTGTTTATGTTTTCAGAATACCTATAATAGTGCACCATACAGCGGTAGTCATCATGAAGACCCGCTCTGTGAAGGTGGAGCCTTATAAGGAGAAGCCACCCCTGGACAATGGTAAGGGGCCATCCATAAATGACGTCACACTAATATGAGGCATTTTCAAGACCCACCCACCCCCCTGTCACACTTTGTCACACAACAGCCAACACCCCCTAGAAAATTATGTCACAAATGTGCAGACACCCCCCCCCCCCCGCTTAAGTTATGTATTGTATCAGAGTTGTTCATACATGAATTATGATTAAGCAATGCAAAATCAAGACTGTTGAATATAAATCTGAACCCACATAGATGCACAAAAAGGTTATTACAGTTAAATTGTTATTTAAATGGGTAGTGATAGATTTTATCATACTAGCTTAAGTCCTAATTCAAACCCTTTCAAATTCAGTCAGGGTCAAGCCGACGAGGGACCGGCGATCCTCAGCCAGTGGCCACTATTTGATCAGTTTACAAGAGGATAAAATTCATCCACTCTCAATCTGGAAGATGCTAGACTGAATTACAATTGCAATATCTAAAATGATGCATGTTCGCATAAGTATTCATAGCACCCAGGCATTTTATCATTCTTATCACCCTCAATCGAAGGATTCCTAATAGTGCTGACAGGTAAAAAAAAGGCGTGGCACTGGTCTTTCCGATCAGATGGTTTCTAAACTTATCATGGGGGCAAGATCGTACCTGATAATTCCCTGCTATGGGGAACTGGTCGGCTTTGACCCTGTTGAATACATTGCATCCTGGGGAATTTCTGACTTTCCAGAGTATGTGCAGCCAATCTAGAATAAACAAACTGATCTTTTGTTTTTCTTTTACCTGGGTTGTGTGAATTTTTTTTGTTAAAGGTTTTATTTGTATTTTTCAAAATGTGACGTCACACTGGAATTGACACCCACCCACCCCCCTGTCACACTTTGTCACACTCGGACCAACACCCACCCACCCCCTCCAGTGTGACGTCATTTATGGATGGCCCCTAAGTGCTCCTGTGTATTTTAGTGAAATGATACTTATACATAACCCTGTGAGAACGGCAGGATGCCTCAAAATATGTCCACTTGTCAACCCAAGGCACTGCATTAGTGCATTGTAAGGACCATTCAATTCCATAGACAACATTGTAGCAGTATAGAGTACTCATAGAGTCAAAAGGAATGTGTGATCACTAAATATCACATTTAAAAAACAATGACCCAGAGAGCAATATGACTCCCCCAGGTGACTCCCTTGCGTCAGCCAGAGAGTCACCTAGACTCTCTTAGGCGACCTGTACTCCCCTAGAGAGGGGAGTCATTCTGAAGAGAACCTGGACTCCCCTTTGACACTGTTTCTTTTCTCTGTGTATTGACAGAGGTTACTGTAGGCTTCCGGTCTGTGTGTGCATGCAGACTGGCTGCCTACATATGCCGACATCCTGGAAGACCCGACAGTTAGTGTTCGGTTAATAACCACACTACTCACAGTTAGGCAGCGAACCGTGCCAACTTACCTGATATCGGGAGTACCGAAGTGAAAGCTTGACAGTTCCGAAAAAAGGAGCATTTTATTGCAACCTGTACACTGTAATCGAACTGTTGTCGAGCTTTTTAAATCATCAATTCTTTATCTTCTATGGTGTAGAATGTGAGAAATGTAATCCAAATATTTTGGAATTTTCTTTCTATCTATCATAGAACCCAGACAATCATCAAATATGTGTCTATACAAAATCCACCAAGTTCCCCTAGTACATTCTCGATATAGCAGTTGGAGATAGCCTGGGGATTGTTGATAGTGGTAGGGGAGGGTGTTTCGGTCATGGCGTAGTGGGGCTGGTATTTGGCAGGTAGTTATGTAAGGGTTTGAAGGGCATTTGGAGTACTGAAATGGGTAGGCTGTGATTGACAGACTCTGTTAACATGATTACTGAATCACCTCAGTGGGTGTGAGTAGATAGTGAACCAATTGCCTTAATGACCCAATCATGATTATCATGATGTTATGGTCAGGGAACAGGTGAAAGCATCCTTTGATTGCTTCCATGTTTTAACATAATATAGCAACATATTGGATGACATCACAAACCCAAAAGGAACCACCAGGATTTATGACTTCATAGGGTTTCCCCTGTTTTTGATCAAATCTATTATATCCCCAATAAAATTGGTAACTTCTCCTATCTGCAGTCACCTTTTATATGTACGGCTGGATAGGCCTTTCTCTTGACTGCATTTCTGAGTAGCCTAACAGTACTAATTAAGATGTCACCTCCTAAGAGGGGACTTTCATAACAGTGTCTGTGACACGCAGCTGCACCAAAATGCTGACGTGCAGTGTGAATTGTACACAGGGGCTCACCCAGCGGTCTCTGGGGTCCCTAAATATCATTATATAAATACTATTTGGACGAAAGCATGTCCACTACACTGATAATAATACCTATGGTCAGTAGTGACTATACCACCATATTTCGACCCCCGTAGTCAGGGGACTATACAACTTAGTCACATATTAGTCATAAGATAGTCAGTAGTGACTATATGTGGATCACACAAATTGATGATGTCACAGGAATGTGTGCACAGGAAACAGTTAGGATTCAAATTTGAATGGTCCATGGACTTCAGGTAGGCACATCCTCTTCTAAACCACTGTTCTATGGATATCCCTGCTTGTTATATGTTATGTTACAGTTGTCTATGACAACTTAAGATGTTCTAGGATGCATGAGTTCTCATGTTTGATAGAGTAATCATGGTATTTTGTTCAAACTTTGATAACATAGAAATACATGAACAGTGTATGTCTAGACTGACAGAGCATAATAGGCGTACACAGGAGCCTGTAACCTGCCCTGTTTTATCCTAGCCTGTCACCTGCCAGGCCTTGTCCTGTCTGTCCCCTGTCATGCCTTATCCTAGCCAATCCCATGGCCTGCCTTATCCTAGCCTGTCCCCTGGCCTGCCTTATCCTGGCCTGTCCCCTGCCATGCCTTATCCTAGCCTGTCCCTTTCCCTGCCCTATCCTAGCCTGTCCCCTGCTCTACCTATCCTAGCCTGTCCCTTGCCCTGCCTTATCCTAGCCCATCCCCTGGCCTGCCTTATCCTAGCCTGTCCCCTGGCCTGCCTTATCCTAGCCTGTCACCTGCACTACCTATCCTAGCCTGTTCCCTGTCATGCCTTATCCTAGCCTGTCCCCTGCCCTGCCCTAGCCTGGCCTGTCCCCTACCCTGACTTATCCTAACCTGTTCCCTGCCCTGCCTTATCCTAGCCTGTCCCTTGCCCTGCCTAATCCTAGCCCATCCCCTGGCCTGCCTTATCCTAGCCTGTCCTCTCGCCTGCCTTATCCTAGCCTGTCCCCTGTCCTGCCTTATCCTAGCCTGTCACCTGCCCTACATATCATAGCCTGTCCCCTGTCCTGACTTATCCTAGCCTGTTCCTTGCCCTGCCCTATCCTAGCCTGTCCCCTACCCTGCCTTATCCTAAACTGTTCCCTGGCCTGCCTTATCCTAGCCTGTCCCTTGCCCTGCCCTATCCTAGCCTGTCCCCTACCCTGCCTCATCCTAGCCTGTCCTCTGCCCTGCCTTATCCTAGCCTGTCCCCAAGCCTGCCTTACCCTAACCTGTCTCCTAGCCTGCCCTATCCTAGTCTGTCACCTGCCCTACCTATCCTACCCTGTCCCCTGCCATGCCTTATCCTAGCCTGTCCCTTTCCCTGCCCTATCCTAGCCTGTTTCCTGCTCTACCTATCCTAGCCTGTCCCTTGCCCTGCCTTATCCTAGCCCATCCCCTGGCCTGCCTTATCCTAGCCTGTCCCCTGGCCTGCCTTATCCTAGCCTGTCACCTGCACTACCTATCCTAGCCTGTTCCCTGTCATGCCTTATCCTAGCCTGTCCCCTGCCCTGCCCTAGCCTGGCCTGTCCCCTACACTGACTTATCCTAACCTGTTCCCTGCCCTGCCTTATCCTAGCCTGTCCCTTGCCCTGCCTAATCCTAGCCCATCCCCTGGCCTGCCTTATCCTAGCCTGTCCTCTGGCCTGCCTTATCCTAGCCTGTCCCCTGTCCTGCCTTATCCTAGCCTGTCACCTGCCCTACATATTGTAGCCTGTCCCCTGTCCTGCCTTATCCTAGCCTGTTCCTTGCCCTGCCCTATCCTAGCCTGTCCCCTACCCTGCCTAATCCTAAACTGTTCCCTGGCCTGCCTTATCCTAGCCTGTCCCTTGCCCTGCCCTATCCTAGCCAGTCCCCTACCCTGCCTCATCCTAGCCTGTCCTCTGCCCTGCCTTATCCTAGCCTGTCCCTTAGCCTGCCTTACCCTAACCTGTCTCCTAGCCTGCCCTATCCTAGTCTGTCACCTGCCCTACCTATCCTAGCCTGTCCCCTGCCATGCCTTATCCTAGCCTGTCCCTTTCCCTGCCCTATCCTAGCCTGTTTCCTGCTCTACCTATCCTAGCCTGTCCCTTGCCCTGCCTTATCCTAGCCCATCCCCTGGCCTGCCTTATCCTAGCCTGTCCCCTGGCCTGCCTTATCCTAGCCTGTCACCTGCACTACCTATCCTAGCCTGTTCCCTGTCATGCCTTATCCTAGCCTGTCCCCTGCCCTGCCCTAGCCTGGCCTGTCCCCTACACTGACTTATCCTAACCTGTTCCCTGCCCTGCCTTATCCTAGCCTGTCCCTTGCCCTGCCTAATCCTAGCCCATCCCCTGGCCTGCCTTATCCTAGCCTGTCCTCTGGCCTGCCTTATCCTAGCCTGTCCCCTGTCCTGCCTTATCCTAGCCTGTCACCTGCCCTACATATTGTAGCCTGTCCCCTGTCCTGCCTTATCCTAGCCTGTTCCTTGCCCTGCCCTATCCTAGCCTGTCCCCTACCCTGCCTTATCCTAAACTGTTCCCTGGCCTGCCTTATCCTAGCCTGTCCCTTGCCCTGCCCTATCCTACCCTGCCTCATCCTAGCCTGTCCTCTGCCCTGCCTTATCCTAGCCTGTCCCCTAGCCTGCCTTACCCTAACCTGTCTCCTAGCCTGCCCTTTCCTAGCCTGTCACCTGCCCTACCTATCCTAGCCTGTCCCCTGCCATGCCTTATCCTAGCCTGTCCCTTCCCCTGCCCTATCCCTACTACTCTGCTCTGCCTTGCTTTGCCCTGCCCTGCTCTACATTATTTTGCCCTGCCTTATTCTGCCTTGATCTACCCAACTATACTCTACATTACTCTGCTCTGCCATGCTCTGCCTTGCTCTACTTTCCATTACTCTGCTCTGCCTTACTCTGCCTTGCTCTGCCTTGCTCTACCCTTCTAAACCTTGACCTGCCTTTCACTTATTTATTATGATTGACTTTATCTATTAGTCATAGTGACTACTTTAGACCATGAAACCATTAAATTCATAGTCACTTGACTATATAGCCCAAATCAGCCGATTTAATGGCTGACTATAGGTTGACTATATGACTAACTTACATTAGACATAGGTGACTAACTAGGTATAGCCGTTTTTTCTACGTTCACGTGACTATAGAAACGTAGTCCGTAGTGACTAACATTTCCAGGCCCATTATTATCAGTGTACACTATGGTGCTGATTCACTACTGACAGATTCATATCCAACAATGCAGTGTCATGTTTGTTTTTTCCGGCATTGCATTGGGTTTAGGGTCGGCCCTTTTTTGCAGAGACATCTGATTATTTCAGCTGCTATTAATATCAAAATGAACATAAACTAACCAACATTCCTTATCCACAGGCCTGACACCACCACCGAGCATTACACCAATCATCATACAACCACAGAGAAGAAAACCTTACAACCCCCGCTTTAAACAGATCATCTCTGCCCTTCCAAGCCGAGTTGGTGGGCATCACCAAATAACCCTAAAGCAGGCGAAACGAAGAGAACGCAGGAGAATGACCTACAGGAAGAAGAAAACCAACCATGGTTCATGCATAAACTACCTGGTAACTAAGTCGCAGGTAAGGCCTTAACTATTTTAAGCTATAATCGTTCATTTTATAGCTCATTATACTTTGATATAATGATTGTAGGTAATTTTTAACATCTACACCATGATTGTAGATATTTTTTTACATCTCTGACAATTTGCTATCAACTATATTATCAAACAATAAATGTTATAGTTTAGACTTTGAAATAAATAGATTGGTCATCAAATCAAAGGCAATTATATGATGATGCCATCATGATTTTGTGGTTACTGGTTATGACAAAACAAAAAATGCACATTTTTCCAAATTTTCCTAAATATCAGAGTAAAATCAAAAATAGTTATATTTACAAAATATGTACTACCTGCCTTAAGGAGTATATTTATGAGATACTAGTATATTGATATTGTGTATTGACAGCTGCTGCAGGAGGGGGAGACGCGGCACCTGGGGAGGCTGAACCCAGAGGACCTGGAGGCCCTGGCCCTGGAGGAAGACCCACTCATCCAGCTGGAGGCCCTCCAGGCACTGCCTATATCCATACTGGGCAAACGCATCATCAGGTAGGTCTGTCTCTGGTAACCCCTCACTCCCTCACTGCCTCTGTCCCTGCCTTCCTCCCTTCCTCCCTGCATCTCTCTCCATTCTCCTTCTCTAGCTCTCTCTCCCTCCCTGTCTCTTTCAATCCCTGCCCATCTCCCTGCCTGCCTCTCTTCCTCGGTGTCTATCTCCCTTCCCCCTCCCATTCTCCCTCCCTCCCGTTCTCCCTCCCTCCCATTCTCCTTCCCTCCCGTTCTCTCTCCCTCCCTCCCATTCTCCTCCCCCCCTGCTTATCTTCTCATTCCCTGCCCCTCTCCCTCACTGCCTATCTCCCTCCCTGCCTTTCCCTAACTAACTCTCTCCCTCCCTGCCCCTCTCCCTCTCACTGCCTCTGTCCCTCACTGCCTCTGTCCCTCACTGCCTCTCTCCCTCTTACTGCCTCCCTGCCTCTCTGCCTCCCTGCCTCTACACCTCTTACTCTGATGCCGCTTTACTTCTGACACTAAGTGACCCCTGGTGTCATCTCCAGCCCCTAGATGCAATCTGAGTCCTGGGATAGATGATAGATGGCTCCACCCGTGGTGTTGAATGTTCTCTCTGAGAGCCTGAAACCATCTTAATTCACATAGAGACTACTGCTGCAGATTGCCCATAGGGGTAGCTGCAGACAGTTCTAGGTTGCTCCAGCAGAGGGGGTTAGTGGTCCTGAGGCTAGCTGGGACAGTGTGAAAAGTGCAGTACCAGTTTCATTTTGCTCTTTTGTTTATCAAATCGTAGAGTAGGTCTGAAAAAAAAACAATACATATACCCATATTTATATGTATATATAACTATATATATGTGCGCCATTTGCAGAGAATGTGACCGATGAAGTGCATGTGTATATATTTCAATTGATTTTGAGTGTATTTAAACAACTCTAAAACACGCATAAAAGCCCTAAAAAGCCCTAACAAATCTTGATGATCACAGTCAAGGTCCCGGCATATTTCTGGCATCATATTCTGGAATATGATAGATTGTGGATGCCATCTTGTTCCCCCATTGATACAAGAAGAGAATTACTTTTTTTTAAACATTTTTTGCTTATAGTTTAAAAAGGTATTTAACAGCTTTTAAATGAGGGATTGAATTTGGGAGTATTATAACCATACCATGCTATGTATGATAGTGTATTATACAAACATCATTATATACAGCACCTGGGGGCATCCACAACACTTAATGTCAGCCTGTCCACCCGGTAATTCACAATTAACCCTGGTATGGTATTGTCCAGCTGCTACATGGTGTACCGCAGGCTGCTGGAGGCTACTGCAGATAACATGGGCACTGATCAATATATAGAGCTGTAACATGCTCTCCCATGGGGGCAGCCATCTTGTCCCCCCATGGAAGCAGCCATCTTGTCCCCCCATGGAGGCAGCCATCTTGTCCCCCCATGGAGGCAGCCATCTTGTCCCCCTATGGAGGCAGCCATATTGTCCCCCATGGGGGCAGCCATCTTGTCCCCCCATGCTGGCAGCCATCTTGTCCCCCCATGGGGGTAGACATATTGTCCCCCCATGGAGGCAGCCATCTTGTCCCCCCATGGGGGTAGACATATTGTCCCCCCATGGAGGCAGCCATCTTGTCCCCCCATGCCGGCAGCCATCTTGTCCCCCCATGGGGGTAGACATATTGTCCCCCCATGGAGGCAGCCATCTTGTCCCCCCATGGAGGCAGCCATCTTGTCCCCCCATGGAAGCAGCCATCTTGTCCCCCCATGGAGGCAGCCATCTTGTCCCGCCATGGAGGCAGCCATCTTGTCCCCCTATGGAGGCAGCCATATTGTCCCCCATGGGGGCAGCCATCTTGTCCCCCCATGCTGGCAGCCATCTTGTCCCCCCATGGGGGTAGACATATTGTCCCCCCATGGAGGCAGCCATCTTGTCCCCCCATGGGGGTAGACATATTGTCCCCCCATGGAGGCAGCCATCTTGTCCCCCCATGCCGGCAGCCATCTTGTCCCCCCATGGGGGTAGACATATTGTCCCCCCATGGAGGCAGCCATCTTGTCCCCGCATGGAGGCAGCCATCTTGTCCCCCCATGGGGGCAGCCATATTGTCCCCCAATGGGGGCAGCCATCTTGTCCCCCCATGATGGTAGCCATCTTGTCCCCCCATGGGGGTAGACATATTGTCCCCCCATGGAGGCAGCCATCTTGTCCCCCCATGGGGGTAGACATGTTGTCCCCCCCTGGGGGCAGACATCTTGTCTCCCCATGGCGGCAGCCCTCTTGTCCCCCCATGGGGGTAGACATATTGTCCCCCTATAGAGGCCAGCTGTTGCAGGTTGTACTGCAGGCTGCTGCAGCCTACAGTGTCCTGACGCATGCTAAATATTGTGACTAAACATTCATAGACACTCCTGCCCAGCTGCTACTGCTGTTATTAGCATGCTCCTGCAACCGGCCTTTTACTCCCCTATAAAGTAACAAATACATCATCAGATTGGGTCAGTCTGTACTGTTGGTTTATAAGTCTAAACAGTATAAACTGGCTAATAGTAATACACAATATACCCTCCTCAGTAGTATTATGGACATAGCGGAGCAGGGTTTGCACCTGGAGGACCACAAATTATTTTACGAGTGTTATCGTTGAAATACTCCAGATTACATTGTGTGTTTTTGTGGGAAGGATTAATAACCAAGTGTGGACAATGAGTGAGAAGGAGGGGTTGATTGAGAGGTCCCCCAACAAACATGAACCACTGCAGAGGGCCCTGGAAAGATGCAACAAGAAATCATGGTCAATTCTCAGGTAAAAAGCACAGCTTATTCACAATCAATTGAATATCAATGATTAAATCACTTTTGAGTATAATTATGTTTATATTCAAGATTCATCTAAACGGCCAGAAAAGGCCCCCTTATCCCGGCCCCCAGCACTGAAACACTCAGTTTCACGGCAAAGCTAGGCATGACTAAATTTAGATCTTTTCAAATGTAACATAACAATTCTGAGAGTAAATAGAATTAACCAGGTTCTTTATTTCTTGACCACCAAGTCCAACATATGTCAGTGGTTTTCCCACTGACTGCACCTCCACTTTCTTCAGATGTTAACACAGGGCCTGCTCTCCTTCCTCTGATCTTCCAGCTCTGAGCAGCTCACCATGTTGGCCCTTCCTCCAGCCCAGAGGGAGGGGCCTAGCATGCACAGCCCTCTCATCAGGCCCCAAAATGGTGCTACCTCTGCCCTGATTGGTTCAACCTCAATAGCCACTCACTAATCACCCCCTGTCAACCTCATCAGACCACTACCACCCTCCCATCCTCCTGTCTGGAGCTGATTCCAAGAACCTGGAGGAGGGAAGTGTGGTGCAGAGGCACACCATACAAATACACCAATTAATCATCCATACCTGGAGTAAATACATGCATGCACTGTAAATAATAATGATAATAATATGGGGGTAAATATGGTTATATTACACAAAAGTATGCCTTGTTTACCAACTTAATTGAGGAAAAAATATCCATGATTAATTTCTATATGTAACTTAGTTGTGGGACACATAAGAAGAGGTGTTAAGCAACTGCTCAGAGCTAATTTGCAACTTTTAGCACTTTTAAGATTTGAGCATATATTACTATAAGATAGTGATCTTCAAACACAATTACATTGTTTAAAAATGAAACATTTTCTAGGTATAGATCAAGAAGCAGGGTATGAAGAGTTTCAGTGAGTGACGCTTCATTGGTATATGCACTATAGCAGGAATATCTCATAATTATGTGAGAGGGCCTTCATATTACATGGCACAGGATATCACAGGATTACACCATTAACATACACAAATTACAAAGACAGCATAGGTGGTCAGGTATAGGGGCCACAGCTGGAGCTAAATAATAACGGTGTCCTCTTTCTACCTTTGGGTTGTGATGTATAATCTAGGGTCGATTCAGGTAAAGCGAACCAGAGGTAAAGCGAACCAGTTGGAACATTATGCAGTGTACTGACCATGGAAGTGTACAAATAATTTTTGGCTATCATTAAATCAAAACTATGAGTGATAAGCTTTCTTTAAAATCCTAGAACATTATATTTGAGTGTGTTCATACATGCATTATAGCATCCCAAAGTTACCACAATGACAAAAATTGCATAATCGCTGCCTCCGACTTTTTTTAACAGAAATTTTAAAAGTCAGTTAAATTAGTGAAAGCCCATATATAATTGATATATTAAGGTTTTAAAATGAAGCTTGTGGGGTATTGAAGTAAAAAAATTACTTAAAATGAAAATATGCTATGCAAATCATTTAGAATTAAAAGATTCTTTTTGGTTCGCTTTATCTCAAATATTGAGATAAAGCGAACCAGTTATTTTAGATAAACCGAACCGGCATCTAAATATGTCTATCATTATATAATAAATTATATAACAAACATAACTACAACTCTAGACATAAAGTTTCAGGTGGCTTTTATTACCTTTAAAAAGTACAAGTAGTTTGGTGTTATCACAACGTTTCGGCAAAGGGGTGGTGCCTTCTTCAGGTGATACCTCTAAATATGTCATTTGACTAGTTTTGGGGGCATCTGTAGGCCCTCTGTGCCACTTAGGCACATATATGTGTTTATTTTTCAGGTGTGATATATCTTTTAAAATATCTTTTACCAAGTTTTGTGTGTATTGTGTTCAATAACTAAAAAATATTTCAGAAGTAATTCAGAAGGAGGTCTATTTTGGCTGACAAAATAGCCTCATAGACTACAGGTATATCCGCACCTTCGGTTATCATAACAAAAGTTTCAATTATATGTGGCATGTACTAGGAAAAAGGACCTTAGTGTAACCTGCACTAAGGGCCTTTTTCACCGATAGTGTCACATATTTTTATAGTTTAGAGTTACATTCCTCAGAATTAAAGAACATTTGCCTTATTCTAAATTCCTGCATACTACATATGTACTCGCAGGTTGTATGCTAACCAAACCACCAGTGCGGGTAATAGGATTCTGTCAAAGTCTAGGTGCGGGTTGAACGAGGGTTTTGGGATTTTGGGATTTCAGAATTAAAGCGGCTGGTCCAGACTTTCCCCTTCCTCCAGGGTTGTCCCCTCCCCCCTCCATCATATCTTGGATGTTTTGTTAGCTATATGTGTTAAATCATAACATTACATAATATAGACACATTGTAATCTGTCCATCTCTTTGTAGATGTAACCCACCCACTCCTTGTGACACCTCCTCACAGCAGGAGGTCTGAGCTGCTCACATGGATTTTGGGGGCAGATACCACCTCCTGTGACCCCTGTTGGGCAGAATAATTGTAGATACCTTTCATCTTCTGCCTGGACATTGAACTAAGATTGTGTAACCCATCATAACCTTAGTTTCTGAATCACCCACAAGAGGGGGTGTCAATGTGAGCAGCACTAGCGACTCGGTGCACCAACACCTTTAAGCTTAACCTTGCCTAAAAATGACCAACCCATCCCCCAGGTTTGATGCTCACACTTTCCTCCTTCTACCAATTGCAAGTAGGTGTACCATTAGCGCTCACACCTTATCCGCCCCTTACAAGATTCAGCGTTCACACCTACCCCCCCCCCCCTACCCCACGGCAGGTAGACCATGCAGGGTTGAAGAAAGCTGAAGATCTCAGTATTGGCAGGGCCATGGAGATAAAGCAAGGTAATTACTTGGTAAGACCTAATAAGAAACACTAGCAAGGCTAGGAAGAGTGAGTAGGTGAGTGGGCAATGCCAATGACTGATTTTCACACCTCAGCCCTAAGACAATGCTGTCCTCTCGCAACTCAGCCCTAAGACAATGCAGACCGCCACTTATCCCTGCCAGCATTCTAATAGTAGCATTGCACACCGCCTCCCCTCCCCTCCCCTCCCCCCACACACACATATACTGAGTGATACTGTGGGCATAAAGCTGACAAAACCAGAGGTGGTGGTGGCCGCTAGGAGGCCGCCCAGGCCGCTAGGAGGCCGCCCAGGCCGCTAGGAGGACCCTAACACCAGCTCAGATATGCCAAAGTTAGCGGGGGCGGCTTATACGTGAGTTTCTCCCAGGACTCATTCATAAGCCTTCTGCGGCTTATAGGATTGACCCAAACTGGGGGGCAGCGATACGCGAGTTAGGCTTATATGCGAGGTTTTACAGTATATATGGAACATTGATGAGACAGGTTGTCAGAGTACCCCAAAGACGGGTCAGGTTTCAGAGCATGTGAGTGTGCCAACAGTGATCATAACCCCTGGAGGGCAATCTTGTGGGTATGAATGCTATAAGACAAATCTCACCACCAATGATTATCCACACAGGGAAGAGGGTATGAAAGAACTTGAGGAATCCATCTTTACGACCAACCATCTACTATGACCACTTCAACAATACAATCAACTCTGCCAGATTAGTAGGCCTAAATTCAAGAGTAAGCCCAGATGAGGGGACAAAAGGCCCCAACTCTTCTCATTAGTGGTCGCAGATCAGAGGACCAGAAACTAGTACCAGGGTCAGAGGCCCACAAAACCCAGCAGAACCCACCCCCCCCCCCAAAAAAAAAGAAAAAGACAAAATTCATTGGTCATCTGGTTGCCATGGTAAGCATGTTGTGTTAACAACCATAAAATATCATTGAGTACATAGTTCTCTCATAGAGCTTCGATTTAAGATACTAAACGACCATATATCTTGAAATGCATATCATCTGGGGAGGATTCCCATTTTTTCTTAACCCAAACATATTAACCCTTTAGGGCCGAGCATCAACTATAGTTGATGCCATGGGGGGCCAAGCATCGACTATAGTCAATGCCATGGGGGGCCGAGCATCGACTATAGTCATCTTAACTCAATGGGATTTAGGAAAGGCTCGGCCCTGGGAAAGTTCCTGTAAAAAGGCCCCGCCCCCCACAGCTGGTCTACAAAATTTTGGCCGGCCTTAAAGGGTTAAGGGTGGCCATCTTGGAAAATGGCTGCCTTACCCCCACCCATCAGGTGCAAACGACCAAAAATGTAAACTTCAGCCTTGTACATATAGGTATTAAAAAATTTGGTCTCACAAAATCCCTCATAAGGGGGAGGGTTTCTGTTTCTGTCTCATGGTCTAAATAGGACCACTGGTTCGCTTTTCCAAAATTTCGGGTTCGCTTTACCTAATTCTTCATATAAAGCTAACCACTTTTTTTTCCCTTTAGAATTGGCCTGACATCAAGACAACACACATTATAAAAATTATTCCTATTGTATCACATACATCCATAGCCCTAGTTCATTCATGGAATAGATTATATTTGAAAAATGATTTTATTAGGGACATTTGGAGGGTAAAGCAAAAACTGGTTCGGTTTACCTTAATCGACCCTATTACATTGAATAGTATCACTTATAGTTTACGCTATCAACCTGATATAAAACACACTTTTTAATGGAAAGAAACAAACCTTTTTTTCTTTGCTGGGCAACATATTACCTAGTAACCTCCACCTGGTGATGAAACCAATTAGGGTCGAAACGACTAAAGTCGTTTCAATGCTTCAAGTATTAATGGTGAAAAATTGTTTTGAGATCATGGCACAAATGTGAAAATAATTTAAAGCCCAAAGAACCAACTCTGTTTATGGGCCTAGATGAAGATACCCAAATATAGCTAACCTAACACATTGAATGTCGCGTAGCTGTAGGCCCTACGTATTATTTTATATATTACTATATATATATGTAGGCCTACCTCTACCCAAAGCTGGTTTGTGTTCAGAATCAGTGATGGTTTCCCGTCACAATTGGCTACAGGCCTAGTTTCCCGTCACAATCAGCAATAGTGACAACAGAGGTTGTTGGGGGTCCTCATTGTTTTGTTTTGCTGTGATCATTGACTAAAGTTTGCTGTGGTCATTGACTAGAGTTTGCCGTGGTCATTAACTAGAGTTTGGCTGTTTGCCGTGATCATTGACTTAAAGGCGCACTGAACCCACGACGTCATTTGCATACAAAACTCGGCAGGGTTAGTTCCTGGGTTGAGTGCGCCTTTAAAGGCGCACTGAACCCACGACGTCATTTGCATACAAAACTCGGCAGGGTTAGTTCCTGGGTTGAGTGCGCCTTTAAGTTTGCTGTGATCATTGATCAAAGTTTACCGTGATCATTGACTAAAGTTTGCCGTGATCATTGACATAGGTTTGCTGTGATCATTGACTAAAGTTTGCCGTGATCATTGACTAAAGTTTGCCCTGAACAGTGACTTACATTTGCCGTGATCATTGCCGTTATCATTGACTAAAGTTTGCTCCGATCATTGGTGACACTTTGTCATGTCGTGATGATGCCAATCACGCCATATTTTTCTACAGGCATCACCAGTATTTTCCAAATGATTTAGGGTACAAAACTGTAAGCATCGCTGGGAGCCATAGATGGATTATAAAAGCAGTGAGTTGCGACCACTCTGACGATACAGGGGTCGATTGAGTAAATGAAAATAAATATCGTAGACTGTCATGTTATGATGCTCGACCTGGGTGTCGGGTCGTGCGGCAATAGGTGGTAAGTTGGCGAGGGTACTTATAGCGCTCCCGCTACGTCTTGCTGCGTCCACGCGCTGCTGGTACCCGAATAAAGTTACTTTCCGGGGTTACTTCCCAACCTTATCACGGACTTGATAATTGATTGTCGTCGCAGTGACCACCAAGTCTGCATATGTTTGTGATTGTAGGGTATGTAGCGCCTAAAACCCAGGGCTAAATGAAGTGAGTACTGCACAGTAAACGGCGAGGTTTACCTCCTAAAAACCTGAGTTCCCGGACTGAGTTGTGCAAGCTTGGGCGCACCGTGATCCCAAATAAGGAAGTGTGACGTCATGTTGTCAGGTAACGTAGGTTACCAGGCAACATGCTGCGCAACAAATAGCGTCATGACAAAGTACCACAACCCGGGACCACAACCGCAATGATAGCGTACCATCATACTAGGATATACCTACTAGAGATGTTTCTCATCATTTTCGAGACTTGTACACTCTAAAAAGAGGGAGATCCTGTAGGAAAAATGCTAGGCTATTCGATAGTGTGTCATGGTCTTGATAGGTGGCACGAGAGCTTTAATAGTGATAACAACAGGAGGCATAGGAAGAAAGTGGCAAGAGGTAGGCTGGTAACTTGTGCGACGTCCGCGCGGGAGACAAATGGCGTCACCGCCCGGGCGGTGCCGATCTCTGCGGGAAATCGCCTTTCTCGATGTCAGAACCATATTTAAATGAAAATAAAAGTAACCCACCATCCAGCTATGATGTGTAGCTACGTTTTCAGGGTATTTGGGACTCTGTAACTTGATAATTACGACTTCTAGCATGCAAAACGTCCGCGCGCGACAGCCACTTTTGGGCGCTGCTTGTTTTTCTGTGGGCGGCACACGCCGCCGCACGCCGGGCACCAGTCTAGGCCTCGGGAAATCTACGGAAATAACCGAGAATTGAATCGTGGAACCTGGCTGAGCCAATCAGAATTCTCACGAGGAAACCGAGGGTCTTTCCGGCGCCAAAATCGTAAGTGTCATCGCGTTTCTGTCAGTACGTCATGATAAATGTGTCTAGCTTCAATAGAAAGTGAAACAACCTGTTGATTAGTCTTGGATGGGTCATTCATGAAGGGAATGTCATTTAAATGAGCCATAGTTGATAAAAATCCGACAAGTATTTGTCCCGCCCAAATGAATCTGAAAGTGCCTCGGTGCCCCAAAATGTTGCTCCTCCACTACCAGTGCTAAGCCTATGATGATCGTGACGCGCGAGCAGTGGACTGGGCAGTGCAGGCCCAACAAGTTTCCAAATGTGCTCTAGAATTTTTATTTAACACAATGATGGCATGAGTCTTATTCCTAGTATTGTATGAGTGATAAGCTTTCATTTGGTTGTACTTTTGGCCTAGTCTGATAATATCTTGGACCGCCTAAGCTACTCTGAAGTAAGGGTGCCTCATCAAAATTACAGTGCAGACTCAGTCTGTGACTGCCGTTTTACAGTGCACAGCAGAGAGTTGGGCAAACTGAATCACTGATGCTCATCTTGTTTCTCTAGGGAGTGCTGATTTTTTAACCACAGGATCTCCCCCCCCCCCCCCCCTTTGGCCAAAAGTACTTGGGGAGTGTTCATTTATTATTTACAGGGGGGGTGGGTTGGGGGGGCGTATAAATTTCCGAGGCGTGAGGGGGAGGCGTAAAAAATTCTGACTCCTCTTGAGGGGGGGGGGGGCGTAAAAATTTAAGCCCCTTTTTAGCAAAAAAGCCCGCGCGCTACTATAGTTCAAGTGGGGGGGGGGGGGCGAAAAATTTTCAGCGCCTTTGGCGAGGGGGTGGCAAAACGTTCCACGCGCTCGCTCTCGAGGGGGGGGGGGCGTAAAAAAATGTTGCCCCTCCGCGCGAAATCTCACCACCCCCCCCCCCTGTAATTAATAAATGAACACTCCCTTAGCCCCCCCCCCCCCGCATGCAGGCTGATCTTTTTGGGGGGTCCCCTGGTAGCTTGTCCATTTTAAGAATTGGGCATGTAGGTCTAGATCTAGCCCTTAATTATAATGTAGGCCTAAGGGAGTGATCATTTCTTAACAACAGTGGGGGTGGTGGGTTTCCGCGCAGAGTGTACAACATTTTTTAAAGCCCCCCCCCGGTCAAGGGGTCAAAATCCCCCCCCCCCCTTACGGGTCAAAAATCAGCGCGCGCGCAGGCCCTTTGAGCCATAGTAACGCGCATGCTTTTTGGCTCAAAACAGGTTACATTATTTTCACGTCCCCCCTCCCCCAAGAGGGGTCCAAATTTTTTTCACCCCCCCCCCAAGAGTGGTCCAAATTTTTTTCACCCCGCCCAAGTTCAAGTTCAAGGTCAAGGGGTTCAAATTGTTTTGCCCCTGTAACCCTGTAACTATGACATGCCAATACACATTATGGTACATGCTTTTAACCATTATTTTCACTTCGATTATCACATTTTATACGTTTTTTTTATTCAACAAAACAATATTATTCATTTGTGTCATGCCACTTCCGGTCATCATAGCGCCACCTTGTCACGTGATGATGCGCACACCCTTTAAGGACGGCGTGGGATAGCTGCGTGTCTGCCGGAGAGGAGGGGAATTTGAAAGTGGGAAGCATCTGGGTTAAGATAACGTAGCAGTATTTTCCAACATGTACCACCAGGTGGCAATTCGGCCTAGCTGAAAGTATAAAGGGGTGGATTTTCCTAGGGGCCATACATTAATTACATAATCCCATAGCTTTACATTGGCTCTCAACCCTAGATCTAGCCTAAGAGGCCTTTACCAGGTTGAAATATTGAATTACTTGCCGTTTTCCAGGACACATTAATTGACACTTGCTGGGCCATGCACAGGCATTATTCTGCTACATTCCAATGTTACATATAATGTTAATATTTGTACCTTTATCACTATGAATTTGCAATTTTGCTATTCACATAATATGTGGCATGATCTGCTAAAAAGGCCCTTCGTGCAGGGCGCACTAAGGTCCCTTTTCCCAGTACATGTCACATATGCAAAGCGGTCATTATGTAAGAACAAGGGGGAGTGGAGATATTCTAGGCACGCGGTCTCTTTAAGAGGTGGACATTTGTTACTTCCCCCATGTATGGTGATATATTTCCATGAAAGAGATGGGATTTTTTTGGCACCTGTGTCCATATCCACTCACCCTCCTTGCTGTTAAATAATGATCACTCTTTTATGTACAACATTCCATTTCTAATGTGATATTTATGTTTTCCATTTTCTGTTCCATGACTGCTTTGCTCTCCTAGTTTCATGTTTTTTTTATGATTTACATCGTGCTATTCCTGTTCCATATGTGTATTTTGCTATCCCAGATTCCATTTCATGTAGACTCCTTGTTTTCAGTGCTTCCATCTTTCCCATTTTTATAAGAGTTTCACAGTCCCTTGCGAGTCCCGTTTTATATATGCGTTTTCAGTGCCCTGTGAGACTACCGAGTTAAAGATCCAACAAGCTACCATTATGTCTGACGAGTTGTGTAGTCAAGAGGTCTTATGCATAGAACCTCCAACTAAGCAGTCGTGGCAGGATGACGATGATGTGTCCATTATATCAATCTCCTCTGATGATTCTGCAGAGGAAACCCAGGCCCCAACCCAGTGTAGTCAAGGGGACTACACAAAGCCTCCAACCAGTGACGAGGACGACGATGCATGTTCCTTCGGAACCCCCCCCTATGAACCTTCTATTATGGGTGTGGACGAGTATTTTGTCCCAGATTCCCCCTTTTCTGACTCTTATGATACTGATGATTGTGAAAATGACAACGAGAAGATGACGCAGACCGATCTGAACTTCCCAGAAGTTCAGATCCACTATGCCAAGTACCGTGGTATCGCGGTGCAGAACCAGTCGTTTGTCTTTCAGAATGCTCAAACCATGAAATGGGTTGATTCTGAGGATGATGTGTCTGTGCGGATAGCCACAAAGAGCGTTCAGACGCGCTCATATGGCACTGCACAGCAGACCGTCCGTAGTCAAACCAATGACACTGGGGACATTGACTATAATGTTATTGACATAAACAACTTTGGGAGGTTGAGCAAATGCTCATGCATGATGCTGGGTGGGACTGTAATTGAAGGGAAGTCAACACAGACAATGTGTACAGGTCCACGTATTAGTCATATGTAATGGGAATAGGGAATATAGTACTTTGTTCCAGGTGGGAATAGGGACAAGGAGTATAGTTCCAGTTAAGGCAGCAGGAGGGCACCACCGTGAGAGTTATGTGCATGTCACTTTTAGTCCGAGGGGTTATGCAGCCTCCACACTGTAGCGTATGTCTATCTGTCATCACCTAACAATTTAACCACCCACCCTACCCTGTAATTCAAAAGTCCAGACCCAGTGGCTAGACTAAGACGGCACACCATACCACTAAGCTCTCAGTCACTGGGTTTTGTCCATTAGGATTGTTCTGCAGTAAGCTTCAAATATGTAATAGTTATGTATCGCAGTAAGGATTGACCCCGGCTGTGGGTATACAATAAAGGCACTTCTTAATCTTAATAACCGGAGTATCTCGTCTATTACAATGACAGGAATGTCAATGTCACTTCTAGTCTAATATGTAATATAGCCCTTTGCAAATTTACTGTATTCAACATACATGTAATAAGCGCATAGTGAGCTTAAAAAAGTGATTATGGACACCTTTTAGTATGAAAGTGTTAACCGTATTCGATGTAATAAGCACCCTCACCCTAATAAGCGCCCCGTCCTCTGTTTGGAGCATATTTAGACTAAAACAAAGGCTCAAATTTCCCTATTTTTGGACACAATTAAACTCTTTTAAATTCTTAAAACGCCTTGGAAATAATTTTATAAGTGCCCAGGGCGCTTATTACCTCGAATACGGTAATTGTAAATTGAGTTGTTTTTGTTATTTATAGTCTAAAAATCGGCCAAAAAGGGTGTGTGTGCTTATTACGCCAAATATGGTAGAGGGGGTACAGGGTATACGCACACTGCAAAGAGAATGTGTCTCCTTCAATTCAAAAGCCCAGACCCATTGACTAGACTAAGTTACCAATTTATCACTCTGTGTTCAGTCACCGGTCCAAAAGAATTTGTCTGATTCTTTTTCTGGTTGATCATTCAAATTTAGCTGTTTCTTTGAATCTTACTTTGTACTTTCAAAGTTCAGTGCAAGCACTCTTATAGGTGCTACATTATGAAATAGATCTTGGCATACCTTGGCATGGTAGTGGTGTCATGAATGGATAAAGCTTTTCCCAATTATTTAAATCTAGCTTTAAATACAAAGTAGTCAACCTTATAACTGGTGTTACTCAGGATCATTTTCACTTTCAGTCATTCCCCTGATACTACTATCATCTTATCAATTGAGAAGTATCTAGTTTTAAGGATAGTTATTCTGCGTTGCCTTCGAATTTGTGTTCTTGTCACTTCTGGTTTGTGGTATTTTCAAAGTTAATTTCTTCTGTGAGTGTCCAGTAGTAGAATGGACCCGTCAAAGACATATCGTATGGAAGGACTGTGTTCCTACTCTGGGGCTCTTGGTTTGACCATTGACGATTTCGACTCTATATTAGAGAGCGGCCACCCTACAAAACGATTTTCAGGTATCCTGAACAGAGGGGCCGTCATCGAGATTTTTAGATATGTTCATAGGCAGACCATACCGCTTTCTTTGATCTTGACTGCCTTGAACCCAGAGTTTGATGGTGTATTACCACAGACCCTATTCAAGACAGTCAAAAACCTTAACATAGAGCTACCAAACCAGAAGAAGAAACTCAAGAGTAAATTTGATGCGTGGATAGAATCTCCCTTTACCATCAACCAAAGGGGATCAAACAAATCAAAGGGAACTGTGCTTGGGAAACGAAATCTACATGATCAAGAGCCAAAGGCATCTGGCAAAGTGCCAAAGATTACCCCAGGCACAGAGGCCGTGGAAGGGGGTGCATGTGCCACTAGCAATGAAGATCTGGTGCAAAGTCAAGCAGAAGAGATAGTGAATTTGAAGGACTTAGTAGAAAGTCAAGCAAATGAACTGGCTAATCTGAAGGACTTGGTAAAGAAATTGAGAGAGGCAAAGAACAATGATAAGAGGAATTCAAACAAAAAAATCAAGAGACGAGATGAAGAAGTCGCAGAGTTACAGAAAACAAAAGAAGAAAATGAGACTACACAAAAGGAACTACAGGCAGAAGTGGCATCTATATCTGTGGAACTGGAAGAGTTGGCAGCAAAAACTGAGATTCTTACGAAAAAAAAGAGAAAATTAGAGAAGAGGTTTTCAAAGCTAAAGAACAAACCCGTAAAAGATGATAGTGCAAAAGATGATCTAATCAAACAACTGAAGCAGAAGCTAAAGGACTATGCAGCTGATATCGCCTATTTAGAGGAGCTTACTACTGTTTTGGAGAGCAAGGAGATCGTGACATTTGAGAATGGTAAGTATGTCAATGAGCTGCGTGAGCTCATCATGATTCTGCTGACGAGAGGAGGTGTAAGTATGTCGAAAATGAATATGGTCATCAGAGCCGTGGTGAAAAAGATGGCAGGTCAAGATTTGAAAAAGCTTCCGTCTAAAGCTGTTCTATCGCGCCTCCTGGTAGAGGCAAAGACAGTAGCAAATGTTCAAGTGGTAGAGGCAATGCTAGAGGAGGCAGATGAAGATGGACTATATGGACATGTGCTACATTCAGATGCAGCGTCAAAGTTTCACAGACATTACCAAGGCTTCCAGTTGACTACACCCACTGGTAAGACCCTTACCCTTGCCTTATCTGAGACTGTTGGTGGCTCTGCCGAAGAGTTGACTGAGGCGTTCACCGAAGCAGTGAATCAGTTGGCATCAGCTGTGATCAACAAGGAGGATGGTATTGTGGCTAAGTTGATAGCATCTATTAAGCACACCATGTCTGATCAAGGATCTGTCAACCCTTGCTTCAATGCTGCACTTTTGACTTTGAGATCAAATGTTCTGGATAAAGTGATTCCCGGCTGGCACACCTTGTCACCAGAGACACAACAGCAAATTCGGGAGATGACGAATTTCTTTTGCAAGATGCACATTGTTGTAAACTTTGCAACTGAATCCGACAAATGTCTCAAGTTGTTTGAGAGCAGAATTGCTGAGGGCAGAAATCCTTTTGCCAAACCCGGTGGAGAAAGTGGATCTGCCCGACTTGTTAGAACTGTCTGCAAGGCTCTAACCAGCAGAGGTTGCGATAGATCTGGTATCCATGATTTGTGGGATGCATATCTAAAAGAGATGGGTAAGGAGAACATTTTGGTGACATTCAAAGGGAACAGGTTCAATATCCTGTTCTATGACGGTGGAGCAGTCTACTACCACAAGGATGACATCCAGGACTTTCTGTCCTCGATCAGTGACCCAAACAACTTGCTTGAGTCTGTGGCCTTTGATATTCAAGAGCCTGGATATCTTGCAGGAGTAAGGGCACTTGGTATTGTGAATAAAGTGATCACTGGTCCATACTGGAGGCTGTTGGAGAGAGATGGGGGAATCCTCACACTCAATGACCACCTTCACCAAATGAAGATCAGTATGGAGAGATGGTCCAGGGATGCTTCCGAGCTGCTCACCACAGATGGATTTCTGTTCCCTGAGGATGTTGCTCCGATCACTAAAGACGACGTCTACGAGAAGCTTCTAGCACCGACAACTCCACTGATCGAGCATCTCACTCAACTAGCGCTGGAAGTCATGATGACAAGCCTCCAGATTATCCTGGAGCGCCAAGCCAAAGACAACCTCCCTGGTGGCAAGTATTGGCAGCCAACTGAAGTTCAGCAGGCATCTGCAAGTCATGTCCCTAAAACAAACACCATCTCTGAACGTGATTTTGCCATGCTGGACCACATTATAAGAAACAAGCCAGCAGCTGGTGTTCATGTCATCGAAGTGATCACCATGTTCACGAACAATGGGACCGCAGATTGGCTCAGAGAAATGGATCCTGTTAAGAGGGACGACTTGCTGACCCATGCCAGGAAAAGCTATCCAGAGATGAAGAAAGCGCTAAAAGAAAGAGAGGCTCGCCTCAGGGAGAAGAAGCTGCTGAAGTTAAAAGCTAGACAGGCAAAAAAAGAATCAACTGAAGTGAAACAACACCTTAATCGTGTCGACTTGACCCGTAAGCTGTCAGAAATAGGGGGACTGTGGCAAAGTTCTGAAGTAGATCAGCGACTTGACACCATCACAAAAGAGCAGGGCAAGAGAGATGCGTTGTATGTACAACTACACTTCCATAGGTCTATCCTGTGTGCCAAGGGTAAAAAAGAGCTGTACCAAAAGTCACAGCTGGGGGTTCCATACGATTCGATCAAAATGACTAACAATTTGAAAACCGTATTGGAAATGAACCCATCTGATGCAGTCCCTGTCGTTGATAAAGGCTTGACGTACAGATCACCAGAGGATGTGGCACAAGGGATAGGCCTAATGAAGCGCACTCTGGTTGGCCGCCTATGTGATGAGCGGTATAAAATTCGAGCCAAATCTACCAAAGAAAAGCTGCAGATCTACCTAGATAAGCCATCTAGTCTTGTTGGTAAGTTCATACTCCATAACTGTCTTAATGCCAAAAGAAAAGCAGAGTGGTGTGACGGGGAGGTCCTTCAGATCGATGAAGAGAGTGTAGACCCATTGAAAACCGAGTACCTAGTACAGTATGGGGGTAAAGAGAAGGATCCTGACAGTGGAGATGATCAGACTCAAGATACTGATGAAAATATCTGGCGCTTTAACCTTCTAGACGACATTAGAAAAGGTGACCTGATTGTTCTGGGTTAATTTGCAGTAGCTTCAGTCGATTTCTATTAACACCCACTCTCTAAGTTAGTTGCAATCACTTGGTCACTATACTGGCCTTGCCATCCCACATTTTGTACCTTCTATGCTCAGATCCCCAAGCCTGAACCCAATGACTAGACTAAGACGAGTCACCATACCACTAAGCTCTCAGTTAATGGGTACGGGTTTTTGTGGAGGAGCCTCATTCTGAACGAATACAGTCTATCTTGTCTTGCCGTCCCACGCTGCGTACCTTTTAAGCTCAAATCCCCAAGCCTGAACCCAATGACTAGACTAAGACGAGTCACCATACCACTAAGCTCTCAGTTAATGGGTACGGGTTATTGTGGAGGAGCCTCATTCTGAACGAATACAGTCTATCTTGTCTTGCCGTCCCACGTTGCGTACCTTTTAAGCTCAAATCCCCAAGCCTGAACCCAATGACTAGACTAAGACGAGTCACCATACCACTAAGCTCTCAGTTAATGGGTACGGGTTTTTGTGGAGGAGCCTCATTCTGAACGAATACAGTCTATCTTGTCTTGCCGTCCCACGTTGCGTACCTTTTAAGCTCAAATCCCCAAGCCTGAACCCAATGACTAGACTAAGACGAGTCACCATACCACTAAGCTCTCAGTTAATGGGTACGGGTTTTTGTGGAGGAGCCTCATTCTGAACGAATACAGTCTATCTTGTCTTGCCGTCCCACGTTGCGTACCTTTTAAGCTCAAATCCCCAAGCCTGAACCCAATGACTAGACTAAGACGAGTCACCATACCACTAAGCTCTCAGTTAATGGGTACAGGTTTTTGTGGAGGAGCCTCATTCTGAACGAATACAGTCTATCTTGTCTTGCCGTCCCACGTTGCGTACCTTTTAAGCTCAAATCCCCAAGCCTGAACCCAATGACTAGACTAAGACGAGTCACCATACCACTAAGCTCTCAGTTAATGGGTACGGGTTATTCTGGAGGAGCCTGAACGTATACAGTCTATCTTGTCTTGCCGTCCCACGTTGCGTACCTTTTAAGCTCAAATCCCCAAGCCTGAACCCAATGACTAGACTAAGACGAGTCACCATACCACTAAGCTCTCAGTTAATGGGTACGGGTTATTGTGGAGGAGCCTCATTCTGAACGAATACAGTCTATCTTGTCTTGCCGTCCCACGTTGCGTACCTTTTAAGCTCAAATCCCCAAGCCTGAACCCAATGACTAGACTAAGACGAGTCACCATACCACTAAGCTCTCAGTTAATGGGTACGGGTTTTTGTGGAGGAGCCTCATTCTGAACGAATACAGTCTATCTTGTCTTGCCGTCCCACGTTGCGTACCTTTTAAGCTCAAATCCCCAAGCCTGAACCCAATGACTAGACTAAGACGAGTCACCATACCACTAAGCTCTCAGTTAATGGGTACGGGTTATTCTGGAGGAGCCTGAACGTATACAGTCTATCTTGTCTTGCCGTCCCACGTTGCGTACCTTTTAAGCTCAAATCCCCAAGCCTGAACCCAATGACTAGACTAAGACGAGTCACCATACCACTAAGCTCTCAGTTAATGGGTACGGGTTATTCTGGAGGAGCCTGAACGTATACAGTCTATCTTGTCTTGCCGTCCCACATTGCGGACCTTTTAAGCTCAAATCCCCAAGCCTGGGCCCAATAACTAGACTAAGACGAGTCACCATACCACTAAGCTCTCAGTTAACGGGTACGGGTTATTGTGGAGGAGCCTCATTCTGAACGTATACAGTCCATTTGGTCTTGCCGTCCCACATTGCGCACATTCTAAGAGGCATCACCATACCACTAAGCTCCCAATTAACTGGTTTCCATTTTATTCAATCTACTAGTAGATAATATTCTCTCATACCTTTACCCTCCCACTAAATCATGATTTTTACCCACAGGTTAGTCAAGATGATCAAGTTACCTCAGCTGGTCCCCAAACCTAAACCCAATGTCAATACAACTCACTTAGTTGTGAACAATCATCAATCTATATTATTGGCATGTTCTAATCATCTTTTTTGTTTGTTTCAGATTACCAGCAGACACGCAGAGAAATCAAGATGGACACCCGGCTGTTAGTTCTCGCTGACAGTCAAGGACGCGACATCAAAGAGTCTGCGAACTTGACGGTTCGTTACCAAAGCGGGGCCAAAGTCCACGACACCCGCAGCTTGGTGGATAGAGGCGACATCTCTCATTTTGAGGGTGTTGCCATTTGGTTGGGCGGCAATAACGCCCATCCACGCTCTCCCCGGCACCCATTTGACGAAGCGAGGTTTAAGGCTGACCTGCACAGTGCAGTCGCCTACGTTCGGGCAGCGAACGCAACGGCTCGGATAGTCCTTGTTGCGGCAACCCGAAGGATTGCACCTGCCAAATCCGAAAACTTATCGCTTCTTAACTGGATCATGTCCAGTGTGGCAGTCGAGGCTGGTGCGTATTTTGTTAATACGTATCGCAGGATCGAACTGCGTTTTCGGCCCGCAGTGAACTATTTGAATCCAAGGGACGGGGTTCATCTGAGTGGTGATGCCAAATTGGCTGTCATCACTATGATTAGGCAGGCTTATCGTCTTGGGCTTCTGGCCTTCCTGCCTCCACGTCCAAGTTGTCCGACCGAAGTCGGAGGCCAGAATGACATCTTATCGATGTTCTATGGTTCCCCCCTATCGTATGGGGGCCTCACCTTTGGTACGGCAGAGCATGCCTACCAGCACCAGAAGTGCATGGACGTTGGACGCGCGGATTGGGCTACTGCCATCCGGAAAGCTACCAAACCCGCTGGTGCGAAAGCACATGGTAAGCAAGCCAACAAGTACCTGTCGCAAGACGACAGACTGTTGCTCCTAGAGAAGATTCTCTCTGAACGTTGGCGGCAGCAAGCCGATTTCCGACAAGCTCTCCTTGCAACGGGCAAGGAGAAGCTTGTTCACACCGTGCCCAGTTCGCTCTGGGGGCATCTCGATGGTGCAGGTCAGAATGCCTATGGCAGGGCCCTGATGAAGATTCGGCACTTGAACCGTTAGTGCTTTTTGCTTGTGCTTTTTGCTTTTTTGTTCCAAACCTCAAACCTTCACCCAATGACTAGACTAAGACGGAACACCATACCACTAAGCTCTCAGTCAATGGGTTGCAATCTTGAGAGGAGCAATATTCTAAAATGATTAATGAGATGGTGCCTGTTTCTGGCTGTATTATATACTGGTACCAATTTGTCAAGTTATCAACATTTTTAACAAGATATCTATTGATTTTTGGCACAACAATTATCTTCAACAAAGCAAGTCAGGAAACCACAAATTAGAGTAACCATTCTGGTGTTCCAGTAGATCCAGTTTACATACATGTACTAATTTAAACTTTTATTTCAGTTATTCTAAAGTTATGCACAAAATGGTGCCCTCTTTTTTTGGCTTCATTAATGAAAGCAGAATGGCTGGCAGGGCTCTTTTCCATTTAGTAAGACTCCTTGCACTAGAATTCACTTTGTGGACATACAATGATATTCAATATTCTGCAGTGAAATTATCAAATATAGATTCAGTAATGGTACTGGCTTAAACTGTTTGTATTATGTCATAAAGAGACATTTAGATTATAGAAGTGAGCTAAATTCTGATGATGGTAACCTTTTCCAACATTTAAAGCAATTATCGAGGAAGTATATGTATTTCACCTTTAGACTAATCAGTAGATCAAAACTTAGATTGACAAATAATGTTTTCACAAGGCTAAGACCTTACTCACCATTCAGACAAATTAGTATGTTGCTCATTGATCATAACAGTAGAAGTTTTTTGGAACTGTAGAGGCACAGCAGTGAACTACAAATTGTATCACAAAGTAAATAGAGTATTTCCCTGATTACATCAATTCTGGCCTGAAAGTAGTGTTTGGAAAGTGGTAGAAAAGTGCAAGGATTCCTGAATATCATGGATTAGGGCAGGTGGTGGATGGAGGCTTTTTTTTTTTTTTATAATTATGTTTCCTTTTGCAGGGACAAACAATCAAAAGATAAGTATAGATCACTGCTTCTACGTTATATAATATTGAATCTAGAGATATATAATTTAACTTCATCAAACTATTTGTAACTAGATTGTAATACACTGAAAATTGTCATACAATATGAATACTTGAGTATCTATATTGCTGTTTTAACACTGAAGAATGAATAATTGTGACCTAATTAGATAGTTGTTTTTACTGTCCTTAGGTTCTTGCTTCTGTAAGATGAGCCGTCAACCTCTCAGGCCTGAAGCAGTTGATGGGAGGAAGTAACTCAGCGATACATAGGTCAAGGTATCCGACATACTTTGGGGCTTGAGATGTATGCAAAGATAAGTACAGATGGTTGCTCCTTTTTCGAAGTGTTATTATAGCATGAATGTTTTAAAGTATTGTCATAAATGAACATATAGTGAAAGTCATGTGGAAAGATATTTATGGTTCCAATTAATGTTGTTACATCAGTATCCTGTGACCTAATCCAGGTGTTGTTTATGATATCTTTATGTTCCTGTTTCCTCATGAAGAACCGTCCGGCTGAAGCAGTTGATCGTGAAGTTCCTACACTTAAGCCTGAATCAGTTGACGTGAAGTTCCACACCTAACAGCAACCAGCCTCACGACACACCATGCGGCAGATAAGCAAACCAACTTTTTGCATACAGTTACCCAGTTAAAATGTTGGTTCAAGAAGTGACTTCATATTATAATGAAAAAGGGTGGAGTGAGGTTGTGACAGATTGCTGATTTATTTTACAGACAAATCACATTGACCAGGTTTTAACTGTTGATATATAGTGGGTCTTCTCTCTTCCCTTGTATCTGAACATGCTGCCACCTGAAAGGGAAATCAGCATAGTTAAGATAGTTCTATTAAAGGTATTTTTAATTTGCTGAATTTCATTAGAATTTACAGCCATAAACAACCAATATTGTAATAGCAGATCAAGTTCTTTTCTTAATCTAATAATGGGCACTTACCAAATGTTTTAAAGTAACGTGGTGAATGAAAACTTCAAAATTAACACTGCAACAGCGTAATATCCAACGATGACGGATCAAAATAAACATGTAACGCGTACAGAACAGTAACAGTCAAACTGAATGTAAATCGATTATATCAACACAATCTTATCTCAATTGATTGTATCTACCTCCTACTGCAGGTCTTGTATCTCCTGAAAGACATTATCAATTAGCTATCAAATTATGAATGTATGCATGCAAAGTTCAATAAATGCATGTACAACTGATAACAGTGTCCTATGCTGATGTTAATTTGAAACATAACGGTTCTAACATCAAGAATGCAATGCATGAGTGTCGCGCGCGCGTTTTCCGATTGTCTACCGTGAATTTTTGGCGTATAAACCTAACTCGTGTAGAAGCATAACTTGTGTATGAGCCTAACTGAACTGACATAATAAGCTTTGTATGCAACATGTATTCAGCTTACTTAAAGGGGTCTATTGGACATTGTAGAGATTATCCTCATGGTTAGTTTGCACTTAGAATCAAGTCTCTAGGCTAATTATTTTTTCAGATATCCATGATCGTAGATCTGGTTACATTACCACAGGACAAGCCCCTTGACCTTGACCTTGAACAGAACTAGGGTCATGATGACGTAAAAGATTAAGGCCTAGTGAGATACTGTAGAGCTTATCTATACGATTCCAATGCACTTGGAATCAGGTCTCTACTCCAATTATTTGCGGAGGAATTTAAGATTGAAGATCTGGGCTAGTGCCTTGACCTTGACCTTGGCCATATGATGACCTGGCTTGATCTGAAGGTCACAGGGTGACACTAGAGTTTACATGCATATTGCTCAACATACTACATGATAAGAATAGACATGGGACCTTCTTATAAAGAATAAGAGTCATTTGACCTAAAACCACCTTATGTTGACCTTATGACCTTGACCCAAGGTCAAGGTCATTATCTTGCGTCCTCAAGGTTGCCGACTCTAAGGTACATGCACTGTCAAAATTTCAAACCAAAATCCTAAGCGGTTACTGAGATATTCCAAAGTTGAATTGTCAATATTTCACTATTCTGGGTATTCACTATGATTGTGCCCTGCCAGAACTTCATTTGTGCCATGGTTTGGATACCTATAGCACTGCTCAGATGTCTCCCAATGCAGCCACATCCTAGACCTTCAAACCGCTCTAGTTCGGCCAATAATTGGAGTAGAGACTTGATATTGGGCTTGTTGGAATCCTACAGCTCAGAGCTACATGACCAGTGGGTTTGCTAAAGGCTCTGGACTATTTAAAAATCTCATGTAAACAGCCTACAAGAGGCATGATTCATGATCGTACGGTATACCGCCTTGAATTAGCATGCCTCGTAGGCCCATGCCTAGGCCTACTCTTGATAGGAATTTGAGACAGTGGCATTTGCTAATAGGCCTCGGCAGAGCAGAGTGTATTGCTCAGTTATAGGCCCATACAAAATTAACAGACCAATCATTTTATTTTCTAGACCTACCAATAGACTACTGATAATTCAGGCCATTCAGTAGGCCCTAGATCTAGCTTGATGCACTGACTACGGTACCTCTGAGTCGGTGATATAGGCCATAATAGGCCTGCTAGGCCACAAGTGGGTGTAAAAGTCTTACAAGTTACATTATCAGGCCTATAACCCCTTCTACTCCTTCTGGCCCCTAGCCCCGCCTTAAGGTGGGTCGATCCCATTGAATCAAAGTCATCAGAATTTCCCAATTTCTTTTCTGTGAGTACCCTAAATCATTTGAAAACAGAAAAGAAAGAGAAAAGTAGGGGTTGCCGTGCTACTTTTTAAAATATGGAATTTTGAAAAATAAAAGTAATTTAATTTTACACTAAAAAATCGGAATTAATGTCAAAAACTGTCTGATTTTATTTCCCATCAACCAATAACCATACAATCTTGAAACCCTTCAGGATAGAAACATGGTTATTCACCTTTATTCTAAAAAAGTGAGATTTATCAGCCTGCATTCTGGGAAAAAATGTCATCTTTCGGTGAAAAGTTAGAATAAATTATCATTATTTCCCTACATGATCAAAGAGAAATAGTAGTAAAAGTCATAAGATTTTTCTTAAACTTTCTCAAAAGATTGCTTGTATCATTTGCTAATGAATAAGAATAATTTTGATATGGGGTGCCGTGCATAATTTGAGGGTTTCGGGCCTTTGAGAAAAAAAAGTAATGCAAAAATGGACTAAATCAAATATTTTAAGCCTTGCATTATGGGTAAATTCCCACCAATCGGCATATCAGATGGTCTCATCAGGTAGCTTTAGATATATTAAAGCAATTCATTCACTTTGATGCTCTTTGAAATGCCATTTATTACTTCATAAATGAAAGCTCCTGAAGAATGTTAGCAAATGCCCAAAATACCTATAATTATTATATCAAAATATAAAAATGCTCTAAAATGCTCAATTCTGCTTAGAATTGTCCTAAAATTAATTTGGGGGTAGAAAACGATTCCCAGCATATCCCTACTGAAAATGGCATAATTCTGACCAATATAACCTATATGCTCAGAAGGATGCGCAGTAGTCCATTCTGCAATGGCCGCGACCGACCTTAAAGGCGGGCTAGCACCGCTAAGCCTACCGTAAATTCTCATGTAGAAGCCGTGGCTATTACGAAGGTCAGATTGCCGATGGCCTTATATGATCGGCCCAGGTTCAGGATGCGGCTTATACGCGAGTTTTTATCAGATGGCCAGTGCGGCTTCTAGGATCGGCCCAAACTCAGGGTGCGGCTTATATGAGAGTTAGGCTTATATATGCGAGAATTTACAGTACCCGTCTTAGCAAGTCATGTGACCACCGATTGACCAATTAGGGCACAGCTAATGGTCCGCTTGTTCCCGTGAATTTTGCTGCGCTGCTATGGGGCAGGTACCAGTCTTTGCTACCCTGCGTGCTAGCCCCCCCTTAACATGTAAATAATTATTATTTATTAATAGACCGCAAGTAGGACCAGTGTAGTGCTGAGGACATGAATGTTGAATGAAATTGGACTTTGTCTTAACCATGCTTACAGGTTTAAGGTAGGCTACAAATAAGGTCAGGACATTGTGTTGTCAAGCAGCGGATGCAAGAAAAATGTGGCTTTGACCACGGTTGGGGTTGCTATTTGTTTACAATGTAATATCAATCTACATATTTAAGTTTAAAGGTCAACAAAAAGGATGCTGTGCTCTGTGTCCAATCATTATAAAGAAAGCGTATCAAATCATGGAGACAAACACCCAAAACTGCGGTTCAACCCTTTAAAGGCCGCTTAATTCCTTGATACTTAATGTTTATTTATCATGATGTATACACCAATATTTCACCGTGAGCAACTCTTAAGCACTGCCTTACCGCATCATGCCGACCCTCGAGGAGTTTATCAAACCCATGGAGTCAACATGATGCATGCCATGAGCACTGATAACTTAGTTCCCATGGGTGCATTCATGTATTGTGATGACTAAGGGGAAGAGGGGGGGGGGGGGGGGTGAGATTAAATCATTATGCTGGCCCTAAAGGTTTATGCACTGATGGATGCTCTATAAACACAGTAATGGCACCAGTTATTGATGGCTTTCTGAACCATGCAGTTACATCACAACTCAATAGTTTCTGTTTCAAATTAATTCCTGGATCAAATGAGGGTGGGATAGGTCTGCTCCATGCAGATAACCTTTAGGCTCCATCACTTAGTCAGTAGTGGCTAACAAATCAGTCAGTAGCACCTAACCTAGTTAGTCATTTTCTGGCTTCCTATACGACCAACCTAGGTTAGTTGATACTGCCAGGTTGGTATCAACTCACCTTAGTCTTTTCCATTTCAAAGAATATTAGGCTAAGCCCTTTTGCGTGAGGCATCAGCCATATGTTGTTTTGCCCCAGTTATTTTAAAATCATGCCTGGCCAATGTCCCTATGACTAACCTAGGATAGCCATTACATACTAAGGGCCGGGGCATTTAGATAATCAATGCAATGCTATGTGGCAGTGCTAAGATTAACTTACAGACAGTTGTGAAGCAATTATGAATAAAACCCTCTATATTGTTTTTATGTTTTATCAATATACCAAAAAACTAAACCACAAAGTGGTTGCGAGGAGTTCATTGGAAGGGGAATCACATTGAATAGTTTCATAAAGGATTAAATGGCAATGTATTATGGTGTAATGTTCACTGTTTATGTGGATCAACCATTTTGTTGCATTGTGAGGCACACCGTATAGTAGAGTTGCTCTGGAGAAACCAATTCCATATTTCCCCTGTTGGCGCTGTTTGATTTACTCCCTGATTACAGTTAGAGGTTCTGGGTGAGGATCAACACGACAGACAACGTCAGGCGGGAGATGGGTGTGTGGGGGGCTGGGATGCACTGCACTCTCTCTCCATGGTTGAGACCAGAGAACTCGGTGAGGTCAGTGGCGTAGGAAAAGGGGGGGCCAGATTTGCTTCCTATGCCTCTGTGAGATCCCCGCACTGGGAGGTCCTAATGCCCCTTGATAACAAAATAGTTTGAACGTCCTTTTAGGATGTCTTACGACCATACTAAAATGTGATGTTTACCGGGTAAAAGGGCCTGCACTAAGGTCCCTTTTCGCAGATCGTGTCACAAATAATAAAATACCACTTCTGAGGAGTTGAAGATATACCATGGACCTGGGAGGTGATAAATCTTACCACAGACCATCATTTTTAGAGAGAATAGATCAGAATCAGAATAAAGAATTGTCCATTTCTAATTTGAATAGGCAGCTTTGGGTAGAGGTACAGTTCTACAGCTATACCAAACACATGATTGTTGGATGTACTGAGAGTGAGCGATGGCTGTTGATGTGCTGTGTTGTTTGTTAATACAACATTGGACGACCCACCCCGGTTCCCTCAGGGCCATGTGCAGCCTGCAGCAGATGAGTTGTAGCAATACACTGATAAACCATGGCACCCACAGGTCATGCAGACAGGGTGCTAGAGAGTTTGGGTGGCTGCACTGTACTTTTCATAATGCCTGCAATCCACATGCCCACTTATGGCTGAGAAATCTTCTACTCACCTCTCCGTTGCACACCTGCCTAAATTTAATGGCAAACTACACTTTACCCATACTCTGTGTGTATTTTTAATCCAAGGGTATTTATTCCATGTTTGTCAGGATCCATACATTGACTCACTATGTAAAGGAACTTGTGATTAAGTGATACATATTACATCCAGCTGCAACTACACTGAAAATCCATAGATTGAAAGGGTTAGTCAGTACAGACTTTCCTAGTTTAGTCATATTCAAAAATGACCGAGCGGTCAGTCAGTAGTGGCTAACCTAGGTTCATCATTGGTGTGTTTTATTTGTAGACCACTAGATGGGGCCACCTGTCATGACCACTCAGTGGCTCCCCCTGGAAATAAAAAGACTAAGGTGGGTTGGTCAGTACTGACCAACCTGACAATTATAACTGACCTAGGTTGGTCGTATAGGGAGCCAAAAAATGACTTACGGCTCAGGCTCATGGGAATGCCACAGAATAGCTATACCCAGATGTCACAAAGTGAATATTTTTTTTCACCCCCAAGATTTTATCAGAAGTAATTAAGTGAGAATACCTATTAATTTCTTGGAACAAACTTTATGCTCTACCCTTTTCTGGGATGTAATTTTAGAACTTTTGTGGTATTTTTTAGCTTTTCCACGTTTTTCAGAAAAAATCCATTATAATTTATAGCAATTAAAATGCTCTCATTTTATTTCTTATATAAATATTTAAAAATATAGAGTATAATAATGCATAATTGAAAATGTTCCAGAACGATTAGAATTTTTTTTCTGATATTGATAGACACCATTTGCATGCAGATATTCACATTCTTTCACCTTTTTTCAATGTTTTAAAGTCAATGTCACAAAACAACCATGTTAAGGTGTCCGTTACGCGTCCGTTACGCGTCCGTTACGCGTCCGTTACGCCATATGGCGCCATATTGACTACAGAAGATATTGACATATGGCAGCTCATTATGTCGTTAATATTTGTCTTATAATTATTATAAGAGTACCTATCCCCCCTAAATCGATGTCAGGGAATCCAATGAGGCTATCCATTTTACTCTATTTTGAATGGTTGCTTAGCAACCAGCCCTTTTATATGAAAAAAGTCCTATTGTGTGGAAGCCTTGAAAAATCATGATTTTACATGGTATTTTCATGGTCAAGATACAGTGAGAAATAATCATAGCTATATCACAAAATTTTATGTGCATGTCCCCAAAGACCTATATTTTCCATTGCAATTGAGAAATAATGTGAATGAAAAGATTTTTTATTGACATATTTTTCACTTTTAATTGTTGCAAAGTCGTGAGTCTGAGCCTTACTAGTTTAGGCACTAGTGACTGAGAGATTGGGCGTATAGGGAGCCTAGGAATATCAGTGTAGAGACTCTTGGCTACAGAGGTCAGGCAGGGCAAGAACTTGGTGGAAGTTGGTCTTAATGCTGATAGCAGTGGCAGTACCATAGGGCAGGAGCCTGGTGGAAGTTGGCTGTTATGCTGCAACTAGTGAGAGTAATAAAGGGCAGGAGCCTGGTGGAAGTTGGCTGTTATGCTGCAACTAGTGAGAGTAATAGAGGGCAGGAGCCTGGTGGAAGTTGGCTGTTATGCTGCAACTAGTGAGAGTAATAGAGGGCAGGAGCCTGGTGGAAGTTGGCTGTTATGCTGCAACTAGTGAGAGTAATAGAGGGCAGGAGCCTGGTGGAAGTTGGCTGTTATGCTGCAACTAGTGAGAGTAATAGAGGGCAGGAGCCTGATGGAAGTTGGCTGTTATGCTGCAACTAGTGAGAGTAATAGAGGGCAGGAGCCTGGTGGAAGTTGGCTGTTATGCTGCAACTAGTGAGAGTAATAGAGGGCAGGAGCCTGGTGGAAGTTGGCTGTTATGCTGCAACTAGTGGCGGTACCAGAGTGCATGGAGGGCAGGGGCTGGCACTGAGAGGTGATACCAGATGGCCTCCTGGTCAGAGCCTGGGAAGGACACATTTAGCAACATCTCCACCACGTGGTATTGACCCTGAATCTGTGTGTTCTGAAACTTTACATGAAATCAATCTGTATATGGAATGAAGCACAGCATGTGAGGAATCATTCCTGTCTGCAGCCACTGCATACAGGAGGCGTATATGTACATTTGTTGAGATGATTGCTAGTTGGATTACCATTTCTACATGGCCGTTGGATGTACCTGATCTCTTGACATATAGTACCAAGGATTTTACAACAGAGCAGCCTACCTGTAACAGGATAAAGGGTTCTGTTTATGAGTTCTGAGACAACACTATGATTTGTATGCACAATATATTTGCTACATGCAAGCTCCAGCAGAGAGTCAAATCTGCAACTGCAAGTCACTTTTGAATGGGAACAAGCATTTTCTCAGTCACCATTGTATGGACAAAGCTTCTGCATAGGACACTTCGCATTAACATGGATGTCTAAACAGACAAAGGAGGGCCATTGTTAACCTGAATGAAAAGAAGCCCATGTATTCTGGAACACAGTTCACTTAGATCAAAGCCTCTTACAACAGCTTCTGGATCTTTGTGTCAATTTGGGCATTCCTACTGACTTGTAAACTTTGTCAAATACGATTGGCAAACAGAGGTTAATTGTAGACTAATTGACCAACCAAGTGACAACATGACAACTTATTATGAAAAATTAAATTGTAAGCATCTGTAAAAATACCCTACACAAAGGGATTCTTCAAACCTTAACAGATATAGATCCCTTATTAAAGCGGTCATGATGCGTGACTCCATGGGGTGCTGCAACCACCATGTAGACATGCTGGATGATGAGTGTAAACAGACGTATGACGCCCGGAGGAAGGCACGCCGCCTCCTGGGCTTCACCGGGAGGGCCGACTGGGCCAAGTACACTGCCAGGGAGCCATTGATGTAAGCTGTATATATGTGTATATGGATATTTGACTTACATAACCCAATTACTATTATAGCATAGCCTTTTTTACTCAGAGTGAAGAACCTTGAGTTCTACATATACTAAGAAAAGGGGGTTACTATTCGGGGTTCAGCAAGTACTGAGTCTATATGCATCATACTTGTCGCTCCTTACATATTTGTATAGATAGCAACAAAGCTTTTGATCAAAAAACCTGTCAAATCCATAATTACCGCTATCCAGGGTCATGAGAGGTTTTTTTGCCTGGCAGGAGCTTGAGATATACTTTGTCAGGTAGGCCCCTGCTGTGATCTCGTCACTAACCGATCAGCCACATTATTGCACTAGATGCCACACTACCACTATCCTACTACTAGATCACTGCTGCAGTGTGGGGTTTGAACGACTGATCTACTGCATATGTGGTGGCTGTCCTACCACTGGACCATTGCTGCAGTTGAAGTTGAAGTTGAAGTTGAAATTTCTTTTATTTATCCTGGAAAATTACATTAGCCTAGGGCATGTTTTAATAATAATCCAGCTCGTGTGTTCAAGCATGAACATACATTATAATAATAGTATAAAATTGACATAGTTAGTCCAGTTGGGTTAGAACACGCGACGTAATGTATGTGAGGTCACCGTCCTGCTACTACTAGGAGACCACTGCTGCTGCTGTGTTGGGTCTGAACAACTACTGGATGTGTGGCAGACAAACTACCACTCTACCACCACTCCACTCTATGTAGAATACACATTATGCACTGACATGATCATTATTGTACATTTCAGATCGCGTCTGTCTGCAAACCCAGCTAAGATTCTGACCGGGTTTGATGCCTGGAAGTACCGTAGGAGGCTGGTAAGGCTTCACATCTTGATTTTCTATTTGTGAAATGAGAGATACCTTATTGGAATTGTTCTACTCGTAATATACATTTTCAATAGGCAATACCACAAGACATATCAGGTAAACTAATCTCACCCCTAAACTAATCAAAAAAAATCAAATGTGTTCGAAGAGCAGATATATTCTTCTACTGCACAACATCTTCATGTAAAGTAGTATCATTAGAGGATGATAGTGTTGAATGAGTAGACTGAATAGCCTGGTGGGTACCTTAGATTATTCTCTTGTGAAAGTAATTGTTGACAAATAAAGTAAATTTTGATAGGAATGGCGGCGTCTCAGGATTCAGACCAAGGAAGCGACAACCTTTCTGGAGTTGTGGGGTTCATCATTCAAGAAGATTGAAGGTTGGTGTTTCTCTGGATGCTTCTTTAACAGGACTAGCCTACTGTTATTACCTGTTTGTTATGGATCGCTTTGGTGTAGTCATGTGTAGATCTCCATTGTTACCTTATCCTTGCCTATAATTTTATATAATCACATAGCCTGAGCAGACCTTTTACCTCAATGTTATTTACAAAGTATCTTTTGTTAAATATCTTCACAGAAATGACGCTTTGACAAATATATCTAATAGTTTTGTGGAATGATAACCAAATATGATTTAAGGATACACGCATAGTCATTTAATACATTATACCTTATGTCATTTGTGTTGCATGAATATAGCCCTGGAGTGAAAACTCTAACAGTGCAATATTCATTCATTCATTTGGACACTTTGATTCAAATGATATCATCAACAAGTTGTTTTATTCCCCCAGGTGTGTTTGGTAATGGTGTCTCCTCCTACTTCAAGTTCCTCCGCTGGCTTTTTCTCCTCAATGTTGCCATTTTCCTGCTCATGTTCATATTCATCGTTATTCCCCACGTCGCCTTTGACAAGAACACCACGACCACCGGCAGCTCTAATGAGGCTACAACAATGCCAGCCATAGTTAACACCACGCTGTATGGGACAACTGAAAGTCCAACGACAGTTAACCAGAATATAACTCTGGCGACGAGTTCACTGGTTCTTCATGAGTATTGTACCAGCATGTATGTGGTGAAGGATGACGTGTCCTTCACACAGGTCCTGCTGGACTTCATGCAAGGCACAGTGAGTAGGTTACCTCTTTAAGGACTAGATGAATCATAAATTTGCGATCAACTAACCCATCTCTACTACAGTTTATTGCGGGATTCAAGATGGAACTTAAGTTAATTTTAGGAGAATTTATCATTGCTAGCACAACATCATTCTATAATTCGTAATACCTAGTATATCTATGGCTCACTCTCACCAAACCAGTGCAACTAAAAAAGTGACGTACATGATCGGCGGACGTACATGATCGGCGGACGTACATGATCGGTGACGTACATGATCGGTGACGTACATGATCGGTGATCTATTGACTGCCCTACCCTTTCTGAAGATGATAAAACATAAATAAACCTTACCAAGGTGTACATACGATGTGTCTCTTGAAATGTAATATGTTAGCAATGTATAGATGCGACTATTAAGGTCATTTTTCATGGCATTTTAATACTGATCATGTACGTCATGTGACGTACATGATCGGTGACGTACATGATCGGTGATTTATTGACTGCCCTACCCTTTATGAACATGATAAAACATGAATAAACCTTACCAACGTGTACATATGATGTGTGTATTGAAATGTTATGTGTTAGAAATGTATAGATGCGACTATTAAAATCATTTTACATGACATTTCGATCCCGATCATGTACGTCATGTGACGTACATGATCGGCCATTATTTATTGACTGTCTTAATTACCCTTTCTGACCATATATAAAACATAAATCAATCATAGCAAGGTGTACATATGTTGTAGGTCTAAATATGTATAATCATAGACATGTGAAGCAGTGGGTAATGAGGAAATGTTACATGACATTCCAAGCCGATCATGTACGTCATGTGACGTACATGATCGGTTACACATTGAGCCCCCCCCCCTCCGGCCCCTATAAATATTTTGGGAGGGTTTTTTTTCTAATAAACTCCCCAAAGATACATTACAGCCTGTAGGTATGGTTGGGAGAGTTAAACATCGTAGTGCAGGGGGTAAAAGATGGGTTTTGTACTCTGCCGATCATGTACGTCCGCCGATCATGTACGTCCGCCGATCATGTACGTCACTTTTTTAGTTGCACTGATTTGGTGAGAGTGAGCCCTATGTCTATAAATAGTAAGGAAATCACCCAAAAGCATTTTAATGACACACTTGCAAATCCCCTTGAGAGTCACCAATGTCTGGTGAGAGCACAGTATCCACTGATGTGACAACCAAAATTCATTATTAAGCAAGTAGTGACCTTAAGATGTTTTTTTCGTTTTAAAGCTCGAGCCCTTCAGGCATCTGATGTTATATGAATTAAAATAACCTCAACTGTTTATCCACTGTGACTCATCTCTCAGGGTTGGATGGAGAAAACTATCTTGTTTTATGGAGTCTACAAACCACGTGAGCTGCATATTGGTACATGGGACAAGCATCAGTACAACTACAACATGCCACTAGCCTACCTCCTTGTTACACTCGCCTACCTAGCACTGTCATTCTACGCCATGATATCACAGTAAGTACTGTTATAACATGCCACTTTGTATACATGACAGTCACCTGATACCAAAATGTCATATAACGCCATCATATCACAGGTGGTCTTCAGTCAATGCATATGTATTGTGGATGGAAATCACAAAAAAGCACAGATTAGCTGTTTTTTAATAGGTTTTCTTGATTCAATCTTTTGATTGAGGTGGGGATGGGATAGATTTCAGGTGGCTGTTTCAATATGGTTATCAGGCAATCTGAATAGATTAAAACTAGTTCTTATTTTTTTAAGCATCCTTCAAGGTACAACGTTATGAACTGTTTTCTCTTACTCTCTCATAATACCCCAGCACTAATGTGACACTGAGAGAACAGTTAAAGAACAGCTTCACTTCTCAGCGGGCAAACCGTGGTTATGCCAACCTGGGATTCGCGTCTTGGGACTTTACCCTATCCAGCCCCGAGGCCGCTGTGACCAGGCACAACAACCTCTTCAATGAAATGAGGGTAAGTGGTGTAGTTGCTATACAGCAGGTAAAAATAGGTGATAATTATCCTCTCATTTATCTACATGTATACTATAATTGATTGAAAGATATTGAAAGATCTAAAGATACATTCATGAGGTAAAGAGATTCAGCTATATCACTGATGAAAAGCTCGGTAGAAGCTACACTCCTCAGCGGTCACAGTTTAGAGAATGAGTAAACTGTATGAACCAAACTTCTAGTTCTAATTAACATCACATACTATATAAACCTTCTTGTTCTAGGGCCACCTGGAGGAGGAGCGCCTGCAGGCACGTAGACAGGCACGCACCACATCTGACTTCTGTCTGATTGTCTGCATCAGAACCTTCATCAATGTGTTTGTACTGGCCACCCTCGCAGGAGCAGCTGCCCTCATCTACTACGCCACCTCAGAGTCTACTAAGGTCTGTATATTCTTTATTATTTACCCTTAAGGAGCATTGTTGTGCTTTATTGTCCTACTCCAATTTGTTGTCATGTTACATGAATGTGAGGAAAAACAAGAGCATGTTTTGCCCTGCTACTTCAACATGTGTATCTTCTGCCTTTAACTCAATGAGTGAGGGGACTGCATGGACTACAAACAATTGATTTAAAACATTTGTTATTCAACATGGTGGTCACCGTGTGTGTTATTCTTTGTAGTTGTTCATATATATGCATATAAATCATGACGCTGTTCAGTGATATCACATTAATGTAAGACATGACACAGTCTAAGTTTTGAGGTGTTTTGATGAGGTGGGCTTTATACTGTTAATTTTTATCTGTAGTAGTTGATATACGCTTTATTCTCTACAGTAGTTTTTATGTGTGTTCTTCTGTATCCTAGTTAATATGTGTATTATTGCTGCAGTATTTAGATATATGTTCTATTCCCTGTATCCAGTTCAAGGAGCGGGTGGACTACGCACAACATCACCAGCTGGTGCAGCTGGGTATGGAGTTCCTGCCCTCCTTAACCATCACCTTCCTCAACGCTATCATCCCACTCATCTTTACACAGATAGCACGTGGTGAGGACTACCACCCAGACTTCGAAGTGCGGATAACACTCATTAGGTAAATATTATCAAGTTGTTTCATCCATGATTTGCTGGAAACAAGCAGAATTCTGACTTTCAAAAGATCATAATACTAGATATAGAGGAAACAAGAGTCTTGTATAACAAGGTGACCTTTAACATATAATGTAGTTTTCTATATATTATAGTTTAATCAAGTGTGTATTCGTGTCTGTCTTTATGTGGTTGTCATCGCTGGCTATGCTACTGGACACTAGTTATACACAGTGATATTCTTAGGGTAACATTGAAATTCATATTGTCCATTCTTACAGAGCTTTATATATGTTTTAATAATATGTTCATTAGGACAGTGTTTCTGCGGCTGGCGTCGCTGGCCGTACTGCTGGCCACTATCTACTACCAAGTGGTGTGTTCACCCCGAGACAGCTGCCAAGTAGGACTGCCTCCTCACTGTCCACAGCTCAGGGTTAGTAGACAAGCTCTAACCCTTTAAGGCCACCAAAGGATGAAATGCATGTAATTAAAACCTAAAGGGTTAATTTTAAAGTGATCTGTTGGGTTGCAACTACATAGTAAATGTATCATGAAGTGACCATTGTACATTTGGTTTTTTCGAGTCATTCAATATGCAATACAGGCAATTCATTCATGAGGATGTCATCAAAGCTTAGACAGTAAATTAACTCTTTCTCTGGTTCCAGTGTTGGGAGACTTTTGTAGGACAGAACTTGTACAAACTCCTTATTCTCAACTTTATTGTCAATGTGTCTGTAGTTTTCCTGCTGGAAACTCCAAAACAGTAAGTAAATCAAATATTTAAGATATTTAGAATGAAATTCAAGAAGAGGATTGAGCATTCAAACATCTATTTCAAGGTGTTATTTCTAGAGACATAAATGTATCTCAGATTGATGTATCAAATATCTAAACATTGAAATGGCGTCCACTGTCCTCTGTTAAGCGAGTATTCCATTGATGTAAATCGGCGGAGATTCCGTCGTCAGACGAGATTTGCCCCATAAGTTTCACATTCTAGACTTTCATTGGATGATGGAATCTCGGCCGACCAGCGCCAGTGGAATACTCCCTTTATAGAGTAAGATTACAGTGAAATGTCTTCTGTGTACATGCCAAGATGTGCATTTTTGACTTCACAATTTCCCTTGAATCATCACTTTTATAATTGTGAGATTATACAACTCACTTGGCTTTCATTAAAAGGCGTGACCGCTTACAAATTTTCAGCCAATAATCATTTTGAAATGTCAAATGTCATTCCTTGATACCGTGTTAAACCTGAGCATTTCTTCTTTTCAGAATCATTGGTTCAAAATGTAAGTTTAAATTTCTAAAACTCATTGGCCAAAAAAGTGAGTTTGCCATACCAAAAAATGTTCTCGATTTGGTCTACGTCCAGACTATATGCTGGTAAGTTACATAATTTTCTAAATGTTTTGTATGTATCATAATTCAACTATAGGTACGGAAATTGTATTTGTTACAAATGGTAAATTTCAAATGATAATCTTCCCATGACATATGATCTTGATGATTTCTTTCACGATAAGATACCTTATGGATCCCAGGATTTAATAAGTAAAGAAGATGTATCAATGTGATAAAATCTATATATGAGTTAGGATATACTGTTAAATATTTCAGGCTTGGATCATTCTTTGCACCTCTACTTCCTGTGATGTCGATGGGAACATTCTTTTTCTTGTTTTATCTAAAAAAGGTAAAGAAAATATATTGATGTCATAGTTACTGCCAGACAATTTTTGAAAAATTGCACGAGATTTCAGGGGACTTTTGAATGTTAAGGCCAAATTATCTGGATAGAAGTTGCAAAGTGGCTTATTGCAATGGGGGCTTTGGTTTAAAGCAAATACAAATTGATTTATAACCAAAGTTTTACTTACAACAGAACATAAAACTTTAAAGCACTACTAGGCCTTTTTGATGTGAATCTGATTCTAATAGACAATAACACCACAACATAGAAATATGGATTGTAGCATGATGAAATAATTTTATCAATATTTCTTTTCAGCTGACAGTGTTGTACAACTACAAGCCAGCTAAGAAGCCGTACCGCTCCTCCCGCTCCCAGGTGTTCTTCATGTTGGTTCTGCTAACCGCTTTCCTACTCTGCTGTGTACCTATAGGCTACTGCATCTGGAAGTAAGTTGTCCTGCTGTGTACCTATAGGCTACTGTATCTGGAAGTAAGTTGTCCTGCCGTGTACCTATAGGCTACTGCATCTGGAAGTAAGTTATATATTCACTGTAATGTAGGGATTGGTACCTAATACTCTGCATCGTTCTCGCTGCTGCAAAGCTTCAAAATTCATTTATTATATTTTTTCAACTTGGTATTTCAGCACCAAAATTTTATATCACCTATGTGGATTTGGGGTTTTGATCCACATGGAGAGGAGAGTGCTGGGAGGGGGGTGGTTCAGTGATCTGAAATTACTCTTAATGCATGAGGATCTCCCATAAATGTATTCATCTTGAGTTAAAGCTTGACCGTCATGGTTGAAGTGAGGCCAAAAGCACTTTTGGATATAGTTCAATTTTGATTCACAAAACGGCTCTTAAGGGCTGGGAGCTCAGCTCTTACAGGCACAAGATAGGGTGAATGTTTAAGCTTTAACTTTGAACATAGTTGTGGTTTGAAGACTTTTTGTATTTGTGGTCGGAAGACAGAGCACCTCCTAGACAAACTTTGACATCTAAATACTTTGATTCTCCGCCTCTCTTTCAGAGTGTCTCCATCTCTTGGATGTGGACCGTTCCGTAACTACACTGACATGTATGATGTCATCACTATCTTCATAGCAACCTGGCCTGTAGTGGTGCAGGACGTCCTGGCCCTCCTCACATCTACAACCAGCACCGTGATTCTCATCATCATTCTGGGGTAATCTAAATAGACTTTACCCTAATTCTTGGGGAGTTAGGTATATTATGATTGCCCCGGTTATCGTAGTTCTAATAATGATATGACTCATGGTCATCTTACCCTGTTGATAACCCTTGGTATAAATAACAATAGGACCCATAAAATATCACTTTGCCCTCAGAATGTCCTTAGTAATTACATTTCACCATCAGCACTAATCATAGTCACTTTAGACTCTTTAGACCCTTTTCACTGTAGCTCGAAAACAGCCCCACTCATTGTGACCCTACCCTCTAAACTATCCAGCATATTTCTTTTTGCTGACAGGCCTGGTCATGGTCACTCTGGCCCTAGTTGTTGAATTTTATCAACAGCCCTACTCATGGTGACTTTACCCTACCATTGTGTGGTTGCAGGTTGCTGCTGTACTACCACCGCGGTGCGTCTAAAGGCCACCAGGAGGCAGTGCTGCTGCTAAGGGAACAGATGATGCTGGTAGGTCTATATGCACACCCAGGAAATGGTAAACTAAACCAAATAATAGCTACAGCAAAAGTTATGGCAGTCCGGAAACTGTTGAAGAATATTTGCTCTGATATATGGTTGAGGCAGAACCTGTTACCTACACCTGAAACTCTGCTTTCACCCATGCTCTACCATTTTAGGTAGACAATTGGTTAAAGTGAATTGATCCCACCAATATAATCATGACGACTCATGAAAGTTTTTGTTTCTGTTGTTCCCAGGAGTCACGTGACAAGCAGTTCCTGCTGGCGCGACTCAATGAAGTCACAGGAAGTCAGAATCAGGCAGCAGCATCTCTCTCTGATATCAAACCTCAAACAGACAAGACAAGCATTGACATGCCACCTGCTGGAGGCCAGCGGAACTACAGCACCTTCAGTCCCCCTAGTGAGGGACAGAAGAACTATGGTGCATTTGGCGACTCAGGGGCACCACTTGCTAGTTCTGAGAGTGTCTCTAGAGATAGCGCAACCCCATAGCATAGATTTACGTTCACTTCAGTCAACATATATGCAACATTTGATAATTCCTTTTGTGATCAGTTCAGACTAGCTTTGAAACATTGCAAAATCATCTTACATAATAAACTTGAATATTGAAAGGTTCTTATGGAGTAGAATTGCTAGGCCATATATCTATTAGTATATTTTGAAGGACTTCTTTCAGTTCTAACCACCGAAGCTCACTCACTGAGTCTCTGTATTCTAAATGGGGCCTGTTTTCAAAAGGGTCCCTGACTCAGACTTCCATGACTTATTAAGTAACAATAGCAACCATCGCTGGGCTGATCAAACCTGTAAACGAGTTTGGGTACAATTTATTATCCACAGGATCTTCCACCCTTTTCTAAGAGGATAGAGGAAGGAATAGAGGAAGGAATCAAATGATCATAACATCTCATTGAATTTGGTGACATGGTTCAGGGAAATTTTTATCCAGGATACTAGAAAAAGACATTTATGTACCAATGGGAAATATATAGGCATCATATTATAAACTCACCTAATACCTTATTACGGATTTGTTAGCTTTGAATATTTGCTGACAACAAAGTCAACACCTAAAGTTTAGATGTACATATAACATATGGTGATGACAAGGACATGTTACTAGGGTTGGTTTTACTGTATGTAAGTTAACCATTGTGCAGAGCTATTGTGAAATATTATCAGGACTGCTAATAAAAAGATAATATCCTGAGGACTGCACTCTCTCATCATTTTTTTTTAATGTAGCAACACTTCATTGCATGCAGGGTACCAGACACTATAACTGATTCGGGTAAACTTAATGCTTGTTCGATAGAACCAACATAGAAAACAGCAACCATGTCTCTGATGAGCTCAGTATTGATCTCCCCAGAAAGGCAATCATAAGTAACCTTTCAAAATGCATTCTATTAATAATTCACATGTCACCAATGACTGCAGTGACAACATACAACACAGATACTTTACAGGTGTGAATCCATAATTAACAATAGTGTGTTCCAATGTATCAGGGCAACAGCTGGTTCCAGCCCAGTCAACACTAAGGTAAATTAGTTAGTAGCATTCTATACAACAGATTACACTATACATGTGGTCTAGCTACAGTCTATGCCCACAGTAGATATAGCAATCATTACTAAAAGTCTGCAGACCTCTATACACTATAGCAATAATTCTGCTTTCTCCTAATACGCGGCCATATGTTAGTTCTGAGCGGGAATCCCACGTGAGATTTAGGCATTTAGGATTTGTGACCATACACTGACAGACCATAGATTGCAGGGAACAAGCAAAGTAACAAAGAGAAGCCAATAGCTCACAAGACCAGTGGTGCCAGAGTACATGTGCTGCTACTGGGAAAAATTCCCTCATGTTACTAACATGTATGCAGGGTAGCTACAGTGTATGTACAAGCCGTCACTATAAGGTACAGTCGTCATTGCTAACAGTCCGCACACGATGATATACTTTTAAAACTCAACTTACACTATGTATGTTGTATAGCTAAATACATGACTGGAATATTACCAGATTACAATGCACTACCCAGCTAGCAAAACTTGATACCTCTGAACCTTTAACATATATGATCAGCTGTAAAAGATGTCTAAAACATTAAAATGTTCTCTGTACATTAAGTGCGAAGACCCTGACGTAATAATCTTTAACCAGATACACTTTTATTTGCAGAAAAGAGTTGGTATCTAAAAACCCAGAATGGTCTTTTGTACGTGTTCCATTCGAGCGATAATCTTGCGATGCTCTATTAAAAAGATGATCCTACTGATATTACTGTGGTGTTTTGTTACCGCATTATACACTATTATTAGCATTATTCCCAGACTACCACCAGAGATCAGCTGTGTGATCACTAACTACACTGAACCAGCCCTCAATGAGAGTCATCCACAGTGCTTCCTTCAAAGGTATTGTTTAGGGTATGAAATCCAACCAGCGGGTATCTGTGATAACAATATCAGTGTGATGTTATTCATCTTCATATACAGCTTACCGGCCAATTTCAAAGGGAGGCAGATGATACGACAAACATGGCTAGATCCTTCACTGTTTGGAGAGGAGGTTGTCCAGCATGTGTTTTTGTTAGGACAATGCCATCCTTCTGTTAGAGCAGATGTGCAGGAGGAAGCGAGGACGTACAATGACATTGTAGTTATTGACATGCACGAATCCTTCTGTTCACTCACACTGAAGGGAATCGCAGGACTACACTTTGCAAGCACTTTCTGCCCGAATGCTAAATTTGTCTTGAAGACAGATGATGATATGTTTGTCAACATGTTTCTCCTACAGAGCACACTGAGTGCAATGGTTGTCAGTAAGCTGACAGTGTCAATCCTCATGGGTCAAATATGGTATCATGCCTGGGTGCTTCGTACTGGTCGATATGCAGTCAGTAAACTACAATACGCTGGTGAGAAATACCCACCCTTCTGCAGTGGATCAGGGTTTATAATGTCCATGGACGTTACCAAGACTCTATACCAGCTGGCCATGCAGGACCCGAGTGGGGTTCTATTACATCTAGATGACCCTTACATAACAGGGGTCCTTGCAGACAGGGCTAAACTGACACATCTCCCACTTGCTGGGTCCTACCAGGTCTCTAGATCTAATTATACATATTACCCGGATGAGTACCTCAACAGATATCTCTTTCTGCACATACATGATGTGGATGTAGTAGACCTGACTTACCAGCAGCATGTGGAGTTGTGGCAGAGACTGGTGCAGCAACAAGTCAGGAACCCGGCTCCTCCCATCAGGTCTTTCTTACGACCTCGCTGGCATATACACTGATAAAAATATAGCTCATAAAGGGGAACGTGAGTATATATATTCATATCACCATGAGAGGATTCGGTCAATTTTGTCTTCCATCCCTTTTCAATAGTGTATGCTTAGCTTATTGATTGTCCTCAAACAGCAAACTTGGTGGAATCAAAAATGGTGTTAACATGGTTACAGCAATGTAGTCAAATACTAAACTTCTGTAACCCTGGTTACAGCTATGTAGTAGAATACAAAACTTATGTAACCATGGTTACTGCTTTCTAGTAGAATACAAAACTCATGTAACCATGGTTACAGCTATGTAGTAGAATACCTAACTTATGTAACCATGGTTACAGCTATGGAGTAGAATACCTAACTTATGTAACCATGGTTACAGCTATGGAGTAGAATACTAAACTCACGTAACCATGGTTACAGCTATGGAGTTCGATAACAGACCAATGTTACCATGGTTGCTGCTATGAAGTTTCAGGATTGAAGGAAGGCTACATGAAGCCTTTACCAACATAGACACCACAACCACTTTTCACAAGGAGGATTATTGTGTAAACAACAAATTGGTATTTTCTGTATTAGTCCAAGGAGCTTATATATCACAGTCATATTTCAGACTCCATTTATATAAAGCTTAACCTTGAACTTTGTGCTGCACACTGTATTCACCAGGGGGCATCATGTATGGGGAGGGGTTAAGTCAAGTGGCCAGTATTTAACCATGTCAGGGCTGCATAGTGCCTTAATTAGATGTGCCCTTAATTGTTGGTTTGCAAGAATGAACATAGTGCATAACACACTACAGCATTATAGTACATATTTAGTTATTTACATAGATCAGTTGATTTTCATGTTATTGTCATGTCTCTTTATTAAGAGCCACTCGCCACTTGATATATATATATATATATATATATATATATATATATATATATATATATATATATATATATATATAAATATATTTAGCCTACCTGTAGTGTTGAAGAGAAATCTTGGTGTCAACTAATGATGTCTATAATCCGGTGATAGCTTAACTCACAAAGTGACAATCCATACACTATGATATATCATATTTAACAAAAACATTCATCCTTTGGCATAACTAGATTATCCTACTATAAATATGATAAAATGTAGTGTCCTCTGCACAATTTTGAATGTAGCCTCTCATGAAATGGGCATATAACCAAGTAACCCACCATTACCAACTGGCACGGGATCATCTACGGGCATTATCCATTCTCTGTGGCAGTTCCCATATGTACGTTGTGTAGGGTGGATCTACTCCACTACCAAGAGAGTTGGCCATGAGGTGAGATGAAGTGGATGGGAAAGGCTTACTGATGACTAGTCGATGCCTGTCCATAATAGAATTGCCCATGTAGGCCAGCCCCTACCCACCTGGCCGGACCTTGAGACATGTATATTTATCAGGGTGAGCAGAGCCAAATTAATCCCATGTGTATTAATATAATATAAACATGTCATAACTATGGGGGTTATACACAAGAGAATTAAAGCTACATTTAAGTTAAAGGTGAAGAGTACAACTAGTTAATACTCAATGTGATTATAATAGGAGCATATAACAATGTGGGATACACCAATCTTGTTACAGATATTGTGATAAATAAAATGAATCTTAGTATAGTCGTAGCTGTTTTGTTATTAATTTGATTTAGATTCCAATTGTTTTTATTTGACACTATCAAAATTCATTGCAGATCTATTTTACATTTAGTTATCAACCAAGCATTGTCTCATAATTAGACGATGCTTTCCCATACTCAAACCAAGTTGCATGAATTAACATACATTGGTAGCTAAAATTGGCCTTGGCCATGGATAGGCTGATGCTTAACCTCAGCCACCCTTATTGATTGCAGTATTGATCTATTTTAGATATTCTATTAATAATTCTTCACTAAAGAACCGTCCCCAATGACTATACAGATAAACCATGGGTGTAAATCCATAGTTTACAATAGTGTGTCACAGTGTACGAGGACTATCTTTGGTGCCAGTCCAGCCAACACTATTACGTAAAGTAGTCATTCACAATCTACACTAAGTACAACACAACCTCACACACTATGGTTTACCCAAGTCTCCTCTTTTCTTCACCTCAATCCAAAATTAGTCTTTTATCCAGCTTAATCAAACTAGATGCTCATGTTTCAAAGTATTTTATGCATTACTAGCAGGTTACTAGCCAAGGCTGTCTTTATGCATTGTGACAATAAAGGATATCATAATTTGTCATGATAGAATCTGGTATTCTGCTGAGACATTTAAAAGGCATAACAATGAAAATTGACCACCCTTATTGACCTCATTATTGATCCGGCCAGCGATCAGAACCATAAAAGGCAGTCTTCACTGACCTATTTTAGATGCATTCCATTAATAATTTGTCACTAGAGAACCTCCCTAATACAGAGGACGTTACAACATGCAGTTTTGATGAGCCTAAACAATGGTATCACCGACGTGTCAACGTTAACATACAGACAACACAGATACCTGGGTGTGAATCAATACTTTACACTATACTGTCACGGTGCATGAGGACTACCTTCAGTGCCAGCCCAGCCAACACTAAGGTAAAGTAGTCCTTGCCAACAGTCTGTATACAGCATATCCTATACATGTGGTCGGGCTATACAAGCCTAACCTGCATATCACAATACAGTATGTATGTAACTATTTCAGTGTACAGCTCGCATATTTCACCATACATCTTATGGATTTAACAGGATTACAAGCCTCATCTACACATTGCCTCCTTTGAATTATGAATATATCTATGGACTGTTTGATGCGAGGTAAAGATGCATTCTCTAGTAGCACAGTTAATAACAAGCCTTAACTACACATTGTCTGCTTTGAATTATGAATATATCTATGGACTAGATGCATTCTCTAGAAGCACAGTTAAAAGATGTGACAACTTCAGGAAGAATAAAAGTAACTAAACAACAAGTTCTATTGCAGGAATATGTTCCAGTTGTGTGTAGTACAATGGCCAATATTGAAGAGACTCAAAATCTATTTTTCTTTTACTTTGGTCTTTGCGGTCCTTTCTACCTACTTATATGTGATGCTGAGGCAGGAGAATAATTGGTCAGAGGACCCACTTCTTATAAAGACACATGTGGATGGTAGAGTAAAGAAAATTGCATTTTGGACAACTCTATGGGGTAAAGAATCATGGTGGATGTCACCAGGGGAGAGGAGGTCCACTCTGCACTGTGGAGTGAACGTAACCTGCCAGTTGTACGATGCCAAGAGGCATCCACTGCGTTATGATGCACTGGCCTTCCATGGATGGGACCCACAGCGCATCCCTTCAGAGCGTTCCCCTCACCAAGCCTACATCATGTTACTGCAGGAGTCTCCAGCCTATGAGTATCTATACGTACCTGGGGAGACCTTCTACAACTGGACCATGACGTGCAGTTTTGATGAGCCTCAACAATGGTATCACTGACGTGTCAATGTTAACATACAGACAACACAGATACCTGGGTGTGAATCAATACTTTACACTATACTGTCACGGTGCATGAGGACTACCTTCAGTGCCAGCCCAGCCAACACTAAGGTAAAGTAGTCCTTGCCAACAGTCTGTATACAGCATAACCTATACATGTGGTCGGGCTATACAAGCCTAACCTGCATATCACAATACACTATGTATGTATGAAACTATTTCAGTGTACAGCTCACATATTTCACCATACATCTTATGGATTTAAAAGGATTTCAAGCCTAAACTACACATTGTCTGCTTTGAATTATGAATATAGCTATGGACTAGATGCATTCTCTAGAAGCACAGTTAATAGCAGTGACAACTTCAGGAAGAATAGATGTAACTAAACAACAAGTTCTATTGCAGGAATATGTTCCAGTTGTGTGTAGTAAAATGGCCATTATTGAAGAGACTCAAAATCTTTTTTTCTTTTACTTCGGCCTTCGTGGTCCTTTCTACCTACTTATATGTGATGCTGAGGCAGGAGAATAATTGGTCAGAGGACCCACTTCTTATAAAGACACATGTGGATGGTAGAGTGAAGAAAATTGCATTTTGGACAACTCTATGGGGTAAAGAATCATGGTGGATGTCACCAGGGGAGAGGAGGTCCACTCTGCACTGTGGAGTGAACATAACCTGCCAGTTGTACGATGCCAAGAGGCATCCACTGCGTTATGATGCACTGGTCTTCCATGGATGGGACCCACAGCGCATCCCTTCAGAACGTTCCCCTCACCAAGCCTACATCATGCTACTGCAGGAGTCTCCAGCCTATGAGTATCTATACGTACCTGGGGAGACCTTCTACAACTGGACCATGACGTACAGTCGCACTTCAGATTTCCTTGCTCGATATTTTACTATCAGTTTGAGGAAACACAATACCAGGGACAACGTCTATCATTACAACCAAAGTGATAGAGGTATATCTGGGAGCCAAGCTATCCATGGAACTGCTAGTGGGCATGACAAGTTTTATAACCTTGTAGGCTTAGAGGCTGCCATGCATCATGTTAGACGTGTAGGAGAGGCAATTGTGTTTTGGGTTGTTAGTCACTGTAGTACCAGTGGTCGAAGGGAGATCTATGTGGAAGCATTGAAAAAATACCTTGCTTTAGATGTTTATGGCAAATGTGCACAGGACTGTAAAGTATATGAAAAACTCCCAAACCTACGTTGCCATGACTACCTCTCCAGAACTGGAAAGTACAAATTTTATCTATCATTTGAGAGCTCTGCCTGCAGGGACTATATCACAGAGAAGGTCTACCATCCTCTTAAACTCGGTCTTGTGCCTGTTGTGTACGGAGGGTTGTCTACAGAGGAGTATGCAGCCATGCTGCCACCCAGATCATTTATAGATGTACGCAACTTCACATCTCCTAAACTTCTGGCTGAGTACTTATTGTACTTAGATAAAAACGACAAAGCTTACCTTGCCTACCATGCCTGGAGGGAGGATTGGGAGCTGGGAGGAGGGGGTAACGTGTGGTGTGATGTGTGTCGTGCCCTGCATAAAGTCGGCAATGTGCCGCCGAGAAACGTAGACTGGGCTAAATTCTGGAACCCTGTAACAGAATGTGATGATCATTTCTTGGAGAAAGTGATAGGGAACAGTGGTTAGGACACAGAACCTGGGACAACTCTAAGCTGGTATATTTCATATCCTGATCTGGTCTTCTAGCACCACCTGGTTTGATTCTAGAGAACTGCAGTTATAGGAGTATGGGGATATATACCTCTCCTACTTCTGCTTGATGAATTCATTGATATTTTTTTTGTGATTATCCTGAGAAGCCCTATAGAGTGTGATCTGTCACTTTTATACAACAAATCCGTTAAGCAGACTCTATTTACTATTGGGTATATTTTCTATTAGGTCTATGGTGTAGTCAATCAATTCATGAGGTTTCCACCTGATATGCACTGTATTTTCTTCTCCATAATCATTTAAGTGTGTTTTGTCAGCAAAATGATCAAAAGTCCTCTCAGGTTGATATCTTTATATAGTAATATAAGAAGATCCACACAGTATCCATTGTATGCCAGATTTTCAGGTAACTCTTTGGTCTTCTGCTGGCAAAAGGAATTTTGAAAAAATCTAATAATCTAGCCTCCACGAGCATCTGTGTATTTGATCTAAATTTTGCATCACAGAGTCACCTGGAATATCCGTCATGGAGTCACCGGCCACCCTGCTGAAAATTTAAACTTTCACAGAATAATTAATACACAATATAGTAAAGTTATCTCTGGTTTTCCTGTGTCTTATCCACTACCTCTAACATTCTAATGCAGAAATCCACCATTTTTATGCCCAATTATACAGGAAATTATTTCCACCACAGAGTCACTCTGTGACTCTGGGATGTAAAATAGGTCAACAAGGGGTATTCTAGGCCTATACTGCACAAATTAGGTCTAACCAGATATCATGATTCTTCATATTTCTTAGAGTACACATGATCAGGACATTGTAGAGTGATTTTAACCAATAATGGCGCTATTTTGAGGAAACTAGGGTAATATTGAGAGTATGCACTTAAAATTTTCATATTTGTGATAAATGTTCAAAGTTGATTGGGCAGTATCTCGAAAACCATTTCTCAGAGGATATCCATTCTTGGTATGCTTTAAGATATGTGTTGTCCCAGCTTGTGAACAAAATTATTAGTTGTTGTGATGTATTTAAGACATAATGTACATAATAATGGATTTTTAGTCAAGGAGTCACCTAAAAAATGGACAATAAACTTTGCGAGGCAATAAAAACTGAACCGCTAGGGTTAGAGATGTATCAAAAAGTGTTCCAAGGAGCCAAGATATATACCTTTCAATATACTAAACTTGTTTAAACATATCAAGAACTTCTTGTTTTGCCCTCCCTCAGCCCCCAAACTGCATAACTCAGGAGTTTGTGCCATATACCAACCCCTTATCACACATGTGCCAATTCTTTTGGATATTGTATGTTTGTCAAGTCTGTTGGTCAAATTATTGATATCCATTTAAGTCTGGTGATGAGTATGCACCTCACTTATACACTACATGTAGCAGCATTTTCTATTGATATCAACAAACAGTCATATTGATCCTACATCCCAGACCCTAACCCCAAAGGGCTACATAGTGCTTTAATGTCCTTTGTCTTAATGATGTATTCATGCTTCATGCCTACCCTTTGGGAATGTACCAACGCCATTGGGTTAGCATGATGGAAATAGCTCTGGCGAGTTCCTTGCCAGGGCTGCTTTCATTTGCCATGCTGACAATGGTCATAGTCTATTAGGTGGCCCTTAGAGGGCTAGACGAGAAATTAGATATGAATAGATTGATGCATTTCTGAACTCTAGAAGCTCTGTTAACACTTTAGTTAATTATAGTTTGTAAGTAGCAGTAACTCCCTGGTGGGTAGTCCTTAGAAAACTCAAAAAGCTCTAAAGAAAACTTTATCCTATGCTGAAAAGCAAATTGTATTTTATCATTGAATAACCTGGATTCCAGATCAATTCTAGGTTGCTCCAGACTTTACCAGCTTGACCAAGAGATGATGCTCATCTAGAGAATGGAACGGTTGGAAAATTGAGAACAATGCACTTATTTATTGATGACAAAAGCATGATGACATTACCAATAAGGCATGGCAGGCAAATCATTGTAGAGCATGTAATTAAGGGATCAATAATGCTATAGCAATAGAGTTCAAAGGCACTATTCTTGCTGCCCGTCCATCAACAGTCGGTTGGCTTGAGGACTGTGCTGGACCCTGCAGGGAGGGCATTGATGTAATGTAGGAGATATGTAAACCTCTACATATAATAGCCTTGTGCTGTCTGATTAGCAGTTTGATATTAATCCATACAATGCACCCTACTGTTAGCACTGACCACTGACCTTTGACTAGCTGTGTGTAATCATTAATTATTCACTCCCAGCTGCTCACAGAGTAAACCATGCTAAGATATTTTCAATAATATGAAACAGCTTGCTAGGCACCACTTTCTCCGTTAACAAGAAGATGCTTGGGGGCATGGAGGTAGACTGAGCAGTTCCCTCTTAGTGGGCAGCATCAGGATGTGCGGCTATCTACTTGTGTTGTGGATATCACTCTGCCTTGTTGGTGCAGTGAGGGGTGAGTATGGGCAAACTTAAAGATGAATTAGGCCCTTCTATAACCACCCCATTGTTAATGCACATGTATAACCTATGCAAGTGAAAAGCAGTGTAAGTTATACTTGTAGGGTCCTTTAGCAGCATATTACTATACTAAAGTATTTAGGTGGTCCTGGATCAGGGGTGCGGTGAGTGAGGGCCCTAGATGAGGGGGGAGCCAGGCAAGGAGTGAGCGCCATTTACCAGTGGGGAAGAGTGCAGGGAGTGAGGGACCTGCATGAGGGGGTAAGAGTGAAGGAAGGAATGGCCCTGGATGAAGGGGGAGGGGAGCAAGGAGTGAGGGCCCCAGATAAGGGCGGAGGGGTGTAGGGAATGAGGGCCCTGGATGAGGGGGAGCAGTGCATGGAATGAGGGCCCTGGATGAGGGGGGAGGGGTGCAGGGAGTGAGGGCCCTGGATGAGGGCGAGGGGTTCAGGGAGTGAGGGCCCTGGATGAGGGCGAGGGGTGCAGGGAGTGAGGGCCCCGGATGAGGGGGGAGGGGTGCAACCAGTGAGGGCCCTTGATGAGGGGGAGGGGTGCAGGGAGTGAGGGCCCTGGATGAAGGGGGAGGGGTGCAGGGGGTGAGGGCCCTGGATGAAGGGGGAGGGGTGCAGGGAGTGAGGGCTTAGGGCATTTCATTGAAAGGGGGTGCAGATGGAGAATTCTAGGTAAGAGAGTCCAACTTTGAAGTTGATGATAAACACTGTTTTAGTACCCATACACAGGTACACAGTTGTTGCAAAACCATAATCAAGCAATTTCTTGCAAGGCTGACCTCCTCACCTCTTGTTTGAATAGTTTTTTCCAAATATATGCGGATGATCAATTATTCAAGCCAAGCTGTTCACAGAGTAAACCATGCTAAGATATAATCGACAATATGCAAGGACGTGGCAGGCTCCACTTTCTCAGTTAACGACAAGATGCTGAGGGGCATGGAGGTAGACTGAGTAGTTCCCCTTAGTGGGCAGCGTAAGGATGTGCCGTTATCTACCTGTGTTGTGGATATCACTCTGCCTTGTCATTGCAGTGAGGGGTGAGCAATGGCAAACTAAATTACACAATATAACTGTCATAATCGTTATCCTCATAATGGTCTGGACAGTATTTAGCAGCAGGGGGAGGGGGGCTGATGAAGGTTTTTAGAGGGGGGAGTCCAAAATTAAATTAACCAGACCAGCTATTGTTATTATGAATATTTCAGAATGTGTATATATATATGAATGACCAGAATGAATAGTTACCACATCAGCAGAATTAGATAAAGAAGGTGCAAATGTGCTACTTTGTGAGGTCCTAAAATATCAAACGAACAGAAAAGGACACTCAGTGTTTGGATTAACAGTACTTTTTTCTAGGTTATTGGCAATCATCCGTTTTGGAAATTGGATCAAGTGGCAATGAAAAGGTGGTACAAACTACCTTCATTAAAGAAGGTTCATTCTTCTGGAAAGATTGGCAAAGTCAAGTTACTGGAATAATACACAAATGGTCTTTACGTCTAGAGCCGACAGATGGTTGTTCTGTTTGTTTCGAAATCTGGAGGCATGTTCAAGATGAAAAATACATGTTGGTGAATCAAACAGCAATGTTTGATGCAACTACAGATGCGTTAACCGTTTGTGATGCCATGCCCATAGCACCAGGAGACTTTATTGGGCTTTACCTTGAGGAATGTCGGCCTAAGTCCATTTCAGGGGAATGACTCTTATAGGAATGGATTTGTGTTGGGACTTCAATCTAGCGCCGCAGGCATCAATCTTTTTGAAGCTGGCGCCGCAGGCATACATACAACCAAACCATCCAAGAATCTAGCGCCGCAGGCGTCTTAAACCCTTGAAATTACCGTGTTTGTGAAGGGAAGAATTTTAGAAAATTTTGATTTTGGCCATTATTCATCATTTTCGTTCATTTCCATGAAGTCACGATCGTTGCAATTGGGTGAGAATGGATTTTAAACCACATTTGAAGGCAATCCAAAGTCAATCTAGCACCGGAGCCTTACCTGACCCTTCCTGGAACTAATCCACACAAGAATATTGCGCCGCAGGCATGTTAGACACCATAAATATGGCAAAACGTTGACAGTTATTCAGAGCAGAAATTCTGAAGACTCCATGATTCAGCAATCTTGTTCACTTATAAGCCAATCAGGACGCTCGTACCAAAACGTCCGTATTCATGCGCACTTCCCCCAAACAACTCCCAGTCGCTCAGTCCATAACAAAAAGTAGTTCCACCAATTCACACTCATTTTTCGATGTTTTTTGAGTTAATATTGAACTAAAAGCATATAAAATGGTACAATCTATCGTTATAAACTGTTTAACAGAACTGTAAAGTGTTTAAAATCACAATAAACTTGTTTTTCCTACGAAAATGTGTAGTCTAGTACTAACCTAGTTTGAGTATGACTTGCAGTCTCAAGGAGAACTGAACTTGTCGTTTTGAGTTTGCTGCTGTCGTTTTGAGTTTATTGATGTGTATTCCGTACTGGATTAGCAATAAAGGAAAGGTGACACAATGACAATAGTCCTACATAGTAAGATTGGCCAATTTAGTGGTATTTTACACTTCAGAAGTGAAGTTTGGAGTGGTTTATCACAGAAACTGTTACAAGCTAAAATATTATATAGGCCTACTATCCATAGAATTCAATTTATATAGGAAGAATTTATTATGCCCTCAGGCTAAAACATAGGCCTACTATCCATAGAATTCAATTTATATAGGAAGAATTTATTATGCCCTCAGGCCAAAATATAGGCCTACTATCCATAGAATTCAATTTATATAGGAAGAATTTATTATCCCCTCAGGCTAAAATATAGGCCTACTATCCATAGAATTCAATTTATATAGGAAGAATTTATTATGCCCTCAGGCCAAAATATAGGCCTACTATCCATAGAATTCAATTTATATAGGAAGAATTTATTATCCCCTCAGGCTAAAATATAGGCCTACTATCCATAGAATTCAATTTATATAGGAAGAATTTATTATGCCCTCAGGCCAAAATATAGGCCTACTATCCATAGAATTCAATTAATATAGGAAGAATTTATTATGCCCTCAGGCCAAAATATAGGCCTACTATCCATAGAATTCAATTAATATAGGAAGAATTTATTATCCCCTCAAGCCAAAAGGTAGGCCTACTACCAATAGAAACTCGAATTATATAGGAACTTTTTATTATGCCCTCAAGCCAAAAGTAGGCCTACTACCAAAAGAAACTCGAATTATACATGTATAGGAACTTTTTATTATGCCCTCAAGCCATAAGTAGGCCTACTGCCAATAGAAACTCGAATTATACATGTATAGGAACTTTTTATTATGCCCTCAAGCCAAAAGTAGGCCTACTACCAATAGAAACTAGAATTATACATGTATAGGAACTTTTTATTATGCCCTCAAGCCAAAAGTAGGCCTACTACCAATAGAAACTAGAATTATACATGTATAGGAACTTTTTATTATGCCCTCAAGCCAAAAGTAGGCCTACTACCAATAGAGACTAGAATGATATAGGAACTTTTTATTATGCCCTCAAGCCAAAAGTAGGCCTACTACCAATAGAAACTCGAATTATATAGGAACCCAAACAAAACGAAAAGGGGCCAAAAATATAGGCCAACCTAAAACATGTGTAGGCCTGATTATAGGCCAAAGCCATGAACAAGGTTATCCTACTTTACATACCTTTATATAACAAGCTGATTTCTGTCATTTGTGAATACCACAGTGCAGGTCAAATTATAAGAACCAAGGAAAAATTGAAAAAAAGGGGTGGGGTTCAGCACACAAATGGCATTTACTCACAACATTCATACCAATGGCAACATGTAGGCCTAACAGGTCAATTATAACTTATTTACAAATAAGTTACTATTTTATGTACAGCGTATTTGCATAATTAGATGCTTTAAGTTAATCAATATAGATTCTAGAATTTGTATAAATATTTCATTTCAATAAATAATTAATATAATCTCTGTGTATAGAATAAATTAATTATGATTAGACTATATACAACAAGGGGTGCCATTTCATTTACTCAAGGTCAGCAGGGTACCCAGGCATGGCAGGCACAGGCTGGTGGAGTCGGGGACGAGCGATGGTGTTTGGATACTGGGCCCGGATGTCTCCGAGCATGGTATCGAAGGAGTTGGCATTCTTGCCCCGATTCCACCAGTACATTAGTTCATCAAGGTGGGCATTCCTCTGGGCATCCACCACACCGTACTTGGCTTTGATGATGGCTTTCATATGGCCCCAGAAGCCCTCAATGGTATTTGTGTGGGTGCCATCTGGGGCCACATAGCAAATTGAGTGGTTTACAGTGTGGTGGATGTACCCGTTCTGTCCTAGGCTGTTATACATGGGGGCTTCGTCTGAGTGGATGGTGGTGCCTGGCCTGACATGGGCCTGGATAAGGGGAATGAGGGTAGCCGCTCTTCGGTCTGGCACTGTGAATAGGACCACTTGTTTTGTGGTCCTATCAATACCACCGAAAACCCACGGACCACCCGCATTACGGACCGCACCCCGACCTGCCTTCCTCTTTCGGCCCAACTTGCTTTCGTCAACCTCTACAATGTGGCCTACCCCACCCAACATAATTGGATTTTGCTGAAAGTAGCCAGTACAAATGTCCCGAAGAAAATTATAATAGTCAATCACAGTCTTGCGGTTGATGTCATTGGCCAGCATTTTGCAGACTGTGGTGACGGGAATTTGGAAACAAAAAAAGTAGATGACGGTCAAGGAAATGACAAATGACTTCTTGCCATTAGAAAAAAAAGAGTTACTACGAATGGACTCCTTCTCATTGCAATGCACACACTTGAAGTAGCATTTGTCTCCTTTGCTCCTGTCTGTGACTTGTGACCTCCACATCTCACAGTCCTCACAATAACTAGCATTGAGAAGAAGCCCATTCTCCCTCAAAAAAGAAAAAGCCCTCCCCTCTGATGAAACAATATCTTTGAAATTAAGGAAATTTGTCCCCATTTTGCTGAAAATCAATGAATCTTCTAAGTACAAAACGAAACCGACCTTCTGCTTTGTTGTGGTGTATCCACATGGCTACTTGCATATTCAGTTTTAAGTAACAAAGCCTCCTATTGGCTAATAGGAAGATTGCATGACAACAAACACTCTCCACCAGATGCTTTGATGGAAGCAGTGCCACAGCAGTGGCTGTTGACACAAAAGTTCTGCTTGGAGAGCGAGGTCAAGTCTGACTTCCGGTTCACGTATGAAAGTAGTCCCTACGTCAAGATGGAGATTCAGATTTGCAAGTGCTTGTCTTGACGTACGTCTATTTTCACATGAATCGAGTACTTCTAAACATATTACAGCTTCTAGAGTGGTCTCATTGGATTTCTGAGGTCGAGTTTGCTAAGCCTAAGGTACAATAGTTGTTAAGATTGGATGGCTTGAAGTTTCTTTGAAAAACCAAAATATGTCCAGAACGAAAATTCATTTCAACTGACAACACAAACAAAATGTCACCGAATTTGAGTTGCCTATAAATTCTTGGTTGAGGAACTTACTTATAATATTGGTTTAATGGGCCTGCGGCGCTAGTTTCTTGGATGGGTATGACAAAGGTAGGCCTACAGCCTAAGATTCAGTAAAAATTGACTTAGTTTGAGGCTTATTTCAGCTCCTAACATAAAATCCATTCCTATAAGAGTCATTCCCCTGAAATGGACTTAGGCCGGAATGTCAACTACCACGTTTCAACATGACTCCTATCATTGGTGATGTTTCTGATGTACGATACAGAAGTAAGGATACAAATGTTGGTAGAACAGAAAGTTTTGACTCACCTGAATACAACGATCACTTCTTCCTCTCCGCACGGCTGAATATGACACATTGTGGTACGTATAGAGATAACTACAACCAGGGGCATGGCGATTGGGGGAGACACACTTTTGACCAACCTAAAAAAAGGTCAAACCTAAAAGGTCAAGCCGAAAAAAGTCGAAATTGGCAAGAAACCCCCTCTTGTCTTCCCCACTTTAAAACTGCTTGCCCTCTCCTGAGTGACTCAGTCTACAGTAGATATTATCATTGATTATGCTCTAATAAAGCTACACCTCTGAACCTACAGCCAACGTTTCTGTCTCCCTCCTAGTATTATTTAGAAAGCCTAACATATCCTTATATGTACCAATGTATTACATTTGTGAAGACACTTCGTCTAAACTTTCACCAATATGAAAGCTGTGCATTGTTATATCCACATTTGAGGTAGAAAGCACAAGTAGTGGTACCAAATGAAAATATTGATTCATATCTCAATAACTTTTTTAAATTGTGAATTTCATACAATTATGTAAATTAGAAAGCTATCAAGTTGCTATTCAGTTCACAGTTAGCTGAGGTTAACATTTTGGTATTGTAGTATCTTCTAAGGAAACTACTCCTGTCTCTGAGAGGACAACTGTCAAGCAATCTGACACACAGCCTGTCACATCTGTAACTACTTCTATGTTTGAGACAACAACTGTCAGAGAGCCTGACACATCAGTTACTACTTCTGTGTCTGAGACAACGACTGTCAGAGAGCCTGACACATCAGTTACTACTTCTGTGTCTGAGACAACAGCTGTCACACAATCTGACACACAGCCTGACACATCAGCAACTACTTCTGTGTCTGGGACAACAACTGTCACACAATCTGACACACAGCCTGACACATCAGCAACTACTTCTGTGTCTGGGACAACAGCTGTCACACAATCTGACACACAGCCTGACACATCAGCAACTACTTCTGTGTCTGAGACAACAACAGTCACACAATCTGACACACAGCCTGACGCATCAGCAACTACTTCTGTATCTGAGACAACAACTGTCATACAATCTGACACTCTGCCTGTTACATCAGCAACTACTTCTGTGCCTGAGACAACAACTGACAGACAATCTGACACTCAGCCTGTCACATCAGCAGGGGTAACCTTGCAGATGACACCAGATACAGATTCTTCTGATCTCTCCGATTTTGAGCCTGCAAAGTCCCTACAACAATGTGAGATTCTTGTGGTATTTCTAATACATTTGTGTCATCTTATCTCATCATTGAAGGTGCATTATTTTAAAGGCAGTGAAAGTATATTTATAAATACTCATAAATAATCATACTCTACCAGGAGAAATCAGTTTATATCAATGCATGCCTCAAGTGAAGGTCAGCTGACCCTGGGAGATTTAATATCAAAAATCAAATGCTGCTCTACAAAATCTCTCATGAAACTCAAGTTTGAACTTGATAGTTCATTGCTTTACTCTTTCAGGTGAAAAGGACAGAATTATTGACCCATTAACCATCAGAAATACAAAGGTAACAGAACTGATCCCTGGTGGAGTAGTTCTCTCAGCAACTAAAGGGACAAAGTTCAGAAATGGTGCAAAAATCACTTCCTTGCTCTGTGAGCAAGATGAAGAGGTGGATATCACAGAAGGTATGTATCTACAAATCTCACTGCTGTAGCATGATTCATGACTTATGAATCAATGTAGCAGAAGAGGAGTTAAAAATGTATTAATGCTTCATTGTATTGAATATTTATCCACTTTTATAGAATGTATACACCTGAACAGAGTAATATATCTTTGCTAAGAACCACAAAATATGTGGCAATAATTTTACTCAAATTGTTCTTTGGAATTTTAGACATAGCATGCCCTCATCCACCAGCTCTTCCAAACACTTCCCATTCCATGCTGACACCATGCTGCAGACTAGGCACCACCACAGAGTACACATGCGATATTGGGTATTGGTTCAAAGATGGCAGACACAGAGTGTGGAGTATCTGTACATCAGACGGATGGTGGAACGTACCATCAGATGGGTGTAGTGGTGAGTACATCCAATAGACAGAGCTGCACGCTATTTAAAGTGACTGAGTCAGTTGCTATTGCAAGAGTGGTGTGTGGGCCGCATTGCATGCTGGCCGTAGGCCTAGTGCAATACGGCCCAAGCACCATGAGTGCAATAGGCACTGACGAAGGCACTTTTCAGTGCTGCTCTATATTTATTTCAGGGTATATCAACCTAAAATAGATGTGCAGTGCATGTGTTAACTTTGGCGATGTTTGTGTAATTCTGGGGTGTTTGTTTACTTCTGTGAGATCACCATTTTGAATTCTGCACTAGTCACATGACCCTCAGCAGCATAGGGACCCCCAGGTCCCTTGGGAACATGCAATACGGCCACAGTGTGCAATACGACCTAGGGTTATTTCATGGTATGTTTGGAAACGGCTCTCCCATTGCTTTAACATTGACCGTATTCACCATGAGTTAAATGGCATTATTCAATTAGAGGATAGATTGAAGTATTTCTGTAATTTGACTGAATCTGTCAGTTACCCATCAGATTAAATCATTATAAATGTTATCATATAAGGTCTCTCTATTTCTATAATCTTTATTCTCAGATAGTCGATGTCCACCTCCATTGCTGATACAAAACACTTCTGTCGTTGGTGCTGTGAGTTGTAATGTCAGGGATGTAGTCACTCTCCAGTGCCAAAACCATCACTACTTCTCAGATGGATCCCAGTCAAAAGGTATCACATGCTCTGACAAGAAGGACTGGCTTGGTGTGGATGAGGCTGCTTCAGGTTGTAAAGGTATGACCTAGCAATATGCTGCTTCAGGTTGTAAGAACAAACCTCATTGTGAAAGCCTTGTTTACAGCTACAGTGGCATAACATCAAAGAATTTCAGTAGTGTCCAAGGTATCAACTTAATTATTCATTATGTGAACTTCATAGAGGTTAATTCAGGTATCTGGGTGTGTGTCACAAGGTATCATTGTACTTCCAGTGTGGGGCTGTGCTACTCCACCAAATGTTACCAACACCGTGTTCACTGTCTATGGGAAGATGTTGACCTACACATGCCTCAATGGAACTAGGTTTATGGATGGAACAACAAAGAAGAGTTTAATTTGTGACTCCATTGATGCAGCTGTAGCGGGCCCACCTGAACCATGTCAAGGTGATATTTATGTACAAAGCTTTTAATTCTTTTTGTTATCTAGAATGTCTTTAGCTTACTGTCATACATGTTTGTAAGCTTGTGGGCCTAGTGAACCAAATGCTAAGTACAGTGACATATATTCATTGATATATATGTGCACTTGATGTGATGGTTAAATGCTAAATCCAAGTGATTGAGCTACCTCTATTTCTGAATAATACAGTCTAATCAGTCACATTTATTGAATTATCCTCCCAGGTAACCGATGTCCACCTCTTACAATTACCATTGGGAGTCTTGTAAACTCCAGTGCTGTTGATAATGGTGTAGTGGTGTCCTTGACCTGTTTGCCAGGGTTCAAGTTGACCTCTGATGTGACCTTCCCAAAATGTTTCCAAGGAGAATGGACAGATCTTGACAATGTTGCCATATGTGAAGGTAAGAGACATTAAATAATGGACGAATCAAATCTAGACTATATTGGCAGATATGTAGAGATTGTAAATTTGGCCCTGATGGATTCCTATTCCTTGTGATGAAAAGCCTTTTAATTTGCTCTAAATTTCTTATCCTCTGTCATTCTCTGTCAGAAGGTGAACTAAGTGACAGTAAAAATGGATGAACACTTGGAAATAAAAACTACAATAAATACCCCTACCTCGCGTATAAGCTGCACCTCGGCCAAGGGACAACTCAATAAGCCACACAGTGGTTCTGAGAATTCACGTTATTGTCCAAGCCTGAGAAAATGTTATTAGCCCAACACTGACCATTCTGACCAAAGTAGGTTATCTGTGGATAATTTATAATTCCCATTCTTTACATAGAAATAGTATGTCATGAATTGACAACACCTGAACATGCCAGCCTGAAAGGGTATGATGCCACTAGGAAGTCCCTGGCGTTGTTGGCCTGTGATGAGGGTTATCTACATGGTGGTTCCCTCCAGTTCAATGTCACATGTCTCAACAATGGTTCCTGGCCAGTGATCAACTGCACACGTATGTTATGAATTTGAGACCCTTTTAATATACTGTCGAAAAAAAATTACAGGTATTTACATGTTATTCTACAATCAGTGGCTGATATGGCTTACCATTTAATGCACCTGTAATAATGTCTCCCTCATCATTATATTAGGTTTCTAAAACACAGTTTGGAAAGCCAATATTCCTCAAAAGTAGATCAGTTAATATCTAGTTGATGATTAGTTGGATGATAATTATATCTTTTTTTTTGTAGCACAAACATGCAGAGAGGACCCTCCCTTACCACAATGGTCTTACATGGAGTTGTCTGCACATAAACCCCATTATGGTGACCAGATAACTATAATGTGTATGGCTGGGTACTGGTTCAGACGGGATGTGTATAACAAGACTATCAGCTGTGGAGCAGGTGGGAAATGGTCACCATCAGACATTCAAGGATGCAAAGGTAATTTAACATACATCTAAACTAAATAAAATATTTGAAGAAAGGCAAAGTGCATAGCCTGGTTAATCACGATTTCACACATGACTGAACAAATAAAGCCACTGTCACTTACTTTAATATGGCTGCTCTTGGCTTCATTAAAGTCAGTACTATATATAGGATAGTGTTTTTGGGACTATGACAAAAAGATGGCTTCATTAGGACAGTGGCTGCCAGTAGCTCAAGGGAGTTGACTCTACCACTTGCAACAGTTGAGAAAATGTTACTCAACCCACCTGTATAATTTGTTTCCATTTCAGCCATACAATGCATGCCCCTTGACTTAGCAGTAGGAGATGTGGAAGTGGACACTAGGAACACGAGTGTAGGAACTCATGTGACCTATCGATGTACAGACCAGAACAACACTGAGGGTTCAGTAAAGTGTGGTGACAATGGAGAATGGCACCCAACCCCACCAACATGTCAAGGTATGACACATATGATAATCAACTGAACATTTTATAGTAGGCAAATTCTGCTTTAGCAGTTTATGCCACAAAGTGGTGTAATCATACATGTACATAATAGGGACCTTTAGCAAACCCAACGTAGCTCATTAAACACAGACATAGCAATGCTAAAAGTAGAAGCTACATCTGTGTTTAATGGGCTATGTCGTTGTTGCTGAAGGTCCCTAATATGTAGCCAATTGCAACTTTGGAAAGGTAGGCACATTATAGTTTGGTTAAATTTGTAGTCCGGTGTTGTATTCACAAGCAAGGGTTGGCATTGTGCAAGTATTTAGAAAATGTGAGTATCACCTTATTATCAGCATTTCTTCTCTAACTTTGTCTTTAGAGAGCCAAGTGCTGATTCAACTGGACACCACAGAGGCACCCAACGCTCACGTTATGGGCTACACAGCAATAGCTGTGTTTATTGCTGAACTGCTGTTATTGATAATGCTGGATTTCATACCGGAATCAAAAAAGAAGAAGAAACTTCGATCTTCAAGAAAGAAGAAACCATCATCACCACCATCAAAAATTCAGTCTTAAAACAAATCTTTTTGAGATTCATTTGCTTTTGTTTTGTAACTGCCCTTCTTAAAGCAAGCTGTCACTAGCTATATTAACAACTAATACAAGCCATTACACTGTATATAAACAAGATACAGTGTTCCCCTAAACTAGGGAAAACTAAGTTTGACAAGTTTGGTTGATAAGGCACCCGATACTGAAGGCTGGCTCACAACTTTGTACCAATTGGATAGTCTTGATGATGTCTGGATGATGTCTTTGACCAGGTGACGTCTAAGACTGGCAAGATTAAAACAGCTGAAATGGAGGGCTATGTTCACGGAAGTGCCAGGAAAATTGTAATATATAGTGTTATGATATATATTAACTTTTTCCCCCGCATTTCTTTCTAAACAGAACCCTTTTCAACTGTTTTAATCTTGCCGGCCAAATACATCACCCGCTCAAAGATGTCATCCAGTCAAAGATGTCACCCAGTCAAAGATGTCACCCGGTCAAAGACTATCCAATTGTTCCAAAGTTGTGAGACTGAGCCTGAAGCTATACCCCTTACCTCTACTCAGTACCACCCATCTGATACACCTCTATACCCCTATTCTGACAATAAAGCCCTTTTAAACATGAGCAAAGTATTGTGTTATAAATTAATATACCGTATTCGACGTAATAAGCGCCCAGGACGCTTATAAAATTATTTACATGGCGTTTTTAGTACTTAAGAGTTAAATTTTCACAAAAATTCTGAAATTTCAGCCTTTGTTCTAGTCTAAAAATGCCCCAAAAGGGGGGGGGGCTTATTCTGTCGAATACGGTATGTGTTATTGACATATATATGATTAAAATATGTTCATTGAAAAATGTCATAAAAAACATAATTAAGATTTGAAACAGTTTCAGAAACAAGTTTTTAGTTTCTATTTTGTAATACTAACTTCAAGAAACTTACTCATTTTGATATAAGTAGAAATTCTAACAAGCCAGAACCGAACACAAGTGACATATTGCTAAGCACAGCATTTTTGAATTGTTATTGTTAAGTGACATAACGGTCCTAGTAAAACCAAAATCGTTCTAATAAAATAGTATGGTATAAAAGCTTTTATAGCCCACCTTTTTGGTAGTCACTTGGCATAGCATACTTGGAATTGATGTTAGCAGAAGAGTCCTAGAAAATGCCAATGCTTTGAATAAAATCCCTGTTAAATACCGCCTATACTCATCCTTTGAGACTCACCTGTCAATCGTCCCAGTATTCTGATCCAATTTTGATGAGCGTAAAGAGCCTTACACATTTATTTGAGTATTCAGAATATATCCAAAGTTACAAATAGGTAGAAATATATAGATCTGTTCTAGCACTGTAGTAAAAAGAGGAATGCAATTTTGATAAGAGGAACCCAACAAGAAATTTGTCCTGATGATTATTTACACCTGTATCTAAACAGTTTTATGAAACCAAAAACAGAGGGCTCATCTAGCTGCAACTCACAATTCCAGAATAATTTTGAAAATAAAACCTGCACTGATTAAAATGGTGTCCAATGTATTTCACTGAATGTTAATTACTCTTGCTCTCATTATGTTCATAGAACAAGGTAAAATAACACTGATGTGAAAAACTATTAAACATCAATATCGACATATTTAGATTTGTCTCTAGCTTTATATAATTCTTATATAAAGACAGTTCTGCCACAGTTTGTCCTGAAACCATATTGTTGGAGAAATGAAAGAAAGTTGTGTGATTCAATAATGTGCATGAAGTACAGAGTCCGTTCACCAGGATAGGTTAAAGAGGTAAATGGTATTGTGATATTATGAAGGCTCAAACCGCTATTAATTGACCAAGAATATCATATACGATTCCTTTGTCTCCGCTTACAAGCCGAGGACAAAGGGTACAAACACCTGCTATCTGGTACCTACACCTACCACCAGTGGCGCTGCACCACCCTATTGTATATAAGGGGCACACGCTACTACCCAGACAGAGAGAGCTGGGTAGGGTACTAGGTGCATACCTTTGCATATGTACAATAAACCCAAACTACACACCTAACCTCAGATTGTAGTGTTACTTACTTTCATGCATATCAAATCTCAGATATTAGTGCAATGCTAATTGGCGATGGCCAGATATGACAGTATAATTTGAGATCAAAGTATGATAATATTGAATATAGCGGCACATCAACTATTTTCTCATTGCCTGCCATGTTGCTTGCTTCAATAAAATGAAATTAAGGATAGCAATATCCACTGCCCTGTACTATGACATCCAGAAAATCTAAATGGCACTTTTGTGATGAGTAAGTAAATTATCAGTAATGCAAATCCTTTTGAATATAACAAGTTTGTTGATCATCACCACAAGTTACTTTATCAATGTATATGAACATATATATATTCATATATATACATTAATAAAGTAACTTGTGGTGATGATCAACAAACTTGTTATATTCAAAAGGATTTGCATTACTGATAATTTACTTATTCATCACAAAAGTGCCATTTTGATATATATCAGGGAGACTGTCCAATTGCAAACATACCGTAATATGCAAAGTCAACAAGTGTTTCAGATTCTATATGCAATACCTGTTCCACCAGCTCAAGCATTATTGAAGGCGAATTGATAATTATGTTGAGTATCATGCCGTCCTTAAAGGGTTAAGGCATTCTGCTGCCCCTAAAGAACTAACCCTGTCTGCATGCACCTATTGACCTGCTCAGAACACCTCTATGTAATCCTGGTGACTGGGGTCCCCCTCATGGTGAGGGGGCTCCTGGATCTGGGGGCTGTCAGGTGGGACGGCGGGTAGCGACTGTCCTGTTAAACACAACATAAACAATCATCAGATTATAACTGACTCCTACATCTTAAACCCTTTAAATCTCGTGTAGAAGGCATGGCTAGTAAGGGAGCCAAATCGCTAGTCTGACCCAAGAAATTCAGGTGCTGCTTATACACACGTTTTTAGAAGCACACTACAGTACTGAAGTCTCCATAATGAGCCCCCTCCCTCCCCCCAGTGCGGCGAACAGGATATCCTCCAAAGTCTAGTTGCAGCTAATACTCAGGTTAGGCATATACGCAAGGGTTTACAGTAGGACATTAGTAAATTATTCCCTCTGCCATGATACTGCATGAATGCATCCATGGGGAGTAACCTGCCAGGAATGAGTAAACAGCATCAGTATGTGGGGTATGGTGATTTGAATTAGTTGTGCATACCCCTGTTTGGCTGCCCCTGAGGGTCTGTCCCCAGCTTGAGCTCCTCATAAGGATGGGGAGGGTCTACTGCAGTGGGCTCCTCATACTTATCTGTGAAAGTGAGAATACTTTATTTGATATGTGACAAAACAGTACAAAGATCAGACCGGGAGGAATGTTGGAGGAACACTGGTTAAGAATTTTGACACTTGGGCAAAGTATCAACTGACAGAAACCCTGTACATACTACAGATTCATCTTGAATAGATTATAGACAAAACCTTTCAAACAGTTATAACATGTATTGAAAATTCAGTTCTTAATATGATGTTACAGAACTATGATGTAACTGAGGTAGTTGAATGAAAAAGTTCTTCTCAAAAATGTGTCATTATGTATGCCATAAGACCACTCTGTGCTTAGACTGACATTTTCTGTGCTTTTAGACTTGATTCGGCTTACAAATTCCCTTCAAGAGCAGGATCAGCTTATAAGAAAGTTTTTTCATTCATTCATTGTACTTTAAGGTTGATCGCTACTCATTGAATATGGACCACTGCCCAGGTTTCTGCGCATATAGCTTAAATGTATCTGATTGAGCTGATATTAGGAAACTATATACATAAACATGTTTATAAAGCCATATTAAAAGATGAGCTGATTCTGAGAGAAATTTAGCATTTTATTGGACTTTGAATATTTGATATAATTATAGCCAATAATATTTGCTATTTTTAATGTTAGTTAGAATATTGGACTTATAAATCAATAAATCATTATCTAGATGAATACAAATCTCATCAGGTTCCTTGAAATTACCAAGGGTAGGAAATACAACCATTTTATACCCAGAATTTTGCGATTTTACCCATTATTTTAAGCTTTAAATATGAAATTTAGTCCATTTTTGCATCATTTTTTAACTTCAAAGGCCCAAAACCATTAAAATATGCCCGGGACCACCTATCAAAATTCCTTAGAAATGTTAGCTTTTGATCTGAACAATTTTTTTTTTTTTAATTTAAAAAAAGGTGATGGATTTTTTTCAGAGATATTTAGATATTGCTGAAGAATTATGCATTAAATTTGAATAATCGTCATAAAACCATCACGTTTTTTCATACAAAGGTACATTTTTGGAGCATGATTTTATTTTTTCCATTAAAGGACATAACTTAGGACTATTCATTTGCAATACAAAATTAATGTAGGCATTGGTTCACCGAGAAAAAAACTCATGAAAATTTCCCATTTTTTGGTATTTTTTGGCAAAAATAGAGAATACTTTTTTTTTCAAAAATCTGTATTAAAAAAAGTAGCTCGGGACCTGCCAATTTTTTTTTCTAAATGATATAAGCTACCTTTGGGAGGAAAAACAGGATATTTCATGGATACAAAGTTAAGAGTAGCGATCAACCTTAGAGTATTTAAATAACCCGGACTTTGGTTTATGTCTCTCAAACTGCATGATTGGCTTATGCGGGAGGTTGGCTTATCAGAAAGGTTTTATGGTAGATAGTTTACCTATGTTCCTTCTACATTAAGGACAGAGTTACCTCTTTTCCTTGTTGTGCATCTCCTCCATGTAACAAAGATGATGGTTGTCAGGAGACAGCCTCCTACAAAGCAGCCCACACCCACAGCAGCAGGCAGCAGCACACCTGGGGAAGGACACACAACTTTGATTAATCACTGTTCATGGGAATGAAATAAACACAAGCATGAACCCTGCATGGCAATCCCATCACCATGCAGGGTTGATACACACATGCATGAATGTGGTACACTCACTCATTTATGCATCATGGCGACAAAGAGGCATAATCCATGAATCGGTTAATACACACACATAGTAATAGTATGAAACAAAGATATCCATATATACCACAGTTATCCAGCATAGAAAACAGTATCTAACCTGAATAACCACAGTGCATTACCCATGGCAGCCAATTGTATCGATGGTAACCCACCATTTTAACAAATTTGCAATGGTCAAGTTTATATTGTGAAATATGTCAAACATAAACAGAATTACATGTGAATAACCCAGCACTCTGGCTGGTTATCTACGTGTTTACACATGGGCTTGTACATTGTATCCTGCTTATTTCAGACTTTCAGACTTTCAGCCCCCCAGATGGCTGCGCCATCCTGGGGGCTTTGTTGGATGGTGGGGGGACCAACACTCCAAGCCCATGTGTAAACACGGTTCTATCATTGTCTCACTATCAAATATCATATTTTAAACCTAACCTACCTTTAAATACTGCTTTAAATATGTTAAAAGGATGCTACAGCAAGGAAATTGTCATTGTTTACATGTCCACCATTTTGTTTTATGACGTCAACATGTCTCTGTTGCCAGGCAACATGATTTGATGACATCAGAGCATGGTGTTGGTCCTCTGACCAACACCATAAACGTTGGTCTACGTGTTTACACATGGGTTTGGAGTGTTGGTCCCCTGACCAACCCATGAGGCCAAGATGGCGAAGCCATCAAGGCCTCATGGGTTGGTCAGGGGATCCAACACGACAAAGACATGTGTAAACATGGTTCTATCATTGTTTAATCAATTAATTAATAACATATATACCTACCTGCAGAGGAGAATCACATGGTAACATGTTAAAATGACATAAAAAACTGCCTTAATGACCTTAATGACGTCAGAGCATGGTGTTGGTCCTCTGACCAACACCATGAACGTTGGTCCACTGTTTTCAATGGGACATGCACAGCCAACCATGATAGAACCACTGTTTTCAATGGGAAGTGCACGGCGGACCATGATAGAACCATTCATTGACTCATACCTTAGTCATTGATAACCAACCCTCATGCTGGCTTCATATTGAAGTGTTGTTCCCTTGCTACATACTTGGTGAGCTGGGGGTGTGGGCAGCCAATGTAGAACAGGGTTCAGCCAGGAGAGTGGTCATTCTCTCACAAGGTACAGAAGGAGAAAAGATGGCCGGGCCTGGAGTAAAGTCTGAAATAAGCAGGATACATTTAACATTTTCAATTCTCATACTGGGGTAAAATCTAGGACAAGCAGAGTTCATATAGTTCTTAGATAAAAATATCATAAAGCATGAAATAAGCGTGGTTGAAAATTCTTAGTGGAATTATAAAAGTTTGGTAAACATTTTCTGTCAATTTTTTATATGTAGATTTAGATATATAGATATAGGTATTATACATGCAATTAATGAGAGAGTTTTGGCACATAAAGGGACCAATATTTCTGAAAAAATGCAGATTAACACCCTCAAAAAGGAATGGGTTTTAGGAAAGGGTATTTTCAGATAGACTAGCAATGCTAGACTTTCTGAATATGACACAAGCAGGATACGTGTCACACTTCCAGTCACATATATGGCAATGGGGTAAAACTAATTTGATCAGAACATAATGATTACTCATATAATTAATGTTAATTCCGGCGTACAATCTGGATCTCTAGTATTACTCACACCCTGACATTGGGAGAATTATATAATTATAACCTGCATGTGGGGTCTGAAAATCACCAATTTACTTACAAAACGCCTGTATTACTCTCATCTAGACTTTGAGAATATTGTATAACCTGCACTGGAGGATTGCTTTGCATGTAGCCTGAGGGTTTTACAAAGGAATCTACGGTGACCATTATACAAAAGGCTCAGTCTCACAACTTTGTAATGATTGGATCGTCTTTGACCGGGTGAGGTCTTTGAACTGGTGAGGTCTTTGACTGGGTGACGTCTTTGGCCGGGAAACGTTATTATAGCATGAATTAGACCTATATATTAAGAAATGGGTGGAAAATGTCAAAGGATATTTTCACACTATATGAAATGAAATTGATTAAAAGTTTTTAATATTTATATGTATCTAGCCCCTTTTACATGCATTATAGCATAATGTTATATTTTTTCCTCTGCCCGGTCAAAGACTTCACTTTCTATATTATGTGGAATTTGAAGAGCTACACGGTCCAAAGTGTTATGCAATAACCATCCACATATTTTTACAAATAGTAGAGATGTGGGAAAATATTTTTTTTTAAAAAGAAGACCTTTTCTAGCCTCCCGGTCAAAGATGTCACCCGGTCAAAGATGTCACCTGGTCAAAGACATCACCCGGTCAAAGATGATCCAATTGTTCCAAAGCTGTGAGACTGAGCCATAAGAATCACACATTTCAGAATATGAACCTACCACTGCCTGGAGTTGTAAAGGTGACAGGAGGAGAGGGCAGACCGTAATCCCCCCTCACTACAGCCGTTATCCTCAGTAGGTAGACTGAGTCGGGCAGCAGCCCACCTTGTTGTGCTATGTATGGTGTAGTAGTCACACGGCCGTCATCTACCACCTCTACACCATCTGTGTACACCCCTTCATCATAGGGCCCTGGTTTGTACTGCACGATGTACGAGGTAGCAGCACCTTCTGATGTCACAAACTGGACAGACACAATTGAGGCTGAGATGAAGTGGATCCTGGGAGAAGTTTTAACCACTGTAAACATTAAAATGGTTAGATAAATGTGCACACATAGATATGTGAGCATAACTGGTTTATGAGTGTCAAGCCGTGTCTGACACTCATAACTTGGTGGCAACAGATATACTCACATTTCTCTCTGTAGGCCTATGGCGTCTGTTATCGGAACTTAAGGTGGGTCAATCTGATGTCATTTTCGTCTACTGTGCAGTTTTCTGTGCAGATACATTCTCTAGTTTTACCATAGACCACTAGGGGACCTTTGTCTTATATTGGAACAAGTTTTATCAAATTGGCCTAAAATGAACAAAGGTGTTGCCTGACCGGAGCAAGAACCATCAACCTTTGGATATGAAGGCATGCATTCTGCCACTGTGATATGGAGTCTGTGATGGTGGCTCTCATTCAGAAGTCATGCATAACTAGCCCTTAGTATATTTCTATTTCCTTTCAACTTTTTTTTTCAATGGACAAAAACTTTAGAAATATGCCCAAGACCATATGTTCAAAAGAGACTCTCTAGAGAGAGAACGTTAAAACCTATATTCTGAGAGAGTTATATAGACATTTAGCAACTTTCCAATACTATTTCATGTACATGTGTGGCAAAACACTATAAACTCCTATTATATGAAACATTGACTCAAGGCTTGAATATTTCAGAAAACAGCTCGGAACCCTGCTATTTTCTCAGCTTTGTTGGAATGAGTATGCTATTATGGTCTTATGGCAACAATCTGATTAAAATCTAACTACTTTTACACCAAGGGATTGACCCACCTTAAACCTTAAGTGCAGGATGATGCCTCAAGGATAATGTTCATGGGTGATCATGGTACAGAAATACATTGCTGGTAAAGAACTTTCCAGTATTGCTTTCCTGCAACAGGATGGCCCTACAGGGTGATACATCCCTCAAGGGTTAGTGGCAGCAGCAAGTTTTCCAATGGCGATGAAAATCTAACTACTTTTACACCAAGGGATTGACCCACCTTAAACCTTAAGATACCAAATAAAATGAAGGTTGGGGAAATTTCCTATATACATAATCAAACCAATCCTCAGTAGAACAATTTTCTTTTCTCTATCAAAAGAATTACCAATATATTGGGCACAATACCTGTTGAAATGTGTGCTAATGTCTGGTTGAAGCAAAGTTCATTTAATTGCTTCAAGATGACATTGATATTTCAATAGAGCAAAACTCTAACATATTAAATCAATATTGAAAGAAACAAGGTTCCTACTTGGTGCTGGCAATGTAACTAAAACAGCAGGTGAAGGTATTCCTCTGTGTTTAACCCGTCCTACCAGTGGTACAATCCGTATTAGATAGCTGGCCCGTGTCCTAAGAGCACCGCGTGACATGGTATACACTGCCTCTCCCTCACGGACCCTGTCCTCGTGGGATCTCTCATAGCTGTAACCAGGGACCTTTTTGAATTCAAGCTGATACCAGTCAACAGAACCATTTGCAGCTTGAAACTCCAACATCACAGAGGATGTGGTTAGATTAGTGACAACTGGGGCTGATAGTATAGCTGTAAAAGTAACACAAAACGATAATCTGAAGAATTGTGCAATAATCTCCAATGAAACGACTGGCTAATTCCTACTTTTCAAGACACCTAGGAAATGCATTCTTGTTCATATAAATGTGTTTGTAAAATTGAAATTATTCTGATACTTCTTAATGCATATAATATTGGTCAGTATAATTTATAGCAACTGAAAAATAGCAATTGGAAAATTAGCTCCTAGCCTTTTTTAAGTAGGAGCTTCTCCTTCAAAGAATAGTGCCTATTCTTACTTAGAATTAGCAGTAGAATCTACAAAATTCAACATCTCAAACCCATTCCAAAATATTCTGGTCATTAAAGGCACACTGAACCCACGACGTCATTTGCGTACATAACTCGGCAGGGTTAGGTCCTGGGTTGAGTGCGCCTTTTACAAGCATGAATAGACTTTGTATAGATATTCAAAAATGATTACTTTTTCAGTGTAACATTTAAGTCACGATATAAATGACTGACCTGGTTTTGGTATAGTAACTTGAAGAGTGTCAGATGGCATCCCTGATACATTGTTTGTGACTGGTACAATCCGCATCTGGTACAGCATGCCTGGTATCAGTCCTGACTGTGTGAGTCTGTCCACCTTATAGTTGGGATCAGCATCAATCTGAGCTCCTGCCGCGTACCTAGAACAAGGATTACTACAATGGTAACATCAGTTCTAAGGGATATACCATCAATCCCAATTATGGACAATTCTATGAACACACACATAGAGAAAGATTTGAGTCATGTGTCACCAAAACAAACACTCCTGATATGAGACACTGCCTGCCTTGGTGCTCAATCCTGCTCAATATAACCAGTCATTTAATTATATGGTAGCCAGTCATATAGGTCAGCCAGTCATTTAGGTCAGCTGGTCATATATGGCTGTGTCTCATGAGATCGGGCCCATGTGATCGTCTTTGACTGGGTGCAAACTTTGAGATTAGTAATTAGTCATTTAGATTAGTAATTAGTAATTATATCTTAATCTGCCCGATATATACCATTTTCTATCAAGCCGGTCATAGATGGCACCCAGTCAAAGATGATACAGCCATATGTCAGCCATATTTCAGCCAGTTATACATTTTAACCCAGTATCAGCATCAACGTAAACTCCTGCCGTGTACCTAGAACAATGACTAATACAATGGTAGCATCAGTTCTAAGGGATATACCATCAATCCTAATTTATGCACATTATAGTGTGGGCATAGTCTCAGTTCTATGAACACACACATAGAGAAAGATTTGAGTCATGTGTTGCCAAAACAAACACCCCTGATATGAGACAATGCCTGACTTGGTGCTCAATCCTGCTCATTGTAACCAGTCATATATACGTTAGCCAGTCATATTAAAATCAGCCAGTCATTTAGTTCAGCTGGTCGTAATTATATGGCTGTGTCTCATGAGAGGAGGGCTAATGTGATTGTCTTTGATTGGGTGCCAACTTCAACGGGGTGCCATCTTTGACTGGGTGCCATCTTTGAGATTAGTAATTAGTAATTTAGATTCGTAATTAGTAATTATATCTTAATCTCTTCAAACTAAACCATTTTCTATCAAGCCGGTCAGAGATGGCACCCAGTCAAAGATAGCCCCCGGTCAAAGATGGCTTCCTGTCAAAGATGGCACAGTCATGTGGCAGCCATATATCAGCCATCTTTGACTGGGTGCCATCTTTGAGATTAGTAATTAGTAATGTAGACTAGTAATTAGTAATTTTATCCCACTCGAGGTTGTGTTTGAATCAAATATCAACACATCAAATATCAGATTGATATTTGATGTTGTCAAGTGATATCCGATGTTGTCAAGCACATTTACTATGTTGTCAAGGTTGTAAAAACAGGGCGCCCTGATTGGCTGTTGCAGGGTCAATGAAATGGCGTTTGTGTTACGTCACAAAACCGATCCTCGATAAATCCGCCAAAAAAAACGAAAAAAGAAATCGTAATTTTTCAGTAAATCTTTTGCAATCTGAGTGTTAACAGTATCTATCCCGGAGTAATCTGGTATATAGTTTTCGAATTTCAAGTCAGATTAAACCTATTCCCACTATAAATAGGAGTAAATCAGGCTTTTACTAGTATTATCGGCAGTGCCGACGTCAACAAGTACTGATCTCCCTTGGTTACATGACCCAGTTCCGTTTCTAAGTTGTCCGCACATTGGGGCCCTGAGGGGGGTTCTTCAAAAGCCCTAGGTTTCTGCGTGTTTCCATCATTTGATAGCCTAATTTACTTAAAATCCTTTTGATACTTAAGAACCTTGACCAATGTCCCCTTTTCTCGAGGGATAAAGATAGAATTAGGTAGTTGCCATGTCCTCTCGTAGATATCTGGGCCCTGGGACGGGACCTCTCGAGCACCCTGCGGGGCCTCTCGAGGTCCCGTCCCAGGGCCCAGATATCGACTCGAGGACACGCCAACAACCTAATTCTATCAATATATCTATTATTTCCATCAAGCCAGCCAAAAATATAACTCAGTCAAAGATGGCACCCGGTCAAAGATGGCACCCAGCCATATGTCAGCCAGTTATACATTTTAACCCGATATCAATTTGGTGAAACTCAGCCATAGGTCTATACATACCTGAGGACAGGGATCTGTGAGTACTCGACATGGTAGGAGGAAGCCGGCCAGTTCTCAGTGTTAAACTCCAAGGTGACAGACGATGTTGTCAGCGCAATCACTGCAGGTGCAGCTGCCAGAGAATAAGTAGTAGTTAAACCACTGCTAGACCCCTGTACACAGGATATTGGCAACAGTCTAGGCTGACTACGAGTCGGTCGATGAGTATGCTCAGCCATGACTAAGCCAATATCATTAGAACAGGGGTCTGACAGTGGTCTAACTGACTTATGCCACACCAGTCATGAGTGTTTTTCTCACCATTTGTATGTATTATACAAGCAGTTTCTTTTGTCTTTCCACTCAAGTGTGGTATAAGTGCACATGACTTATCTAAACTACTGTAAAAACCTCACGTAGAATACACAACTATGATTGCCAGGTAGGCTTACAGGATCAGGCCAAAGTCAGGGTGCTCTTTATACATAGGTTTTTGAGTGTATTCTGCAGTATTAAAATGACCATGAAATGAGTACTAGTTAAACCACTGACAGACACCTGTACATAGGATATTGGTGACAGTCTAGGCTGATCACGAGTCGGTAGGTGAGTGTGCTAAGCCGTGACTAAGCAGTACAGGGGTATGACAGTGGTTTAACTGACTTATGCCACACCAGTCATACTTGTTTTGCGTAAATCATGATTTTTAAAACATGATATATTATGATAAATTACATGATATATCATGATTACTAAGCCGCTGCTAGTACGCAAAACTAGTATGCTTGCCAGTGAGGCTTACAGAATCAGGACAAAGGCAGGGTGCTGCTTATACATGGGGCTTGAGTGTAATCTGCAGTACTATAATGGCCATGAAAGCCCCTCTGCAGTTTATAGGACATTCCCGAAGTCTATGATTTCAAGGATTTGCACATACATATCCAATAGTAGGATAGCAGGATAGACTAATCCTAACAATTTTGTCCTCCTAACAAATAGGATCCACTATAACTGACTGAGGCTCATTAAATCAGGGAGATGGGTGAACCTCCCCTCCTTAAACCTTTAAGGATGGCATCATGCCTTATTGCATCATGCCTTTGGTCGTCATGATGAATGAGTGCAGCCCTGGCAAGTAACTCACCAGGGTTGCATTCAAGCATAATGCCAACCCTAATATACAGGGTTGTGACACTCCCGTAGGGTCTGCATGATGCACCAATGCTGCACTGGAGAGTTACTCGTCAGGACTGTATTGGGGCATCATGACGACAAATGTCATCCTTTAGCGAGATGTGTCCTTAAAGGGTTAATATGAGATTCTACTGTACCACATTTTGTCCCACATTCCCAATACTACCTGTGCACACAACAAAGAGTAAACATACAAGTCTACTAATACAATTTAGGTTTTATTCACCAGAGTATTTAAGAGATTATTTAACAGAGGACTGGAAACAGGATTCCTACCTTGTTCTGCGTTAATGTATAGAAAACTGAAACATGTAACCAGCACACCGACTAAGTATCCTGTCCTTTCCGCCATTTTTACTTGATAGTAAACATCTCCACCTTGGTCTTAATTGGGCATGGTCTGGTGAATTTAGGTTGCATGGTTTGATAGGGGGGTACACTGAATACATTTATGTCGATGCTATGCACATAGTATGCTAATGGCTCATGCTCTATGCAACTCCGATCAATTTGACATACTTTAAGATATATCCCAGATGCAGGACAGTTTTTAGTTGGTGAATCAGGGCATGGTGGAGGCTAAGTTGGACGGACCTTTTGTATAAGTCTCTATGTTAGGTGATGAATTTGGATCAAAAATATGGCCTGCAGCTGGAAAAATGTTTATATGTGTAACCACATTTTAACTAGTATTAAGCGTAAACCATGTTTCTAGTTTACCCCATATATTTTTAAAAGGGTACCCAAAATATGGACCTATACGGATGGGGGAGGGGGCATTTGGCAAAAGCAGAACTTAGTAGGGGAGGTGGTTAAAATCACGTTGTGCAAATTGGTGGTGGGGTGGGGGTAGAATTTTACTATAATCATCATTCACCTTCAGTGATGCATAACACTGAAGCCCAAAACTATGTAACCACATTTTGCTTAATATTAAGCCTAAACCATGTTTCTAGTTTACCCTATATATTTTTAAAAAGGTACCCAAAATATGGACAATCGTAAATAAAAAACTAGATCTGTTTTACTTCCAGTCTGCATTTGGCAAAAGCAGAACTTAGTGGGGGAGGGAGTTAAAATCACGTTGAGCAAATTGGTGGTGGGGGGAGTAGAATTTGCCATGTTGGGAACCACCCCCCGCCCCCCCACCTAACAATACATAACTGGTCCCTTAGGTGCAAGCAGGTGCAATACTTATACTGAACAAGTTTGCATACATCTTGGCTTTAATTTGAACTGTATTACGGTATGATTGGGGACGGAAAGTACAACAACATGTCTGTATTATATGTATATCTGCACTGTGGGGTGGCCACACCCAGTGGATGTAACAGATTGCAAGTTATGACCTGGGTATCCAACCAGGTGTGAAAGTAGGAATCTTTTGCCCCATGATACCTTTCCCCCTACATCACAGGTCATCGGTCCTGCTCAGAAAAAGGCTAGACAACCAGTTAAAGGAAAGTAAGTATACATTTACCATTTTAAGGGGATTCCAAAATGTTAAGGTTTGGATTTGTGGAATACTATAATATACTATTAGGGTCTGACCCAGGAATTTGAAAAGGGGGGAATCCACCAAACATCAAAGTACTAGATTAGAAAGATCTAGAAAGTTCTCCAAAATGGAGGGGGACCCACCCTTGATCTGCCCTTGACTATTGTCTCTGAACAGTGTAAGAGCCTTTACATGATGATGATATGACATGTGTATAAAACTGTGACCTAGATTTTGGGGAGGATGCCATTTGTTTCAACAGAAAGGGAATACGTCCCAAATAGCAAAAGAAGATTAAGTTGTGACATAGATAAAGGATGGTGGCCTACAAGTCAGAGAACATGAGATTGTGAAACAGGTCAACCCTGACCATCCCATCGGCACATAGTCTAAATAGTATGCAGAGTGTCTCTTTAAAAAAAAGAAAGTATTGCTTCACATAAACAGTAGTGGATCTGGATAGAACAGTTAAAGCAGAGTATATTCCAGCATGTGCGGGTACTTTAACCCTTTAAAGATGCACTACTACCCTAATCGACCCAAAATCAGGTTATGAAAGAAACCCAATATAGACTTCCATTAGTCAGTTGTTATGAAATCTTCATGAAACACTGAATGGAGGGCTTTCTGGTAGACCTATCAAGAGCATATATGTGTTTTCATGTTTCATTTCTGATGGCTCGCAGTTATATGTATGGCACCCTATTATGGTCATATTTACTGATTACCAGCGCCTACGGCGACTGGATTTTGAGGATACATATGCCAGAATTATTTATAGGAAGGACTCAGGGCAAACTATGATTAATTCTCACAGCAAACTGCGGTGTATTCTCACTGCAAACTGTGGTGTATTCTCACGGCAAACGGTAGTGTATTCTCACGGCAAACTGTGGTGTATTCTCACGGCAAACTGTGGTGTATTCTCACGGCAAACTGTGGTGTATTCTCACGGCAAACTGTGGTGTATTCTCACGGCAAACTGTGGTGTATTCTCACGGCAAACGGTAGTGTATTCTCACGGCAAACTGTGGTGTATTCTCACGGCAAACTGTGGTGTATTCTCACGGCAAACTGTGATGTATTCTCACGGCAAACTGTGGCAGGAAACGATGGGAGTGGCGCCCTCTGACGGGACACATTAGAACTGCTTAGTGACGTAATGTTGCTTAGTGACGTGACGTTGCTTAGTGACCTGACCTGACTTGACCTGACCTGACGCAGTGGCGACCTCACTCTCTTAGCACATTCTCTCGGACATGGCCGGTTCATAAGTTTAAGCTTTGTTATCTAAGTTATGTGGAGTTTGTTTACTTTTATATTTAAACAGAACACTATGATGGGTATAAGCCTTCGGATTTTGTTATATTTGACATTTATTTTTCTTTAATTAGCTGGTGTTAGCGGTATATTAGACAGGCTGGACAGCCATAGAGACCAGTTGACAGGAGTCACGAAGACGCTGGAGGAGATATTGTCGCCTGTGTTAAGGATATTGATACTTCTAAGTCGTCAGCCATTGATTACTTGCCAACTAATCTTTTTAAGGAGGCTGTCATAGGCAACCCCTCGCGATTTGTTAAAATCATAAAACTATGTATAGAAACAGGAGAAATTCCTGACTCTTGGAAGGTCGCTACGGTAACCCCTCTTCCTAAGGGAGGTGATCTTACAAATGTGTCTAACTACAGACCTATAAGTGTGTTGCCCGTACCCGGCAAGGTCCTAGAACGTCTGATACATACTGCTATTTCTCACCATTTAGAATTAAATTCCATATTATAAAAAAAACAGGGTGGATATCAAAAAAAAAAATCAACGTTAGACTCCATAAGTTTACTAGTAGATGACATCTTGGAAAATAGAAATAAAGGCAATATAACTTTGGCTGCATTTATTGACATTAAAAAGGCTTTTGATTCCGTAAATTTCTCCATTTTAATGAAAAAATTAGAGCAATATGGTATACGTAACAGGACCCTGTCGGTGATTGAAAATTACTTGTCTAGGAGACAACAGTGTACTGTAACTAATAATATTAAATCTAACAGATTACCCCTGACCTGTGGCGTTCCACAGGGGTCTATTTTAGGCCCTTTATTCTTTTTATTGTACATAAATGATTGTATTTCACCCCTCGATAGACGCAAAACTTTATTATATGCGGATGACTCCGTGCTTTATGTGTCCGGTAAATACATAAATGTTTTAGGCCTACAATTAACAACTGCATTAGACTCCTTTCTAGCCCGGACCTCCATTAATAAATTAACAATGAATGAGTCAAAAAAAAAAAAAAAGACTTTTGCCTCTCGCAGGAAGCTAAATACCCTACGCAAACCCAAGATAAAGTTAAATAATATAGAATTAAAAAATGTTGTCTCCTACAAGTATCTCGATGAAGAGTTAAATTTCTCTATGCATATTAGAAACCTAATTAAGGGAGCGTTCATTATTTATGCCAGGGGGGGGGGTGTGCAAATCAGGGGGGGGTCATTTTTTTTAGGGGTATTCGGAGGGGGGGGTCTTTTTTTTTCAACCTATTCTTAGGGGGGGGTCTTTTTTTTTCAACCTATTCTGAAGGGGGGGGTCTTTTTTTTAGGGGTATTTATTTGGGAGGGCGTATTTTTTGACACAACGTGACGCGAATTTCACGACACATGTCGCGAATTGGGGTCATAGAGACGGTAGAACTTTGCTAAATTTCTTGCCTACCAATCGATTCACTACTTTTCTTTTCCTAAACAACAATAATTAACTGGAGAAAGAGCATTAATTCAACACAAGAAGAGTACAGAAGTAGGGGGTCTAAACAGCAAAGCTATCAGTGTGCAGTTAGATGAATGCTATTGTGGCACCGAAATATGACAGTACTGTATCCGAAATAGTTTGAGTTAATTGGACTTTAGCCTTGCCCAACTTCAAATTCTCACCCTGAGCTCCCTATTTCTTACTGATCCTAGCCTTTCGAAAACCAAGCTAGGTTTAAATAGTGATCTTGTTCCTTTAACTGCAAGTTATAATACCAGGATACATTAAAATGGGCCCATTGACCTCTAGATTTTCAAAATTTTCTTCAGGTTTGCCACTATTATAATGTCCAGAGCATCCCTTCATCAAACATCTTTGTTTTAAGCTGCAGTAGCGCGGAACAGGGGGGGGGGCTGGGGGCCTAGTAAAGTGGGGGAGCCAATCTTTTTGGGAAACATGAACATTCTAGACTCAGAGTACCCAAGAATACACCAATCTCGAGGTAAAATTCCTAGAAATTCTTGAAAGACAAGCTCAAAGTCCCTCAGAACACATCAATTTCAATGTAAAATTACTAAATTTTCCAGGATCATATGGTAGACTTCAGACCACTCTGAATACACTAGTATAAAGGTCAAATTCCTAAATTTTCCGGGGGCTTGTGGCCCCGAAACAACCATTTGTTTCTCCCTCCAACCAACACTCATCAGCTGGCTTTGGGAGCTGGGCCCTCCACCTTCCGCGGCCCCTGAGCTGGGCCATTTCATGGTACTTCTACCAAACAGTATTAGCAGGACTTGTAGGTGGGGACCAAAATAATCACACCAATTTTTAGCAAAAATATCAAACGTGCCACGGAAACAGAAAAATGTGCGCTCCCTCAAATAATGGTTAAGCACATGCTATAATAGGTTATAGTATAGGACTATGTAGACTTTGTATGTCGTTGATGCCATTATTTAGTATTTATAAACATCTATGGTGAGGGGGGGGGTCATTTTTTTTCAACCTATTCGGAGGGGGGGGGGTCTTTTTTTTTTGACCCATTCGGAGGGGGGGGGTCTTTTTTTTTTGACCCATTCAGAGGGGGGGGTCTTTTTTTTTTGACGTATTCGTTTTGCCAAACGCCCGCCCCCCCCCCTGCCATAAATAATGAACGCTCCCTAAGAACCTTAGATTTAAGTCTATACTGATGTATCGATCACGAGACTCTCTTTCTAAAGAGTCCTTGTTAAGAGTGTACGTTAGCCATGCACTACCGGTAATTGATTACTGTGATGTCTTATATGACAAGGGTAATGCAGACTTGTTAGAAGAATTGCAACGTGTCCAAAACAAATGTCTAAAAACATGCTTCCATGATCATATATTGACTCCCACAGAGTTAGTACACGCTAAGGCTAAACTACCCATGTTACAGTGTAGAAGAGATTTTCATATAAAAATGTACGCCTTTAAGAGAGCCTCCATGGAAAAATATTTACATGTTAAACAAAGGGTTACTCGCTTGTCTACAGCTCCATTGCTTAAGTATTCTGCCGTAAAAAGTGCATCTTATGAGAGATCAGTATTGGTAAAATGTGGCCAGAGTTGGAATGCCCTTGACAAAGAGACTCGAAACATAACCTGTAATAAGACATTTAAAAAGAAAATGAATGATGTCCTTGTAAGCACCATACCAAAACTACCCGGTACTTAATATGTGAAATTACCAACAGCAACCTATCAGCTTTGGGGGGTTTATTACTGTGAAATACTGTAAAGAATTCTAGAGGTGAAATCATTTTCCTAAAAAGAAATGTTATTTAATGATTGTTATTACGGTCTATTTACCATGAATCCACCACCTAAACAGGCTTCTGACGGTGCATTCATTAACTTTTTTGACTGAATAAGAAAGATCAACTTCGTTATTACCTTGAGTGTAATATTTATTACTGAAAACGGTTATCCAAAGAAGAAGTGATGGAACACATGTATGTCATACATTGTACAGTATCAACAAAATCTGGTCAAATAAAGTTTAAATCTTGTTCAAAAAAAACCTTCTCAATCATGAGAGAGCAGTAACCACAGGAAGTGACATCATATGACCCAGTTTAGAGAATATTGTGCAATATCATGACCTAGTTATCACAGAGAGTGATCTGACCTGACCTACTTTGAAATCGAGGAGACTATTAACAAATTGACCTCTCTTTTTATAACTTATTGGAATTGAATTGGAAGGGTGTGTAATAGGTGTGGTAGGTTTTTTGAATTTACCAGTGGCATCAAAAATAGTTTTTCTGCTGGTATTTTAGGCACTGTTATTAAGGTTATTAACATTTCTGTGACTGCTTTATCTTCACAAATTTGGCATTGTTATTGAATAACGTTATATTTCAGATATGGCCTTCTAATACAAAGAACGACGAAGGGTTCAGATTCTGTAGATTCTACTTCAACTTATGGATCAGGTGACGGCTTCGCACACATCCCATCTTGTGATTGGCTACCTGTCAGCGTTCAGTAAGATGTTGACGTCTACCTCCTCGGCCGCCTGTGTCCAGGCCCTACAGGGAGGTGTCCCAGACTTCCAGCTGTCTGCTATACGCTCTCTCATACAATCAGCCGCCTACATCATCGGTGGGAAATTAGTTGGGTTTGACTTCAAGTTCAAGAGAGAAAACATCCCAGGGCTGCTATATTTGGGTTTGCACTTCTAATGTTCAATGTGGGCTACTATGGTGCCACGGTATACCTCCCACTGACAGAAGTCTATGGTGTGATAATTATAACATCAATTGTGACTGCATTCTTACAGTCCAGACTTGTTTTCAATATTGAAATCACTAAGAGTAAAATAACATCATTGTCGGTATGTGTAGTTGGGATTACCCTGGCAGCACAACCTTCATGGCTATTTAATTTTGATCCGTCGGCAAAAAACTCTTCTACTTTTAAGAACTTTTCTCATGCCTCACGGATGAGCCAGTATGTGACTAAAACCGGTAAAGAAGATGTATTGTTGGGTTACATAATGAGCGTAATAGGAGGAACCGCGCAGGGTTTGATGTTTGACATAAATGGTATAATCCTTAAGGGAATCCAACCCATTGTCAAAGTCATGTACGCAGTCAGTTTCTGCATGATTGGGTCGGTGGGGTTCATGTTCTACATGGAGGATCCTGTATTAAAGATTGACGTGACCCAGTTTATGTTGGTGTTAGGACATGGAGTACTGTCAGCTGTGACCACCTTCCTCGTTGGTCAGTCGGTTCACTACGTCCCAGGTCCTACATTGTCAGCCCTGTACAGCCTTCAGATGGTGGTAATGATCGTCTACCAGTACACCATCATGCATTCTATACAGCCCGGCAACTACAACTGGCTCGAGGTGCTCGGATGTACCATTGTCATCTTTGGGGGAAGCATTCCACCACTGGTGGACAGACTGATTCACAGAGTTAAAAGTAATCAACTTCCATGATCATTTTATTAGAAGGCAATATTTTATGATTTACCTCTTTAAAAGGGATTATTTCAGTGCACTGTCCATTAACTTCGCAGACGCCTCAAGATTAAGGTAGCAGCAGTAGCTTGTCTTCGAGGCTTAGCAAAAGCTGCATTTTCGGGTGAAACAGAGTTCCCTGGTGGTTATAGAGAGCCAAGATACTTCCCTTTCGGAAAGAAATAATTTGTATAGAGAAAAAATGACTTTTGTATTTTGTCCATGATTACCCCCAGATCTGCATCTTTTTTTCACTTTGACCCATTTATTGTACATAGCCATGGATGGAGGTAGTTCCATAGTCTGCCATTAAGGCTCTGCACCCCATTTATGTCCAGGATTGTATGTATGGGGCCACAAACCCAGTGTCCACCTAGCATTAGCATAGCGACTGCTGTATGCTACTAATAAATACTATTTATCTATTCTATTTTATAATCACTGACTTCCTTGTCATCTCTTACCTATATGTCAATGAGCAATTAGCAGTTAGCTATCTTATGATATTCTAATATGACATGTTGTGGAGACCAACTGGTCTCAGGCGTTTTCATATTAACTACAGTTTGAGAGTGTTGCTGTCCCCATGCATATAGTTATATTTGGTGACGCATGACATTTCTCTTTACTAAACACCATTATCTTAGTCTTCGCCCTTGTCTGGCCCCACCAGCAAGCTGTGGTTAATTCTACATACCTTCTCATAACCATAGTCTCTCTATTACATGTCTGCGTACATTAAAACATCAATTTTTCAGAACATCAGGCAGGTTGTTTACAAAGCAGATAAATAGCAATGGACCTAAAATGGACCCTTGGGGTACTCCAAAGATAATATCAGTCGAATCAGAAATGCTATAATGCAGGTTACACGCTTTGTTCTATTGCTCAAGTACAAGCACAGCCAGTCAGTAAGATATGGTGGTAAGTTGAGCGCTCTCATTTGTGAGATCAGCTCACCATGGTGAATGCAATCAAAAGCCTTCCGCACGTCCAGTAAACAAGAGGCCACCAACTCATCATTATCTTTGGCATGATAGAGGTCATTTAGTAACTTGAAGACGGCATCTCCCGTTCCCCTGGACGTGCGGAAGCCAAACTGGTAGGGGGACAATAAGTTATTGTTTTCTAGATGCGCATATAATCTCCTGTAAACAATTCGCTCCATAATTTTACCAGGTGTGGGTAACAGCGATATAGGTCGCCAGTTACCAATATTAGAGAGATCACCCTTTTTGGGCAGTGGCACAACCTTAGCACTTGCCCAGGCAGTAGGAAAACAAACACTGCTTAGGCTTAGGTTTATTAACTTATGAGTTTGGGACACATTGCAAGTAGGGCATCTTTAATAACCGTGGTGAAAATGCTATCAAGGCCAATAGATTTATGCAGTTCAATACATTGCACAAGCTCGAGGACTTCCCCATAACTCACATTAGTGGTATGGTCTAATGCATAGGATTTGCTGACAGGTTCCTTACAACTCTTGACCTTAGGCTCATTGCCCAACTTATCAAATAAGTTTGAACCAATTTCTGAGAAGAATTGGTTAATATATGCTGGTACTGCATCACCCCTGACATCAGTACCAGTCACATGATGTTTAAGGGTAATCTCTGGCTTAATATTGCTTGTTTTACCAAGCAGCGTGTTTAACTCTCTCCAAAAACGGTTAGGGTTAGAGGATAACTCGTCCAGCTTATTGTTAATATAGTTGTCATGTGAATCTTTTGTTCTAAAATTTATTAAGTCCCTAAGGGCTTTAGCTTTACCTAATAATTCCTCGTCTATTTTATTTCCCCTACAGTAACCAAGCATTGTCTCATTGCGGGTATGAATAAGCTCAAAAATGTCTTTTGTATAATAAATGACGGGTCCTTTGGTGCAATTAGGTACAATACTTATACCGAACAAGTATGCATACAACTAGGCTTTAATTTGAATCTAATCGCATTATTGTGTGAAGCATATGAATTTCAATTCTAAAAGGGTTCATTATTAACTTCAACAACAGCAGTAAGTAATAACGGTTGGACTATCCTTGTATAAGTACAACCGCATGAAGGGGGGGAAAACACTGCGTAGTTGCCACATAGTAATAGAAATGTAAACTAGAATATCAAACCATGGATGTCAGCCCAGCTGCAGTGGAAAACTGTCTAAGGGGTGCCATCTATTGAGTACTAGGGGAAGTGGTCAAATAGGAACAGTACTCATTGCACTTGAATTATGTATGTATGTATTCAATAGACCTCAACACATTAATCAACTGCTTTAATGTTGCTGTAACATTGACTGGTAGCCACATGCTGTAATATTACCGTAATTTGGATTTCCCCAAGGTATGCTGAGCTGGAGACCAAAGACTTGTGCCCTTTAGTTCATAATTTCACCACCAGGTGTCCTTGTGGCGGCGTTTTCCCCCCCTTACCCGCATGTCTGTAATCTGTGCCCTGTGTGTGTGTGGGGGGGGGGGGGGCTGCCCGGTGTATGAAACACCTGGCAGTTTGTGACCTAGTTAACCAGGCAAGTGCAACAGTAGGGATCTTATACCTACCGATACCTCTCCTTATACGTCAGATGTTGTTGCTGCCCGCTCAGAACAAGTCGTAACGCCCAGCTAGGAAAGTAAGTGTATAACTACCATTTCAAGGCTTATTCAAAATCTATATGTTGGATTTGTGAAATACTGTTACCGTTACAGACCATTGATACTGAATAGGTGAGTTACAAATTCCATACAGTTTTAATCCATGAAATGAGCATAAATCACAATAAGCCCCACAGAGATTTCATGATTCATTATTTCCAGGCTTGTATATATATTAGGCCTGAGAAGCATAATTGAATGCCTCATAGCAATATACATTTACAATCCATGAACAAAAGGTACAAAGAAACTCTGACAACAGTCTCAATATGTATAATTATAATTATCACAACATGGGAGTTTATATTATCCTCACTAGTTCCCACGGTCTCAAAAAGGGAATTTTGAGTGTCTAATTAATTAGATAGTTGGATATTTTTCCCCAACGCTGAAACGCGCATTTTAGGGAAACCAAATGTAAATAATTATTTGATTAATTTTAAATAACTTATTTTGAACATTTGGAATTCTTCGCACGTTAAAACTATAGACCTGTAGTAAAAAAAGTACCGGGAGAAAATCAATTAAAGATTGATTTGCTCCCTAACCTAAATAACTATTCCACAATTAAAACTATTAATTTAGTACCAACAGTACCGGGAAAATATCAATTGAACTATTCCACAAATAGTTGAACAGATAAGTTTAACCTACCTAGTAGGTGCACATACACAGTGCAGCTCCCAAACCACCTTGGCAGACTCCAAATCCTGCAACTAGGTCAAGTTGACGTCATGGCAGTGAATACATGCATTGAGCCCCGGTTGGATCAAGGCCATACATAAATACACTGCAGGCAGATTCAATTAATTTAAATCAGCTGTGACCCTATACCCTACTCCTGAATGTCTACCTGATAAATCTTTGAATAAGATGAAACACCAGAACTCACCAGTCACAAATTCTGTGCTGACCACTAGGCTAGAAAAAATTTGAATATTTTTTTCTAAATCAGAACCAATTTATTTCTAACATACCAGAAATAAATAACCCAACTTGGGATTGACTAGAGATATCTATCTGTTTTGTTCTATATAGATTACATGTCTCTGGGCAATCTTCTGATCCCTGTCACAGGGAAGGATACATGCTAACTGACCTAATTAACATGTATCCAGCCAATCAGTGGACAGCTCACCTGAATAAGTGACCACATGTCATGCCATGCAAGGCAAGGGAGCGGGAAAATAATCTTACCTGTTCAGTTCTGAGTGAAGTAGCGGAGGTACCACGCACATCGTCCAACCCCACCTAGATAGTTGGATATCTTAATAAATCTAACACAATTATGTATGTTTTAGTTAATAGCTTCCACTTAAGTCTCCCTATTGTACTATTGAACCAAGCTGCCACCTGGTGGGCAAACTTTTAATGTGAGATTCACCATAAATGAAAAAAAACATTGTTTCACTGTACTGGTTTACGGATGTTCAATGTAAAAGTAATGAGTTTCACCGTAAATCACAATTACAGTGATACACTGTCAAATTTAAAATTGTTTCTCTGTAATTTCAACGAAATGTTTTTACAGTGTATGTATAAAACTTATAAAGCACATGACACGTGACCTGAAGCGACCAATCAGAAGCCAGCATGTTTTCAGTAGAATGGTAACCAAAGTAATTTGATACCCCAGAGGAAAAAAGAAAATGTCATTGTGTACCCGTGATAAGTTTACAGCGTACCTTCTGCAGAGTTTATGCTGAAATGGGTCATTTTCTAGAACACATATAAATGGGTCAGGTGGCAGACCATACATCCCTTTAGTAATAATTCAGTTCAACTCCCCGTGGGTGCGTCCTGCCTGGGCCGTGAACTGTTATTGGACTGGCTGTTTTTTGAGTACAGAAAAGTTTTTTGTGCAGGATAGGTGTGCAGAATCTTAACTAAGAGATTTCTGCAAAAAATTATGATACTAGCACCATTAGAACATGGTTAAATTAAATGTTTTGGGAGGACAAGAGAATCATGTCTGAGCCTGCAGTGAATTGGGTCAGAAATATATAGCTTTCCCCTGCTGTAGGCTGTGTCTCACGACCTTGGGCCAATGTCTTTGTCTATAACCGGGTGCCAGCTCTGACCGGGTGCCAGCTCTGACCGGGTGCCAGCTCTGACAGGCCTGAATAAAAATGGGTTATTTAGGCCAGGTGTAGACAGAATTTGGCTGAAAAGCTTAATGGATGTTATAACTCTTTAAACTAGTAATTTTTTTAGGTAATTTTTTATCATCATCTGCCCTAAATAACCCGTTTTTATTCAGGACGGTCAGAGCTGGCACCCGGTCAGAGCTGGCACCCGGTCAGAGCTGGCACCTGGTCATAGACAAAAACATTGGCCCAAGGTCGTGAGACACAGCCTGTAGTGTGAGTGGTCGGGATCCAGGTGCAGTGGAGGGTGACTTACATAGGGGATGTACTACTCATAAGAAAGGGTAGATCCTGCTAGCTAATTCTTTTCCAATCAGTTTGTTTTTCAGACAAGAGATAGTAAACATACAGAACAGTTAGATGTGTTCCCTCACTTGTATATGCTCCCATATTTCAAAGGTGATTCCATGTTTTTTAGGAAATTTTTTGTTCTAGATCTGGTTCTAGTAGTCCATTTAACTTGTGGGATATATGCAAACATAAGCCTATATTTTAGCATTACAATGCAATCAATTCTGAATTGAAAGCAAAAATAGCCTCTGCCAGAAGTCGATTCTAATACAGGCTGGCAGCTATCAATTACTAAAACCATTAGCGAGGATGTACATATCTTTGCAGATGCCACACATTTTTAAGAACGAGATTTTCTTTATTCACCAGAAAAGTTTGACAATTTCTCATGATACGAATGAAGGATGTATAATAATATTTGCGTACGCTATATCAAGCGTACCGGTACGCATATGTTGTACATCGACTAGGAGAACATCAAATTCAACACACAAGGATTTTCAAGTGGTAAATAAAGAAATGGTAGAACCATCAGTAAACTGTTGTTAAGGTTCTACCATATATTAAACAGTAGTATGATCAGAGGTTTACAATGAACACATTGTGTAGTAGGAAACCATAGCTTTGCATTGGTATGCACAAACATGCTTTTATGGGTTTTGATTAGGCATAAATGAGAGTTTATTGTGAAGTGAATGGTCAATAGCTGGATGTCTGTGCCGTGGCAGGTCGGCTTCAATGGCCTATACCGGAGCACGGATTGTTCAAGCAGGTACCTACATAGGGGAGACCGCCCATGAGATAACTAGCTTGTCTGTTGGTATATATATATATATATATATATATATATATATATATTATATTCAACCTTGGAGGTACCTTTCTCCTCGTCTGTCAATACACCCTAAAACCTCTCTGATAAGTCGACCTCCCTTATAAGCCGACGCCCCAGTTTGAGAGAATTCTATAAGCCGAATCCTGGGTCATTTAGAGAGCTTTAAACTACAATGTACTGGATAATATACCTCCCTTATGAGCCGACCCCCCTCTATGGGCAGATGCTTTAAGCCGAATCAGGCCAAAAATCTCAAAAAAAGGTCGGCTTATGAAAGAGGTTTTACGGTATGTATATTTCTTACAGTTGAGTCAGCTCGGTCACCTCCCTACCCCACAGACACTCCACCCTGACCACCCTGACCACCTCACAACATGAAGGTCGTCATTCTCATTGTGTTCCTGGGCTTCCTCCTCCCAGGTAAGTCTCAAAATAATGTATCAACTCTATTTCCCTTACATTTTTCTATTATCCAATCACTCTAGATCTTATATTAGCTTTGTGCCAGTGAGCAGGTGCTGGCTACTCCTTGAAATGACCATGCCAGTGACTTTTGAATCTGTAGTTAGATTAAAAAAAAAAAATTGTTTCAGGTAACATGGCAAGAAAACATGAAAGTACTAGCCAGCCGCTCCGAAGACCCTAAAATTGACCAAAAAAGGTTAAAAATACAAAAATCTCTTCAAATTTGCATGAAAATACGTAGGGTCTGCCCTGTTTTGGTATGGTCGGTTGGGAGACCTGAAACAAAGGGTCTTTTTTTTTGACTTAATCTGAAAGGATGAGAGGGACTGAATGCAGTTATCATAAACAGTATTGATATTTGCATAATTGTGTTGAATAATACAAAAAACAGCAAAAATGTAGAATAGATACCACATTAGCAGGAAAATTAAAATCCTTAAGTGCCTGGACTGGGAAAAAACTGGTATCAAATAGAGTTAAATTGTATTAAAGCAGGATTAACCCATTACATTGTGTTGTGTGTATTACACTACCTGAAATTAAACTAATGCAGGAAAGTACTCTCCATGCATGCATATCAATTCATATTTATAAATTGATGAAAACAATACACTCTAAAAAATGTGTGTAAACTTAACATACTTTTTGTAACACACTTTTTGTATACTTATTTTACACACACTTTTTTTCAACACACTACACACTTTTGTCAAAAGTGTGTTAATCTTAAAAGTGTGTTGAGATAAAAAGTGTGTAAAATGTAAAGTGTGTAAAATGTAAAGTGTGTAGGAGAAAGTGTGTAACAGATAGATATGTGTGTTGCTTTATAAAAGTGTTTAAATATATTAAGCATGTTATTCAACATTCCCTGGCACTGGCTGCTGACAGAATCCCCCAGTGCACCAACAGGGAAAATTTCATTAACCACATTATGTATAGCCACCAGTGCAATGGTGGCTAATTGTGGCAGTCATCCTACATAGAAAAACCTTATACAGAATGACCTTATGCAGGTTTCAATTACACATTGACTTATATCATAGCTGAACACACAAGAAAGGTGTCCTATTCCTTCCACATTTGTTCAAACTCCATAGGACAGGATAATCAGTCTTCCAAGGGAATGTAACTTCTTAGATTCATGCATCCATTGCAGTTACACTTAATAACATGTTAAAATTTGATATCAAATCATTAAACAAGTGCAATTACAATCTTGAAGTGTGACTGACATTTTTAAAACAATGCTTGTCGTGCCATCTGGTGTCAATAGAAATGTGTGTATATCGTACACACTTTTATTTCCTACACACATTTGACAAAAAAGTGTGTAAGTGTGTTGAGAAAAGTGTGTTCACGCTCAAGTGTGTTGAATATATATGTGTGTTATGCTTTATCTATGTTCCCGCAACACACAATTTTTACAGTGTAATATGAAACATACAGTAACTTTACAGCACCAAGTTGCTGTACACGTACGGCAATATCTACTGGAACAAAAGTTGCCAGCAACTTTTGCTGTAGGTGTACAGTATGGTACTTACTTCTTACAGTATAAGCCTCTGTAAACGCTAGATGTTACTGTACCTCGCATTGTGCCTTTACACCCTATAGGGGAGCTGGAGGCACTGACATGTTACAGCTGTTTGGGCTGCAGTACACCGACTAACCCCACCGTCTGCACCGAACCTGATGCCTCCTGTGAAGTAAGTGCACTATATTGGGGATGATCGATTCTTTTTCTGTGGCAACCCTAAATCATTTGAAAATGGAAAATGAAAAGAAAAAAAGGGGGCCCTATTAAGGCCAAAAAAAAAAGGTGTGTTTCAGGTTACCCGACCCTACCTAGCAAAATAGGGCCGACCCTAGAAATTTTTATGCAATTTTGAAAAAATATTAATATTTTGGGTCATTTTGGGGCTATTTAAGGATCGATCTGATAGTTCACGAGACTTTTCGACTTGGAAATATAAATATCTTTTCAAAATTGCATAAAAATTTCTAGGGTCGGCCCTATTTTGTTAGGTAGGGTCGGGTAACCTGAAACACACCTTCTTTTTTTTTTGGCCTCACTTAAATTATTGCCTTAGTTTGGAAGTCGCATCCAAAACAGCCCAGGTCGCCAGGTAGCTCTTGACCAATCTGGAGCCACAGTCTTAGCTGTGCTAGCCTCCCTTTAACTTAAACTTTAAGCCCTATGTGCAGAAAGATGCGCAGTAGTCTATTCTACAATGGCCACCACCCACCTTAACACAAGATGGAGCAAATGTGAGGGGAATTTCAGCAGATATGTGTTTCTCAAGGTTTGACCAGGGCCACCAGGGGACAGGTCAGTGAATTATGGTCTTGGTCTTTGAGGCCCAAAAAAAAAAAGAGGTTTATTTCAGGTCATCCGACCGAACCTATCTAAGGGAGTGATCATTTTTTAACAACAGGGGGGGGGTGGTGGGTTTCCGCGCGGAGCGCGCGAAATTTTTTACCCCCCCCCCGGTCAAGGGGTCAAATTTTTTTACCCCCCCCCCTTAGGGTCGAAAATCGGCTCGCGCGCGGGCCCTTTGAAGCATAGTAACGCGCGGGCTTTTTGGCTCAAAACAGGTTAAATTTTTTTGCCCCCCCCCAAGAGGGGTCCAATTTTTTTTGCCCCCCCCCCGGTCAAGGGGTCCAAATTTTTTTGCCCCCCCCCCCCAAACCCACCACCCCCCCCCTGTTGATAATAAATGATCACTCCCTAAACAGGGCCGACCCTATGTTTTTTTATGCAATTTTGAAGAATCTTTTTTTTTATATACTTTTTTGGGGTCAATTTTAGGTTTACAAAATTTTGAAGAAAAAAATTCCCATTTTTACACTTTTTTGGGTCAATGCTAGAAGGAAACTAAAAAAAAAAAAACAGTAAAAAAAAAAAAGATCTGACCTACCGACCCTAGAATATGTTCCCATGTTACCTGAAACAAAACTTCTTTTTTATTTGGCCTAACTAAGAAAGCGTTACTTCCTTTCTGACATGATATTGATCCTTCTTCTATTCCAGACAAGTACCATATATAATAGTGGAAACGTAGCATTTGTCACCCGTTCATGTGCCTCTGCATGTGAGCCGTATGATGCCAATGCGATGGCCGGTGTACCGGTACGTGGCACCCTCACATGCTGCCAGACCGACTACTGTAACGATGACGTCATGACGGGGCAAGATGGCAGCAGGTCTCACAACTCCGCCATGATGACGTCATTCAGTGTTACCCTCATCATGATGTCACTCCTCCTTGCCTACTTCATAAGGGGATGATTATGAACTCTGTACTCTGTATTTGACATTATCTACAAAAAAGGCCTTTAGTACAAAGTGCACTAAGATTGGGGTGGACCCCTAAAATCGATAGGGCGACATGGCCTTTTCTTAAAATCGACAGGCGACATAAGGCTTAGTGACAAATGACAGGAGAAATTAAAAGATATTGACAAGGGACATGGCTTTTTCTTAAAATCTACAGGCGACATGGAGCCTAGTGACAAATGACAGGAGAGTTACAAAGATACTGACAAATGACATGAGCATTTCTTAAAATCGACAGGCGACATGGGGACCCCACGTCTAGACTACCACTAAGGTTCGTTTTCCGAGGTCCCATATTGCCGCTTTAAGTTGTTGTTAAATAATGACCCACTTTTAATTATTAACCCTTTAAGGATGGCATGTCGCTAAAAGATGACATTGGTCGTCATGATGCACCAATGCAGCCCCTGTGAGTAACTCGCCAGTGCTACATTGGTGCAGCATGCCGACTCTTCGGCAGTGTCTCAACCCCATTGGGTCGGCATGATTACTCGCCAGGGCTGCATTCATGCATCATGACAACCAAGGGCATGATGCATTAAGGTATCATAACGTCCTTAAAGAGTTAAGAGCGGGCTGCACTTAAATTTTGACCTGCTAAGCCTTTAAGGGTGACACGATATCCCAGGCACATTAGTCACCATGTGCATCAATATCATACATTGGTGTTTAACTCGGCAGTGTTGAATTATTGCATCATGGTGGCTCTTCAGTTCCGGAATTGTGAGTGCATCATGAAGACTAAATGAATTATTACATTTTATTTTATTTATTTATTGATATTCATTACCTTACGGAGGAGATGTTCTTCATTAATCTAAGTACTATGTAATTAAAGTACTATGTGGCCTTTAAAGTGTTAGCCAACCCTATTGGCTCAGGTTGGTTCAGGCAGAACTATCGTATCATATTGAATATGTACCTGAGTGCTTGTAGATTTGTAGTCCCTATTGTCCCCGCATTCATAAAAGCTTATCCAAGATATGAGTTTAGGGAGTGTTCATTTATTACTTATGAGAGTGCGTGGAATGTTTTGCACCCCCCCCCCCCCTCGCCGATGGAGCCGACATTTTTTCGCCCCCCCCCCTTTTGAACTATAGTAACGTGCTGGCTTTTTTGCTAAAAAGGGCTTACATTTTTTGCCCCCCCCCCACTCAAGAGGGGTCAGAATTTTTTACGCCCCCCCCCCCCCCAAAACCCACCCCCCCTGTAGCTAATGAATGAACACTCCCTTAGTGCTTGAGGATTTCTACCCCTTGCTGCTTATATACATAGAAAAATAATCAAAAGGTAGTCAGCAAAAAAAAAGTGTCTTTAGACAGTATGTCCGGACAGTATGTTTATGTCGCTTTTATACATTATGTTTTAGAAAGAACCTGAGTGCTTAATTCAATTTTTAATGTTGAGACTTTTACCAATGCTACACCATTTACCGTGTGGCGTACCAGACTTCATTATAGAGATTTGCATGTGAGGTTTGTAAGCTTTTATACAAGGAAACTGATTTTTGAATAAAGCTTTGAATGAAACCCGACTTTTTTTTAGTGGCCTTATGGGATAAATCATATATCTTAAAGGGAACAGCCCCCTAGTTATAGCCTCACTATATGTACAATGTATTATATTGGCCTCATAAGAGTACTCAACCGTGACTACATCAATTATGATCCATGCATGCACGAGCTTTATTGCTAAGGCAAAAAAAGACCCTATAATTCACAAAAAAAGGGTAAAACTACGGAAATGTCTTCAAAATTGCAAAAAAAGAAGTAGGGTCGGCGCTGTTTTGATAGGGTCGGTCGGGTGACCTGAAACAAACCTTTTTTTTTAGGCCTAAAAAGGGGCATACTTTTTTACGCCCCCCCCCCTCATTAGGGGTCAGAATTTGTGATGCCCCTCCCCCTCAGGAGGGGTCGAAAGTTTTTGCAGCCCCCCCCCCACCGCCTGTTACTAATAAATGAACACTCCCTTGGCTTGATGGGAAGAAAATCGTTTCTGTAAATAGGTAGTACACGAGCAGGGACTACTGTCCTTTCTGGTGCCACCTTGGGTCTTATAGGATAGAATAGCCTAGATACTAGATGCTGAGCACATTGTCGATAAAGCTCAACCGTATTTGTGAACCTTTGCATTTACATCATCAGAGTGCACCATTCTATGCCTAGGCTTAAATGCAAAAGAAAATGTTCAAAATGGCCATTTCATAAAATCGACATGGAACATGGCCGGTTAATGACATGGGCATTTCTTAAAATCTACATGCGACATGGGGCTTAGTGACATGTTTTTAAAAATTCTCATTGTAGTGTAAAGTAGGCCTATGCTACCCAACTCTTTCTTCAAATGTTGTCCTTGTTGGTCTGGGTCATCAAATTCCAAAATAGGCCTATTCCTGGGGCAGGAGGCCCCAAGATCCCCACGTATTTAATACACTAGCGTTATGGCTTTTTATGACATGGCCATTTCTTAAAATCGACATAGGACCCCAAGGGGGAGGGGCATTTGCTTCATGTTTCAACCCATGCGGGGTGGGGGTGGGGGGGGGGGAGGGGAGGGAGGTGTCATAAAGATAGGCCTATTAACTCCTCTCAAGGGAGGGGGGAGTTTTTGCACCTTCCCGCGAAAATCTACCAACCCCCTGGTTGTTAAATAATGGCCACTCCCTTAGCCTAGGAGCCTACAGCCCCCTGGATCCGCCCCTCCACCCCTGGCCCGCCCCCACAGATAAAAGAATTCCCTGTTCCGCCCTAGACCCGCCCCCTCTGCACGTTTCATAGTTCCGTTTCCCTCCACAAGGTGTCTGGATGGATGCGGACGCTCCCCACCTCCTCTGGGATGCGCCACTTAACACATGTGGTCGGCCATCGCGGGCGGTGATATTCGCACCTCTACGATGTGCGTATAGCGTTCCGTACTCGCACATCCTCGAGGTGCGAATAAGGATTCTTATTCGCACCTCGAGGAGGTGTAGGCTGGGTTTCACTATTCGGACCTCGAGGAGGTGTGGGCTAGAATTCTTATTCGCACCTCAGGGAGGTTTATCGGGGGGGTTCAGACTCCTTTTTTTTGGGGGGGGGGGGGGTGGCGGGTCAACATTTTACATGTTTTGACTAATAGTAATACTATGCTACACAGGGACACGTAGGCCTACTGCGACAATTTCTGACACCTGGAGGGGGGGCGGGGGGGGGGCAGAGAAGGGTGGACAATTTAGGCTCTAGGGTGGGGGGGGAGGGGGGGGCGGCTAAAAAAAATTCTGGGGGGCTGGGGTGTCAAAAATTGGAGTCCACATTGGGGAGAGCTATAGGGCTGGGTGTCAAACCCGGGGGGGGGGCACTCTCGAATTTAAGGATACTATGTGCATACATCACCCTAAATATACCCCACGGCGGGATGAAGGGAGTGATCATTTTTTAACAACACGGGGGGGGGGGGTGCTTTTTCGGCGCGGAGCGCATGACATTTTTTACACCCCCCCTACGGGTCGGAAATCGGCGCGCGCGCGGGCCCTTTGAAGCATAGTAACGCGTGGGCTTTTTGGCCCAAAACAGGTTACATTTTTTTGACCCCCCCCAAGAGGGGTCCAAATTATTTTGCCACCCCCCCCAAACCAACCCCCCACCCCCTGTTGATAAAAAATGATCACTCCCTAAATCTCACCAAAACACACCCATTTTTGCGGGATGGCCTCCTAAATTGGGGGGAACCCAGGGCCTTTTTAGTGGGACACCACCCTAAAAATTACATTAAAAATATGAGGGACCCCCGTCCCTCATATTTTTAATGTAATTTTTCAATACCGCCCGGACATTGGCTAGGCCTATATCATGCCCCCCCCCCCCGATTTTATCTGAATTCCTGGGGGAGGGGGGGGGGGGGGTTGACAAACAAAATATATTCTATTTTTTTACCCCCCCCCCCCCCCCCCACCACCTTGAGGTGTGAATAAGAATCCTTACTGACACCTCCTTGAGGTGTGAAAAGGAAATACAGTATACACCTCCTCGAGGTGTGAATAAGAATTTTATCCACACCTCCTCGAGGTGCGGATAAGAATTTTATCCACACCTCCTCGAGGTGCGGATAGCAGAGCCCTCCTACTGTCTGATATCCACACCTCCTCGAGGTCCGAATAGTGAAAGCAGCATACACCTCCTCGAGGTGCGAGTAGAAATCCTTATTCGCACCTCGAGGATGTGCGTATATCACTGGCCGAGCATCGCAGTGTGACGCCCCAACAATGTTAACGGCTCTCTGATTGGTGGATCAGAAATCACGTAGCAGACGACGTCATTTGGGCGGCAAGGAACAAGGACGTGGGTGAGTATGGAGGGTAATTGTCTGTCTGCTTGGTTTGTACTTAATTGTTAGAAAGATTACTCATCTCTAGTTGCGTATTAATGTTTAGATGCAGGTAGGGGTGATATTTTTTCACCGAATTTGTTGTCTGGAGTACAAAGTGGACTCCAAACGTCGACGTTGCACAGGCCCGACTAACTACGTCCGCGTGGTAGGGATTGGAACCGTTCCCTTTCTTCATCTAATTGAACGTGTGGTCCACTTTTCATCTTGTCTAGTTCTATAGATCTGAGCAACTGTGATCTCCACCCGGGGATCTCCACACACTTCGTTTTAGGGTGATCTTCTGGATCTTAATATTCCTGTCACGGGGCCTATGTCAGATCATGAAATTGAAAGTCTTGGTTTTCGAGTTCAATGGTCAGACTAAGGCCACCTCAAACTCAACTCTTTTTTTTTTAGATGGTGAGAGGTTGCCTTGGGTTGTTGTGGATAAAAACATGCCGATATGTCCATGGTGACGTGATTGCTGGACAATTTCACAAATAGCCTATTTCCATAGCCATGTTGATAGAAAGCCTGGGTAGATTTTAAGTAAAGTTTATATTTTCAAGTTGTCATAAAATCCGGGTGCAGCAGAGATTCCACTCTTCCTACTTTTGCAGCAAATTAAATGACAAGATTTCCTACACTTTTGTGTCAGTGCTGACTTAGGAGTGGCATCTCTGCAAGAGGAATAATGTCTGGTTTACATTAGTGATATGGATTATGGTGACAATGGACATGCGACTTGACAGGGACATGGCCATTTCTTACCGCGAACGTTGGCGGTACCCATTCTGAATGGCAGGTCGTGAGCGCAGCCCGTGACAGGACTCAGGAGAAACCCTCCCTTTGACACAGAGCCCTTGCTGATGTCTGATGACCTCTCCGTTTTAATCTACTTTTTACTTTAGCCTAGGCCTACTGTGCGAGGAAGGTGGAGGATGTTCGACCTAGCTGCTCGGGTCTGACTCTGACGAGTCTTAGACAGTGAGAGTGAGACACTTTACAGATGTCTTCAGTGTACTATGTCTACAGTAGCCTTTTTCAGGGTAGGCCTACTCAAGGCAAGAGTCTCCTTTATGTGGCCCTGCACAAATAGCAAAGATTTGGATGCTGCACAACTATGAATATAGGGGGTAATACATGTACTGATACTGATAGAGGATGCTGCTATCAACTATGTTTGGCTTCCTTGACAACAAATGGTTGCATAGCAACGCCATGGCAACCGATGTGACAGGACATCGAACATGCGCATTGAGTGACTGAGTCACGTGGGCATTCCTTATGACGCAGTGATAACATTTAAATGTAGCCACGGAACTATCTATGTACAGTGTTTTCAACACCACTAATGACGAAAATGTATTAAAATTCTTAAAGGAAACCCAACTATGGGACAAAATATGAAATGGAAAATAAAAAAAATAAGTAAAATAAAAAATACAAAAAAAAATACAAAAATGAAAAAAAAAAATGGGGGAGACTAGTTTGGTGAGTTGGGATGTATCACTCCAGACTGATGGCACACAGTTTGTATTAGCTTGGAGTTTTCATTGCTTCCCGACTATACCTATGGCTGCTCTTTCCCATGCTGTGGTAGACTTACAGCATAACAAAGGCCTGTCCCTCTCACACCATGTCTATGTGGTGTCGGAGGTTAAAGAACCCTTGCTTCGGTAAATGTGTAGGAGCGGGATTTCTATCTTTTGGCTCATCTCATAGATTCGATCATCCTGGATACGATCATCGGAGGTAGGCCTTCGGCCTACCTTCTCACTTGTGAAAAACTGAAACTTGAGTAAGTCTCACCTGCATAGTCAGTGGGACGTTAAACTACACAAACAAACAAACAAACACGGAACTATACCTATGGCTGCTCTTTCCCATGCTGTTGTAGACTTACAGCACAACAAAGGCCTGTCCCTCTCACACCATGTCTATGTGGTGTCGGAGGTTAAAGAACCCTTGCTTCGGTAAATGTGTAGGAGCGGGATTTCTATCTTTTGGCTCATCTCATAGATTCGATCATCCGAGGTAGGCCTTCGGCCTACCTTCTTACTTGTGAAAAACTGAAACTTGAGTAAGTCTCACCTGCATAGTCAGTGGGACGTTAAACTACACAAACAAACAAACAAAAGTAACCAAGGAACAGGTTGTATGGCTATGATCTTTGTACATTCGTTTGGGCTTTTCCATGTTCCGTGAGGTACTTGATGTACGTCTGGACGTTAAACAAATCAATCAATCAATCAATCGTCTAATTAAAGGGGCGGTGATACTCTCTTCTTTTGAATCTCTACAGCATAGCCTAGGGCTAGGCCTAATGAAAACGGCCATTTTCCGGCTTTTTATTTTTAGCCCTAGGCCTAGGCTATTTTTGGAAATGAGGGACGGCAGTTTACTCGTTGCCTGTTGCTGGTAGTTATTGGCCTAGGCTTTCTTCATTTTTTTAAGAACTTTTTAGACATATTTTTTCAAAAGTCGCCAGGTCGCTGAAATTATGGTACCTTTTGACCCCTCTAGAGGGGGGTATAGATGGGAGGGGGGTCCTTATGTTGAATGTCACCAACTTGACTAAGAAAAAAACCAACGTCGTTAGTGTCACCGAGAGGTATTTTGTTGAATTAGGTCTACTTTTCACAATTTGTTATCCCCCGCCCCCTCTTCAGTCTTAAAAAATGCTACTGAACTATTTTGTTCAATTAGGTCTATTTTGACCGCCCCCCCCCCCTATAAAAACTACATTGATCTGTTGTAGAACTTACTCACCATTTTAAGGGTAGCAAGCCATTTGCAGGGGCTGTATAGTGGTCACGTGGCCACTTGAGGGCAACCTAGCCCTAGTCTTTCTTTACACTCTGTACCGGTATATTACTAGCCACTATCTAAACTTTTACCCTCTCTTGAATGCTGTAGAATTTTCTATATGCCATGATGATATGACGCAGGCTATCATGACTTATTTTGCCATCATTTTGCACACAATACTCATTGTAGATTAGGATTGCTACTTTGAGAGGACCATCTGATTTATGGGACTTCTGGTCTCCTAAGCAGGGCTGTGAAAGCTTAGATTAAAATATAAATTCAGATCTCTTGGTCTTCAAATCGGTCATTCTTGTGATTTGTCCAGATCCAATGAAAAATCTGTTTAACTTTGTGTGTGTGTGGGGGGGGGGGGTGAATCTCAACAGACTAGAATGCTAAAATGTATCAGCAATCATCATGCCATCAATGTTGTCGGATGCCATGTTTAAACTTCCCAGTTTGTCAAGGAAAGTCTATTTTTCTGTTGTTTAAAATGTCGTATTGAGTTGAGTCGTATGTGGAGCAGAAAAAAATGAATTCTGTCTAAGGAAATAAACGTAATAGACTGGTATGTCACCTCGTTTTCTACTGGAAGGCGATACTTGAGTCATGAATAGTAATTATTAACAATTATGTATAGATATTTGCAAGAGATAACTTACTACCATCGCCACACATGTGTAGTAGTTGTCCGTGTATACGTGATTCCTTTGCCCAGTGCGCATGACACACTTGTTTATGCGGTGCCATAACTGTGGACAATGCCTTTGTGGTATTTTTTATCTCTATACAGACGATCTCTTCTAGAACCTTTCCTGACTTGCAACAAAGGGGAAACCCAGACTCGTCACTGGTCCAATGATCCGATCAGTTTTGACCAGCCTGTGGCAGGAGCATTCATAATTAGGAGACTGAATGTTTGATCCTTCTTACATACTTGAGCCTGCATATTGTGTGAGGGTGCAGTCTGTGCGTATTGTAGGTCCTACTTCAGATGATGGATCTGATGAGTTCTGTTCCAAATACTCTCTAAACTGTCTCTTCAGCACAACATTTCCTTCTTCACAATCCTCTTTGTACCCGTCAATTGTAGCGCTTGCTGAAAAGCAGCTTGCTGCTGCCAAAGCTCCAAGAGCTTGAGAAGCAGCAGCCAGTCATCCTCTGACACTGTTAGCCTGCTTACCCAGCTCTTGGCTTTCATCTGTTGCCCAGTGTAAAAACTTGTTTGCAGAATTAGGTAATTAAATAGGTCGATGCTGGCGACCTGTGGCATATTCTCAATGTGAGCAGCCTGCCACTCAACCCCATCTAGCTGCCATAGATTCAGGGATTTATGACACTTTTCCCTCTGTGCTACTTGTTTCTTTCCACTATACCTATGGCTGCTCTTTCCCATGCTGTGGTAGACTTACAGCATAACAAAGGCCTGTATAGTGATGTCTATGTGGTGTCGGAGGTTAAAGAACCCTTGCTTCGGTAAATGTGTAGGAGCGGGATTTCTATCTTTTGGCTCATCTCATAGATTCGATCATCCTGGATACGATCTGAAACTTGAGTAAGTGTCACCTGCATAGTCAGTGGGACGTTAAACTACACAAACAAACAAATCCATTTCTCTCACAACGGTATACTGGTTAGCCACACGCTAACATGTGAAGTTATTGGAAGACTGCAATACACAGGCTTCAGGTCTAGAATATAAACATTACTGTCGTACTATTAATCCTACATAAACTACACAAAGGCCTGTCCCTCTCACACCATGTCTATGTGGTGTCAGAGGTTAAAGAACCCTTGCTTCGGTAAATGTGTAGGAGCGGGATTTCTATCTTTTGGCTCATGAAAAACTTGACATAATGGCAGTCTGGATTGCAATGTGTGCCCTCTGACGTTAATCTACCTTTTTTACTTACCCGGATACTTGCCCTGTGGGACCTTTCTTTGCTTTGGACACTTTATCTAGATATATTCTTGAGCATGATACCCTGGGGTGTGTATTGGATGTATTAAGGCTTCTTCTCAGTAATGATGGTGTCCCGTTCATCATAGCTGCATGAGTATGGTGACTTTATCTCCAGCAGACGTGGTGCATGACAGACACAAACGACAATCTGTTGGGGCTGACACAGAGTTAGCCATACTGCTTATGAATGAGCATACCAGAATCCATGACCTGTATGTGTTGAATGCTCATATATTCAATGTACTTGGCTCTTGCCACAGGCACTTTATTTTTCGAATTGTCAATTAGACTTGCCACAAATATTTTCATGTTTTATGATGGATTGTTGTCTTCTGGGTCCAATGGTCTGTGGTATGTGTTAGATGCAAGATGCGGAAAAGAAATGCAGACAAGAATGATATCTTTTAAAATTCCTCGAGACTCCCCTCTTTTTTATCTAGTTTGTCAGAATTGTCCTGCGAAAGAGGGTTTCTGAACTTGCCTCTGTAACCAACTGTTTGCATTCTTCTTTTAGATGTAAGATACGATCCTCATTGAAGGCTTCCATGAAACTTGGCGGTTGAGACTTTATCTAATTTTTACGAGCGCCTTGTTGTAATTGGCCTCCATCCCAAGTTATCCAGCTGGGTTTAACTGATAGCAGTCATAATGAAGAAGGTTAACGCCAGGTATGTAAAAGCAGGGTGTCTCCAACATTTTTCAATTTTCCATATAAAGAATATAGCTCTTCGGGTGCCTTTGATTTGTGCACTTCAAGTCTTGATCAATTAGCAGAAGACATCATCTACTAACCTGTGTGAGGTGATGTTTGTGGCCTCAATCATTTACAGAACTTTGTTTCAGTGATGGCTGAAAATAGGAAGACCAGCACCATTGGTAGCAAGGTTGAAGTCATTTGCATTGCCCTTCTTTACCTTATTCTTCAAGTTGTTTTGACGTTCGTGCAAACAATCTAAGGCAAGTTTATCAAGCAATATTTAAGGAGGGGGTTCGCATGAACTGTCCTCATGAACTGAAACTTGAGTTAGTCTCCTGCAAAGTCACTGGGAAGTTAAACTAGACAAACAAACACGATCCTTGTTCTCCTCCAGCATTGCTTGGACGAGAGCCAGGCACTGTGCTGGTTGCTCTGATGCAAAGTTGTGCAACACCTGGTGAGCGTGTGAAGACATTTCTTTAGGCATTTTCCTTCACAGTACTTGATAAAGACCCACAGTTACCAACTGCGTTAGGAGTGACTTTGTTTGGTTTGTCTGCACATCCAGTTGTCTGAAAAGAAATTATTTTAATAGTTTTAATGAGAGTCTTGTGTAAGATATCTCTCCTTTCCACAGATGAACTCGCCCTCATATTCTCCTTTGACAAAAACCTCCTCTTAGCAATTACACAAAACCCCTTCTGCTGGACCTGTTAGATTCAAAAGTTGTCTGACGTCTGGCATCTCTACCCCCTCAGTGCCTCCATCATCCTTTCCTCTCCTTTCGGATCAAGTCCAATTAGCTCTTCCTACAAAAAAAAATACAAGTAGACCGAGGTTAGATCATGCTTCAGGTACAATGTCTGCGATTGTCTGCAAATTAACTCTGATTACTACACCCCTGGAAAGGCAGGGTACCCAGCTTTTCAAACTCATGATTAATAAATACTATTTTATTAAATTGAATTTCATCATGAGTTAGTTTTAGAATGAATGTACTATGTCTACTTCTTACTTGTAGCCCGCCCCGTGAGCTTACCAAAGTCAAAGGCATTTGCGACATACAAAAGAGAACCTCTGACCTGAAAAGGGAGAAAAAATAAGTACTTTTCTGCTGGCTACCAAGTCACATTGGAATCGAAGGAAATGAGGAAGCAGATGAAGCTGCAAAGAGAGCTCTGAGTCTGAGACCTCGCCTAACTCCCATTCGATACACTGACCTGTTACCATCCATAGATAGCCACATGAAAGCAAAATGGCAAGTTGCATGGAACAAAGAAAAGGGCCATAATACCATGTACTCGGTTCAGCCAAAACTGAAAGGAGTGACAATGAGAAAAAAGCTAAAACGAGCAGAACAAGTGAGATTAAACCGTCTAAGGATCGGTCACACTAAACTGATACACGAGTACAGACTGAATGAGGAATATGAACCAAGATGTCAAGACTGCAGTACCCGTCTGACAGTGGAGCATCTTCTACTCCACTGTAGAAGGACTGCAGAAAGTAGAAGAAAACATCTTGCAGTGTTGTACAGTGTTTTCCAACTATGGGACAAAATATGAAATGGAAATTAAACCAAAAAAATATGAAGAAAAAAAAATACAAAAAAAAATAAATCAAAAAATACAAAAAGAGAAGAAAAAAAAATGGGGGAGACTAGTTTGGCGAGTCGAGATGTATCACTCCAGACTGATGGCACACAGTTTGTATTAGCTTGGAGTTTTCATTGCTTCCCGACTATACCTATGGCTGCTCTTTCCCATGCTGTGGTAGACTTACAGCATAACAAAGGCCTGTCCCTGTAGGAGCGGGATTTCTATCTTTTGGCTCATCTCATAGATTCGATCATCCTGGATACGATCATCCGAGGTAGGCCTTCGGCCTACCTTCTTACTTGTGAAAAACTGAAACTTGAGTAAGTCACACCTGCATAGTCAGTGGGACGTTAAACTACACAAACAAACTTTCCCTGACTGTCATAAACTACCAGGCATCGAGGCAGTATTTCATTGGGTCTACGGTTTTAAGGACCCTAATTGTTTCTGTCCACTTTCTGTAGGCATCATCATTGAACTGGCCTATATCTATACCATATACTATAGCCGGTACAAATAAAGTTTCCGGATGCTCAGCTGAAAATTGTTTAAAATTGGACACCGTTCAATTGGAGTTATCCTCATCTTTCTTGACTTCAACACATAACCCATTTAAAGAAGAAAAAATAGAACTGTCTTTTAACTATTTATCCACCTGTGCTGACCATGACAGTTTATGAAAGACCGGTTTTTGATAGAGAAGCCTAATTATCATAAATGTATAAGGTTCAATGGTATTAATTCTGGTCAGCGTGTTAATGCTGAACATTACACCCTGGATGATCCTGGTAGGCTCACTTGTGAAAAACTGCAACTTGCCCTCCGGACGTTAAACTAACTAACAATCAATCAAAGGTTTAGGAATGGGTTATCCTTCTTCAGTTGCCTGATGAGCAATTTTAAGAAGTGTCGGGACATATCCATTTTTAGTGCTAAGCTTACAAGCGTAAGACTAGATTGATGTACTAATCATATAATGACTACATATTTAAGCCAGGAGAAGGGTGGAAACTGAGGGATCTAAAATGGTCATGTTGGAATAAAGGCAACTCATGTGGAAGGAAAACAAGACACTGTCATCTTGAATTTGGTTGACAAAAGGATCATATATTATCAGAAACGGTACAGAATTTCAAACACTAGTCGCAGGTCAGCAATATCAATAAGAGATGTATAATAAAGGTTTACCTGAACTCACCAAGATGGATATAAGCTGGAGCTGGCTCAACAGAATCAGATAGGGCATCTTTACAGGTGGGATCTTCAGGGCAAACTTACTTCAAAAGGCCAGCGGCCAATCAAATGGCCCAATGGCCCAATCTCGGACTGTTTAACACATCCATTAATAATACGTCTGGCTGTGTTGTGCTCCTTTCCAGCTGTCTCTTTAGATCACTGACAACGGATGTCAAGTTACAAACCAGAAGTAGTGCTGCAAAATTCAAAATAACAAGTGTCATCATCCCTTCTCCCTGACTGAAAAAGCCTGAAACCAGAAGGAAGTTGTGGGTCCGTCTACCCGACCAGCCCTAGGTAGAAGCCCTCTCGATCCAACAGCTCTTGCATCAAAAGGCGTAGGAGTGTTTGCCGATGTACTGGGGGACCGTAGAGGATCCAGCTGAGATCATTGGAGTAGTGAAGATACCTTATGCGATAAAATATCGTTGAAAACTTACCCGACGATGCTATGCAATCTAGACACTACCGGAAACTGACACGGCGCATGCACTAGCCTCGACACCATCTCTCCTGTAGCCTCGAAACCACTAGAGTGGTGTCCGAGGTAAAAACCTTATTATCTGTGTGAACTGTTCATGTGGGAACACTGCTTGTAGTTCTTGGGTAACAGTCATTGGAAATCTATATGAACAAATCATCATAGGTGTAAACAGATGAATTCAGATAGTTTGTATATCCATAGAAACAGGTTTTCTCTTACTGTATTTACATTAACTGTCGTACTTTGAGGCATTAGTATTATTATCTGTAATGTCAATGGGACATTAAACTACACAAACAGAACTTCCTCTCCCTGAAGGAAATAAAAGAGGTTTCTGGTTGGTCTTCACCATCAACAGTGTGGAATGGTAGTGAAGGGTGGCATGTCTTCTCCTTATACTGGCATCCAGTGACCCAAGTGTCCTTCGCGATCTCATCCCTCCCTACTTTAGGGAACTGCACACCTTATCATAAATACCAATTAGAAAATCAACCATGTTAAAATCTGATTATATATCAATATTGTAACTGTATTTGATGGTGGCTTATAACTAGGAAGGAAAACAATGAGAGGAGAAGTTGTGATGTATTTGGAGTTCTCTATTGATCATAAGCAGGTACAAGTGTAGTCATACGTGTCGCCTTTATGGCTAAGGATGTCAACTGATCATATAAACTAAAATGCTTTAGTACAAGAGAACTAGTATTCACCTTGAGAAAGGGGGGGGGGGAGTCTCTGGAGGACGCAGTACGTCCCTCCCGAACGAGAGCCAAAGCAAGACTGGCGCCTTGCCCCTGTCTGTCATTAGCCTGGTAAGAAATGAACATTATTTCATGTTTTCTCCTCGTCCTCCTTCAGTATTGCTTGGACGAGAGCTGGGCACTGTGCATGTTGCTGTGATGCGAAGTTGTGCAACACCTGGTGAGCGTATGAGGACATTTCGTTAGGCATTTTCCTTCACAGTACTGGATAAATCTACGAGATTTGTAGAAGATGTTCTGCTGCTCTTTGCTTTGTTGTGGCTTTGTGCTCTACTGTGGGGTTCTCAAAATACTCATTCACTATGATATCTGACACTTGTGCCATGTTTCTTTATATATGTTGCTGTGGGATTTCTATCTTTGACTCCTCATGGCAAACACAAGGGAACTAAGTCACAAAGGCGGTTTGGATATGCATGTCTCTTTAACTGAATACACAGAGCTTCCAGAAGGTCTTGTCCTTCTCCATTTCGATGTCCCAGATAAACTATGGGGTTAAGGTGGACAAACTTCTTGTGCTCGATCAGAGCAAGTCTTCGCAGGTTCATTGCATGATGCAAACGTAGCCAAGTCATTTGGTCTCCACTGCGGGATCTTAGTTTTTCCTGTCCCGAAGTAGAGAAACTCCTTTAGACGTTACTCCGCTAGAAACCCAGGTGGAGAAGTGCATCCTTGACGGCAGCAGGCTCCTTGGCTTCTATTTTACTTGGAATAGAAGCATAAGAAGGAAAAGAACATGCCATTAAATCGGGGTCTGGGGCCTGCCCTGTCAGTTCTGTCACCTCACATGCAGCAGGTCTTGAAGCAAGATAATTCTCATATGTGCAGCACCCCATGCCTGGTGGGCCTTTATAATACGATATACAGATCCAGCAGCACAACACTTTCTACACTTCCCTGACTTTCTGTTTGCCTCTATCTCCTCCTTAGATTTGTGGATCAGCGTTATCTAAGTTTAAGTTGAGTGGACTGAGCGGGTGAAGTCTGCAGCGTTTTGGATAACTGCCTCCTTTTTAGTCTCCTTACTAGCAATTCGCTTGATAGCCCCACCTACCCCATCACACGGGCCCTTGCCATGGCCAACCTCCAGCCACATCTACTTACCCTTCCTAAAGGTACGGCAACATCTGTATGATAACCGTCTTGCCAAATCCCGTTGTAACCTAATGGCAGTCTGGAATGTAATGTGCCCACCAAAAAATAAACTACCTAACAATCAATCAATGGTAACATGCAAACTACATCATGGTACATGCACAACCTCAGGGCCTTCTGTTGCTTTAAGGCAGTGTAGCATGAGCCCTGGTCTGCATTTGTCCTTGATATGATGACATCAAAGTCATTTGCTGTAGCCATCTGAGATTAAAGTTAGTGTCTCTTTGTAGCCTTCTCTTTCTTATTTTTAGCTCCTTCTGCTTAACTTCTTTGTACCGCATGCGATATCCTCATTATCTCTGAAGTTTTTATATGTAAAAAGATGTAATTACTGTGAATTTGGTCTCATTACATTAGTTGGATGATCTAGTGGTCTGGATGGAAAAGAAATTAAGGGCTGTAAATTAGATTTCTTTGTCGTATCATCTATGGGACTGTCGCAATGTCTCTTTTGACAGACTTCCATATTAAAGTCTCCAATCTTTCCTTATTGTCATCCCATGCTGAGCTAACGGTTGCCTGGCGAGTGCTTTGTGGATACAATCCATATGTCTCCGGTGTTTATCACAAGCACATGTCCAAACATCTGATTTCGGATCGACTACTTTTACCATTCTACCAAGATTACAGTTGTCGTTGATGTGGATTTGGAAGGAAAGGAACCGCATCCAGCATAGGCCTTGTGTGTTCTTCTTCTGGTTATCTCCTCATCTGACACAATGGAATTCACTTATAAATGAAGTATAATTTTTTGAGCATTTTTTTTATCACACTTTTGCAAAAGGAAGACCCAAAAAAAACACCTTAAACGGTACAGCGTGTACTGTCGTACCAAACCAGTGCCGCCCGCCCCAGTTAAATAGGGGCACCAAAGAACATAGAGAGGATATCCTAACGGCTTGCAACTTTGATTGCAGCTGGCCGTGGCATAGGTCTAAACTTGCACGCACACACTTAAATGCGCAACCTAGATGAGAAAAGAACGGACCGAGAGTCCGCATCTGGTGCTTCACATTCAAAGCTACTATCTTCTGGTTTAATCTTGGTATAGCTCTATAGTACACCAGTTTATTGTATGGCATGGTTATTTTGGGGGGTCTTGACAACATGGCTAATTTTGACCTAAAACATCAGACGTCACTGTACTCATTTGGGAATTAGGCACGAAATGAACCTTCAGCTGTTTTGAAACCAAATGTCAGTTCTTCTCCCCTCCATGGACATCTCAAAATCAATTGTGGAACAAAGTAGGTGTCTCCATCAGATTCATGTGTAAGGGCCTCAAAACCGTTGGATGTCATTTAGAAGCCATTCCTTGAGACTTTCAGTCCCTCGTTGTGTGGCGCATATTGCTGAAAGAACTCAATACTATAGTGCATCTTCCTCGTGGCTGCAACCCCAAGTCCTTTGCTTTGAGTAAAAGAATCCAGCATCTGGGTAAGACTCTTAATCAGGGACTTTGATGCGTTGCTCAGTTTTGGGGTGCTGCTACGTGTGTTCTGTCAAACCAAACCAGTGGCCTCCATAGAATTTACAGCCACAGGCCACAAGATACTGAAATTTGCTTGACTTTGCACTTATTCCTTCACTAGCTCTTCTGCTGGACTTCAGACCAGATCTTTATATTTGATGTACATCCACCCCCCTTCCATGGCTTCTGTGCAAGTCATAGTACACTTGGACATTAAACAAATCAATCAATCACCTGCATTGTCAGTGGGACGTTAAACTACACAAACAAACAAACGAAACTCTAAATGGCAGCAAAGCTAATAAATTATCCCATGACACCACTGGCTTTACACATCTACTGACATATTGCTGCTAGTCCGCACACCACGCCTATGCTGGTACCAGGCAACATTGAAGTTCTGACCCCTGGTCTTCACCTCTATCAATGCCCGGTCCTCCCGTGTCAGTTTCATGTCGGGATCAGTGCCCAATGCATGCAGCGGCATATCTGCAAGGGGCAGTGGTTGATGGCTTACAGTCACAATGGGAAGGTGGGAACAAAGTAAGGTATTGATTTTATTTGTGAATGTGGGGTCAGAGACATTGTAACCGGAGTCAGCTTCCCTCTTTGCAGACATTTGGGGACAGCAGTGGTGTCTTATCCTTGTAATTTATTTTGAAAGACTAATATAGGTTCAAATATTCATCCATGACACAACCAACACAAAAGTGCATCTGCCTCATCTGCCTCCAGTCATGAAATATGTAATGCCACTGCTACAAGCAGACTCACAAACACATGCACGCGCACACGCACCCACACACTTATGCGCAACTTTAAGATGAGAAATGAAAGGACCTATTGTCGGATCAAACCTGAGAAGTCCCATAGGGTCTATGTACGCTGGGACGTTAAACAAATCAATCAATCAATCAATCAAGGGAAGGTGCAGTACTATCCAGTTCCACAGCGGAGCAAACATATTGTTCAGCAGCTTCCGGGTTAAGCTCATCATGTTGCACTTGCCGGTTTTACCGAAGAGCACATCTTCTTTCAAAATTCGATTTTGGCGTTCTACTCCATTGTTCGTAGTTAGCCTCTTCTCAAAGTTTTGATTGAAGCAGGCACACCACTTCTGCAGGAAAAAGGTATACATGTTTCTAAGTTTGGGATGATGGTAAAAAATAATCATCAGTGTTAGTGGGGACCTTCATGATGGGGGCATGAAGGAGTAGAATAACTTCATCGGGAGCCTTCCATAATACCAATGGGCATACCGGATTCGTAAAAGGCGACAAAACTTGAGGGGTCTCGTGCCTTACTGCTGTGATCAGGCCTCCGTGCTCCGACTGATGTCGGACATCAGATGTTGCTGATCCTCACTCGGGTTGCTGTATGCGTTGATCGAATTCAGGTTCCGGTCGCCAGAGTGCTAAGCAATGAACAGAGGGTGTATTCCTTGCTCAAGCAGGTAGGGGAGTAAAGCTCCTTCTTCTTCGGGAAGGGACGTAGGTCGTAAGGCGATCTCATCATCTCCACTGCAGGAGCAGTTGGGTGCAGCAATGGAACTTACGTAGGTGATGCTCTAAATAGTCCTCCAGACGTTGGAAGTGCTGCTCCAGCATTTGGTAAGAGTTGAAAAAATATGTCTTCTGTTCAGCAGCAACACAATTGATGATCCAGTTCACGTTCCACAGTTTCTCGATTTTGGCAGGTGCAATCCGCCGTGATGCTGCGACAAGGACAATGCGTGCCCTCGCATTCAGATATATGAAATATTGGTTTATCCACTTGAGATGTCCCGTGAGGTATTTTGATGTACGTCTGGACGTTGAACAAATCAATCAATCAATATCCATTTAATTATCTCTACATTGAAACATTTGTTCATTCATTGATTCGTATACCGGAATATTACTATAACATATACTGGGTAGGCCAGGTTAACTCCTGTGTAATACATATCGCATCATACCATGCGACACTACCTCTACCAACCTGCCTCTCATACACAGGCTCCAGGCAGATGGGGCAGCTTCACAGCCCATCTCCATCAATCAGCCCACACATGAAGATGCTGTCTTTTCTCTTCTTGTCTATTTCCACCTCTGCTTTAACTGACACTATTGCTGCCAATGTGTTCTCCTTTGTATTGATGTATGATTTATATAAGATAGGATATAATATGAAATGGATTGTGCAAATTGTTGATTTTGAGAAAATAAATTAAAAAAAAAAAGGAAATTGAAATGATGCTTCTCAAGATTCTGCTCTGCTAGAATTAGTTACTTCTTCTTGCTCCTTCAGGGAGATGTTCTGAGAGTCTGTTAGGTGTATCCCCTTCCAACCCCTCAGGACCTCGTCTTTAAGGGCATCATGTACTTCTGACCCTGCTGGCAGCATGTTGAGCAGGCTTCAATGTATGTATGATTGTATGAATGCCATAAAAGTTCCAAACAGCTGTAAAATATTGTTTTAATACATGGTGAAGGAGAAGTTGATGTTCAAGATGGTGGACGTTTCTTTCACTAACAAAATCTAATTAGTGGGAGATGGGGTCATGGAGTAATCATTGCAATAGAAAACATGGAACCTAAACCGTATAGATTGTGTGCTGACCAAATCGATACAAAGAAAACATCTTTGACCGCTATGGCCGGGTGAATTAGCAATGTTCAATGTATGTTGGAACTAAGGCTCGCTTCTTGCTCCTTCAGCATTGCTTGCACGAGAGCCAGGCGCTGTGTCTTTTGTTTTGATTTAGAACGACCTGAACTATGATAATAGGAAAAATAAAAATCCCAAAAATCTGTTGCATGAAAGTTTCTCAGATGTGTTTTCTTTTACGCTTTCCTCTGTCTGTGCCTTTCTTAAAAGTTGAAGTTTGTTTTGTTTGAACTTCGCGGTACACAGGAACCCGTTGCAACAAGTGCTCTATTCCCTAAAACGAGCAGAACAAGTGAGATTAAACCATCTAAGGATCGGTCACACTAAACTGACACACGAGTACAGACTGAATGTTAAAAGGCTCTGGTATATATATAAACACATACACATGTGCACCAACAGGTGCGATATCCGTTGGAAGGAAATGATCAAGGCAGATCTAATCATGTTCTTTTCGTACCCAGTGTCCTAATCTTCATACGTTCTCCCACTTCTCTAACATCTTCAAGTTCATGGCCGAATACAAAGTTTGCCACACACCCGCCGTAGTTTGGTAGAACCTGATTGATATTGAATCTTACCCGACCTTTTAGGATGTCATGGTGGCTTCCACTATTTATTTGTGGCACCTAGATCTTTTGACACTCTCAAGCTCAACATGCAACTGGCTTAATTTTGCCTCTGACTCACTGCTTATTTTTGCCTCGACATGCTCCTTTGCTACACGGGTAACTCCCATTCCATGCACTGACCTGTTACCATCCATAGATAGCCACATGAAAGCAAAATGGCAAGCTGCAGGTTTTCAATGGGTCTGCATTCTCTCCATCGATCTCAAGGACCTCTCCATCACACCACTCTCCCTTTCTGTTTGCATCAAGACAGTTATGGAGGATGAACTTACCAACAAGGCTAGATGGCTTATCTAGGTAGATCTGCAGCTTTTCCTTGGTAGATTTGACTCTAATTTCCCTCCGCTCATCACTTAGATGGCCATCAGACTGCGCTTCATTAGGCATAAACCTCGGGTCACATCTTCTGCTGATCTGTACTTCAAGCCTCTATCAATGACAGGGACTGCATCAGATTCCAACACAGTTTTCAAATTGTTGGTTATTTTGATCGAATTGTGTGAAACCCCCACCTGTGACTTTGAAAAAAGTCAGAAGCCCTACCTCTAAATCCCTTGGGGTCTATATCATGAACCGCTGTTGTTGTGTAGCTCGTCATGGTGCTGCTTGACCAAGCATCAGTCGTAAAGCTATCTTCCCCCTGTCTCAGTGGGGACCTTCATGATGGGGGCATGAAGGAGTAGAATAACTTCTACATCAATGGCTGAAGATGCCGAAACGCCCAATTCAGCTCTTCGAATACCCTTCCACGGTGGAGACGTAGTCGCACATTCTTGGTGGTAATGATTGAACTGTGATTCGTAGTGGTAGTGGCTGTAATGTATGGAACAGTATATTAATACAAAAGCATGTGGATATTTAGCAAGTTTAGAGTTTTGGCTGTAATTGGTTTCATATTTTATCATCACTTGAATGGACTGAATTAGATTTCTTTGATGGCTCATTGCATTTTTCATATAATTGTTTTCCATCGGACAATACCTCATCTGCAATTAGCCTTCTCTTCCTTCTGTTCAGCTGTTATTTCTTCTATTGATTTAATGCAATGTGCCCTCGTTGGACGTTAAACTATAAACCTTGATATGGCCGACATAGTTGATACACAAATTTGGTGAATAGCGCAAATATACTCACAAATTACATGTCAGATTCACTTAGCTCAAGTAGACATATAAACAGACCTACACTGACATCCCTATTAGAGCTATATGTAGCGTGAAGACCTTAATAAACAGGAGTCCAGTGGACAGTTTAACCTTCATTGAAGCTTGGATTACAGTGTACAGGTGGTTTCCATGGCTGTCAGCAAAAATGCAGCATACTTTATTCTGCTGACCCACCATTCTGTAACCAGACGTATAGGCCCTTGCCCTACCTTTTTCGAAAAGTGGCATCCTTGTTGGTGAAGTAGGTCAGAATTGCATTTCGTAATTTTTCAACACAGATTATATTATGGTGTAGGGGAAGATGCCACAAACCAATTCCACCAGTAAAATGAGTGTTCCAATTTTTATTCCTGTGGTGAATACAGCTTTTATAGTGAGGGGCTATGTCGGAGGTAACAGTTTCGGCGGTTAAGCCTTCATCAGACCCCTAAGCCTAACTGACTGCTCCAGGGAGAATCATGGGTTTTTATAACATTGCTGAGGATCATGGGTAATTTTAATACAGTGAAACCAATGCATTGTGGGTGATTCTGAGGATCATGGGTAATCTGATTATCTAGACGGCCATCTTGGATTCAGGGTTTGATTTTACTCTACGTATGTATCAAGATTAGTTTATAAGAAAAATGGTAACATTAAAAGTACACTACCGGTTATACCGTAACAACATGTAGAACAAATGCAAAATTATTATTTTAACAATAGAACTTGGTGTAAAACTGACAACTTTGTAGAAGTATAATGGACAATGTAGATCTATTCTAAGCTAGCTAAGCCACCTCTCACAATTTAATGTATATTAATTTTGAACAATTAATATGAGTTATATTAGTCATTTCAGTCCATTCTTTCCAGGTTTAGATTCTCAAAGTCTCTAGCCAGGTGGGGGTCTAGTGCTTGTAGTACCGTACGTAAGCTCCTCAGGATGTCATTGGAGACTAGGTACCCTACCGGGATGGTTGGATGGACCTCAGTGCCAGCCGGTGGCTGCTCCAAATCACAGTCCTCATCACTGGAGATGTCATATTCATGTAAACTCATAAGTGCCCCTAGTCTGGCAGGTGTAAGTTCTAAGTGGCTTAAATCTTCGGTAAATGTGTAGGAGCGGGATTTAAAACATACTTAACTAAGTACCTTTCTAGCCCTGCATTTGTTATCCTGTGCACATTGAGATATCCATGCCATGCCATAAGCAAGATATTGTATGGTACAGCATTTGAATCTTCCTTCTCTGACCGCTTGTACTATACTTTATGTCCCCATCCTCATAACTAGGTGCTCATGTCAACCTAAACCTGAAGGTTTCGCCTATTAGGACAGCTGAATCAGTTTCACTTCAATAATGTGCTCCTGAACAGAGGTGAAGATAATCTTTTCAACAGTGCACTTTGCTGTGTATAAGTTTCTCCTTAATGTTGCATTTGTCCACTGTTCTATAAGCATTGACAAACCTGGAACCTGCTGAAGAAGCCACTGCCCTATTGTGAAGGTTGACTTCTTTGTTAGGGCACCAGCAATTGTGTCCGGGTCTCATGTGATATCGCACTGATGAGCAGGATGGGAGAAGTCAGGTTCAGAGTCCGCAAATGATGAATGTAATCAGTGCAGAGTTGGATGAAGTCATTTCCTCTAGTCCTTCTTCAGAAGACTTAAATCTTTTTCTAAATATGATAGTATTAGAACCATTTCGTCTCCGTAACACTTTATTAAGTGAGCTTCTAATCTTGCTCATCATAGAGCAGGAGTACACGGGTCAGGGATGGATCCTTGACGTCTGCAATAGGTGATAAAAGGTTGTTTAAGTAGTGGCCAAGATTTTTAGAGATGAACTCCCCAGGACAAAGCAATTCATCTAGACATCATGGCTTGTCCAGTGGACACGGTAGCAACTCCCAGTTGAGCTTAAGAACTTTCTTGTTCATGGAATCTTCAACCATGCTGTCAAACCCGGCCTTGCTGAAGCTGTTGGCGATCCTGATACTGTTATTTTGTCAAATACTATCTTTCGGGCCTTATTTCCTGCTTAAATCCTTGTAATTGACAAACGAGTACAGACAGACACTCAACCTTAATCTCTTTCGTCAATTCGCCAGGTTGTTTCATGCAAATGGCACACTGATCCTTCTTTGACTGATGAAATGCAAGATTGTAATCAACCTCCTGTACTCTTTTCACTTTAGCGCTCAATTCTGGGTTCCTCGGTCTGTCTGATTCTGACTGCCACAAACTGTCTCTGTTAATTTACTCAGGGGGCTCTTTAGAAGAGCCCCCCACACTCTGCTGGGCAGTTTCCTCAAACTCACAAATAAACTTGTTAGAAGGTTTAATGAGTCAAAGTTTATCATGGTGTACAAGGTATATTCGAGTGGTTGAATCTGGCTATGTCCATACCATAGACTCCAGCCATCCCCACACCAACACAGATATGTGCAAGCTGTGCCATTCTGCCGGCATCCTTTAGTTCCCTGTGCAGGACATCACATACTTCAGGTGCAATGTCTGCAATTGTTCGCTCACCAATCTAGAACTGGTATGCCAGGTTTGTGAATGATTCACTATCAAAATATACACAGTGGCTGAGTTTTTGCTGATTTGTTGATGTTGATCTACCTCCTGGTGGTCAGGCCAATCAATCAATCTCCTGGTGGTCAGGCCATCATGCAGACGAGTCATTGGTTTGACTCGTTGTCTGAGCCATCAGTAGAACTGAGATGGTGGGGGTGCTGTGTGCATTGGGCACTACCTGCCATCCTGGTGCTGCCTCGTCCACTATGGGGTCAGCACTAAATAGATCTACATCTATGTCAGCCATCCACTCATCAACTTGTGGCTGGAAAAATTGAGATGGGGCACCAGTGAGTTCTCCAGGCTGCCCTTAGATGGTGTACTTTGGGACAAGATACTGTCATCCTGCACTACCGACTCGCCCCGGGGTAGAAGACAGTTCACATGAATGTTCTCTTGGTGGAATTGATGGCGGTAGGGTCTGGTCTAGATGCACCCCATCATATAGATGCCTGTGCTTGTACTGGATTTTCACAGTGTGTTTCACTGTAGCTCTGACCATCTAGCCTCACAGATGTTGTTCCATTCACTGAGTCATAATCAAACTAAGAAGAGCGTTTCCCACGGTCATTTCATGTTTGTTGAAAAGCAGTAGCACCCACTCACTGCACCAGGTCAAACAGTACAAAACTGCTATCCTTCTTGTCAAAGTCTAGTAGTCTCCCCGAGAGCTTGATGATCTTTGGCCCTTCTGATGCAATTATGTACTGTTTATCCTTTTTGCAAACCTAGTAGGTGTCCAGATCCACCACTCAGTCCCAGCCTGCCTGGTATACAAGTTTCATTGTCAGTTTTTTTGTTGTTTTTAGTTATAATTCATGATATTATAGAGAAGATTGTGCCTGGAGAAGTGAGCTTTTTTGAGAGTGATGTTTGCAGAGAAGAGACAATGATGTTGTGTTTCAACAATCAGTATTAGGACTGGAGTAAATCTCTGCTAAGTCAATGGGACGTTGCTTTTGATTTGACATACGGCATTAAAGGTGTGGCCCTATCTGGTCATCGTGTGGAGATTACTGTTCAATATTTCTTTGTCTATACCGCTTGATGATGGTGCCTAGATATCTGGTCTTCTGGTACATCGCGTAAACATATATGGGACACTCATATGTTCCGGGTCCACCTCTTCTTCACGTCCTCTTTTGCTGCCCCTCACTCCTGCTCCTCCTCCTTGGTCTCATCCTCACGCAAGTCCTGTTCCTTATTCTAATCTCGGCCCTCATCCAAATCCTTCAATACTTCATGCACTGAGCTAACTGTTAAACTGCTCAGCCATTTCAGCTGGTTTGTGAACCTGTGAGCACTTGTGACTGTACCCATGAAATGTGTCATGATTGAAGCTCACATTCCATGAGGATTACTTGCTGCCATGCACTATGTCACGTATGCTATGTACTGGAGGACAATTCAAACCTACTATTCTGTACGCCAGAACAATGCAAACCTACTATTCTATCTATACTACCTGGTAGCAAAAGTATTCTATTGGTATATATTGGATTCTAGGCATCAATGCAGTAGATGTATACCTTTGTATAGCACAGCTATAGTCATAATGCTAACAACAATCAACAGACAAGATTATTCCACGATTTGGTGAGTTTATTTTAGATCTGGTCCCGCAGGCTTTTTCGGATGAAGGCACTCCCATGTTGGGCAATCCAGTGACCATCCTTCAACTCCCTGCCTTCCGAACGCCACTTCACCGCCATCATAGCGTGGACACCACAATCATGGCCGTTGACTTGTCTGGGCACCTATAAGAAGAACCGTGAATAATTGATTTATGAGCAAACAATATGAATACAGTGAAAGGGGTATTTTGTACAAAATGTATTAAAAACATTTTTTAAATTTTCTACATTCTGAACTTTTGTACGATAATGTGGCTACCCAGCTAACAAAAAACGTTTCTAGAACGGTTTATAACATTTGTATTTGGTTTGGAAACAAACGTTTGAGTTAGAACGTTTTAAAACGTTTGTACATGGTTTGGAAACAAACATTTGTGTCAAACATTATATACATGAAAAAGGAAAGTGAACAAAATTAAATGCTCCGTTACCGAGTATGGTGTCTGGTCATTATTTTATTGTACAGGTTTATTTGGATTTCGGTGTGTTTACTTAAAGGCCAAAATGGCGCCTTTGTGGGGATTTTCATTGTTTCCATGAGATAGAAACATATCTTGTTCTTCCACTTCTGTGTTTTGCATCCATAGACATATAGACCAAACATCTGGTCTGATCGGTCAACACCACCCATGTGCTGCGAGTAGGCCAGTACTGACTTGGGGCATGGGAGTTCATATCGTTTGACTTGTTTTCTTATCAGCCAGAAACTTGCACTGATGCTTAAACTTATTGTAGTTCCAGTTGTCCACGTTAATGCCGATCACCTTCTTATTGACCTCAACAACTGCATCATCAACAACCCACTGCTGTGCCACACTTATGATGATTCTTGGGGAATACAAAGTTGGCCTCCTTCTTGGTCTCCTTACTAGCAGTTTGCTTGATAGCCCCACTACCCCATCACACAGGCCCTTGCCATGACCAGCCTCCAGCCACATCTACTTACCCTTCCTGAAGGTACGGCAACATCTGTATGATAACCGTCTTGCCAAATCCCGTTGGAACCTAATGGCAGTCTGGAATGTAATGTGCCCTCCAAAAATTAAACTACCTAACAATCAATCAATGGTAACATGCAAACTACATCATGGTACATGCACAACTTTCAAGGCCTCCTGTTGCCTCTAGGGTAGTGTAGCATGAGCCTTGGTCTGTATTTGTCCTTGATATAATGACATCAAAGTCATTTGCTGTAGCCATCTGAGATTAAAGTAAGGGGGCCACCAACAAGGTGCATTTGCAGGATTCGTGTACCAGAATTTGGTACTTTTAGCTCCTTCCGCTTCCCTCCATCTCCTCATTAATAACCTGAGTAACAACCTTAAGTTCACCTGTACTCACAGAGATCAAACCGTCACAAAAGGATACAGGTTTGTGGGTGAAAAATCCAAATTTGAGCATTTCAGTTATGCCATATTCGAGATCCTGTCTGAGCTTATCATTCATATTCCAACAGTAGTCCTGTATTGCCTCAATTGCCTCTATATTCTCTGCGTCTACTTTAGTTAGAGCAAAAGCAGCAAATGCTGTTTGACATTGATCTGCGAGGCAGTCAAACATGCATTTCAAATGACCAATGTCCATCCATATGCTGATATAACTTAATAGAATGGAATAAACATATAATGAATTCTAAGAACCACAATCGTATAATGGGTTTTAATCAGATTCACTTTCTTCTCATTTCTTTAATTTGCAGAAATCTATTCTCAACTTGGCAACATCCATGCAATGAAGCATTTCAGGGTCTTCAATTCTGCTTCCTCTACTTTGTATCCTTCAGGTTGATTGATCCAATCAATCAATCATCTTCAGGACGTTGACATCTAAAGTCATGATTGATGCTCGCTTTCAACCTCATCTGTTTCAGGTGTGTCACTTTCAACCTCTTAATCATCTTGCTCCTCTTCGCTGTTTGCAGATTCATTCTGAATCCTCAATATATTGGTTGTATTTTTTAATGTGAATGTTGTCTCCTCTTTATGTTGGACCTGCTCAAATATAGAGGCCATGTAGCACCTTCAATAGCCCATTAGAAGTAGTCATAACATAGTCGTGGCCTTAGAATAATTAGAAATCGCTGAGAATTACTATGAGTATATATATGAACTTACATATCTACATACCTTGTGGCATACATCAAGTTTTCACCCGCTACTATCACCCTTGTGACATTTACCTTGTTCCCTGACTTTTTTGAGGATGGTTCTGAATGCTAAATGGTAAAGAGTTGCAAAGTTGTATACATCTGTAGGCAGGGCTACGCTTGAATTTTGACGTGCAAGGGAAAGGCAGTGGATAATTCATTTTACAGTCCCTCTCTCGGTCCCTCCCTCACTTTTTTTTTGTTCTTTTAAAGATTTATTAAACATTAACGACATGTGGCTATCGGATTCGGCCTTCTCTCTCGCGGCCTTCTCGTCCGCCTCCTTCTTATCTTTTTCGGCCTGCTCCTTCTCGTCCGCCTCCCTCTTATCCTTTTCGGCCTGCTCTTTCTCGGCCTTCTCTTCTTCGGCCTTTCTCTTCGCGCCCGCCGCTTCTTGGTCAGCCTTCTCCCGGTCCGCTTTCTCTTTCTCTTCCTTCTCCTTCTCCTTCTCCTTGGTTTTTCGGGCCGCCTCGGCCTTTTTCAGTTTTTTTGTTTTCTTCCCCTTGGAATCCTTCACCGGTTCCGGCTCCGGTTCTGCCTCAGCCTGTGGTACTACCGGCGTGGGGGGGGTTATAGGGGAGAACTGGCCGTAGAGGTTGCGGACGACATTCCTCTGGGCGGGTGGGCTGTCCGGTGGTGGCGGGCCGCCCGTTACCTCCACCTCAGTAACAGTCTCGGACGTGAGGGTGATAATTAAAAAGAATCTGAAAACTATTGAGGAAAAATATAAAGATCACATGCCAATCTATACAGATGGGTCAAAAGACAATGAAAGGGTAGGTTATGGAGTTCACACGCCATCTCAGAATCTCAGTGGACGCCTACACCCTAAAGCCAGCATTTTCACTGCAGAGGCCAGTGCACTTCTTGAAGCAGTAGAGTGGATGGATGATTGCAAAGAGAACAAATTTATTGTCTTCTCAGACTCCAAGTCATGTCTGCAGGCAATGCTCCAATATATGCCTGTCAATCCACTGATACGCGACATGCGAAAGAGAACCTCTGACCTGAAAAGGAAGAAAAAAGAAGTACTTTTCTGCTGGCTACCAAGTCACATTGGAATCGAAGGAAATGAGGAAGCAGATGAAGCTGCAAAGAGAGCTCTGAGTCTGAGACCTCGCCTAACTCCCATTCCATACACTGACCTGTTACCATCCATAGATAGCCACATGAAAGCAAAATGGCAAGCTGCATGGAACAAAGAAAAGGGCCATAATACCATGTACTCAGTTCAGCCAAAACTGAAAGGAGTGACAATTAGGAAAAAGCTAAAACGAGCAGAACAAGTGAGATTAAACCGTCTAAGGATCGGTCACACTAAACTGACACACGAGTACAGACTGAATGGGGAATATGAACCAAGATGTCAAGACTGCAGTACCCGTCTGACAGTGGAGCATCTTCTACTCCACTGTAGAAGGACTGCAGAAAGTAGAAGAAAACATCTTTCAGACACAACATCTATGTACAGTGTTTTCAACACTACTAATGACGAAAATGTATTAAAATTCTTAAAGGAAACCCAACTATGGGACAAAATATGAAATGGAAAATTAAAAAATAAATAAAATAAAAAATACAAAAAAAAAATACAAAAAATACAAAAAATGGAAAAAAAAATGGGGGAGACTAGTTTGGCGAGTCGGGATGTATCACTCCAGACTGATGGCACACAGTTTGTATCAGCTTGGAGTTTTCATTGCTTCCCGACTATACCTATGGCTGCTCTTTCCCATGCTGTGGTAGACTTACAGCATAACAAAGGCCTGTCCCTCTCACACCATGTCTATGTGGTGTCGGAGGTTAAAGAACCCTTGCTTCGGTAAATGTGTAGGAGCGGGATTTCTATCTTTTGGCTCATCTCATAGATTCGATCATCCTGGATACGATCATCCGAGGTAGGCCTTCGGCCTACCTTCTTACTTGTGAAAAACTGAAACTTGAGTAAGTCTCACCTGCATAGTCAGTGGGACGTTAAACTACACAAACAAACAAACAAAATGATGGTTCCGCCAGGCGTCGCCCCCACCTCCGTCGTCCTCCCCGACCCTATCAAGGCGGCGAACACGGCCGGTGGCAGCCTCTGCAGCGTCTCGACCGCCTCCTCCTGCCCCCCGTCCCTCAGGGCCTTCTGGATGTCGGCCATCCTCTCCTCTAACACCTTCGTCGTTACCCCCTCTCGCTGCTCGTCTGGTACCTCTGCGTCCTTCTGGGGGGTGGGGTCGGTGGGGGACGGCGACTTCGTCCGATCCAGTTCGTCGGAGGTGCCGGTCTCGGTTAGCCCGCCCTCGCTTCTCGATGTATGTCGGGTCGGGTATGTTGGCGGGGTTCTCCCACTCGTGCAGGATCGGGCCTCCCCGACCCCCGACCCGGTGTAGGCCCATGTGGGTGGCGAGCTCGCCTTTCCGACGGTCCGTCTTCTGCAGCTTGCACGGCTTACCATCCTTGTCTACCCCGGGACAGTTCCACCCCAGGATTAGTATGGGGTGGTTGGCCAAGTGCTGGTCGTACTCCTCTGCTGTACCCCGCCAGGTTCGCCCTTTCTGGTGGCAATCGCCGCAGGAGAAGGTATTGGAGGCCATCTCGTCCGTGTCTGCCTCCCCTCCGCCTTCTCCCCCCTTATATACTGCTCCCGCACGTGGGTCCGACACCCTCCCCTCTCCTGATTGGCTGATCTTTCTCTCTGCCGGCGTGCCTGGCGCTACCCGCGCTGTGATTGGTCCGTTCGTTTTAGAACCGGGCGTGGGAGAGCGGGACCGGGGCCTCGACCGGGCGTGGGAGCATGTCCCATCTACAAACCCTGCCCGCTCCGTGGGAGCCTGGTCCATGCCAAAGCCGGCCGGTGGCGTGGGATCCTTCCTCTCTTTGCGGGACGGCGTGGGTACTTTGGGGGGTTCCCCTTTACCCCTATTCTCCGCCGTCCGGCCTTCCCCCCTGCCCCTTCCCCGGTGGCCGTCGCCCTCCTCCCGTCGGTCTGAGTGGGACGTCCGGTGCCCCTCCCGGGAGCGGCCCCTTCCCCCCCTTTCCCTCCCCGAGTTTTCCCCCTTGCCGGCCTCCTCCTTCTTCTTCTCTTCCGCGGCCGGTTTGTGGGGCGACCGGGAGTGTCGGCTCCGGGAAGAGGACTCCCGGCTGCTGGTCTTCTCTCGGCCCGTTTGCCTCCCGTCCTTGTTTGCCGGCCTTCCCATCGTGACCGCCTTGTCTCACGTACCGGTGAGTCCGGCGGGGTGGGCCGGGCCGCAGGCTCTATTGGGACCCTTATATGATCCGATTTCCGTCTACGGGCCCCATCCCCTTTCCTCCTTCTCTCGCCGAGTGACCACGTCACTCTGAGGGACTCCGTATCGTCGTCCTCATCCGAGGAGAGGCCGTTTATGAGCTGAAATTCCACCCTTTTATCGTGGGCTTCTTTCCACCTATGGTACGCTAGCGGTGGCGGCTCCTGCGCGCCCCCCTCCACCCGTCCGACCCACCTCCTCACCTCTCGTCCCCACTGCGAGGGGGAGTCTTCCCGTGCCTATCGTCTTTGCTCCTCGTACAGCTCCGCCGTGGCCCTGGACTCGTCCGAATCGACTTTGCTTGCCCACTCGCCGAAACCTGATAAGATTGGCGGATAGAACTCGTCTCGGGGGTGTAGCGCCATGACTGACTCCCGCACCTCCGTAGGTCGGGTTATATACCCCTCCTCCTGGGCGAATGTACTCAACCCCATCCTCAATACTGGCAACTGAGTACAAACTACAGGAATAAATATGGCTGACCTTGCCTGAACCTTAATACTGGTCCAAACTCACATTAAATCAATCACAAATAGATAGCCTATAAATTATATCTAGCAGTAGACTGCAAAGACTCAGATTGGTGGCAATGGTGCTGTCCTCTGGTGTGTGACAATGGAACCTTCTTACCTGTGAAAAACTGAAACTTGAGTAAGTCTCACCTGCATAGTCAGTGGGACGTTAAACTACACAAACAAACAAACAAAAACAGGCTCCAAGGCCGTCACAAGCACTTTTACCGTGCCCAACTTCTGAATATGACCATGACGCCAAACAGAAACTCCACAAAGATACACAAAGGGATCCTCTGAGAAACTTTGTCTCAACAACATCATTATCCATTCTTAGTAAGTCCCAGGCGTCATAGTAGTACACTTGGACATTAAACAAATCAATCCATCTGCCTTTAAGATGAGAAATGAAAGGACCTATTATCCAATCAAACCTGAGAAGTCCCATAGGGTCTATGTACGCTGGGACGTTAAACAAATCAATCAATCCATCTGAATGATGCAGTGTAGCTGCTGTCATCTCTCTAGGTCAATCAATCATAAATACGGCTCAATCATGATCGTTTTTGTATTCTCAGTGGTCTGCTAACTTCTCAAATATATCGTTGTGTTTCAAACGAACATGTTCTACTTTGCTGATGTCTCAAATGCAGTTGGATGGTCTGGTTTTGTCTACATGCTGAAGAATTGTTGGACCCCTTCAACGAGATAGGCATTGGTGAACGACTTGACAAAGGTTCTAGATGTCTCGTAAGCCTACTATGTGTGTGACTGGAGAAAAGAGAAGTGCATCTTAACTATTAATCTAGATAACTCTATTCTTGCAATCTTGGCTGGCATGTACATCATATCCTCAACGTTAAGGACCTGGCATGCCAAACAATCAATCTCATGAAATGTTGTATTGAAAAATTGTTTAAAAATAATTTATGCTTTCACCTTAAATCAATTTTACCCTAAGACTTTCTGTGGTATTGTACTAGGTTCAGCCAAAACTGAAAGGAGTGACAATGAGGAAAAAGCTAAAACCTGCAGAACAGGTGAGATTAAACCGTCTAAGGCTCGGTCACACTTAAAATCTTAACAGTGACAGTTTTCTGCAGAATACTTCATTCTTCATACTTTGTCCTGGACATGTTCACTGAAGTCCACAATGTGTTAGGTTGTCCGTCAAGCTTCAGCATAGCATCCTTCTTTCCTGTGCTGTGGGGCATATTATGACCCGCCATGCCTTCTGGTTGGGGAAACTTCCTCATTCTTGTCCGGGGTTCGTTTTCTAGCCTCCTCGCTTTGCGCATGTCCAATTTTTTTGTGAATCATTTTCATCAATCGCTTTGTGGCGAGTGGCCTTTTACTCTGTGATAAATGGGTTCTCTGTGTTGAAAATTGGTTTGCAGGGGTTTTGTAGAAAATATTTTTTTTAAAGTCTCCCGACGCAACCTAGATGAGAAAAGAACGGACCGAGAGTCCGATAAACTCTTGAGTAAGTCCCAGGCGTCATAGCACACTTGGACGTAAAACAATCCAATCAATCAATCAATCAAACTTCTTCACTAATTCCTCTTCTTAATTCCTCTTACCCAGATATTTGCCCCCTCAAAAACAGGACCAGTCCCGGCCTTGGTGCTCCATTGGGACTGAAAGTACAAAGTCAATTTAGATCCCAGAGTAGTTTATATAGATCTACCCACTATGTCTTACATTTTTTAGAATCAAACAAGGCAACCTCATATTAGATACCGTCATTTTCCGCCTAATTTTCTCAGCCGACGACTTTAGATGCGTGTTATGGGCTGCGTGCTATTATATAAACTCTTGAGTAAGTCCCAAGCGTCTTAGAACACTTAGATGTCAAACAATCCAATTAATCAATCAATGTTAGGCCACACTTTTTTTTTTATTTGGGTTACGGACACCTCAATAATTTATCAACGCACGGAGGACGAAATAAAAGAAATAAAAAATAAAATAAAAGTTGGCCCATGGGTATTTTATTTATTTGCTACACGGAAAGTTTCAATATCCCAATGACGGAGGGAAAAATAAAATAAAAATCCACAAAAGAAAGGAAGATCCAATATTTTAAATATAATATTTTCTAAGCAAACAGAAATATTGAAAAAAAGTACTTCAAAAGTTAAGAAAATTTATATTCCCATTTTACCTAAATGAAAGGTAGATGGTTGTTTTCCTGTTGATTTTAGCTTTCCATTGGTATATCATACTACATATCTTTTATTTTTTTCTTTATTTAGTTTTCTCTGGAATAGAGATCGGAGGGAATAAAAAAAAAAGTGTAAATTCCAAATTTTTTTTTTATTCCGATTTTCGCCTTTCCTAGTGCGGCGGGCCCGTAACCCAAATAAAAAAAAAAGTGTGGCCTTAACTACACAACAAACAAATATATCTTCTTGCCTGCCATTGCAGTAGGCAAGGCAGCTGGAATGGTTTCTGGCAGCAGTTAGGGTAGGCCAGGTACAATCCAATCAATCAGCCTCATTCCACAGGATTTCGAAGATCATATACTCTAGAAAGTTCATGTTGACGTTGGGCTGCCGTGCAAACCTAACCTGCAAGCCCTTCAGGGTCCAAACAACGAAGTCGCAGCATTTCCTGTTGGTCATGTACAGCTGCCCTTGTACCTGGTGGTAGTACCTCTGTGACGTCTTGAGGTTCAGGACGTTGCTCTGTTGCAGTGAGGAAGATAATGAGAACAGTGATATTCTTCAACATGTACCCCAATGCAAACAAGTGTTACTTTCTCTAAATGATTTTACTTCTTTTTTTTCCTGATCTATATTGCACCAGTGGATACGGAGGATGGGTTATGTCTATTTTGGTTTTTCCCGTAGCAGGATGCTTTGACTAAAAAATAATATGCTATTGAGATACATGCACTGTGCATCATAAAGTAAAAGAAGGTGGGAAACGATGGAAACTTACTCTTGCGTGCATCTACCACAGGCTCCAAGACCGTCACAAGCACTTTTACCGTGCCCAACTCCTTCCGGGTGCCATCCTTTTCGTAATAGCTGATGTCCCGGCAACTAAAGTCACCTCCGGGACCCGATATCCTTTGCGTAATCAGACTTAGTAGAATGCCACGATCGTTTGTGAGTGTGACAAAGTGAGGTGACAAACAGCGGAATGAACTGAACAGAAAACAGATCTAAATTCTCTGGTGGAACAAATGCTAGAGAGGAAAGCGAACGTGAATAGGGATCAACTCATTACTTGCCAAGGCCATGACATCCAGTTCTTGGAGTGACAGCATTTAATCCGTAAGAGAAGAAAAGATGTCTATCCTTTTAGAGCACTACAAGCATTTTTCCGCTTACTTTGCAACCAACAAATTGCTCGAGAGCAAAAACCACTTCCCACAGTAAGGGATAGAGCTCAACAGAAGTTGCTCCTCGAGCCGCATAAGATGCAGCCACATCCTCGACCTTGCTCCCAACATCCTCTTACAGTATGCCATAGTTGACCTGCAGGGTTGGATAGGTCCCTGGCCTCATTGAATTAATGAGCCAACTCATTTACTTCCAGTACTCCAGCTTCCAATCAATCAATAGCACACTTGGACATAAAACAATCCAATCAATCAATAAATCAATGTCCTGATGGAATTTGCAAATTCAAATGGGCTTTCCAATCAGTTGTGAAAACATGGGGAGTTATTCTAAACCCAAACATGATGTGTGAGAAATCATTGTCCGCTCTCAATCCTCTGGCAACCACAACGTAATTGTATACAATTATTTGTGTTTTCAAGTTATCTGTGTCAACAAGTACACCTCCTCAAAGTTTCCCAGCTCACCATTGTAGAATGTTGATTGGTGCATGGTCGTGAATCCGCTCTTCTTCATGATGAAAACGTCCAATGCTCTGCCATCAAAGCATGTTTAACGTTAAACAATCCAATCAATCGATCAATAAAACCTGCTTAATGTGTGCACAGCTGGTGTACAGTCACTTTTAAGGAAGAAAGCGCATAGTATTTTAGAATTACTATCAAGTGAAAGGAACCTCCTCCTTTATCCTCTAGTCTCTCGCAGTGTGACTTAATGAACCGCAACTGTCTCACCTTCCACCTCTGAGGGGACGTCGTCCAGTCCCACTTGGGCATATATATAATTACATTAAAAACCAATTACACAGTACATAGCCGTACACACGCCCCCCTCTAGATTATAATCCCATTGCTTGTCTCACCAAGTCTCAAGGTCGATCAGGTTCCCCAGATACTGCGACTTGATGAGAAGCTTGAAGGCAAGGTCCCTCTGCTAAGCTTGGCCCGTTACTTCACAACTGTTGGTGACAGGTGGATAGCATCCTTTAGAAGATTGAGTTTCACATTCTTCCTACCTTCCCTATTGACCAGGAAGAGGTGTTGAAACCTCTAGATAATCATGGTGTCACATCCACTGTTTTATTCATCTGACATGTGTTAGTTGGTATTCCAAATAGCTGTGTCTACCTTGCTTTCATCTTGAGAGGTGCTGTTTACAACCCACCTCCTGGCGAGATCAATTCATGGATGTGCACAGCAGATGACCTTACCTTTCTGTCCAACCTGCCTCCCTCTGTCTCCTTAAGCTGTCTTTCTCTTTGCTAAATGTGGTTTTCAGTACCTTTTTGAGTACAAGGTTTTGGAGGAATAGCATTCGCCATGTACATCTTTGACATGCAGCCTTGTGAACCAACCTGTAACCAACTCTGGCAAGACTGCCTTTCTGAAGAAAGCCATCTCTGGCTCCATGTCCACCGATGCAACAAAAAACGTTTACTGTGGAAAACTCTTGAGTAAGTCCTAGGCGTCATAGCACACTTGGACGTAAAGCAATCCAATCCATCAATGGCAGGTAGTGTCTGATCAAACCTGAGGCAGTCATTGAGGGTACTATGTATGCTTGGACGTTAAACAAATCAATCCATCTGGCGGGTACAGTTAATGAATATGTGTGTATTCAGCTTCACAAGGCCCCATAGAAGACATTTTTAACTAATTACACTGCCATGGCAACAGGTGGTTTTCACAGCTGAATCCCTGATACTAGTTGGTCAATAGTAGTGTACAACCATCTTCGGTAGTAGGTAATTGTTACGTATGCAGTTTACACAGAGGGTTCACGTTCAGTTGTGACAGAGGGCTTAAGCAGTGTAGCAGCATTGACATCGCGCGTGTTGACAGTAGAATTTAAACTAAATCTATACTGACTAGTGGAAGGCTTCGGGGTGGAGGTCAAATAAACTTGAATTTTGTCACAATCAGTACGCACCATTACCCTGTTGTATAGGCCACTCTTACAGTCAACAGTTGTCATACGGATGTCAATAGTTTGCAAGTTTGGGAATACAGACTTGGCGATGTGAACGAGTTCGTCGACAGCTCCCATGGAATAACACGTGCGCAAATCCAGCACTGAAATGCGAAGGTCCGTCTGCTGCAGAATTTGTAGTCTCTTCAACATACCTATGGGGCTAATAAAGCGACATTATATCTTGCCTGCAGCGCACTGACATCCCGGGGTACAGTCCTGACCATTTGACAGAATAATCTGGCTTGCCAAAACGGTAAAAAGGAGCAAATAATCCAAATTCATGTTGCTCGGTTCAGAGGATTTGCCGCCAAGACACGTGGAATGTAACCTCGCACAGTGACGTGTGCAAAATAAACCACAAAAAACGGGTATCTTATGCTATATACGTGTCTTGCCTTTAAATAATATAAGTAAATTGATATAGATATTGTTACATTAGATGTCAGCAAAGGCTTGTGGATTAAGCATTATTACCGAAAATTAAACACAAATTACAGTTGCGAGGTATTTGATCCAAAATAAAACTCAACTACGGTTTGTCAGGTAAAATACCCGCCATTGTCACCCATTACCGAGTTTAAAATGGCCTCCACAGGTAGTGCAGTACCCGCGCTCCCTTTTGGTCAAACTAACTAGCAAGCGCTACGTAGTGTCATTGTTCATCACCAGAGGGGCCCGATGCCACGAGCATTGTTCCACCGCTACGAGCCGTGTCCCACTGCTACAAGTAGAATCATAAACACATGCACGCGTACATGGACTCACACACTTAAACGCAACCTAGATGAGAAAAGAACGGACCGAGAGTCCGATAAACTCTTGAGTAAGTCCCAGGCGTCATAGCACACTTGGACGTAAAACAATCCAATCAATCAATCAAACCACTCTTGTCCAGATGAGATCCAAAAGAGCCATGTGGTAACAACCCCTACAAAATGACACAATTAATGATGGTAAAATGGACAATCTAGGATATGAGATATGAATATTTTCCGAAGAAAAACAGTCGGGCATCGACCCTTTATTCTATCATGCATATTTATTCTTATTTACTGTATTTTCAAGCCACAAGACCATATTGCATGGTGTCTCAGAGGATTAAATACATGCATATTTGTAGGACTGGCTGGTCAATCTGTCCCATCTATTGATTAAATCCATTATGAATAATAGCACTGACATGTTGAATTACTTGTGTTGCTTCTAAACTACCTTATTTCTCATTCTCCCACGCACCTTCTTCACAAAGTTGTACCCCATGTGAAGTTCCCGCACTGCACACTGAGGGGTTGGATGACCTTCTACAAAGTGTTTGTGACAAATCACTGACTCTGCTTTCGGTTCCCATGGTCTGTCCGGTTTACTGTCCACACGCACTGTACGGTTGAAGTTATGGAGCCATTGTTGCAAGAAAAAAATCATGAAGTAAAAGAAGGTGGGAAACAATCTTGTGTCAGAAATCTTTTCTGTCCTTTGAGTGAAGCGCCTTATTTTATGGAATTGTTGCTGTAAAATGAAAAAAAAAGTTGGGGTATTTTCATAGCAGCTATTTCCTCCTTCCTATTTCCTATTAATATTATAATACCAACATATAAATAATTCATCTCACCAGTTCATGGGGAGAGGGGCACACTTTGACCTTCTCAGCCCCGTAGACCTCTCCACCTCTGTGGAGCGGCGAGTTCCATCCATGGCCCAATCTGGGTCAGGTGATTGGCAACCAAGGAATGTTCATCCCAACCACCTTTGATAATTAAACCATTAATCTTAGTAGTTAAACAATAACCTTGCTGACAAGTGACCATGAACTTATACATCAAAATACTGGTATTACGGTGCTACGTATATCTAAGGAAAATGAGTAAAGGACAGCATGATGCAAGCAAGCATCATACTGACCTGTAGTCATGCATTATGATAACTGAGGTTGCTTTAATGGAAGATGCTGTTAACTAGATGTGATATACTTACTTTTTAAGTTTGTCTGAGTGAACATTTTCTTTCTGTAGAGAAGAAAACAAAATATGTACATTTGTGACTGTCAACTGGCTTATCAAGCTTATCTCTCGGATATCTCAAGGCAGTACAAATATCTCAGATCAATGTATACAAGCGGTGTGTTCACGCATGATAAAGAGCATGGATGATATTTTTAAGTACCAAGCACCCCATAATGTCTCTAGCAGATTGTCAAGGGTAATCAATGTGTTCAGGTATTTATATATCTTCATGCATGTACTTCAAGAAAGGCATTTAAAAGCAGCTGGGCCAATTAAAATATCACTAAAATGTAACTAGTAAAGATTAACTTACCTTGATTTCCGCCAGCTGCTTCATCAGCTGGGGTTTGCCGCCCTGCAGCTCCCAGATTTCTGAGTCAGCTGCAAACTTGGCCTTGTCGACAGCCTCGTCACGGAGGATGAGCTCCCGCTTGTGCTGCTTTACCAACTGGCGTTGCTGGCACTGCAGCTCCCAGATTTTAGTGTCTGACACAAACTGCATATGTTTAACTTCTTCCCGCTGCAGTAGGAGCTGCTGGTTCAGGCGGTCTGATTCTTCCAACAGTCGTAGCTGTACATCATCTGCAGCCTCACCCTGGAGGAGGAGCTGCTGCTTCATCTGCCCCACCTCCTTCAGGTAGTGTTGCTTTAGGCAGTTTGCTTCCTCACCGTGGTAGACTTAGAGCATAACAAAGGCCTGTCCCTCTCACACCATGTCTATGTGGTGTCGGAGGTTAAAGAACCCTTGCTTCGGTAAATGTGTAGGAGCGGGATTTCTATCTTTTGGCTCATCTTTAGGTGGGACTTGAATTGAATAGAATCAAATTGTAAATATACCGGTAGTATTTTTATTGAATTAGAGATGCTGATGTATTTTGCCAGAATTATAGACTTAATTTAGAACAATTATAGTATCAAATCACAAAAGGTTGTCGGTGGTTGATATTGATATTATTGATATTATTGATATTATTGACGTGACATTATTGATATTTTATTATCGAAATTGTATTATAATAATTATAACAACAAACAGCGATCGGTTTATAATAATCAATAATTAGTTATTTTTGAAATGCTTGATAAATTTTTTGAAGTAGTATTCATATTTTACAAATGATCAATTATTCACAAATGTATCTAATCATATTTATTGTTACACCTTATACCGGGTAGTCACCTTCATGATGTTACTACTTATCTTTATAACCTTTGGAGTTATAATAATGTACATGATGAACGTACCCATCCCCCCCTCCCCCCACCCCTACCCCTCATTCACTTGTTATCACCATTTACATCGAATTTATAAGTATATTGAAAACAAAAGGTACATAAATAAGGAAATTGTAAAAGCGTCTTTTTTGAAGCAAGTTCTAAAAAATGTCTGATAAAAGGGTTTAAAACTGTATTCTGGAATGCTCAAAGTGTAATGTCTAACAAAAATGTAACTATAAATGAATTTCTTTTTAGCCTAAATGCTAATATTATTAATGTTTCTGAGACATGGTTGAAAGATAGTATGGATGAGAATATATTTAATTTGGATGGCTTTATCACGCATAGATTAGACAGACTTTATTTGAATAATGATGGATTGGAAAAAAGGGGTGGTGGCTTAGCCACCATAATTTCTAATGATGTGAGACATGAAATTATGAAAGAAGAGGAACTTAACGTAATGAATGGCAACTTGGAGTTGTTAACTGCAAAAATATGTCTTCCTTTTACAAGGAAAATTTATGTGCTTAACTCATATAGGCCTCCTTCGGGGAAGATTGATGATTTTTTCTTGCATATAATTAAGGCTCTTGCTAAAATTAAAAAATTGGAAGGGAAAAAAGAAGTTGATATAATTTTTGGTGGAGATCTGAATATAGATTATGGCAAAAACTCTAAAGCTAAAGAGAGACTACAACTAGTGGAGGCTGTATTTGGTCTAACGCAATATATTCACGAACCTACTCGTCCACTTTATTCTGATGCTATAATAGATCTAATCCTTACAAACACTAAAGATGTAGCGCAGCATGGAATAATTGACTCTAGCAGTAGTGACCATATACCTGTGTATTTGGTGAGGAAAAGGTTAAAAAAAGGAGCTGTAGCCACAGAGTTTCTTGGTAGAACTTATAGGAGGTATGTTAAAGAGGAGATGTTAAATTACATGATGAATGTGAATTGGGATGAATTTTTGGCGTGTACTGACCCAAATGATGCATGGAATATATTTTTTGGTTATTTAATCAAATATTTGGATGAAAAATGTCCAATAAAACGTAATATATTTAAGAGAGGAAAACCGGCCTGGTTAACCCCTGAGATTGCGGAATTAATGAGAAATAGGGATGTAGCCTTAAAAAAGGCAAGGCGGACAGGAAAAAAAGAGGATAAGGATATTGCCAAATACTTGAAAAATAGGTCAAATTTCATGTCGAAAAAAGCACGTGACACATATGTAAGAAATCAATTAATGATCCATGGGAAAGATCCAAAGAAGTTTTGGGATGAATTGAGAAAATTATTGCCAAGTGGAGTTAGATCGTCAAGTCTGAACTTAAAAGATAATAATGAGGAGGATATAGCCACTGTTGATGCTGCAGAGTTTATAAATGAATTTTTTGCAAATGTGGGTAAAAATTTGGCTTCTGAAATTGTAATAGATAGGGACATTAGACCTGTTGAGGTTATAGAAAACCCAATAGATCAAACTTTTCAGTTTAATGACATAACAATAGATGATCTTAGGCAAGAGTTGAAAAGAATTGATATAGAAAAATCCTCGGGTTTTGACCATTTATCCGCTAAAGTTCTTAAAGAGTGCTTGTTAGGAATGAGTAATCATTTTCTATTTATTATAAACCTCTCTTTATCAAGTAGCATATTCCCAAATGTTTGGAAAACTGCAAAAATCACTCCTATTCCAAAAGTAAATAATCCCACAAATGTGAGTGATCTTAGACCTATTTCATTGTTGCCAATTACTGGGAAAATTTTGGAAAAATTTGTACACAAGCAAGCTAGTACTTATTTGGAAGGGAATAATTTATTTACCAATTGTCAAAATGGGTTTAGAGCGAAAAGGGGCACCCAGGATACAGTAATAAAACTAATCCGGGATGTTTATTATAGTTTAAATAATGGAAAGTATGTAGGAGCAGTCTTCATAGATTATCGCAAAGCATTTGATACAATTAATCACAGCAAATTATTAGATAAATTGCCCACTTTTGGATTTACACCGAAGGTAATAGCTTGGTTCAGAGATTACTTATCAGGAAGGGTACAAAAAACGATAGCAAATAATGTGCATTCAGATTGGCTTGAAGTCAGTTATGGAGTACCGCAAGGCTCTATATTGGGCCCCTTATTATTCATATTATACGTTAATGATTTGTCCAACCTAGATTTACAAAGTAAAGTATTGCAATATGCTGATGATACTGTGTTATATGTAGAAGGAGATAACATAGACAATATTAATGCAACTCTGCAAAGAGATTTGAATATACTATGCGATTATTGTGATGATAATCAATTGACTATCAATGCTAGTAAAACAAAGTCTATTCTCTATACGTATGAAGATGGTAAGCACATAGGGCAGTTAGTGGTAAAAGGGAAAGATCTTGAAATGGTGGATGATTATAAATATTTAGGGATTACGTTGGAGTCTTGTTTGTCATTTAAAAAGGAGTTTAGAAAGGTTATAAGCAGAGTCAATTATAAAATTTGGTTACTGAGTCATTTCAGGAGTTGTTTTGACTTGGATTCTTCTCTGTGTATTCTAAAATCAATGCTACTACCATATATTGACAGTAGTAGTCTATTTCTAACAAGTATAAGTTTCTTTGACCAAAAGAGGCTACAAGTCCTGCAGAATAATGCTCTCAGAGTATGTTTTCAAGTGCATGATCCCATGGAGGTACCAGTAAAAAAGCTTCATACAGATGCTAAAATCTTCCCAATTGATCTTAGAAGAAAGTATTTACAAGGTGTATTATGTTATAGATTAATGAGCATTAATGCGTTAAGTCTTGTGAATAATAGGATAACAAGGGCTGCTGATGGACCTTTAATTAATACATATATTTCACATACAGAGAGAGTAAGAAAGTCACCCCCAAACAGTGCTAGCGATGAATGGAATATGATTCCACCTTCAGTCAGGTTGTCTGACACAAAAATGGCATTTAAAAATCGTCTTAGAAAATTAGTAAAAAAATTCTTTGTGGAAAAATGGAGATATGATATTCAATTTACCAACGATGCATTGGTAAATATCTATAACTATGAGTGATTGCTTTAAAAGTCTAATATGTATTATTGGATTGTTAATATTGAATTGTTAAAATCTGTTAATTAGTGTGGCAGATATGGGTTTAGTGAATTGTTTGTAAATAACCACAGTAATATAACTAGGTTATCTTGCGAGTATTTGGATAAGTGACAAGTGAACTATGTGAACTAACTCTATGATTGGATTAAGTATGGAGTGCAGATCTCAGATTGGTAACAAACTACTGTATTACAACAGTTTTTATGTTACCTTATAAATATTTGTTTTTATTTTTTGGCATGTGTGCGATAAGTGTATAGAAACTACTTGTTTATTTGGGCTGTCTCATTGTCATTGTCATGTAAAAAATATGAAAATATAAGAATATTTTTAGAAGTTATCAGTAAGATAAGAGTATAGTAATGAAATAATAGTGCAAAACTAGAGTGTTACCAGAAATGTAATGCAGTGTTGGGATATTGTGTGTACCTATTTGAGAAAAATGTGAATCTTATTTGTCAACAATGTGTTATTGATCATCCTTCACCCTACCCCCCCACTTTCCCCATTCCCCCTAAGTAATATCATCTAAGGATTTTTCAATCCTTCCAAATATTAACAAAGCTAAAAGAAAGGTTTTATATGGAAGTCAAATCTGTTGTTAGTTATAAGGAAGTATAACAAAACCTTCTTGCTCCTAGCTGAGCTGTTCAAGTGATTCCTATGTTAATTCATAGATTGTATGCTCAGGATAATAAACTCTTTAAATTGAAATTGAAATTGATCTCATAGATTCGATCATCCTGGATACGATCATCCTTCGGCCTACCTTCTTACTTGTGAAAAACTGAAACTCGAGTAAGTCTCACCTGCATAGTCAGTGGGATGTTAAACTACACAAACAAACAAATCTTGATTATCATATCATGCATGGCAAAATCACGTTCTGAGCATGCGTTGGTCTTGGGCACATGTGCAGCAGCAGCAGCTTTCTGGGCCTCACTTGGAATCCAGTGTTTTCCATCAGGCACGTTGTCTTTGCCCTGACGCTCAAGTGCGATGAGAAAAGGATGTTGAAACGATTGCCCTTAAAAGTTACCATTCTGTTCTTGTCGTCCTTCTCACACAATTCAGAATCCCATTGTTGGAATACACCAGCCTTTTCACTTCCTCGACTTGTAAATGCCTTACACACACATCTGATGAGGCGCCCTGCACCACTCTCGGCCTTCTCAAAAGCATGTGGGTTCCTTCCAGTCGACACATTGTTCTCAAACACCTTTAAAACCTCATCTGCTTCACAATATATGTATCTTGCAGAAAAAGTTGGACGGATCTGCTATAAAAGTCCAGTGTGCTGAGTTGACTGGAAAAAGAGAAGGTCACGTGTAACGGTCAGCAAACCGTAAAACTAAACCAGCCAAAACAATGTAACTGTAAAGTGTTAACGTATAACAAAACAGGACCGAAATGGATGGCCAATCGCACTTACCTTTCCCAAGCGGAGTATCCAACTTAAATGCCCGACGCCAAGTCTCCAAGCTATTGGAAGTAATAACAAATGTACAGTAGTGTAAAGGAAACGCAGTGGGGTCTTCATAAAGTCAACTGAAGCAGTACGAGTTATATGTATTGGACACACTGGGTACGATGGAGGGAGTGGTACGCAGAGACTACTAAATTAAGTGTAAATAAACATTGGTTAACATTTTTAAAGTTCCATCCCCACACCAAAGTGTCCTGTCTACTAGCCAGGGGTTTTCATGGTTAACTACCTAAAACACCCTGTAGCACCAGTTATATAGCAAACTGCACACCTTATCGTCAATACCAATTGAAAATCTGTGGAACCAAACGTTGTGCAGACACTAATTTGCAATATGTGCTGCAAGAATAGTATGCCAATATACTGAATGAACAAAGCACAGATACTGCCCTCACTGAAACTTGAGTAAGTCTCACCTGCATAGTCAGTGGGACGTTAAACTACACAAACAAACAAACAAAAGTTTGGGGGTCTCTCTGTCATGCAACTCGGCCACAACGTCCCAGGGCTGCAAGTCTCTACTGTGTGCCTTTCTGGCTTCAGCAACATCTTATTCTGCTCTCCGTAAAGTCCAGGATACTGCAACAGTTTAACCATTGCCTACACTTCTTCTGCCTCGTAAAATCACCCTCAGTGGGGAACTATACTCGTAAACCTTTGTGCACCGTTGTCATCCTAGCTTACCTTTTCCTTCTTGTCTTTCAGCATGAAGGCTTTACTGCATCAAATATCACTTCCACGCTGCCTTGCCAGTAGCTCTATCTCACGGCCATTGTTCCGATGTGCTGGACCGGGATCAGTGCTGGGGGTTTCGGTTTCGGTGCCACTGGCTGGCATTCATCGGCATTTGTGCCAAGTGAAGGTAACTGTTTTAAAACTGTTGCCTTGTGACCGTGGTGGTCTAACCTTTCTTCTGACACACCAACCTTCCAGTTTACGTTGTCACCGACAATTCGGAAGCTGCATAGAGGAAATATTTATGGATTGGAACCATGGGGTGATTCAATATTATCTCTCTAAGTTTCCTGCTTACAACCATAACATGATATTGAGATATTACATGTTCCTGTTCCAGAATTTAGTATTAAAGAAGCTCACTTTTCCTTTAGACTTTTATTCCCCAGTTAGCGAGTCGGGATGTATCACTCCAGACCGATGGCACACACTTTGTATTAGCTTGGAGTTTTCATTGCTTCCAGACTATACCTATGGCTGCTCTTTCCCATGCTGTGGTAGACTTACAGCATAACAAAGGCCTGTCCTCTCACACCATGTCTATGTGGTGTCGGAGGTTAAAGAACCCTTGCTTCGGTAAATGTGTAGGAGCGGGATTTCTATCTTTTGGCTCATCTCATAGATTCGATCATCCTGGATACGATCATCCGAGGTAGGCCTTCGGCCTACCTTCTTACTTGTGAAAAACTGAAACTTGAGTAAGTCTCACCTGCATAGTCAGTGGGACGTTAAACTACACAAACAAACAAACAAAAAACAAACTTCTTGCTGGTGGTCTGGCATGGGACGACCGCCTTATGGAGGGCATCCAGTCGCATTTGGTCCAGCCGGATAGGTATTTTGAACACCCCATTCAGATCAAGCATGACAAGAAAACGTCTTTGATCAAAGAGACACTGAGCCTTTCTAAGCCAGGAAATCTGGTTGCATTTTCTGCTGCTGTCTGATCAAAGCACGACATTCACACTCAGCCTTGTTGGCTGCCTGTTTTGACATGTAACCCTCTTCCATAACACCAACAGGAGTGCCCTTTGGCAAGGTTGTATTTTCAGTGCAATGAGGCAAATGCATTCACCCCCATCAAATTTAAAATGGCTTAAGGAAAGCTTTGTGAGCAATGATCATCCTGTCAGTGTCATAGTGGTGCACACACCTAGAAATATAGGTGTTCATTTAGTTGACCTATATTCCCATTGGACGTTAAACAAATCAATCAATCAATCAATCAAACTTCCAACCCCTCAGGACCTCGTCTTTAAGGGCATCATGTACTTCTGACCCTGCTGGCAGCGTGTCGAGCAGGCTGCAATGTATATAAGATTGTATGAATGCCATAAAAGTTCCATGGAAGGATGGGTAAGTCTCACCTGCATAGTCAGTGGGACGTTAAACTACACAAACAAACAAACAAATGGGTCTCGCTCATGAACGTCATGAAAATATACCCCCGCTCCGTTATGAAACAGAATATTTAATCTGTTTCCTTGTGGCCACCCATCTTACCTGCTCGCTTATAATGGAATTTACATAGGTGGTGTTTTGATTCTGGTGATAGAAGAAAAAGAAGGTATCATGGTACACTTTTCTCTGCTACTTGCAGACTCCTCTACAGAAGTACCATTTCTTTACATTATGATTTCATAATTAAAATTCTCAGCTTATCTTGGTGACCTCTTTATATATATATTGTAAAGATATTATGTGCATATGACGAAGAACACAACAGCCAGCCTTGCGGTTTCCCAAGAGATCCTTTATTATGAGTAACGTAACCCAATTGCCAAATGATAACTCAACTTACCAGTCTGAAATTTGGGCAGGCTCTTGGCCCCAGGTACCTCATCCTCCTCTGGGGGTTTGATGCACATTCTAATCTGCATTCACCGCTTTTAATCAGTTGGTTGTCACTCTTCACAATCTTCGGCCTACCTTTTAACTTGTGAAGAAATGAAACTTGAGTAAGTCTCACTTGCAAAGTCAGTGGGACGTTAAAAGTCAGACATTTCCTCTGTTCTACACATTCTAGCAAAGACTGGACTTACCTTTACCATTAGACAGTATTGTTGTTGCGTGATCGTGTTGAACCGATCATCACAACATAGAATAAAGTACATATTGCTTGTCAGTGTCGACCCTAACCATACCTCTGATGAACTGTTGAACAACTTCTGTGTGAGTGGCGTCTTCTCTGAATTCAAAGCTCTGTAAATGCACCCCCCTTCCCGGGATACTTTTATTCCACAAGTTAGAATATATTTCTTGTCTCACTTTTTCTGTTTGACAGATCCATGCACTTTCAACTTTCAACTCAAAGCAAACATTTATACATGTTAACTTAGGAGAGCGAACTTTGATGAGGTTTGGAATAGCCCTGAAAATAAGATCTCCATGAGGCTAATGAGCACAAAACCTTGTTTTAACCAACATTAAGACAGTGCACCGCCAGAAATGCTCAATCATGGGCGTTTTACGTGCAATTGACTTGTACAGTACTCACTCACTCAATTTTCTTTACCCACCGTTTGACCCTCACAGATTCTTTTTCAGTAAGGGAGGCAAGACCTGTCTCAACCTGCTCCTCAGTCATGTGGGAAGCTTGGTGGTCCAGTTTTTCACTTAATCCTAAGATCAGGTCAGGTACAGATCAGGTTGCTGATGTTTGATTGGGACTCCTTCTTATGTAGATATTTATATTCTAGAAGTCTGTTCTTTAGTCTTTCTTCCCGCTCATCTCAACAGCTTAACGCAACGTCTGAATATTCTCTCCCGTTCCCCATGGAGTGTTCTTGTCTCATGATGTTTCCATTCTGTTTGAGGAGCTGGATTGTTGTGTGGTGGAGTTTGGCGGAAGCACTATCTCAGTACCGCCTCAGGAACTCTGCCACTAGCATCTCCAACTGGAGAGGCTATTCTTCCTCGTCTGTGCTCTCACCCTGGTCCTTCACTTCACTTCAATAATGTGCTCCTGAACAGAGGTGAAGATAATGTTTTTAATGGTGCACTTTGTTGTTATTGGTTTCTCCTTAATGTTGCATTTGCCAGTGTTCTATAGGCATTGACAAATCTGGGACCTGCTGAAGAAGCCACTGCCCTATTGTGAAGGTTGACTTTTTTTAGGGCACTAGCAATTGTGTCTGGGGTCTCATGTGATATGGCACTCATGAGCAGGATGGGAGAAGTGAGGTTCAGAGTCTGCAAATGATGAATGTAATCAGTGTAGAGCTGGATGAAGTCATTTTGCATTTAGTCCTCTAGTCCTCCTTCAGAAGACTTAAATCTTTTTCTAAATATGATAGTATTAGAACCATTTCGTCTCCGTAACACTTTATTAAGTGAGCTTCTAATCTTGCTCATCATAGAGCAGGAGTACACGGGGCAGGGTTGGATCCTTGACGTCTGCAATAGGTGATTAAAGGTTGTTGAAGTAGTGGCAAAGTTTTTTAGAGATGAACTCACCAGGACAAAGCAAGTTTTTTAGAGATGAACTCACCAGGACAAAGCAAGTTATCTAGACGTCATTGCTTGTCCAGTGGACACGGTAGCAACTCCCAGTTGAGCTTAAGAACTTTCTTGTTCATTGAATCTTCAACCATGCTGTCAAACCCGGCCTTGCTGAAGCTGTTGGCGATCCTGATACTGTTATTTTGTCAAATACTATCTTTCGGGCCTTATTTCCTGCTTAAATCCTTGTAATTGACAAACGAGTACAGACAGACACTCAACCTTAATCTCTTTCGTCAATTCGCCAGGTTGTTTCATGCAAATGTCACACTGATCCTTCTTTGACTGAAAGGACCTATTGTCCGATCAAACCTGAGAAGTCCCATAGGGTCTATGTACGCTGGGACGTTAAACCAATCAATCAATCAATCAATCAATCAAATCTTCTTTGACTGATGAAATGCAAGATTGTAATCAACCTCCTGTACTCTTTTCACTTTAGCTGGGTTCCTCTGTCTGTCTGATTCTGACTGCCACAAAGTGTCTCTGTTCATTTACTCAGGGGGCTCTTTAGAAGAGGGCAGTTTCCTCAAACTCACAAATAAACTTGTTAGAAGGTGTAATGAGTCAAAGTTTATCATGGTGTACAAGGTATATTCGAGTGTTTGAATCTGGCTATGTCCATACCATAGACTCCAGCCATCCCCACACCAACACAGATATGTGCAAGCTGTGCCATTCTGCCGGCATCCTTTAGTTCCCTGTGCAGGACATCACATACTTCAGGTGCAATGTCTGCAATTGTTCGCTCACCAATCTAGAACTGGTATACTAGGTTTGTGAATGATTCACTATCAAAATATACACAGTGGCCCAATTTTTGCTGATTTGTTGATGTTGATCTACCTCCTGGTGGTCAGGCCAATCAATCAATCTCCTGGTGGCCAGGCCATCATGCAGACGAGTCATTGGATGACTCGCTGTCTGAGCCATCAGTAGAACTGAGATGGTGGGGGTGCTGTGTGCATTGGGCACTACCTTCCATCCTGGTGCTGCCTCGTCCACTATGGGCCGGGGTCAGCACTAAATAGATCTACATCTATGTCAGCCATCCACTCATCAACTTGTGGCTGGAAAAATTGAGATGGGGCACCAGTGAGTTCTCCAGGCTGCCATGGTGTGCTTTGGGACAAGATACTGTCATCCTGCACTACCGACACATGAAGATGCTGTCTTTTCTTTTCTTGTCTATTTCCACCTCTGCTTTAACTGACACTGTTGCTGCCGATGTGTTCTCCTTTGTATTGATGTATGATTTATATAAGATGGGAAATATATGAAATAACTGAAAACATTTGTTTAATATAATATGAAATGGATTGTACAAATTGTTGATTTTGAGAAAATAAATTTAAAAAAAATTGAAATTGAAATGATGCTCCTCCAGATCCTGCTTTGCTAGAATTAGTTACTTCTTCTGGCTCCTTCAGGGAGATGTTCTGAGAGTATCTGTTAGGTCAAACTTCCAACCCCTGAGGACCTCGTCCTTCAGGGCATCATGTACTTCTGATCCTGCTGGTAGCATGTCGAGCAGGCTGCAATGTATGTATGAATGCCATGAAAGTTCCAAACAGCTGTAAAATATGGTTTTAATACATGGTGAAGGAGAAGTTGATGTTCAAGATGGTGGACGTTTCTTTCACTAACAGAATCTAATTAGTGGGAGATTGGGTTATGGCGTAATCATTGCACATGGAACTTGTTTCGTGTTCTATATCGATGTGCACTGGCTACTTCTTATACTTTCTTTTGCTCCTTCTGGTGTTACTGGAGGATCTTCCACCTATTCCCTTTGTTGCTTTTCTTTTTTTCTACCTTACCCTCAGTTCTGCCAAAGGGAGGTCATCTTCATCCTTTGACTTGACTAGAGGTAGATCATTCTCCGCATCCTCCTCCTGAGCTTTGATAACCGCCAGGGATACATCATCATCCTCAGAGTCCCAGGTGTCCCGTGTGAGCTCTTTGCCAGAAGTTGGAGTCTTGGTGACCAGGGCTGCGGTCGTGACGACTGGGACGTCAGCAGACGTGGTAGTCGCCGCGTCGTTAACACACGTTGCGGTCATGACGACTGGGACGTCAGCAGATGTGGTAGTCGGTGCGTCTTCAACACACGCTGCGGTCGTGACGACTGGGACGTCAGCAGACGTGGTAGTCGGTGCGTCTTCAACACACTCTGCCGTCGTGACGACTGGGATGTCAGCAGACGTGGTAGTCGGTGCGTCGTTAACACACGCTGCGGTCTTCCCAAACTTAACCTCATGGCAGTCTGGAATGCAATGTGGTTTGTCTGGCCCTGCCAACTATGGTACTCGCCCAGGTATGTAGGGCCAGGCAAATAAAAGAACACTTGCTATCCTTCGAAAAGAGTAGGGGACGTGCCCCGGTAGCGGTTTTCTCCCTCACCTCATCGATGCGGTCATTCATTTCATAGATTCGATCATTCATAGATGCGGTCACTGCTGTATTGGGCAAGCAGCATATAAATACCTGTCCTACTACTGCAAGGCAGACTACCACTATTTGTGGATGACTCCTTGCCAACTTGAGATGTCCCGTGAGGTACTTGATGTACGTCTGGACGTTAAACAAATCAATCAATCAATCAATCAATCAAAGCAATGTGCCTAGCGGCGTTAAACTACCTAAAAATCAACCCAATGGCTGGGGTGCACCCCGTCATACAAGTGCTTGTAGGATTGTGAAAACTTTTGATCCATTCGACAACTTACCAAATGCAGGGTAGTTTTTCTCTTCTTATTTCTCTTCTTAAATCCACCTTCGTTGTGGTGTGTTTAAGATAGCTTACTCAACGGCAAGCCCACTCCGTCAGTGACTCACATGAAAGTTGGTAATGAAACTAAGGAGACAGCCAGAGAGATTGCAGACTTGCTTGCTGATCACTTTGGCAAGGTCTCCTCTAGTGCAAACTACAGACAGGAGTTTCACCAACACAAAGAAAGGGAAGAGATGAGGCCGCTGAATCTGCTATCTAAAAATGAGGAGGACTACAACAAGCTCCTCTCGATGGCAGAGTTGCAGCATGCCCTAAGCCAGGCAAAAGACTCGTCCCCGGGCCCTGATGACATTCATTACCAAATGTTGAAGCACCTTCCAGAGCACCAACTCGAGCTGCTCCTGGATATCTTCAATGGCATCTGGACGACGGGCAAATACCCACCATCTTGGTCGGAGGCCATAGTTGTGCCTATCCCGAAACCAGGGAAGGATACATCTATACCTTCGAGCTACAGACCCATCTCCATGACCAGCTGCCTGGCCAAAACGATGGAGAGGATGATCAACAACAGACTTGTATGGTATCTTGAGTCAAACAATCTCCTGACTCGATACCAATCAGGTTTCCGCAAAGGTCTACATCCTCTAGTACTGGCAGCTGGTTCTCTGTAGCTCAGCAACTTAAGTGTTGGCTTGCTCATGTCCAGCCACTTCAGCTGGTTTGTAAAACCTTTGAGCATACCCATGAAATATATTATGATAGAAGCTCACATCTATCTAAAAGCATGATTCTCTGTTGACCAATATTCCTGTAAATCAGTATATGTTGGCCCAATGCCGTGAGCAATGTCTTAACAGCCAGAAGGTGGCCGGCATACCCATCCTTTGCAAGATCGTTACTACCTACAGCGACGATGCAGCTGTTGAACAGGTGCCAGGGGAGGAGGCCTTTGTGGAAGTTGGCAACAGTCAGGTCACCAAAGGCCTCTGTGTGATATCTTGCCATTCTTATGCCCCTCAATATAGAGTAGGATATTCTTTTTTCTCTTTTTAACTGTGATGAGAATGCATATTCATAGTTGGAGGGCATTTAAAAACATAGGGTTTATGTCGTAATTGTCAGGGAAATTTTACTTCGGGCAACACTCAGTGTTTCGGTTGCCCAGGAGATGAGACAGTGGACTGCTCATGCGCATCAGTTTCGAGACGACGTTTGGCAACGCGCGGTTCGTTAGGTAAGTATTAGGAGGGTTTTACCCTCTTTTTACGTGTTTAATCCCTCCGGGGATAAATTTAATTATGGCCATTTGGTGCCATTAAGGTTAGTTATGACAAATGTCCCATTTTGCAAGATGGTTACGGTCATATTTCTAACACATTTTCTCTTTTTGTCGACAGCGTTCTCACTGGACACGCTGGTCTCGACAAACCACCATTGCCGCGGGCTTCGGAGTGGATTGAGAGAAGAAAATTGACGTACGCTGATGGCGAACGACAAGCAAAAGCACCCGAATGCTATTCAGGGTGTAAATTCTAGAAGTAATAGAAGAAGAGGGGAAATGTCGGATGATTCGGCTAGTGTTTCGTCGATAGATTCGACAAAATCAAGCAAGAAAACCAAAAATCCGCCGACCGTGCCTGACCTGTCAATCACCACCACCGCCACCACTTCGGGGGCGGGGCTTACCCCGGCTCAGCCAATCACGACGCAGCCTGCGTCGACCACGTGCACCACCACCACTTCGGCGGCGGGAAATGTGGGACATGACGCCATGCCGACATTTTCACAAATGGCGGCGCAGCAACAACAACAAGCTGCGGCGGCGTATTTCCAACAGTGTATGCCATGGAACTTCATGATGAATCCCATGTCTAACTGGATGGGCATGCAGCAACAGCAGCAGTTCCAACAACAGCAGCAACAGCCCACTCAGCCTCAGCCTACAGACCCGTTGGCGGAGGCGTTGACAGCCCGTCAACAGACTCATGACATCTCCGAGGAGGAATCTGAGGAGGAGGACGGCTCCGCTAAGGAGGAAGCCCAACAACTGGAGGACGGATCTATGGCTACCATGTTCTCAGAACAGCAAGAAAAAGTGGCAGAAAGTAAGTTGGGCCCTAAAGTACATCCACATCTGGCACAGGCAGTTGATCGCTACATAAATCAGAAATATGAAAGTAAAGATTATGACGGCATCATAACAAAGTACCCGGGGGTGCAGAACATCCCCAAACTGATAGTACAGAAAACGGATGAGGAGATATTTCTGGCTCTACCTGACCCCCTTAGAACTCTAGATAAACAGTTGCAGACCCTACAAGGGGGTGTGGTAGCCAGCATTACAGCCATGGCACCACTGATCAACGAGGTGTTGAAGAGAGGGGCGTCAGATGATACTCTAGACAAGCTCAGCCCAGGCTTAGTGGTGGGAGTGCAGACGATGGTGATGACATACAACTCACTCCAGGATCAAAGGCACAGGATGCACAAACCATATCAAAAGCCGGAGTTTGTAAGAGCCATAGCAAAAATCAAAGAGGCGGACAAGGATCCTTCGCTGCTTTATGGAGGTGTAGTTCAGGAAGCAGTGAATAATTATGAGAAGCAAAACAAAGCATCTAGAGGGGCGATGAAGGAGTCCACGACTGATAAGAAGCAGTCAGGACACCAGTCAAAGTCTAAGAAGCAGAAGTTTACTCATAAGCCTCAGACCAAAGCGCCAAACCAGAACAGTTTCGGGGGCTTCCATTACAATCCGCCACCTACAGGAAACCCCATGTTCAACCCAAACTTCAACCCAAACTTCAACCCGGGTTTTAACCCCAACTTCAGACCGAGAAACCCAAACTGGAGGCCTAGGCACCCTAACCCTCCAGCGGCAGCGGCGGCAGGGGCAGCCCAACAGGGTTTTCAGAAGAAGGGAAACAAATGAGGCAGGTTGGTTTCTCTTTCATTAACACTGTCGATAATTTCCAAGCAGGGAATGTTCAGAATTTCCAAACTGAGTGGGCCAGTTATACTAGAGATCCATGGGTGATGACCCAGATCCCCTTCACAGGGGATACAAGTGACAGTAGCTCAAAATTCCCGCTGAAGTTTGACCCGGTAGAATCAGATATCATTGACAATGAAGTCAGTAAGCTTTTGAACAAAGGGGTCATACAGGAGACAGTTCATGAAGTAGGAGAAGTGATATCGAATATTTTCCTTAGACCAAAGAAAAATGGAGAATACCGTATGGTACTTGATTTGTCCAGGCTCAACAAGGTTGTGGAGTATGAACATTTTAAGATGACCTCCCTTAAGACGGCGCTAGAACTTATGAGAGAAGGGGCGTGGCTTGCATCAGTAGACCTCAGAGACGCCTACTACACAGTCCCAATACAGGAGGAATTTAGATGTTATCTAAAATTTGTTTGGCAGGGCAAAGTCTACCAATTCACCGCCCTACCTAATGGTCTGGCGTGTGCACCCAGATTTTTTACCAAAATCCTCACACCAATCTACTCGGAATTGAGATTGTTGGGAAATGAGTGTTTCTTCTACATAGATGATTCGTTTGTAATTGCAGACACAAAAGAACACTGTACACAAGCAGTGTTACAGCTAGCACAGACTTTAGATTCGCTAGGTTTTGTAGTGCATCAAGAGAAATCGGTCCTAGAACCTCAACAGTCGCTAGACTTTCTAGGGTTTACCCTAGACTCAAGGGACATGACAGTCAGATTGACCCAAGATAAAGTGGACAAGTTCCACCGGGCAGCATGGGGGGTCCTGCTGAAGAAACAATCGTCCATAAGAGAAATAGCAGGGCTCATAGGCCTCATGGTGGCCTATACACCAGGCATAGACTATGGGGGAGCGCATTTGAAGATTCTAGAAAGAGAGAAAAATGAGGCACTGAAGAGATGTGCGGGAGATTTTGATGCATTCACAAAGTTGTCAAAACAGGCCCAAAGGGAGATTTTCTGGTGGCTAGAAAATATCCCAGTGGGACTGAGAAAAATCAGTTCAGCCCTAGAACAGATTGTGGTTGTCACAGATGCTTCTGAAGCAGGTTGGGGAGCACACAGAGGTACCTTAGCAACAGGGGGTAGATTTGCAAACAAAGAACTGCCAGATCATATTAATGTGAAGGAACTTTGGGCAATACTGTTCGGATTACAAGCTCTGGTACCAGAGGCAGGAGAGGAGATTAGACTTCTCACTGACAATACTACAGCGTTAGCCTATGTTAAAAACATGGGTGGGGTAGTATCGCCCAGGTGCAACGAAGTAGCAAAGAGAATATGGGAATGGGCAGAAGAGAACCAGAATTGGCTCACTATTGCCCACATTCCAGGTGTAGACAATGTGCTAGCAGATTTCAAGTCCAGAAACTTTAACGATGACATAGAGTGGGAAATAAATGACAAGATCTTCACAAAGATTTGTACAGCGTTGGGAAAGCCTGAAGTAGATTTGTTTGCTTCAAGACTGAACAACAAACTGGAGACATTTGTGTCCTGGCATCCAGAACCTGGTGCTTGGAAACATGATGCTTTCACATTCCCATGGACTAATCATGATTTCTATATCTTCCCTCCATTCAGTCTCGTCGGCAGGACGATACATCGGGCTCTGCAGACGGGAACGACAGGGATCATAGTGGTACCAGATTGGCCCGGCCAGGCCTGGTACAGCAGAATCATGAATCACGCCGGGCGCAAGCTTCACTTCAGGAAGGCCAGAGAAAATCTGGTACAACACGGGTCTCCAAAAAACCCGGAGCAAATGTCAAGATGCCCATTGGTGGCATGCCGTTTGTAGCACAAAAATGGTTAAGGCTAGGATTTGACATGGCCACAGTGGAGTTGATGATGACTGCCTATAGAAAATCTACCAAAAAGTGTTATAGTGTTTACTTGAGGAAATGGGCATTCTATTGTTTAAAACACAAAGTTCATGTTATGAATCCCACTTTACCTCAAGCTTGTGCTTTTCTGACGGAACTGGCAAACAGAGGTTTGAAATATTCAGCTCTCAACACAGCCAGATCAGCCCTCTCGGCCTTGTTACCACAATATGAAGGTCACTCGTTTGGAGCACATACGTCAGTTGTATTATTGTGTCGGGCCGTGTCAGTGAAAAACCCCTCCAAGGGAAGATATTCAGGCTTCTGGGACGTCATAGACGTCCTGGATTTGTTCCAGGAGTGGGGCAGTAATAGACTGCTACCACTCAAGTTACTCACGTTCAAGACACTGTTATTGTTGTTGTTGGTGACGGCCCAGAGGGGCCAAACCATTTTGCATTTATCCCTCAAGGATGCTATTATTGAAGAAAAGGAGGTCACCTTCTTTATGAATACACTGCTCAAACATAACAGAGCGGGAGATGCCATGGATGTAGTGACACTCAATGCCTTTGAGGCAGATGAAGATATTTGTGTAGTACAAGTCTTACATGAATATATAAGACGTACAAAGGGACTCAGAATCAGGGACATGGTGAAGAGCAAAGATCAGCAATTACTGATTAGTTTCATACACCCGTATGGACCTATATCCAGATCCACGCTAGCACACTGGACACTGAGAACTTTGGACTTAGCAGGCATAAACGTCACAAAATATGGTGGACACTCGACCAGAGGTGCATCAACCTCCAAGGCTAAAAGTCTGGGGGTGCCGTTGAATCTGATAATGAAACAGGCAGCATGGCGAAATGCCTCATCTTTCGCGAACTTTTATGATAAGAAAATCGAGAAAGAGCCTCAGAGATTTGGGGAGGAACTCCTCCAGGGAGCGTTACGCGAAAAAGAAAAATCAAAGAAGAGGAAACATCAAAATCGTTGAATTATTGACTGTTTGACACTTACATGAATTTATGAGAGAAAAGTGTAATTGTCTAATTTCCTAATGAATTTGGAATAAATCGTTGTGATTTGTAAAGACGAATTCTATGTTTGTCCAGGGGAAAAATTCTTTGGGAATTTTTTAGAACTGGTGGAATTAAATATAGTGTCAGGGAATTTGAATCAACCTTGTCGGTGGCAACCCTGATCTAGTTCTTCTCTCTTAACTTTCTTGGGAAAAAGTCTCCTCTCTTAAGGTACCTCTGGCGAGGCCCGGGGAGAACCACAAAGTCTAAATTCATGCTGTGTACGTTAAACCTTTAGTTCACCCTTTCATGAACAGGGCATGAAGGTCCACCGCCCCCATAACGGTTCTGAGGGCAAGGGGCTCTTCAAGTTTTTTTTCAAGTTTGGTAAAGTTTCCTAGAGTATAATATAACAGGAACCCAATATTTTAGTTACACTTGACTGAGTATTTTATTCACTAAATGATCTTATATAAAAAGGCTGCTCCATGGCAGAAATGCCAGTATCCTGAAGCCACCTTTAGTACAATTTGCTATTGATCTCAGCAGCAAAATTTGACAAAGTTAGCTCTAAGTCTAGAGTTACTCCCAAATATTTATATGTAGAATCTTTCTGAAGTGTTTGATTGCCTATTTTTAGAGTCAGACCTGGTGCCAGGTTGATCTTCTATCATCCCTCTTCCCTGACTGAAAAAGCCTGAAACCAGCAGGAAGGTTTGGGTCCATCTACCCGACCAGTCCTAGGACAACACTCCGCCGGCAGTGCCCACAAAGTCAATAGGACGTTAAACTACACTGCAATTCACCGTTCTCATTAGTTTTCTACTGACATTGTGAGACTCCAGACTTGCTACTGTAGCTTTCAGTTCCAGCACCTTTCCCTCCCAGAGATTTTTTTACTGTCCACCAAAGCTGTCATTCTTGTGCAACCTGAAATGATTACAAAATGTGGATCAGTGGTTTTTGTTGCCTTTTACTTGCTCCAAGGCTTTCAGTCCTTCTTATGATATCAGGTTCGATGGGATAGGCCTATTTGGTTTTCGGGAGCATGGGTCAAGTAAATCAACACCGCCAGACACTCCAAAGTTGTCTGTGCGAGTCCCTGTTTTCTGTAACCAAAGCTTCTTGGCCAAGCTCCACTGGGGTTCGTCCCCACCCCCAGTTCCATGCCTGTAGTCGATTTTCTTCTCGACTGAAGTGACAAGAACAGATGAATATTATGTACTGTTGGTTGTTACTGAATGGGGACTACTACCAGTAACAGTTTAAACTCTTTAATATTGCTACGAGCCCTGTCCCACTGCTACAAGTAGACTCATAAACACATGCACACACACTCACACTAAAACACGCAACCTAGAGGAAGAAAGAATGGACAGAGAATCCGATAAACTCTTGAGTAAGTCCCAGGCGTCATAGCACACTTGGACGTAAAACAATCCAATCAAATCAAATCTAGTTCTATAACTCACACAAGTTATTAAGAATGTCAACAACAAGGAGCTGGAACTAGAGACGCTAGCCCACTACAGGCATTATATTGTTCATATTTACATGAACAAGTTGTAATGTGAACCTACTGGATTGTCTGAAGTTTTTAATTTTTCCCTGTACCTGCTTTTTGGTCTTCCAAAAGCCCCTGTACACAAGAGGGAAAGAAAAGATTGGAATTCATAGTTATCAGATTATTTTTCGATGTTTCAAACTTATCGAAGAGTATTTATGGCATACACATTAGAGTCAAACTTACACCGTTCTTGGTCGTTCCTGTCACATAGGCTATGACTACAGTGCCTCTCAATCCACTGACATGCAACATACAAAAGAGAACCTCTGACCAAGAAACAGAAAATGGAGATAAAATAATACCTTACCCGTCTAATCTGAGCTTTGGGTGTGACTGCCACAAGCACACGTTCAAACATCTGATTTCGGATTGACTACTTTTACCTTTCTATCAAGATTACCTCTTGCGACGTCTGCAATTATTGTATAAAGTGTCACTATTTTTTTTCCTTCAAATGCTGCAGGTCCTGTATATAGAATAAATGTGCAGTCTCTTTCCATCCATCTATTGGCTTACCTTTCTTCTGTGTTGCTAGGAAAAAATCTCTGACCATGTCGTAAAATTCTGGAGAATCGCCCTCTCCCTGAAGGAAATAAAGGTTTTCATGAATTATCAGAATGTCTGAAGTAAAAAGCATTCAAGTTTGTATGTCTGATACTCTGTTCAACCAAAACTGAAAGAAGTGACAATGATGAAAAAAGCGTATTGAGATTTCATGTTCAAAAATGATTGGTGAAAACCTTGAATGCTAAGTCCTTCAGAGGATTTCACCCTACCTGATGCAACATAGGGCTGTCCAACTGAAAAGCTTTTTTCATTGCTTTGTTAGTGAGTTAAAAAATGTAGAAGTTGTCATCCCAGTTCTCCAGGATTTCATGTGTGGAATTCTTTGTGCAGATCCAAAGAAAAAATATTTTAACATTAATAAGTTGTACTTTTTGGTTGAATCCTTTGGGCTAGACATCATCCCCTTGACTGAAGTTATTGTTCCTATAGTATGCCAAAGGAGGAGGATTTCTCTCTTTTGGCTCATCTCATAGATTCGAAAACCCTTGCCTACCTACCATCACTTGTGAAAAACTTAACCTAATGACAGTCTGGAAGCAATGTGCCCTCCAGACGTTAAACTACCCTTTTAACTTGTTAAAAACTGAGAGTCTCCTCTGCAAAGTCAATGGGACGTTAAACTAAACAAACAAACAACTTTTCCTCACAACACTTTAGATTTAAGCGTGAATTGTATATATGATACCTATGTCAGGCCAAATGTTTGCATCAAGACTCCTCAGATTTCTCAGATTTTTCTTCCTCCAAATTGGTCATTCTTGTGATTCGTCCAGATCCAATGAGAACTCTGTTTACCTTTATAGCGGGGGGGGGGGGGGGACTTGTAATTTCATCAGACAAGAAGATCAAGATGCATCAAATATCACCATTTCCCTTCTTGATTTTCAAAATTTTCTTTGTACTGCTGTGACATGTGAGTGGCAAATCAACACAACTATTTTAGTGCTGGTTTAAGATGGGGGTAGACATGCCAGATGTGCCAAAATGCATCAGATTGCACCATTTGAAGTCAAGAATTTCAGAATTTTCTAAGACCTTTCCATCCAAAAAGCAAAGTTCCAACCCCAATCATAAAGAAAAGGCTGGCTGATACAGATCTTAGCTTTGATACAATTATGGCCAGAATGCACCATTTCAGGTCTGATTGTCAAATGTTCCCAAAACCTTTCCTCAAAAAAGATAAGACCCCAATCATAGAGGCTGGATAATACTGATCTGAGTTGTAATGTATTTTTCCAGTCTCAATCATAGAGAATAATTCAGAGCTGAGAGCTATATTTTGTGCCAAAATGCATCAGAATGCACCATTTCAGGTCTAGAATTTCAAATTTTCTTTGGGGGGCATGCCCCCAAACCCCCCTAGTTGCACCGCTGCGCTTCGCTTGCGGTGGTCGGCAGGACATCCATTCCCCCCTACTTCCAAAGATCCTGGGCTCAGATTTTTCCCTCTTCAGAGTTTGCATGTCTGTATATAGCACTGTAAGTGAGGCAGTAGCGGGTAGCTGGACATTAGTTGTACTTTTAAACATTACTTGGGCCAGGGAACAATCATTGGTATTCACCATGGGCCGTCTCAAGGCAGCAAGGTAGGAGCTGCCATGGTGAGACTGTGATTTGGGCAGATCCAATGAAAAAATATTTTAACATTAATAAGGGGGGGGGGGTCTCAGTCTCTAGAGGCCTTCATGCCATGCAATGTATACAAAATGCCCCCAACATAACGTCTTTTGGCTGCTTTTTGGATTTTTCTTCAAAACCCAATCCCATGCCTGACACTGGCAATAAATGTGAAAAAGTGGGCGGGTCCTATGATGCCATGTTCTGTTTGTGACATGTTTGTGCTGCTAGCAATTGCACAAAGCAGTCGGTAACTTGCATCCTAGTGCAGCAAATCCACTTGGTAATATATCTGGGTTATCCGGATTGGGTTTTGCAACAACTTTGTGTTGACATCAGTCTGTTTACCCTTCCTGCAGGCATTATTTATATTGGAGGAAACACAATGATTTAATGTCCTTGAGGGTCTTCCAGACGTAGGGACTGCCGTGTTGGGCTATCCATGCCCCAGTCTCGAACTACCAAGAAAATAGGTAGGGAGGGGCCTAAAACAGAACCCTGTGGTAAGCCATAAGGGACTTCTTCCGTGAAGGATAACTATCCATTGATTTTCACTCTCTATTTTCGGTAACCTTAAAGACTTGAACCAAGCCAAGATGTGTTTTTGGAAATCCAGCTTCTTTCAAGAGAAAATGCATTCTAGAAGGAAAGGTGACAGACACTTATAACTTGGAGTTTACAATGATCCTACTAGTTTCGGTGGACGAACCACCTTCATCAGGGATAACTCTTTTATTAAAAAGTAGACTGAAGTGCAGTTGGGAGCCTTTTACAGATCAAGTTGGGTCCTTTCATATAGGATGGTATGGTTATTACAATCATAGAAACATGTATATATGAGCCCTTGGTACTATTTATATGAACGGTATTATGACAATTCTTTTTATCAATATATTTGAAATTATGCTGGTACATTTTTGTCAATTATGCTCTGCTGTTGCCCCTAGGGCTAATAAGTGATTCTAGATAGTTGACTGCTAACTGAACCGAGTCTACAACTGGAGTTGTTTCATCTTCGCTGTCAGTTTCACTCAGGAACAGATCTTCCATGAGTTCTGCATGAATTTTATCATTATGATAATTATAATCAAAGGTATCAAGCGGAGGAATCACTGGTAGGTATACACTCGATTTTTCTTCTTTGGTAGAGGTGGACCCTAGTGGGTCCTCTAACAAAAAATCATCTGAAATTGGACTAGGAATTGACACCCAGTCATTTATGCTGTTAGCAGAAATACATGTTTTTGGTTCTAATCTGGGGTCTATGCTACGGAAATCACTACTGAGAATTCTTGGTCTCGCCGTTGGTGAATGCTCTATGTCTAAGTCTATAGGAATTAATGTTCTTTGCCAGTATTCTGGACTAGCTTGTGAAGTTTCTGGAGTGATCCCACTTCTGCATGCTTCCTAAGGGTGTCATCTTCCTCATACTTTAGGTGATCCAAGAGGTGTGATACAAAATAATTTTTACTACACTTAATAATAATACAGATAGATCCTTCCAAGGGCATTAATTTGATAACGCCATCAACTTAAGAAATATCAATCAAAATCAGCTTGTTTGGATGTGCGTGCAATACAAATAATAGATTCTATAATGTCCTACCTTACATGTTGTCTTCTTCCCAAGGCCAGAGAACTGGCTCATAACATCGCAGCCAGTCAAGGCATGGTAGCCTAGAAGATTCACACAGATCTGGAAGCTAATGTCCTACCCTACCCTATGTTTAAAAAAGAAAGACAGACCCCTCACCTTTATTTACCTAAAGACCTTGAGAGTCCAAGCAGACTCCTGTTCCCACATCAGCGACGAGTGGGAAACTGATACCCCAATGTGATTGAAAAATTTGATGCTTTCCTTTTGCAGGCAGTGCTGATATGACCACCACTTGTAAAAAGAACTTAACCTGATGACAGTCTGGAATGCAATGTGCCCTCCGGAAATTACACTACCTAACAATCAAGTCTTTAAAATATAAAATAGAGAGCTTTGTATTCCATTGTAATGGTATTACTTACCAGACTGATCGTAGGGTGCAGGGTGGACTTCTCCTGGAAGGCTCATGCTGAAAGTCCCCCCCCCCCCCCCCCTCACCTTCTTGTCCTTGAATCAGTTTTCCTGAGGGGTTTATTGCTAGACCTAGACATAATCGCACATCTTCAGACCGGGGCCTCCAGTGGTTGTACTTTTTGGTTGCATCCTTTGGGCTAGACATGATCCCCTTGACAAAAGTTATTGTTCCTGTTCTATGCCAAAGGAGCAGGATTTCTCTCTTTTGGCTCATCTCATAGATTCGATCACCCTTGCCTACACACTCCTGCATATCTTACTTTTGTTCCGCGGAGAGTGCCTTTGTCTATGGTTTGTCTTCGTCTTTTACCTATGTCTTTGCAAATATGGAAAATGCAGATAGTTCATGGACAAGTGGAAGTACTCAGCTATGAGGCTGTATTCCTGTATGTTGCAGGGATTTACATAAACTCATGTCAGATTTCTATGCACTCTATACTCTGTACTCTATACTGAATCACATTAACTACAGATAGATTCTTCCAAATCCATCTCCGTCACTGTTATCTTCATATGTTGCTGTGGGATTTCTATCTTTGACTCCTCATGGCAAACACAAGGGAACTAAGTCACAAAGGTGGTTTGGATATGCATGTCTCCTTCACTGAATACACACAGCTTCCAGAAGGTCTTGTCCTTCTCCATTTCGATGTCCCAGATAAAACTATGGGGTTAAGGTGGACAAACTTCTTGTGCTCGCGCGGAGCAAGTCTTCGCACGTTCATTGCATGATGTAAACGTAGCCGAGTCATTTGGTCGCCACAGCGGGATCTTAGTTTTTCCTGTCCCGAAGTAGAGGAACTCCTTTAGACGCTACTCCGCTAGAAAGCCAAGTTGTAAAAGTGCATACTTCTGAATGTTCTTTGTTGAAGAACCAGACACATAGTATCAATATAATTCTCACACAGACAAGAGAAAGAAACATCATATCAATGATTTGGGTAATTCAAATATTCACGTACACTAAATGACAATGTTTAAACAATCACCTGGCTGCCAAATTTGGACAATCTTTTTTGGGTGGGATGCAAGGTGGGCATTAGGAGAGAGAAGTGTACAGGTCTCAGAATCTCAATTTCTGAAACTTCCATTTTCTTTCATGGAGCCCATGGGTGAACTGCTCGATGTCGGCTTCAGGCATCATCTTGAGTTCAATGGCATATTAGGGGTGTGAAATGTAGACAACACGAAGCACCGAATAACGCCAGTATGGTCTGCGACCACCATCTTCCTTCTGGTCTTCGTGACCCCATCCGTCACCTGGACGTCGGGACTAATTAGAGCCATCTTTACCATTAAAGGACCTGTAAGGTCCTTGTCCGGCAAATCTCAATTCTCCGACCGTGTACATATATCAAAAAGGTGAAAACCACTGAGAAACCTTTTCTTCCTCATGGTTGCAACCCTAAGTCGTTTCCTTTGAGTTAAAGAACCCAGCCTCTGGGTAATCAGGGACTTTGATGGGTTGCTCAGTTTTGGGGTTCTGCTGCGCAATTTTTACATAAGAGTATATACAATTTATGGCTGCTGCCCTATTGGGTGTTACTGATTTCTATCTTTCCGGTCATCCTGGGTACAATCATCCGAGGTAGGCCTTTGGCCTACCTTTTAACTTGTGAAAAACTGAAATTGAGTAAGTCTCATCTGCAGTGTCAGTGGGACATTAAACTACACAAACAAACAAAAATCTTGAAATGCTGGAACTGTTACCAGGAAGCACATGAACATTTACTACCTCATTACTACTTACTCACTCACAACTCTATGAAGAGTCCTATTTTTGATTTTATCACGCTCCACTTTCTCCTCTGAAGAAGTCTTACCTCTATCCTTGAGTATTCTATGGCTCACTAGCATTCTTTTTGATTAACATTCTGAAACGGAAACAAGTGGACTAGGACTTCAGTATTCCAGAAAGTAGCGTTTTTTATCCATGAAATATTGCAAAGAACCCACATTGTCTTACTTCGCCATGAACCATTCACTGTGTCCCTTGCGAATAATCTGAAAAACAGTTCAAAATTTAAAACCATGTCATGGGTCATGAATTTTTAGCAGCAAACAGACAAATAATTTGACTGCTTGCATTGTAGATATCTAGCAGCAGGGCCTGTTCGCCCTGGATATGTTCTTTAAGATAAGTGTGCAGCATTGGAACAATCTGAGTTGGCCCATTTGCCTGGGAAGTCTCCCTCATCAATGACGTATGTGACCTGCTGGTTTTTACCCTCACACAGTACTCCAAACTAGGTCTTGGATGCCGACCCTGCACTCTTCACTTCTATTCTCATGACCCTTCTTGCATACAATCTTCTGCTCTGAGTTTCAAGGCACCTGACAGAAACAACAAACTGAGAGCCATCGAACCTTCGATAGGCAAAAAGCCCGACCATACAGGCTTGACCAGGAGGGAATCGACAAGACTGACCCGTCTTCGGATAGGCCACTCGCTGCTGACACACGGACACCTCATGAAGGGTGAAAACCAACCGGTATGTCAGCGATGTCAAGTACCTCTGACCATGGAGCACTTGGTGCTCTTCTGTCAAGCAACAAAGAAAAGTAGGGACGACCACCTCCAAGGTACGGCATCCATGAACAGCGTCTTTACTGGCACTGGAAAGAAAGAACTTCTGAGCTTCCTGCGGGAAACAAAGATGTTCGAAAAGATGTAAAAGGGGAGGAACAGGCCCCCCTATGTTTCGGTAGGGCAGGCTGGAGAAGATTTCTCTGTGCCTTGAGGATGAGGGGTTCGATGGCGCTTTTCATTTTCTTTGCCGCTATTTTGGTACTATCTATTGTCATATGTAGTCCGTCTTCAGAGTTTACTGTGTCTGTATGTATGTCTATCTTATGTATTTTATCGTCCCTCTCCAAGGCTCTGTTCAGTAGTCTCTCTGTTATCTCATTGTTCATCTCCCTGGTTGGCGGTACGGACGAAGTGAGTATGGGTGCCTGTGTCCACTGGCGTATGTTTTCGTGGGATTTTCGTATGTTATTAACTGTCTGTGAGGGTCTCTCTTTGTTCCTTATATCGTTAGTTCCCACGTGTATAATTACTACGTCGGTCTGGGCTATGGTGTTTCCGTTTTCTTTGGTATATCTTTCTAAGTGTTCAGCTGTGTCCATCTTTATTCTTGTTACTCTTAGGTCCCCCTCCTCTTCCAGGGTCTGGTCGAGGTGTTTCGTATTTGAGTCGCCCAGTATGAGTACTTTCGAGTGGTTCAGTTTCGTCTCGGTCTCTGTGTGTCTTGTCTGGGGCGGTATTTCCTCTGTGCTCCTTATACCGTCTTCTATTTGGTCTAGGAGTGTTTCTATCATACTTTCTGCATCTGTAGCTTTTTCCTGGGCTCTGGAGAGCTCTTTGGTGAGGTTTTCTATTGTCTTCTCCATATTTTGGGTGGTCTTTCTGTTGTTCGCTTCCTTTTCTTTCTCTGTTTCGTTCCGTTTTTCTGCCTCCTCTTGTTTCCTCTCTGTCTGTTTTATCTTGTCCTCTTTTATTCTCAGGGTGTTTTCTAATAGTTCTATTCTTGTGGAACTCTCTTTTATCGTGTTCTCCAGCTGTGTGGCGTATTTCTGTTGTTCTCGCAGTGTTTCTCTTTCCTTGACCCTGTCCTGGAGCGTTTTTTCCATTTGTTTGGTCTGTTGTTTCTTTAGGGTCCTCTCAGTATGTAATTCTTGGAGATTTTCTTCTAGCTCAGTTCTTAGGGTGTCAGCCTGGCGTCTCGCCTCGTCCCTTTCGTGTGTCAGTTTGGTTTCTTTTTTCGGGTTTCTTTCTGCTTGGTCTTTAATTCCTTCTTTGAGTATTTTGATCTCTTCGTCCATTTTGGTATTTTCCTCCTCGAGCATGGCCACTGTGTTTTTGTTCTCTTCCTTCTTGCTTTCAAGGTTATTTTTTGCCTCTTTGAGTTCTTTTTCTAGTGTTGTGATTTTTTCCCTCGATTTTGTGCATTCTGTGCATTCCCTGGGTTGGTTTTTTTGGTCCTGTTTCCCTGTGCTCAAGTTCTTGTAGTCCACTTGTTTCTTTTGGGTTCTGAGGCTCTTTCTAGTTGGGCTCTGGAGGTTGGGGTTTAGGAGGTCTTCCTGGGGTATGTCCTCTGATGGGGTATGTGGTATGTTCTCTGTGTTGGGGCTGTCCTCTGTATGTGTGGTGGTATGTTGGTGTGTATGTTCCTCTGTGTCTGTCTCTGTGTCTGCTTTATGGTTAGGGGGTAGGCTGGGCCCCATGGCCTCATCCTGGGAGAAATAGTCCAGTTCTGTCTCATCCCCTGACAGCTCTGGGGTATTTTCCTTTTTCCTCCTCTTTTTTTCATTTCCAGACATGATTCTCTCTAAGGGTTGGGGTATGTGGGTATGTTTATGGGTATGTGTATGGTATTTATGATGTGGTGAGTGTGATGGTGTGGTGGGGTGGTCTGGGCGAAAATGGGTGATCTGTTGAGCAGAATATTATGCCTGACATTTTTTATATATTTCAGTGAACTAATTTGGTATTTGGTCTATTGAAAGTCATGGTTATGAAATATAGTATGTAATCATCACTTGCCTTTGTATTTCCTGGCCGGATGGCGCGGATTCTTTGTGTAATTTGCGTTTTTGAAATTACCGGGTTTCGTCGTACGTGCGTCCTCCACAACGTAAATCGGAAGCTTGTCCTCCTCCATGTCCTCCCCTACATCCTCTAGTACTGGCAGCTGGTTCTCTGTAGCTCAGCAACTTAAGTGTTGGCTTGCTCATGTCCAGCCACTTCAGCTGGTTTGTGAACGTTTGAGCATTTGTGATTGTACCCATGAAATATATTATGATAGAAGCTCACATCTATCTAAAAACATGATTCTCTGTTGACCAATATTCCTGTAGATCAGTATATATTGGCCAAATGCCGTGAGCAATGTCTTAACAGCCAGAAGGTGGCCGGCATACCCATCCTTTGCAAGATCGTTACTACCTACAGCGACGATGCAGCTGTTGAACAGGTGCCAGGGGAGGAGGCCTTTGTGGAAGTTGGCAACAGTCAGGTCACCAAAGGCCTATGTGTGATATCCTGCCATTCTTATGCCCTTCAATATAGAGTAGGATATTCTTTTTTCTCTTTTTGGCAAAATACCAAATCCAAACAGCCAGTGGTTCATGAAAGGTGTCAAGGTTTGCTTACTAAAAAGAAACACACTTGAAAGCTTTCCGTCCCAATGGCTTTGTATTTTGAATTTAAACATGCTATATCATGCTGAATACATGAAATTTAAAGATTCCTAAGTAGCATATAATGTAATAAGATGGGGTTTTCCCCCTAGGTCTTATCAGGTCAAAATGGCGTTAAACATACATTACTCGCTCACTTACTCTGTTTACCTTTAATCCCTGTTCTGCTCTCATCAGCTTTAGATATTGCTGAATTATGCACCAAACTAATTGGATTTAACAGTAAATCTGGTTTGTAAAACCTATAAAATTGAGTTAATATATCCTCTACATTCAAAATGACAGATACAAAGGCATCAAATCACTTTGGAAGGGACCCCTTGCATTTTAGCTGACTTGGAAACCCTCTTGCCTGTATTATCTCTTTAAACATAAGTTCATGTAGGGCAGTAATGAAAATTTCTTGTAACCTCTTTTCAATCTTCACATTTTACTTAACAAAGAAGTCTGATAAATACTGTAGCCCTATTTCTGTCTGTCATTAGCCTGGTAAGAAATGAACATTATTTCATGTTTTCTCCTCGTCCTCCTTCAGCATTGCTTGGACGAGAGCTGGGCACTGTGCATGTAGCTGTGATGTGAAGTTGTGCAACACCTGGTGAGCGTACGAGGACATTTTGTTAGGCATTTTCCTTCACAGTACTGGATTAATCTACGAGATTTGTAGAAGATGTTCTGCTGCTCTTTGCTTTGTTGTGGCTTTGTGCTCAGCTGTGTTGTTGGTTGTTACAGGTGGCCGTGATTCAAGATTCAAAAAGGTTTTATTGACTTATGTAGTGATACGCTGATGTCACCGAAATTTGTGTCCTGTGAGGTACTTGATGTACGCCTGGACGTTAAACAAATCAATCAATAATCACTATTTTTATATAAGAGTATATTCAATTTATGGCTGCTGCCCTATTAGCTGTGTTTTTGAGATATGCGTGAAACCACATAAGCATTGTTCTATTGATTTTTGAGTCTTTTAAATGGTTTAGTAGGAGGCTATGGATTACACAATCAAAAGCCTTCCTTACTTCGATGTAGACAGAGGCTACATAATTATGGTTATTGCGAGCTGTATAAATATCTTTTGTATAATCAAACATTGTAATTAGAACATGGTAATATGAACAGTGACTAACTGATTGTCCCATAACCAGGTGATGGAGGCTTTCTTCTTTCCTCCCCCTAGAAGGATAAACATTTCTATGGCACTTACTGGTTGTAATGTTTGTCTGCTCTGACATTTGTCTTGGCGGGATTTCTCTCTCTTGGCTCATTTCATAGATTTGAGACTCTTAATGCAATGTTACAATATATCTGGAGTTTCTGGTAGCACCTCACCGGCAATGCTGTTAAGAAAATGCAGCCATAATCAATCAATCAATCGATCAAAGCAGCCATAATTAAAAAAAATGGTAGGACCATAGTTTTGAACACTAATAGAGCTGTTCTCTGGTCCATATTGAGTCTAATATTTTTGTACAACCATATTTCATGTGCAATATTCTTGACAATCACGGATGGAGAATAGGGGAGGACTCTATTTCGGCCTTTCGGGGGTTGGGAGAGGTGGACTGGGCCACTCTCTTCCATATCTATTTCCAGGGAGTTGAATCTGTTACTGGTAGGGCAGGTGCTTTCACCTGTTTCAGGTGTTTGGGCCATTGCTCGGTATCGTAAAGGTCAAACCCTTCAGTTGGCAATTTGAATTGTGGATGTGCAGGCCTTTGCAAATCTTGAGGGAAAGAAGTACTGGCGGTCAAATCAACCATTTCAGGTTTTTGGAGTGGCACGTTGCAATTGTTTGTACGTTTGCTAGGGTTGTTTTCACAATTCTTTGATGTTTTCAGGAGGGAAGCCCATCCCTCTATATTTTGCAGATCAAAGTCTTTAGTGGCCACTTTAAATTTTGCGTGTTGACTCTTGACTACACTGGATTTCAGCCTGGGTTTTGTCAGCAGAATCATTTTACCACTCACAAGAAACTTCTTCCATTTGGACAAGAACAACTGGACAAGGGGTACAGAAGATGAATACTATGGTCACAGGTCAGCAATGATAAATGAATATAAATTGAGATCTACCTAAGTACTCACCAAAAGGCTAAAAGGAATGGAGCTGGCTCAACAAGCTTCTAGTCTGGTTTCTGATTCAAGGTACATCTAACTTCAAAAGGCCAGTGGCCAATCAAATGGCCCCATCCGGGTCATGTGGTTGACTACCAAGAAATCATCCCAACCAGACTATTTAGTTAAATACATAATTATACAGGAATGACTGCTGTTAAATCATAGGATCAAGGTTAGATATAATATTAAGGTGAATTGTCAACAAAGATGGGGAACATTTATCTCAAGGCCTTCTGTTGCTTCTCTTTTAGGGCAGTGTAGCATAAGCCCTGGTCTGCATTTGTCCTTGATATGATGACATCAATGTCATTCCCTGTCTGAACAAAGTCATCAATGTATGCAACTGCTGCAAATAAACATTCATACCTCTGCCAATTCCCGGTGTTGACGTTGGACTATGGCTTCCCTAACATCAAGGTGGTGTCCTGGCAACTGCAGGACGTCGTGAATGGGGTGGAACAGACCGTTGCCATCGGCCGGTGTCGGGTGCACACTAAACCAACCCCGGAGGAAAGTTATTTCTCACGACAGTCCTTGAATGTGTAGCCTTCGTTGGCACACTTTCGGCAGACTGCCCGACTAGAGCACTTGCTACCAGTGTGGTCAAAGCGTTGGCACTTGAAGCATCGCATCGGGGATGGGATGTAGGCCTCTACCTTGACCAATTGGTAGCCACATTTCAGTTCTTTAGGGGGGGGGGGGGGGTCGGACGATCAAAGGTCACAACATAGGTTGCCGTGTCCATGATCTGTCCGTTTCTCCTAATATTCATTTGGTGGATATTTGTCACACCTTGGGGCCTCATTTGCTGTAGCCATCTGAGATTAAAGTAAGGCCACCAACAAGGCGCATTGGCAGGATATGTGTACCAGAATTTGGTACTTTTAGCTCCTCATTAATAACCTGAGTAGCAACCTTGAAAAGTTCACCTGTACTCACAGAGGTCAACCCATCACAAAAGGATACAGGTTTGTGGGTGAAAAATCCAAATTTGAGCATTTCAATTATGCCATATTGAGATCCTGTCAATCATATTCCAACAGTAGTCCTGTATTGCCTCAGTTGCCTCTATATCCTCTGCGTCTACTTTAATTAGAGCAAAAGCAGCAAATGCCCCACATTGGGCGCAAGCATTTTAGCCAAAACTGAAAGGAGTGACGATGAGGAAAAAGTTAAAACGAGCAGAACAAGTGAGATTAAACCGTCTAACAGACTGAATGGTGAATATGAACCAAGATGTCAAGACTGCAGTACCCGTCTGACACATTGTTCTCAAACACCTTTAAAACCTCATCTGCTTCACAATATGTATCTTGCAGAAAAAGTTGGAGCGATCTGCTATAAAAGTCCAGTGTGCTGAGTTGACTGGAAAAAGAGAAGGTCACGTGTAACAATCAGCAAACCGTAAAACTAAACCAGCCAAAACAATATAACTGTAAAGTGTTAACATATAACAAAACAGGACCGAAATGGATGGCCAATCGCACTCACGTTTCCCAAGCGGAGTATTGGACTTAAACGCCCGACGCCAAGTCTCCAAGCTATCGGAAGTAATAACAAATGTACAGTAGTGTAAAGGATACACAGCCAAAACAATGTAACTTTAAAGTGTTAACACAGGCTCCAGGCAGATGGGGCAGCTCTCTTCCTCACCCCCGACCCGCTTCACAGCCCATCTCTTGCCCACACATGAAGATGCTGTCTTTTCTTTTCTTGTCTATTTCCACCTCTGCTTTAACTGACACTGTTGCTGCCAATGTGTTCTCCTTTGTATTGATGTATGACTTATATAAGATGGGAAATATATGAAATAACTGAAAACATTTGTTTAATATAATATGAAATGGATTGTACAAATTGTTGATTTTGAGAAAATAAATTTAAAAAGAATTGAAATTGAAATGATGCTTCTCCAGATCCTGCTCTGCTAGAATTAGTTACTTCTTCTGGCTCCTTCAGGGAGACTGCCTCCTTCAGGGAGATGTTCTGAGAGTATATGTTAGGTGTATCCCCTTCCAACCCCTCAGGACCTCGTCCTTCAGGGCATCATGCACTTCTGATCCTGCTGGCAGCGTGTCGAGCAGGCTATTAAGACCCATTCTCTACAATGCTGTTCTCATTATGAACACATCGGTGGTCTTTAACACAAATTTAAGACCTAATAACATAGTAATTATGTACCGACCCCCAGGATATTACAGCAAGCTCTATTCCTGAGCCACTCGCTGGGCCATGTCAGCACTATCGTGCTCCACCTCCTTGTTGTAATGCCTCGGGAAGGACGCTGTGTTCCTCCACGAGGCACTAGGCATAAACTTATTCAAGGGCACTCCCAGCACCCGGGCAGCAGATGTTGTTGGTCCCCGGGTGCTGTGGCCCTTGAACCTGGTGGTGTCAATCCCCGCAAGGTGGAGTATTTCCACCGTCCATCGAGAGATGGTGTCTCTCGATGGAGGGTGGAAAGGGGGAACCGTGGTCAGCAGAAGGGACCCCTCTGGGTTAGATCTAAACTCCTTAGACGTTCTGAGGTACACTTTTAGAGTGTTGACTACGCAAAGCCTCTTGCAGGCATTGAAAGGTACAAGCTTTAGAGTATTTAACGGATCTCCCAGTCTATTATGTTTTAATAATTCTTGGAACCTGAAGACGAAACCTGTGTCGTCGTCGCTGGTCATACCCTTTAGAACCATTTTAAGAATGTTTTGGCCGCTTTGGCCTGATGTTAACAGCAGCATCATGACTTGCATCATGACTAGCTTCTTAGTAAGCCTCTTAAAGTCAAGTTCCTTGTTAGGTTCCTTGTTACTATCTTATCGGGCGTTATTTCCTGCTTAAATCCTTGTAATTGATACACGAGTACAGACTGAATGGGGAATACGGACCAAGATGTCAAGACTGCAGTATCCGTCTGACAATGGAACAATGGAGCATGTTTTTCTTTCTCACCTTTTTTATACATTTAACATCTCTTATACTAGAAAATAAATAGTATAGCAAAGCAAAAGTGGTCAGTGTTTGCATATGTACTTTGATACTTACATGGATACCTGTGGTTTGCATCATGTTGCGCAGAATCGTGCTCCACCTTGGTAGAACACTATCTGAAAGAGAGGCAGGATTGACCCATCTTGGATGAGAATATGGTGTCCCGCTTTGACCTTTTTAGCTGCTGTTATCCCCCATAGCATTGCTGTTGTACTGTCCAAGTCCTTGTGTATCAGAATTCCTATAATACAAATGAATTGCATGTACATTGTTGTAATAAACATGAATGAGTTGAGCAACTTCCTCTCTTGTAATAATTTACAACAAACTTTGGACTTTAGTCTAATATTTTAGCCACAAGGGGGTGAAAAGTGACCGAAAATCACACTTTTCGGTTATTAATCCCATTCAATAATTGATAAAAAATATATAAAATGTAAGCAAGTGTCTTATTCGATGGTTATCATTTAGAAGAGTATGTTGGCTCTATTCTGAGTGGTCATTGAAGGGTTCTACCTAATTTTTCTAGAACACAGTGCTCATAATACCTTTATCTGTAAAATGTCTTGTTACTAATCGGCTCTGAAAATAATATGAAAAATCCTATATCTGCCCTTCCCTGACAAAAAAGAGAGCACTTGAACATACCCCAGTTACTTTATATTGAAGTCTGACAGTTTTACTACTATGGGCATTCTTTTCCCAACAATTATGTAGAGATAGATATTTTACAATATATTATTCCACATATGGCACTGTGTACTTACCAGTCAGCTTTTTAAAGCCTGAAGCCTATTATGGTGTCCCATGTAGAACACTGTGAACTTGGTATGGTAGACTGTTGCAGCTACAAGGAGGCAAATCTTGTCCCCCTGTGTTCCATTTTGGTCTTCTCAACCCAGGAGTCGATGGTGATGACATCATCCAAGTATGGTACCGATTTAATCTAAGAACATCATACCATTTCGGCGGGTATATATACTTGTAATGTCTTTTTATTGATATTCATATTGAATTTGTTACTAGTGTTACCACTCTTGACCAAAAATAACAAAATTTGCATTTCTGTTATGGGTAATACTTACCAGTTGGGTCCCCCATTGACATTGTAGCCTTTCACTTCCTGCTGTCCTGAACATCATCCTCCTCCTCTACATGTACGGCTAGATGTTAAATCAATCATAAATAGATAACGCTGCACAAGACAACATTGGACGTTAAACAAATCAATCAATCAAAACCCCTGTACTGAGATACTGTTTGTAATCGTTCTAGTGGGTGTCTTAGATCTACTTCTCTACTTGTCAAAAACTAAAACTTGAGTAAGTTTCCTCTGCAAAGTTAATGGGACGTTAAACCACAAAAAAAAACAAGCAATAGGAGATAAACACTCACAAAATTTAAAAAAAGATGCCATTATGATGTTATTCAAAAGATATTTCCCCAAATTTGACATTTGTTAAGTTTTGGTATAAAGCACAGACTGCTTTGCTGCCAAGTTCTGGATTGTTACGTTTATGTGAGTGGCAGGTTTTCAGTTTGAGTTTGAATCCATCTAAAAATTCATTCTGATTTAGCTTTCTCACCTTTTTTATACATTTAACATCTCTTATACTGTGGTTTGCATCATGTTGCGCATATTTGGAAGAACACGATCTGAAAGACAGGGAGGATTGACCCATCTTGGATGAGAATATGGTGTCCCACTTTGACCTTTTTAGCTGCTGTTATCCCCCAAAGCGTTGCTGTTGTACTGTCTAAGTCCTTGTGTATAAGAATTCCTATAATACAAATGAATTGCATGTACATTGTTGTAATAAACATGAATGAGTTGAGCAACTTCCTCTCTTGTAACCCATGTGCCCAAAAAGTATTAAGAAATTCCCCAGAATATTGAAAAAAGTACTAGGGTCGGCCCTATTTTTAATCTAGAGTCAGGTGTCATGAAGCACTTTTTTATTTTTTGACCAACGATATACTCACACGGGATGGGTGGAGGGGTATGGCCCCTCCTGGACTGTTTAACACATCCATTAATAATACGTCTGGCTGTGTTGTACTCCTTACCAGCTGTCTCTTTAGATCACTGACAACTGATGTCAAGTTACAAACCAGAAGTAGTGCTGCAAAATTCAAAATAACAAGTGTCATCATCCCTTCTCCCTGACTGAAAAAGCCTGAAACCAGAAGGAAGTTGTGGGTCCGTCTACCCGACCAGCCAGTTGAGACAATCCTATTGTGTCCTTACATATCTGCCCAAAAATCTCCCTAAGTTTTACTGTACAAGCTACCATTGGAAAGATAAGATAAAACTGACCGTAGTTTGCCAGCCTATTTGGCCGGTTGTACAACTTTCACTGCTTCAGACACGTCTGCGTAAGGCTTCTTTGCATTGAATTTCTGTAGGTGTATAAGAATTATCATTATGTCATTGACTGTTCTATTATTAAGAAATTAAATTCATTGATCATTTGGAGATAGATATATATATAAAGACTTTAGTATTGGTATTATGGCTTAGTCAAAATATATGTACATGTCTAATTTTTCTTACCTAATTCCACTGTGTAGCAGGAGATCCCTGAAGTAGGAGAGTAGTAGGTTTGGATACGTGCCACTGTCAGCTGCATACCACCTTTCAAAGCAATTACATTTTCCTCATTCAATATGATAATTAAGGACAAGGGCTACATATCAATCAATCAATCAATACAGGTGACCCAAAAATTAGTTACCCAACTATGTTCTTTAAACTCAAGTTATTATTTTCTTTTCGTTTATTATGATTTGACTCATACATCAGTGTAATCCATAGTCCAAAAGAACCAGAGAAGGTTATACTTTCATCACTCCAGACTGATGGCACACAGTTTGTATTAGGTTGGAGTTTTCATTGCTTTCCGACTATACCTATGGCTGCGCTTTCCCATGCTGTGGTAGACTTACAGCATAACAAAGGCTTGTCCCTCTCACACCATGTCTATGTGGTGTCAGAGGTTAAAGAACCCTTGCTTCGGTAAATGTGTAGGAGCGGGATTTCTATCTTTTGGCTCATCTCATAGATTCGATCACCCGAGGTAGGCCTTCGGCCTACCTTCTTACTTGTGAAAAACTGAAACTTGAGTAAGTCTCACCTGCATAGTCAGTGGGACGTTAAACTACACAAACAAACAAAAGCCCGGCTTGTCTCGGCCCGAGTGGGAGCAGGGGCTGGGTGCTCTGTGGCCGGGGTCGCAAGGACCCGGCTGGTCTCGGCCGCCTCAGGTCGGTACGGAATACCCCGCGCAGCAGCGGCAGCCATGTCTTCCTCCTGCTGCCGCTGGATGAGGGCCAAGGCCTGGAGCCTGTGCCGATACTCGTCATCCGGTGAAGGGGTGGCCAGGGTTGCAGGAACCCGGGCGACTATGGGCCCTTAGTGGCCGGCCCTGGGATGGAGGAAGCCCTGGGCGCCGGGAGACCCAACCCAGGTGGGCAAGTCGGGGCGCCCGGGGGTCGAAGTTGTCCGGGGACCGGTGCGACAGTGTCTTCCGAGCCGCAGCCCCTGGTTTGCTGGCCAGCCCCCCTCCAGACGACGGAGTGTCGGAGGTTAAAGAACCCTTGTTTCGGTAAATGTGTAGGAGCGTGATTTCTATCTTTTGGCTCATCTCATAGATTCGATCTTCCTAGATACGATCATCCGAGGTAGGCTTACTTGTGAAAAACTGAAACTTGAGTAAGTCTCACCTGCATAGTCAGTGGGACGTTAAACTACACAAACAAACATCTGTGAAACAGCTTCAAGGAAATAGCCCCCAATCAACAAGGGGTTTGTTCATTGAGTGCACATTCAGCCAAGCGTTCTGTGAAAAAACATCAATGCATCCACTAATGCATAATCCATATGGCTTTAACTTATCGTAGTTGTCTTTATGCTATACTATATGACTTCGGTCCTGAGGCATAGTACTGCCGCAATACTTTAATATGTAGTGATTTTGCCCCGTCTTTCATCTTTGGTTTCTTTAATCTTTTTGGCCTTCTTCATAGCAGTCCTGGTCCATGAGTAGAGTTCGACTGCCACACCGGCTCCGCTTATAATGAACTACAGAGGCTAAATCTGGTGTAGAGGTTCCATAATGATAAAGTTGAATCCCTTTATCATTTAGAACCCACACTATGTTATTAAGCACTTAATGAGGGTTCTGTCTAGCAGATCTTCAGCAGATCTTCATGTATACTCCAGTAATATTGGTAGGATGAATTAAAGTTTTCAGATGCCTTCAAACTTCTCCATTAACGCATCACACACGTCATCTTCTTCAACAGTAAAGAAACCATATGCTTCAGGATGGAGCATTTTAGTTAGGGCCAGAGACGATGGATACCATCCGGTAGTGACAGTGTTCTCTTGGCAGCCAGAAACTTGTACTGATGCTTAAACTAATTGTTGTTCCAGTTGTCCACATACTTGGCAATCCAAGGTGTCACTGTCCCACTCTCACAGTTAATGCCAATCACCTTCTTATTGACCTCAACAACTCCAGCATCAGTCAGCTTATAACATGTTTCACCTTCACCTTGAACTACAACCTCCGCCATGTTGTTGGTGTTGTGATTCTCGTGATTGAACTTTCTTCCATATGCAGCCCACAGTTGGGCCCTTCAACAACACTCTGAACCTTTTTTTTTCTTCTTTAGAATTTCCGCCAATATTCAGTGGGTTCCATCATTCAAATTTAGCTTTATTCGCCAAGTGAGTCAGTTGGAAGATTCCAGGAGGGGTAAAGAGACCGCGTTGGGGTGCTCTGCTGGCCGGTAGCACTGCAGGGGAGGCGGGGAGGGCCCCAGGGTAGTGATGTGGCCATTCTACAGTGGCATAGGAAAAAAAACAACCATGCTGTGGTAGACTTACAGCATATCAAAGGCATGTCCCTCTCACACCATGTCTTATGTGGTGTCGGAGATTAAAGAACCCTTGCTTCGGTAAATGTGTAGGAGCGGGATTTCTATCTTTTGGCTCATCTCATAGATTCAATCATCCTGGATACAATCACCCTTGGTAGGCCTTCGGCAACTTGCCCTCCAGACGTTAAACTACCAAACAAACAAAGTGTGAATCATGACATCTTAAGGTTGATCTCATTGAATATGGACTACTGCGCAGCTCTCTACGCATATAGCTTAATACTGTCAGAATGGGCTAATATTGGAGAGATAGATACATATATATATACACACTAAGGCATTTCCAAAAATTGGACGATTCCGAACAAAATTGACAAATATCTGATACATTTTGAGCAAGCGATATTTGCTATTTTTAACATAGATCAGAATATTGGAATTATTTACCAATAAATCATTATCGAGATTGATATAGATCTCATCACTGTGCTTAAGACAACCAAGGGTATGAGATATATACACTTTTTACCCCAATCCCTGGCCTTTTACCCATTGTTTTGGCCTTTAAATATGAGATTTAGACCTTTTTCGTCCTATTTTTTAACTTCCAAGGCCCAAAACCCTAAAATTATGCTCGGGACCCCCTATCCAAATTACTTTTTTATGTTAGCAAATGATCTAAACTATTTTTTGAGAAAAAATAATTGAGAAAATTCTTGGCCCTCAGTAGACTCCCATTCACGACTGCCTTATATGGAGGACATCCAGTCGCATTTGGTCCAGCCGGACTGGGATCTTGAAGACCCCATTCAGATTAAGCATGAGAAGAAAACATCTTTAATAAAAGAGACACCTTTCTAAGCCAGGATATATATTGATAATCATATTATTCACACACTGATTCTGGTAAAGATTGCATTTTTTCCCCCCCCAACATTTCTCACCCAATATATTTTTTTGTAAATTATGATATTTGGTACTCGATACTCGTAGTCGGCATAGCCACAACATAAAATATTTAAAGTGAAAATTTTCCCACATAGGCTTGCCCCTGCCCTACACCAAAATTTCACGGTCACAAACAGAGATATGTGGAAGATAACAAACCGTGTCTGGTGAATATTCCATGTTTTTTAACCATTTCTCATAAAAAATATATATTTTCGTAAATCATCAGGCCGCTACTACTTTGTACAATACATTACCAATGACTTATATTATATTATAGGATAGTAGTATTATTATTAGATTATAGTATTTTAACGTATAATACTGTCAAGACTAGATAGTTACCTCATTTTTTAAGTCAATTAAATGCGATACCACATCCTGGTAACTTGATCCGTCCGCCAGGTCGTTGGACCCGCAACAGACCACGAGGCAGTTTCCAATCTCCTTCCGCACTTTCTGCAGGTTGCGTGTTGACTGTGCGCTCGTTGCCACTGGAATGTACACAAAGCCCGGGAGCTCGGCCCACCTCAGCAGGGAGTCGCCCACCACCACCCCTCGCACATGTCCAAGGTCTGCAGCCGTACACACGTCACTCATCTGCCATTCAACACAAGCAGACTTTAAGAATATGGTAAGACATTGTGGAATAAAAGAAACTGAAACTTGAGTAAGTCTCACCTGCATAGTCAGTGGGACGTTAAACTACACAAACGAACAAAAAAAAAAGCTTGGTGGTCAAGTTTGGCAAATTGGCTTTTTTACTTATTCTCCTTACTCCTGAGGTAATTCTCAAAAACATTCAGCATCCTTGGCATTGTGTATCAGCTGCCATATATGAAGGCTTCAGGTGTCCCCCTCTTCGCACATGGTAAGGTGACATTTCATGAGAGATAAGTGTTTTCTAGTCAAGTCTTCTTGCTTGGTATCTGTCTCACTATTCGAATGACATGTTCAAAACTCACTGAAATGCAAACAGTTTCAATTATGTTTGAAGAAACTTACTCAAATGCCCACAGGGAGTGTCAACCAAAGTGTGCCTCTAACGAGTCTTGGCAGAACACTCCATGTTGAAGCAGGTACTGTACTTATTGCATGTATGATCTTTTCTGGTAACAGGTAAACTATATTATGGCACTCCAGTTTTTTTGCAGGAGGGAGGTAAAGTGTTAAGGACAAAACTTTGATTATTACCTGATTATCCCAGCGGTCAATTCTGTGTTCATTGTAGCATCACCTACTGCATCCAAGAGTTTGATAAGTGGTTGCTTTGCTTTGATATATGGTCTGCTTTGCTCTTTTGGTGTATAACATTCATCCTTTTGGCCATTCATCTTCCCCAAGCTCACTTGTGATGGAACTTACATAGGTAGTATTTTGATTCTGGTGATAGAAGAATGCTCTAAGTAGTCCTCTGGGCGTTGGAAGTGCTGCTCCAGCATTTGGAAAGAGTTGAAAAAATATGTCTTCTGTTCAGCAGCAACACAATTGATGATCCAGTTCACGTTCCACAGGTTCTCGTTTTTTGGCAGGTGCAATCCGCCGTGATGCTGTGACAAGGACAATACCTGCCCTTGCATCCACTGCCTGACTGCACTTATCAGGTCAGCCTGGGACTTGATCCTGTTTAAGGCGTGGTGGGGATTGCACGAATGAGCGTTGTTACCGCCCAACCAAATCGCAACATCCTCAAATCGAGAGATGCCAGCTCTCCACCAGCCTGCGGGTATCGTTGACGTTCGCCCCCCACCCTCGCATCTGAACTCCAAGTGCTCTTCTTTCCCTGACTGTCACAAATTACCAGTAGTTTGGTGTCCATCTTGCTTTCTTCCTTCTTGAGTCTGCTGCTGTATAATCTGCAACCCACACTACACAATCAATCACTTGTGAAAAACTTAACCTAATGGCAGTCTTGTATGCAGTATATATGAACTTACGTATCTACATACCTTGTGGCATACATCAAGTCTTCACCCGCTACTATCACCCTTGTGACATTTACCTTGTTCCCTGACTTTTTTGAGGATGGTGCTCTCTTTAACCAGTATATTGTGATCGGTCAGGCGACAATACAGAGAGAAGACCAAGCGCATTCTGTGGGAAAGCCTTAACGTCATGTACAGGAATGTACTTCCCGTTGTTGCTGGTCAAGCCAGCCTTCAAGTAGACCTGTTGACACCATAAGTTTATCGAAAGGGGTAATTAAGAAACTAATACATCAGTGTCACTTGCTTAGGTCTTTAATACAATGCACCTTGCTTACAGTAGAGGTAACTAGTCCCTCTCTTTATCAATGTGTTTTCCATGAGGCACACTATCTGAAAATCTCAATACCTAGCCGGAAATCTAAATGATCTAATGATCTAAAATCGAAGAAAAAAAAGGTGCAAAAATGACCCTCAAAACTGAGCTGGCCATCCCGCCTCAGGAAGACAGCCTTCATCCTATCAAATGCTTTACCAGCGTTTCTCCTCTGATCGAGATGTACAGGAAGTAAATTTCAGCAATTAAAGCTTGACATATTATGCTTATTATTGATGAACCAATGCATGTCTATTATTTTACTTTGAAACAAAATGTGACCTCTGTAATGTTTTCAAACGGAAATGAAATATAAATATTTTCTATGTACAAAAAAGTGTCCCCAAATAAATGTAATAACTGAACGGCAGCAGTTACAAATACAGTAACAATAGTTCTGCATGAATTAAGAAATAGACATTTACTCTGTTGTAGGGAAACATATCCACTTATTCTTTATCGACACCAGGTAGTCTTTGACCCTTGAGACCTTTCGTGACACGGTCGAGCGAGAGCAGCCTCCACAATCCGCTTGCTGGCGGAAAATGCTTCCCGTGGCATAGTAGCGGAGGGCGATGCAAACCTTCGGGGAATGAAAGATTACATAATGACAAAGTGAAACAGATTTAGATTATGTGTGAGCTGTCATCTTCTCAAATTTCAAAACATATTAGATCAGGAGTCATTTTCATCATTAGTTAGTACTATGTCTAATTCTTACTTGTCTTAAAGACTTAACATCCTCCTGGATGACAGCAGGCCCATGAGGCCCTCCTCCTGGATGGCAGCAGGCCCATGAGGCCCTCCTCCTGGATGGCAGCAGGCCCATGAGGTCCTCCTCCTGGATGGCAGCAGGCCCGTGAGGCCCTCCTCCTGGATGGCAGCAGGCCCGTGAGGTCCTCCTCCTGGATGGCAGCAGGCCCGTGAGGTCCTCCTCCTGGATGGCAGCAGGCCCATGAGGCCCTCCTCCTGGATGGCAGCAGGCCCGTGAGGTCCTCCTCCTGGATGGTAGCAGGCCCATGAGGCCCTCCTCCTGGATGGCAGCAGGCCCATGAGGCCCTCCTCCTGGATGGCAGCAGGCCCATGAGGCCCTCCTCCTGGATGGCAGCAGGCCCATGAGGCCCTCCTCCTGGATGGCAGCAGGCCCATGAGGCCCTCCTCCTGGATGGCAGCAGGCCCATGAGGCCCTCCTCCTGGATGGTAGCAGGCCCATGAGGCCCTCCTCCTGGATGGCAGCAGGCCCATGAGGCCCTCCTCCTGGATGGCAGCAGGCCCATGAGGCCCTCCTCCTAGATGGCAGCAGGCCCATGAGGCCCTCCTCCTAGATGGCAGCAGGCCCATGGGGCCCCCCTCCTGGATGGCAGCAGGCCCATGAGGCCCTCCTCCTGGATGGCAGCAGGCCCATGAGGTCCTCCTCCTGGATGGCAGCAGGCCCATGAGGTCCTCCTCCTGGATGGCAGCAGGCCCATGAGGCCCTCCTCCTGGATGGCAGCAGGCCCATGAGGCCCTCCTCCTGGATGGCAGCAGGCCCATGAGGCCCTCCTCCTGGATGGCAGCAGGCCCATGAGGCCCTCCTCCTGGATGGCAGCAGGCCCATGAGGCCCTCCTCCTGGATGGCAGCAGGCCCATGAGGCCCTCCTCCTGGGCTATTTCTCTTCTTAAATCCACCTTCGTTGCGGTGTTTTTAAGATAGCTTTCTAGGCAGACTGGCTTTTTGCTGTCCCCCTGGCACTCGTGTAGTGCCTAGGGCTAGTTAGAATCTTCATTCCCCTTCAAAATTAAAATTCCTCGGGTAATTTAATTAAGGAATAAAAATGTAGTTGTTTTTAGTCGTCGATACTTAGGTAGTCTAGCAGGTAGCATTCCCATGGTTTGTCCATGAAGATGTCTGGTTCGTTCAACCACCCAGCTGTCATGTCCATGAGTTCCTTTACTGCATGGCTTAGGGTTTAGATCCCCTTCTGGTCATCTGTTTGGCGGTCTTGCTCAACATTCTGAAACTTTATTACTATTGAACAGCTTTCCAATAAGAAATAACTCCTTGTTAACTTGAGACAGTTACGTAGGGTACTGTGTACATCCGGACGGTAAACAAATCAATCAGTTTATATTTAGGTATCTGGTCCAACTTAACTGTACCAGTCCTCTTGGTCGAAGTTTTCTGTCCTCTTTTTTGTTATCTTCACACACTCTTTTGGCACCTTAGCTCCATTCTGCCAGTGTGCTATTCTTCAGCTAAGCCTGAGTCAGCTTCACTTCAAAAATGTGCTCCTAAACATAGGTGAAGATAATCTTTTTAACGGGGCACTTTGTTGTTTATAAGTTTCTCCTTAATGTTGCATTTGTCCACTGTTCTATAGGCATTGACAAATCAGGAGCAGGCTGAAGAAGCCACTGCCCTTCGGCCTACCTTCGTACTTGTGAAAAACTGAAACTTGAGTAAGTCTCAGCTTTTTGCTGTCCCCTGGCACTCGCTAGTTAGTTGCTTTTTTTTTTTTTTTGAATTGCTTTATTGTTACTTCATATATGATTTTCACAACAACAACCCTGGAGTTTTACATGTGAACAGATTTCTCTTAAATGCAACAATCTAAGACATGCATTGCAAGCTACAGTCAAAGACACCTTAAAAGTAAAATGGAATTTTAGTTGTGAATATATATGTTTAAATCAAAAACAGTAATTATTTACAATACGTATATGGTAATAGCGACATTGTTTTTAAGAATACTGTTCTTTAGTGAGGGCTACTAATATGCTACTTTAGATAAAAAGACCTCGTCCTCAGGATGAAACACATAAGTTATATCCAAGAAAAAATCACTAATTACGCATTAACCAGTACATCATTTTTTGCTCTATTTCTCCTTTGTCTGTTTAAGAATTCTGGCCCATTTATATACTCCTTTCTTTTTCCTTTCATAAATGTGTTATAAATAACCTTAATTCTCTTCTTAAAAGACTCCTTCTTCACCAAAAATTGTATATCTGCATCAAGCTTGTTCCATAACATTACTCCTCTGTAATATGGTGATTTTATATAGAAGTCAGATCTTGGTCTCTTTAGAAGAAACACAAACTTATCATTAGCTCTAGTATTAACTACTCTTCTTTGACTTATTAGTTTTTTGATTTTCTAAACAACAGCGAGGTTAAGAGTTCTTTCCTCCTATCTAATAACATTGGGATTTCACATCTCAGGTGCAAACCTACTACAGTTTCATCCCTAACTTTACATCTTAGACAAACTCTTAATGCTTGATTCTGTAACACTTGAATTGAATTAACAACATCCTTATTCGCTGAGTCAAGTAAAAAACAACAGTAGTCAGCAAAGGGAAGAATTGTTTGTCTATATATGGATATTGCTGTGTACTCATCCACCATGTATCTTAGCCTGGCTAACTTAAAAATTTTATTAGTTATTTTTGAGTGAATTTCAGAGGCAAATTTCTTAAGAGTGAGTTGTGAGTCTAAAGTTACTCCCAGATATTTATAGCTATCAACAGACTGTAAATAATTACCGTCAATTTCTAGATTAATGGGAGGGGCTTGATTTAGCTTTTGAGTAGAAGCAAACCACATACACTGCTTCTTCTTAACATTAATGGTCATACTATTTACATGACACCAATTTGACAATTCATTTAAATCCATTTGAACAGCCCTTTCTGCCAACCTGTAGTTCGGGTTATTATTGTATAATACTATATCATCAGCATACATTATAATCTTTGAATTAGTTATTTTTGGTACTAGATCATTAATGAATAAAATAAAAAGTAGAGGGCCTAACACTGAGCCCTGTGGGACTCCAAAAGTTACACTTTTCATATCAGAACATATATCATCAACCTTAGTCATTTGTAACCTGTTCGATAAGTAAGACTCTAGCCATTTGAGAAATTTGTAATTCAAACCAATATTAGACAATTTCTTCAGTAATAGACCATGATGAATACTGTCAAAGGCTTTCCTCATATCTACAAAAGTTGCTGCCGTGTAATGACTTAAATCTCTGTTTCTGAACAAGTCATTGACAAAATTTGATACTGCTTCGCCTGTACTACAGTTCTTTCTATAACCAAATTGACAATCATCTAAAAGCTGTTCAGTCTCTAAATGAGTACTTAAATATTTATGTGCTAGAACTTCTTGCATCTTACCAATAATGGGCAAAATACTGATAGGTCTAAGATTAGAAACACTCTTAGAATCTCCTGGTTTAGGTAGAGGGGTAATAAATGCATCCTTGAGGATCTTTGATGACACAAAAGTGACTCCTGATGGCTTACTTATGTCTATGTCATTAATCACTTGCTTTACATCTTCAAAATTTAGCCTTAGATTTGTATTCATACCCACATAGTTGTCAGCACTAGGTGAGTGATAAACCGTATCAGCTTGAGTAAGTCTCACCTGCATAGTCAGTGGGACGTTAAACTAAACAAACAAAGACTGCCCTATTGTGAAGGTTGACCATTTTTTAGGGCACCAGCAATTGTGTCTGTGGTCTCATGTGATATGGCAGGATGGGGTAAGTCGGGTTCAGAGTCCACAAATGATGAATGAAATCAGCCTTACTTTCATACTTTTAGCCTCCGACGAAAGTCGTCTATTTCAGCCGTTCAGCAGCCAATCGCCCCGATCAGCCGATCCATTTCAGCCTGTAGCTGCTTCTTGACCTGCATGACAGTATTTATTGTAAGACTAGTAACTAAAAATGCTTATATTTTAAGGCCAAAAGGCGCCGGAGGGGCCCTGGTGGATGTGGTATCAAAATAGCCGTCTGGCGATATTTCAATTCAATTTGACGTGAGTGAAATGTTATTTTAAAAATATATAATAGTACAGATCGTTTTATTTGTTTCCATTGAATCACAGAAGAAATGGATACTTAAAATAAAATACAATTTTGCTCGCTGCATGTCACGTAAATGAATGGCAGTGAATTAGTGTTTTTTCCTTACATGTGATACTGATCTGTGAAGTCTGGTTTGTTTGAGTTTTAGGCTAGAATTGATGGCGGTAGGGTCTGGTCTAGATGCACCCCATCGTATAGATGCCCGTACTTTTATTGGATTTTCACAGTGTGTTTCACTGTAGCTCTGACCATCTAGCCTCACAGATGTTGTTTCATTCACAAATTTAACTAAGAGCGTTTCCAACGGTCATGTCATCTTTTTTGAAAAGCTGTAGCACCCACTCACTGTACCAGGTCAAATAGTACAAAACTGCTACTATCCTTGTCAAAGTCTAGTAGTCTCCCCCAGAGCTTGATGATCTTTGGCCCTTCTGATGCAATTATGTACTGTTTCTCCTTTTTGCTAACCCAGTAGGTGTCCAGATCCACCACTCAGTCCCAGCCTGCCTGATATACAAGTTTCATTGTCAGTTTTGTTTTGTTTTTAGATATAATTCATGATATAATAGAGAAGATTGTGCCTGAAGAAGTGAGCTTTTTTGAGAGTGATGTTTGCAGAGAAGAGACAATGCTTTTGTGTTTCAACAATCAGTAATAGGACTGGAGTAAATCTCTGCTAAGTCGATGAGACCTTACTTTTGATTTGACATACGGCATTAAAGGTGTGGCCCTATCTGGTCGTCGTCAGGAGATTACTTTCAATATTTCTTTGTCTATACCGCTTGATGATGGTGCCTAGATATCTGGTCTTCTGGTACATCATGTAAACATATATGGGACACTCATATGTTCCGGGTCCACCTCATCTTCACGTCCTCTTTTGCTGCCCCTCACTCCTGCTTCTCCTCCTTGGTCTCATCCTCACGCAAGTCCTGTTCCTTATTCTAATCTTGGCCCTCATCCGAATTCTTCAATACTTCATGCATTGAGCTAACATGTTAAACTGCTCAGCCACTTCAGCTGGTTTGTGAACCTGTGAGCACTTGTGACTGTACCCATGAAATGTGTCATGATAGAAGCTCACATCTATGTAAAAACGTGATTCTCTGTTGAGGCAATATTCCTGTAAATCAGTCTATGTTGGCCCAATGCCACGAACAATGCCTTAACAGCCAGAAGGTGGCCGGTATAGCCATCCTTTGCAAGATTTTTACCCCCTACAGCGACGATGCAGCTGTTGAACAGGTGCCAGGGGAGGAGGCCTTCGTGGAAGTTGGCAACAGTTAGGTCATAGATTCGATCATCCTGGATACGATCATCCGAGGTAGGCCTTCTTACTTGTGAAAAACTGACTCTACAGAGATGGCTGCATCTGATGCTTTATGTGTGGTTGATTCAGCCATTCTTATGCGCGTTCCAAGTTCCGTTTGCATCTCTCAAATGAGGAAAAAGCTAAAACGAGCAGAACAAGTGAGATTAAACTGTCTGAGGATCGGTCACACTAAACTGACACACGAGTACAGACTGAATGGTGAATATGAACCAAGATGTCAAGACTGCAGTACCCGTCTGACAGTGGAGCATCTTCTACTCCACTGTAGAAGGACTGCAGAAAGTAGAAGAAAACATCTTGCAGACAGAACATCTATGTACAGTGTTTTCAACACCACTAATGACGAAAATGTATTAAAATTCTTAAAGGAAACCCAACTATGGAACAAAATATGAAATGGAAAATTAAAAAATGAATAAAATAAAAAATACAAAAAAATACAAAAAACGGAAAAAAAAAGCGGGGAGACTAGTTTCGCGAGTCGGGATGTATCACTCCAGACTGATAGCACACAGTTTGTATTAGCTTGGAGTTTTCATTGCTTCCCAACTGTACCTATGGCTGCTCTTTCCCATGCTGTGGTAGACTTACAGCATAACAAAGGCCTGTCCCTCTCACACCATGTCTATGTGGTGTCGGAGGTTAAATAACCCTTGCTTCGGTAAATTTGTAGGAGCGGGATTTCTATCTTTTGGCTCATCTCATAGATTCGATCATCCTGGATACGATCATCCGTGGTAGGCCTTCGGCCTACCTTCTTACTTGTGAAAAACTGAAACTTGAGTAAGTCTCACCTGCATAGTCAGTGGGACGTTAAACTACACAGACAAACAAAGACTGAATGGGGAATATGAACCAAGATGTCAAGACTACCGTTCCCGTCTGACAGTGGAGCATCTTCTACTCCACTGTAGAAGGACTGCAGAGAGTAGAAGAAAATATCTTGCAGACACAACATCTATGTACAGTGTTTTCAACACCACTAATGACGAAAATGTATTAAAATTCTTGAAGGAAACCCAACTATGGGACAAAATATAAAATAGAAATTTAAAATAAAAATACAAAATACAAAAGGATGTATCACTCCAGACTGATGGCACACAGTTTGTATCAGCTTGGAGTTTTCATTGCTTCCCGACTATACAGCATAACAAAGGCCTGTCCCTTTCACACCATGTCTATGTGGTGTCGGAGGTTAAAGAACCCTTGCTTCGGTAAATGTGTAGGAGCAGGATTTCTATCTTTTGGCTCATCTCATAGATTCGATCATCCTGTATACGATCATCCAAGGTAGGCCTTCGGCCTACCTTCTTACTTGTGAAAAACTGAAACTTGAGTATGTCTCACCTGCATAGTCAGTGGGACGTTAAACTACACAAACAAACAAACAAAAATCCTGCTGACTAAGTGGCCAATGAAGGCAGGCAGTATGGAATGCTGGTGCGATACGGACAGGCCAATATCTGATTTGCACGAACCCAAGCACAACAACTTTAGCCACCTCATTCCACTTTCCAGTCATGCTGTGTATAGATCAGGCAGAAGCAAAGAAGTACCCGAGCAGTATTGTATAACTAAAGAACGTGTCATTGACCTCTGCATGGTCAATGGGACGTTAAACTACACAAACAAACATCTTCCGCTCTTGGATACTTGTGATGGATCCCTTGTTAATGAGGCCTTACTCAATACAAAGGTCTGTCAACCCAACATATTTAAACCTCTCTCCAATTATAGAAAGTAGGTTGCAGATTCTATGGAATGTGCCATAATAGTGGCGAGTGATTAAGTTATCCCTCCTCAGTGAACCACGTCTGAGATATCAAAGGCTGTGGTTTGTCTGGCCCTGCCTACTATGGTACTAGCCCAGGTGGGTAGGAACAGGCAAATAAAAGAACACTTGCTATCCTTCGAAAAGAGTAGGGTGCGTGCCCCGGTAGCGGTTTTCTCCCTCACCTTATAGATGCAGTCATTCATTTCAAAGATTCAATCATCCATAGATGCAGTCACTGCTGTATTGGGCAAGCAGCATATAAATATCTGTCCTACTACTGCAAGGCAGACTACCACTATTTGTGGATGACTCCTTGCCAACTTGAAATGTCCCGTGAGGTACTTGGAGTACGTCTGGACGTTAAACAAATCAATCAATGGTGGTCAAAGAACCCTTGCTTTGTTAAATGTGTAGGGATTTCTATCTTTTGGCTCATCTCATAGATCCGATCATCCTGGATATGATCACCCTTGGTAGGCCCTAGGCCTACCTTTTTACTTGTGAAAAACTTAACCTAATGGCAGTCTGGAATGCAATGTGTGCCCTCTGACGTTAATCTACCTTTTTACTTACCCAGGTACTGTGAGTACAGGAAAGAAATATGGTACCTTTATAGTCGCTGAAGAGGTTCTTGAATAGTTTCCTGACAGTTTTCACAAATTTACCCCCGAATCTTTATGACTTTCTGTGTAAAGAAAAGGGACCTCGCCTAACTCCCATTCCATACACTGACCTGTTACCATCCATAGATAGCCACATGAAAGCAAAATGGCAAGCTGCATGGAACAAAGAAAAGGGCCATAATACCATGTACTCAGTTCAGCCAAAATTGAAAGGAGTGACAATGAGGAAAAAGCTAAAACGAGCAGAACAAGTTTTTTCCTTACATCTGATACTGATCTTTGAAGTCTGGTTTGCTTGAGTTTTAGGGTGGAATTGATGGCCGTAGGGGTCTGGTCTGGATGCGCCCCATAGTATAGGTGCCCGTATTGGATTTTTACTGTGTGTTTCGCTGTAGGTGGACAATCGTGGTACATTATCACTATATCATTTTCATTTAATTTATAAATATATTGCTGACATTATTTAGATCACTTGGACGTTAAAGAACCCTTGCTTGGGTAAATGTGTAGGAGCAGGATTTCTATCGTTTGGCTCATCTCGTAGATTCGATCATCCTTTTTTTACTTGTGAAAAACTGAAACTTGAGTAAGCCTCACCTGCAGTGTTAGTGGGACGTTAAACTACACAAACAAACAAACTCCTCCAGATGCTGCTTTGCTAGAATTACTTACTTCTTCTAGCTCCAGCTGTCTCTTTAGATCACTGACAACTGATGTCAAGTTACAAACCAGAAGTAGTGCTGCAAAATTCATTGCTTCCCGACTATAACTATGGCTGCTCTTTCCCATGCTGTGGTAGACTTACAGCATAACAAAGGCCTGTCCCTCTCACACCATGTCTATGTGGTGTCGGAGGTTAAAGAACCCTTGCTTCGGTAAATGTGTAGGAGCGGGATTTCTATCTTTTGGCTCATCTCATAGATTCGATCATCCTGGATACGATTATCCGAGATAGGCCTTCGGCCTACCTTCTTACTTGTGAAAAACTGAAACTTGAGTGAGTCTCACCTGCATAGTCAGTTGGACGTTAAACTACACAGACAAACAAAATAACAAGTGTCATCATCCCTTCTCCCTGACTGAAAAAGCCTGAAACCAGAAGGAAGTTGTGGGTCCGTCTACCCGACCAGCCCTAGGTAGAACCCCTCTCGATCCAACAGCCCTTGCATCAAAAGGCCTAGGAGTGTTTGCCGATGTACTGGGGGACCGTAGAGGAGATCATTGGAGAGTTCTGAGCTGGTTGCTGGATGGGTTGGGGGTTCCCAGTGTCCCGCCCCGGTAACGGTTCCGAGGGCTTGGGACTCTAAAAAACCTGGTTGTTACTACGCGGGGCCTAGGCTTCTAACGGGCTCTGTTTTCTGCGGCAAGAATCTGCTCCAGTCCGATTAGCTCTTCCTACAAAAATAGAATACAAATAGACTGAGGTAAGATCACGATAGAACTTGTTCCCACTTGTTGAAAGAATTTCACCAATATCGCTAATCAAATCTTCATTTCTCTTCTCAGGAACTTGCTGTGCCATTTTGCTGGCATCCTTTATTTCCCTTGGACGTTAAACAAATCAATCAATCAATCCCTGGACAGGACATCACATGCTTCAGGTAGAATGTCTGTGATTGTCTGCAAATTAACTCTTGATTACTACACCCCTGGAAAGGCAGGGCTTTGCAAACTCATGAGTAATAAATACTATTTTAGAATAGTATTTCGTCATGTTAGTTTTAGAATGAACTAACTATGTCTACTTCTTACTTGTAGCCCGCCCCGTGAGCTAACCTAAGTACTGATTAGGAGTGCTGGTCTACGAGCAAACTACTCTCCCTGAACACCAGCTGATGAAAACACTTCTGTTCTCTTGACTATGTACATGTCTTAAACAGCTCCAGAAGTGGCACCATTTCTTCATGCAGATTCACCATGGTGTGGTGAACCTCATCTGTTGTTTTCTGTTTAGAGTGATGGGAGAAGCAATGTCATGTCATTTCTTTTCTCTGCCAACTCATATGAATTGTCTGACCATTTCAAAAAAAATCCTTTGGTTTTTCTTCTTTTTCTCTTTGTGCAGTGGCTGCTTTCCTTTCTTTGAATACATATTTCTCACTCATGTTCACCAATTTTGCTGGGCCCCTATCGTCCCGTGCAACCTATTGTCCAATCAAATCTGAGAAGTCCCACACGGTCTATGTACGCTGGGACGTTAAGCAAATCAATCAATCAATCAACCTTGAACAGCCCCTGCTTCACTTTGAGGGGAGCTGCCCTCATCTGCTTGGCGATGACTACCAACGGCGCGGGGGTCTTGAGCCTCTTGACCCTCGGAGTCATCTCCAGGGCCTCAGCTAGGTCTAGTGTGTCCGATCTTGGATGTTAGGCCTCTTTCGGTGTGGCCTCTTCTACCGCCTCGGCAATCATATATTGTTGCAGTTCTTCCTGGTCTTCCTCGCATCCAGCTTTTAAGGCCTTGTAGGACAAGTATTGTTCATGACAGTCGAGAATTCCCTGACTGTTCTATGAGACATTGGGATACAAACCTTGTTGAAACATGCATCTGCAGATGAAAGTTCTGGATACAAGTCTGATGAGTCCTTTAACATAATTGTTGGTTCTTGGTCATATCCTAACAGCGGGATACACAAACAAACAAAGCGGGATCTGAGTTTTCCCTGTCCCGAAGGAGAGAAACTCCTTTAGACGCTACTCTGCTAGAACGCCAAGTTCTAAAAAGTTTATACTTCTGAATGTTCTTTGTTGAAGAACCAGACACTCAGTATCAATACAATTCTCACACAGACAAGAGAAAGAAACATATCAATGATTTGGGTAATTCAAATATTTACATAAACTAAATGACAATGTTTAAAACAGAGATGTAAGTGCTCAGGGATTTCCCTGAATATAGGGATTTGAAGGACATCCAGAAATTACTTTTAAATAGCAAAATCCATTAGCTTTTGTCAAAATTCTGTAAACAATTCTGTGTTACATCCCCCTGCCCTTCTCATCTACTTGGAGCCAATGACAGTACAACCTCCTCTACCATACATGCATGCAAGCTCACACTGATGTGGGGCCAGCTTGCATCTTTCAGGGGTTTAGCACTGTGTCTAAGAGGCTCCCAGGGCCAGGGGATTTCAGGGACTACAAATCCAGGGGGAAATGAAGGAATACTGGCTCCTGATTGGTTAATATTCATGCTACAGCCTTAAATCCACAGATGGCGCCACCAGTCCGTGGACACATGGACATGATAAATCCTGCTGCCAGGAGATAACTGTCTGTGGATGCATGGACGTGACAAATGCTGCTGGCAGCAGGAGACAAAACCGTCCACGGCCACATTCACCTTTTCAGGGAATCTATCCATACCCCACTTACATCTCTGTTAAAACAAACCCCTGGCTGCCAAATTTGGACAATCTAACCAAGCCATCATTTGTATTTTTTAAATTTTTTAAATTATACCTCAGCAACTGTGTCAGTACTTTTCAGATTTTGGCCATTAAAGTTCACTATTTGTGGCTGATCATGACTTCTTGCCAACTTGAGATATGTCCCAGGCATCACAGTACACTTAGATGTTAAACAACCCAATCAATCAAAGTTTGGCTTCCCTAACATCAATGTGGTGTCCAGGCAACTGCACGACGTCGTGAATGGGGTGGAACAGACAGTTGCCATCGGCCGGTGTCGGGGGCACACTAAACCAACCCCGGAGAAAAGTGGGTTTTTTTTAAGGTAGTCCTTGAGTGTGTGGCCTTGGTTGGCACACTCTCCGCAGACTGCCCGACTAGAGCACGTTCTACCAGTGTGGCCAAAGCGTTGGCACTTGAAACATGGGATGTAGGCCTCTACCTTGACCAACTGGTAGCCACATTTCAGTTCTTTAGTGGGGGTCGGATGATCAAAGGTCACAACATCAGTTGCCGTGTCCATGATCTGTCCGTTTCTCCTAATTTTCATTTGGTGGATATTTGTCACACCTTGGGGCCTCAGGGACAGGGACATGTCGAAAATGTTGTTCTCCCCTGCAGCAACAACACGCATGTCTGTCTCACCCTCCTCCTCACTCAATGGTTCCTGCATCACTTGTGAAAAACATAACCGTATGGCAGTCTAGAATGCAATGTGCCCTCCAGACGTTAAACTACCAAACAATCAATTAAACATGACAAAGACTACTTACTATGCATTGCCATTTCAATGTGGAGTCCCCCTAATATTAGATTGAATCTGTCTTGCTGTTACCATTGTGAATTAAGGTACACAATACATACTGAATTAGCCATGTCCAGAATCTTTTCAGGTTATTACGGTATTTAAGCAGTTGTGCCCTAATGTAATTACCCTATGCTCTACGTCTTTACTTTGAAGGTCCTAACAGGATGAAGCTTGTCAACCATATTTTCAATGATATTTAATATTGTTTATAATTTATAATTTAATAGCTATTAAGAAGGTATTCAACGGGTCTGCATTCTCTTCATCGATCTCAAGGACCTTTCCATCACACCACTCTGCCTTTCTGTTTGCATCAAGACAGTTATGGAGGATGAACTAACCAACAAGGCTAGATGGCTTATCTAGGTAGATCTGCAGCTTTTCTTTGGTAGATTTGACTCTAATTTCCCTCCGCTCATCACTTAGATGGCCAAACAGACTGCGCTTCATTAGGCCTATCCCTTCACTGAACTTAACTGAAAGTTGCCTTTGGTCACCATCTGGAGTTATATACGATGGTTGATAGGGAACTGTTATGCACCCTTTTCCTAATAATGCTCAATATGAATATGACTTTATTAGTTGTTGAAATGGCGTTCAACATGCATTACTCACTCACTTACCTAGTTCACCTTCAAGGTGAGTAGGAACTCCACCATCAGGCATTCCCACACGGGCAACAACTTTTCCTCACAACATTATATTTCGATTCAAGGGTGAATTGTATATATATGATACCTATGTCAGACCAAATGATCACACAAAATGACTTCATGTTCTACATGTTTCGTAAGACTTTGGAACATTATGATCTACTGAGTCACGTGAGATTCTTTCACTCACTCATCAGTGTGCGGCCTGTCCAGCCTCATTCCACAAGATTTTGAAGGTCATGGCCATCTGAGAATATTCTGCCCCGACAGGACCAAGGTAGGCAAATCTTGCTTTGGGGTCATAGTTTCCTAGCCAAAGGATCATTGGATTTTGACTGGTTCCCATTTGTTGTGTACAGATATATGAGTCTTTCATAAATGAGTCCCTTCACCAATTTAGTTAGAACAGTATGCCTTATGAACCTACAGGAGGCACTTTGCAAACTCTTTTGAGTGGGAACCACCCCTGACTTGAATCTTGTCCCATTCCTCCTTCATACTGCCAAGGTATAACACTTAAACTTCCTCTGTAGCACTTGCTAAATTTGTAAATTTGCAAGGTTTAAATCATAGACCTTATTAAATTAAATAACAGGAAGGCTCTTATCACGTGTGGCAGCGGTCCCGCAGAAATCAGAGACCAGTGCCCTGCTTCAACTGTAATGATAATGCCAATGAAAGTATGTTACCAGATAGGCCTTGCCATCTTGTTATATGGCAGGTTGGATTTAGCACACCCAAATTATCCTTATCCAACTCTAAAAACAATTCTACTGCAAAATCCCTTAACAATTTTGATTTCCTGTAAACGGGCCCTGACTAGTAAGTGCTCGTTGATATCAAAAACATCTTTCTTGCACCAAGTGCATGTGAATTTTTTCCTGACATGACATGGTCTCTTCTTTGTACTGCGGTTCCGCGTCTCCCCACTTGGAAGTTAAACAAATCAAGTTTAATTGATGGTTGCAATACTTTGATGGTTGCAATACTTTGGATACTTATTTTGGATGTCTAACCCAGCCTTCATAATCAAAAGCTGCTCTTTCCTCTAATGTAAATGTGTAGGAGTGAGATTACCTTTTATACCCACCATTCCATGGATTTAGAAAGTAAGATTTGATGAATAAATCAAAGAATTAATTCATAATTTGATGGTTTCAGATACACAATTCGATGGTTTCAGACACGATTTGATTAAACATGATCAATATTTCAACATAATTCATGTTTTTCTTAGTAATTATCATCGATACAATATAATAACCAGGTCAGGATTGATCTACAATAGCTAATATACAACAGTTGATAGGAAACATGTGGTTACTTACCGTAGGGAATGCCATGAATGGTGAATAACATGGTTGACTTTGAAGACTCTGTCTGCTAGTGGCAGCCATCTTTGTGATTGGTATGCGAGCCTCTCTCATAAGGGTTCTGAGTGTATTTGTCTTTCTGTCCTCATGACAATTAGAATTTTACCGAGGGGAACACTACGTGTGTTTCCGGGGGAGCAGATGCCCTACCCACCCACCCTGTAAAAAAGGGGGGTATAGATTACCGGTAGGCTAGCTTCTCACATAGTTACAAGGTAGGGTGCAATTATAAAGTAAGGGGGTGGGGGAGGCTAAGATTCGACTTAAATTCAGGGTCTAAGTCACTTAGGATATAATCATATGAATTAAGTAATTTCCCCTGTCCCCAGGCTCTCAAGGCTGGCGTCACGCATGCGCGTGGCCTCTCTTCTCATCTGCTCCCCCGGAAACACACGTAGTGTTCCCCTCGGTAAAATTCTAATTTTACTTCACCTTACAAGGTAAGCCTCGTACAATTATAATATTCTTCTGCGACTGTTGGAGTCTTCAAATTTATAGCAATTCTTGCTTTTTTGGCCCGCTCTTTGTCTAAAGGATTTTTAGTCTTATATGATCTAGCTAAAAGAGTGTCTTTTCTGGATATTTCATCCAGTAAAGCTGGGCTGACCCAATCTTCCTTTGGGCATTTAACATTGAATTCTTTGTAGGGACACATATTATCAAGCAGTTGTAACAGTTTTGATAAATAAGAATCCCAAAGTTTATCCACATCGTCACACATATAGAAATCGGTCCAATTTATGTTAACAAATTGATTAACAAATCCTCACACTCTTGTATCATTGTAAAAAGAGCCAAACTCTTTTTTGTCTCTTTGCGTTTATTCTTGTATTCCTGACCATATTCCGATATCATATTAGCCCTGTAGTCACAGCATGACTATTTGGCTTCAAGTCTTGGGGAACCTTTTTTTTTCCGGGCCCATTCTGAAATAATGAATTGAAAAATTGTGCTGTGTTCAAATATAAAGACGATTGATTGAGTGGAACATCTGTATTTTCAATGGGGTGTTGAATGTCGTCAGCATACAAGACGCATAGTCCAATTTGATTTGTAGGTAACCTGATTTTGCTTCTAAAACAGAACATCTTTGCCTCGGGTATGGACGCCAATATCTCTTTAACTGTTGGGATCGGACAGTGTTCTCTAAATATTGCTTTGTTCAAATCTTGTGGATCTAGACATTCTCATGTCCTTGCCTTCAATTGAAGAATTTGCAGAAGGAGAAATTCATAATCCCCAATTAGTTTCCTTACAATGTGTTCCTCTGGATTTCTCAGCAGCACTACTCCACCCTGTTCCTTGACTATGTCATGAATTCCAGCAGTCAAAATTATTATGTGTATTACCTCTCCCTCCCTGATTTTGTCTTTTATGGGTGTAGGTAGTGCAAAATACAACTTTACCATGCACAACAGACTATACGTATTACGTATACTATACGTATTCAGTTTAAAGGTTTAACAAGGCAGGAGACAAGAACATCCGGGATAAAGTACTAATAACTTGACTGTGTACTATCGTTTAACCTTTCGTACTATACAATAAGCTGCAGCGTTCAAATAACAAATCAAACTAAACTAACGTACAGGACAGACAGGTTTCTAATTGCCACTTTGACAAACAAGTTGTTGTAGCCACTCTGCAAGAAGGATATCAGGTGTGTTCTCAAAGGCACAGTTCCAACCAAATAACTTTTTCATGGTATGGTGGCGTTGAACTCAATCAATCAATCTCGTAGTTAGTAAGTAGTTGGCTATGTAGTTGTTTAAGGTGCCAGGATCCAAGGTATGCATCAGTCTGGCATCCAGGTGGGTAAATCAGCTTGTACTGCAAAAATCAATTTTTAATCTAGGGGGGGGGGACATTTTTGATTAAGGTGTACAGAAATCCCTGCAAAATAATCACCTTTCACTCTCATCATCCATATCGCCAAGCGGTTTCAGCACTGCAAATGTCACTCCTTGCTCAGTCCAGGACAGCACATGGTTGGTCGATGAGGAATTTAAAGGTGAAATGACCAAAGCAATTGGTAGATCTTTCATTCTTTTTCAACTTACATCCTGAGGAGAGTCATGGGCCCATCCATTTTAAGGTGAAGTCTGTGTCATAGCGTGACTTGTCTCATAGTGTCCAACGTCCCCAAGAGGGCCTCTGTCTCTTCGCAAATGGTCATCACCATCACATTTGCTATGAATGTAGGCGCTCTCCTTCACATGTACTACGAGCCGTGTCTTAACAGCCAGAGGGTGACCGGTGTACCCATCCTTTGAAAGATAATTCCCCCTCCATTGTGAATTGTTGAGGCATGCATCTTTGCCACTCTTGCATGTGTAGTATTCTTCACATAAATGGGAACATGTCAGGTTACATCATTCAGCGAGTATTCTCTACACATAGTTATGCTCTTCTGGCCCTTTGGGGGGTCAGGGATTATACTTGCCCGGAAACTGATTTCAGAGTGCAGGAGATCATCTGGTCTTTAGCTTTAGCATTGAGTTTCTTGGTTCTCGCACATTCATGGTTCTTTAATAAGAAACCGAAAAATGATCTGTTACCATCAATAGATAGCCACATAACCGGAGAATGTTTGACAGGACGGCAACGAAGGTGTAACTGCTGCATAGTTTTTCATACAAACCAAGTCAAAGTATGGAGAAATAAAAATAGCAGAAGAAAGGAAATGATTGGTGAAGCTTTTCCCAGGATTTGGACGGATATAAGAAATCAACTAGTCAGATCAATCGCAGAAACTTTATTCTAGGAAGGTCAGTCGGAACAAGTCAAGGCCGCACAATCCTCCATCCTTTCACACCGCGACGCTTCCAGCCTGTCCGAAAAAAGTTATATAGCACTGTAAGTGAGGCAGTAGCGGGTAGCTGGACATTAGTTGTACTTTTAAACATTACTTGGGCCAGGGAACAATCATTGGTATTCACCATGGGCCGTCTCAAGGCAGCAAGGTAGGAGCTGCCATGGTGAGACTGGGATTTGTGCAGATCCAATGAAAAAATATTTTAACATTAATAAGGGGGGGGGGGTCTCAGTCTCTAGAGGCCTTCATGCCATGCAATGTATACAAAATGCCCCCCAGATAACGTCTTTTGGCTTTTTGGATTTTTCTTCAAAACCCCATCCCATGCCTGACACTGGCAATAAATGTGAAAAAGTGGGCGGGTCCTATGATGCCATGTTCTGTTTGTGACATGTTTGTGCTGCTAGCAATTGCACAAAGCAGTCGGTAACTTGCATCCTAGTGCAGCAAATCCACTTGGTAATATATCTGGGTTATCCGGATTGGGTTTTGCAACAACTTCCTACAGGCATTATTTATATTGGAGGAAACACAATGATTTAATGTCCTTGAGGGTCTTCCAGACGTAGGGACTGCCGTGTTGGGCTATCCATGCCCCAGTCTCGAACTGCCAAGAAAATAGGTAGGGAGGGGCCTAAAACAGAACCCTGTGGTAAGCCATAAGGGACTTCTTCCGTGAAGGATAACTATCCATTGATTTTCACTCTTTATTTTCGGTAACCTTAAAGACTTGAACCAAGCCAAGATGTGTTTTGGAAATCCAGCTTCTTTCAAGAGAAAATGCATTTTAGAAGGAAAGGTGACAGACACTTATAACTTGGAGTTTACAATGATCCTACTAGTTTCGCTGGACGAACCACCTTCATCAGTGATAACTCTTTTATTAAAAAATAGACTGAAGTGCAGTTGGGAGCCTTTTAAAGATCAAGTTGGGTCCTTTCATATAGGATGGTATGGTTATTACAATCATAGAAACATGTATATATGAGCCCTTGGTACAAGTACTATTTATATGAATGGTATTATGACAATTCTTTTTATCAATATATTTGAAATTATGCTGGTACATTTTTGTCAATTATGCTCTGCTGTTGTCCCTAGGGCTAATAAGTGATTCTAGATAGTTGACTGCTAACTGAACCGGGTCTACAACTGGAGTTGTTTCATCTTCGCTGTCAGTTTCACTCAGGAACAGATCTTCCATGAGTTCTGCATGAATTTTATCATTATGATAATTATAATCAAAGGTATCAAGCGGAGGAATCACTGGTAGGTATACACTCGATTTTTCTTCTTTGGTAGAGGTGGACCCTAGTGGGTCCTCTAACAAAAAATCATCTGAAATTGGACTAGGAATTGACACCCAGTCAATTATGCTGGTAGTAGAAATACATGTCTTTGGTTCTAATCTGGGGTCTATGCTACGGAAATCACTACTGAGAATTCTTGGTCTCGCCGTTGGTGAATGCTCTATGTCTTAAGTCTATAGGAATTAATGTTCTTTGCCAGTATTCTGGACTTGCTTGTGAAGTTTCTGGAGTGATCCCACTTTCGAGTGACAGGAACTGAGTTGAAGTTGGGCAACTCGGGCCTGGGGTAGACTGCTTTGGAGGGGCTGTATTTATCATCTCACCGACGTCCACCCTGAGGGTGGGGGCTGGAGCGGGGTTTTTTAGGCCCGAAGTAGGAGAAGTGGTAACTGGGTTAATGTTCAGTATGTCCAATGATGGTGGAGTGGGCGTGGCAACAACAGTGGCAGACGAGCCGGCCGCTGCTGTTGGTAGGCCTACATTGTACTTACACATTTTTGGGTGTTTTTTGAATATGCGGCAATTATCAGAATGATATGTAAGCTGTTTGGCAACCGCTGCCCACATGCGCCGGCCCGGGCCTTCTTGCTGGTGGTCTGGCATGGGATCCCTCCTCAGTGAGCCACGTCTTGAGATATCAAAGGCCGTGGTTTGTCTGGCCCTGCCTACTATGGTACTTGCCCAGGTAGCTAGGACCAGGCAAATAAAAGAACACTTGCTATCCTTCGAATAGAGTAGGGGACGTGCCCCGATAGCGGTCTTCTCCCTCACCTCATAGATGCTCTCATTCATTTCATAGATTCGCTCATCCATAGATGCGGTCACTGCTGTATTGGGCAAGCAGCATATAAATACCTGTCCTATACTGCAAGGCAGACTACCACTATTTTTGGATGACTCCTTGCCAACTTGAGATGTCCCGTGAGGTACTTGATGTAAGTCTGGACGTTAAACAAATCAATCAATCATATTATCAAAATGCATGAAATTCGATCTAATAAAATGCAGCTTTCTGGCGCCTACGTTTATGAGGCACGAGTACCATTTGTGCCAAATTGTGCTTGTCATGGATAGCTATTGACACCCTTCAACAAGAGCAAATTCATCACAATGGGATGTTGGTTGATAGCTTCCATGAATGCAAAATCTTTCAAGCACAACTGACCATGTATATATGCAATGCGCTTCATCATATGCCTGGAGGCAATGCTCCTCTGACTTTGCTCGTCCTCATGCATGAAGAGGATAGTATAAACCGGACTATCAGGTCAGCCTTGAACTGGATCTCGTTTAAGGCTTGGTGGGGATTGCACGAATGAGCGTTGTTATCGAGGTGATTTTCGTTTCCATGTCTTTGTTTGTCTACCTCCATGTTTGCGACCATAGACATAGTAACCAAACATCTGGTCTGATTGGTCAACACCACCCATGTGCTGCGAGTATGCCAGTACTGACTTGGGGCATGGGACTTCATTTCGTTCGGATATCTTCGTTTGTAACCTTATATGGGTGGTAATACAGGCAGTTCATTAACACCCTGTGCCTGAAGGCCACCTTGAGTGAGGCTATGCTTGTATGCCAGGAATCGGAGAATGCACAACTCCGCAATCATATCTATCAAAATGTTCTGCTTTGCTTGTGTCTCAAATGTAGTCTCAAATTAAGTAGCATCTTCTATCGTGTCCTAGTAATCTCAGGACATTTTCCTTTCATATCAGTAATAATCAGCACTATTTGGGGGGGGGGGGGGTCCCCCTGTGTTAGTGGGGACCTTCATGATTGGGGCATGAAGGATTAGAATAACTTCATCAGCAATTAAGTGGGCAATTTGAATCATGGATGTTTAGGCCTTTGCAAATCTTCAGGGGAAGAAGTACTGGCGGTCAAGTCAACAACCTTTTGGTTATTGATGACTGGTAGATTGAATTTAGCATATTATTGATATTGATTAAATTATTGTAGTATTCAGAGACTGCAGGGGTTGCAAGATCTGCAGCGACAGGTTTAGTTATTGATACATGTTGCAGGGTTTTGCAGTAAATACCAGTCCAAACTCACAGTCAGTCAATCACAAATAGATAGTCTAGGGAATTAGGGTACGCCACATGTCGTATGGGCACACCACCTTCAACCATACTGAAAAAGGCAAGATTTTTTTTTCTTTAAAAGCGCGGTACTTAAACAAAATGGGTAGGCTGGAGAAGATTTCTCTAGCCAGACGGAAAGTAGTTGCATACTCGCCAGCCCTGATCTGCTGGCCCGATTGGTATGGAACTATGACTGGTTCGCCGGTGTCAGGATAATGTAACTGTGTCAAACCTCTACTATTTGCTACTTACCTACCTACCTACCTCGCGCCACATGTCGTATGGGCACACCACCTTCAACCACACTGAAAAAGGCAAGAATTTTTTTTCTTTAAAAGCGCGGTACTTAAACAAAATCCCCTACAATGACCCCCTATGTTTCGGTAGGGTAGGCTGGAGAAGATTTCTCTAGCCAGACGGAAAGTAGTTGCATACTGGCCAGCCCTGATCTGCTGGCCCGATTGGTATGGAACTATGACTGGTTCGCCGGTGTCAGGATAATGTAACTGTGTCAAACCTCTACTATTTGCTACTTACCTACCTACCTACCTCGCGCCACATGTCGTATGGGCACACCACCTTCAACCACACTGAAAAAGGCAAGAATTTTTTTTCTTTAAAAGCGCAGTACTTAAACAAAATCCCCTACAATGACCCTCTATGTTTCGGTAGGGTAGGCTGGAGAAGATTTCTCTAGCCAGACGGAAAGTAGTTGCATACTCGCCAGCCCTGATCTGCTGGCCCGATTGGTATGGAACTATGACTGGTTCGCCGGTGTCAGGATAATGTGACTGGCCAGATGTTGTGTCCACAGTCTGCGGCACACCACCTGTGTGAGGCAGCACAATAAAGCGGGGCCCGATGCCACGAGCAGTATCTCAGGAATATTAGGAATATGTGAGACATGGCTTGACAGACATGGCTTGACAGCCATCCACTCTTGGTCCGTTCTTTTCTCATCTAGGTATATTGCATGAAGTAACTAGGTAGGCTATGGAATTTCTTTGTCCTTCCTTAATTCTGCCCTATTCTTTTACAACCAGGCACAAAAGGACGGAACTAGTGCTATTCGTAGGCTGGTAGTACTTGTGTAGGCTGGTAGTACTTGTGTAGGCCACACCTCGGGGCCAATTGTCGTAGTCAAACCTCTACAATTTGCTACTTACCTACCTACCTACCTCACGCCACATGTCGTATGGGCACACCACCTTCAACCACACTGAAAAAGTCCCACTGCTACAAGTAGACTCATAAACACATGCACGCGTACATGCACTCACACACTTAAACGCAACCTAGATGAGAAAAGAACGGACCGAGAGTCCGATAAACTCTTGAGTAAGTCCCAGGCGTCATAGCACACTTGGACGTAAAACAATCAATCAACAATCAGACACCTCCATGGTCTCATATCCGGGCTATAATATTGAAAGATCTGATAGGAGACCACACGTAGACAAAGACTGTGGTGGGTTATTATTCTATGTTAAGGAAGACATAGAAATATGGCATAACTGAAATGTTCTGCTGCTCTTTGCTTTGTTGTGGCTTTGTGCTCAGCTGTGGGGTTCTCAAAATACTCATTCACTATGATATCTGACACTTGTGCCATGTTTCTTTATATGTTTCTGTGGGATTTCTATCTTTGACTCCTCATGGCAATACAAAGGGAACTAAGTCACAAAGGCGGTTTGGATATGCATGTCTCTTTCACTGAATACACAGAGCTTCCAGAAGGGCTTGTCCTTCTCCATTTCGATGTCCCAGATCAACTATGGGGTTAAGGTGGACAAACTTCTTGTGCTCGATCAGAGCAAGTCTTCGCAGGTTCATTGCATGATGTAAACGTAGCCGAGTCATTTGGTCTCCACAGCGGGATCTTAGTTTTTCCTGTCCCGAAGTAGAGAAACTCCTTTAGACGTTACTCCGCTAGAAAGCCAGGCTGAGAGGTTCATCCTTGACGGCAGCAGGCTCCTTGGCTTCTATTTTTACTTGGAATAGAAGCATAAGAAGGAAAAGAACATGCCATTAAATGGGGGTCTGGGGCCTGCCCTGTCAGTTCTGTCACCTCACATGCAGCAGGTCTTGAAGCAAGATAATTCTAGTATGTGCAGCACCCCATCAATAACAACTGCCTGGTGGGCCTTTATAATACGATCTACACATCCAGCAGCACAACACTTTCTACACTTCCCTGACATTCTGTTTGCCTCTATCTCCTCCTTAGATTTGTGGATCAGCGTTATCTTAGCTGAGTGGACTGAGCGGGTGAAGTCTGCAGCGTTTTGGATAACTGCCTACTTTAGTCTCCTTACTAGCAATTTGCTTGATAGCTCCACCTACCCCATCACACGGACCCTTGCCATGGCCAATCTCCAGCCACATCTACTTACCCTTCCTAAAGGTACGGCAACATCTGTATGATAACTGTCTTGCCAAATTCCGTTGTAACCTAATGGCAGTCTGGAATGTAATGTGCCCACCAAAAAATAAACTACCTAACAATCAATCAATGGTAACATGCAAACTACATCATGGTACATGCACAACCTCAGGGCCTTCTGTTGCTTCAAGGCAGTGTAGCATGAGCCCTGGTCTGCATTTGTCCTTGATATGATGACATCAAAGTCATTTGCTGTAGCCATCTGAGATTAAAGTTAGTGTTCAATCTTTGTAGCCTTCTCTTTCTTATTTTTAGCTCCCTCTGCTTAACTTCTTTGTACCGCATGCGATATCCTCATTATCTCTGAAGTTTTTATATGTAAAAAGATGAAATTACTGTGAATTTGGTCTCATTACATTAGTTGGATGATCTAGTGGTCTGGATGGAAAAGAAATCAAGGGCTGTGAATTAGATTTCTTTGTCGTATCATCTATGGGACTGTCGCAATGTCTCTTTTGACAGACTTCCATATTAAAGTCTCCAATCTTTCCTTATTGTCATCCCATGCTGAGCTAACGGTTGCCTGGCGAGTGCTTTGTGGATACAATCCATATGTCTCCGGTGTTTCTCACAAGCACATGTCCAAACATCTGATTTCGGATCGACTACTTTTACCATTCTACCAAGATTACAGTTGTCGTTGATGTGGATTTGGAAGGAAAGAAACCGCATCCAGCATAGGCCTCGTGTGTTCTTCGTCTGGTTATCTCCTCATCTGACATAATAGAATTCACTTATAAATGAAGTATAATTTTTTGAGCATTTTTTTTATCACACTTTTGCAAAAGGAAGACCCAAAAAAAAACACCTTAAACGGTACAGCGTGTACTGTCGTACCAAACCAGTGCCGCCCGCCCCCGTTAAATAGGGGCACCAAAGAACATCGAGAGGATATCCTAACGGCTTACAACTTTGATTGCAGCTGGCCGTGGCATAGGTCCAAACTTGCACGCACACACTTAAATGCGCAACCTAGATGAGAAAAGAACGGACCGAGAGTCCGCATCTGGTGCTTCACATTCAAAGCTACTATCTTCTGGTTTATTCTTGGTATAGCTCTATAGTACACCAGTTTATTGTATGGCATGGTTATTTTGGGGGGTCTTGACAACATGGCTAATTTTGACCTAAAATATCAGACGTCATTGTAGTCATTTGGGAATTTGGCACGAAATGAACCTTCAGCTGTTTTGAAACCAAATGTCAGTTCTTCTCCCCTCCATGGACATCTCAAAATCAATTGTGGAACAAAGTCGGTGTCTCCATCAGATTCATGTGTAAGGGCCTCAAAACCGTTGGATGTCATTTAGAAGCCATTCCTTGAGACTTTCAGTCCCTCGTTGTGTGGCGCATATTGCTGAAAGAACTCAATACTATAGTGCATCTTCCTCGTGGCTGCAACCCCAAGTCCTTTGCTTTGAGTAAAAGAATCCAGCATCTGGGTAGCAAAGACTCTTAATCAGGGACTTTGATGCGTTGCTCATTTTTAGGGTGCTGCTACGTGTGTTCTGTCAAACCAAACCAGTGGCCTCCGTAGAATTTACAGCCACAGGCCACAAGATACTGAAATTTGCTTGACTTTGCACTTAGTCCTTCACTAGCTCTTCTGCTGGACTTCAGACCAGATCTTTATATTTGCTGTACATCCACCCCCCTTCCATGGCTTCTGTGCAAGTCATAGTACACTTGGACAACAAACAAATCAATCAATCACCTGCATTGTCAGTGGGACGTTAAACTACACAAACAAACAAACGAAACTCTAAATGGCAGCAAAGCTAATAAATTATCCCATGACACCACAGGCTTTACACATCTACTGACATATTGCTGCTAGTCCGCACACCACGCCTATTCTGGTACCAGGCAACATTGAAGTTCTTCACCTCTATCAATGCCCGGTCCTCCCGTGTCAGTTTCATGTCGGGATCAGTGCCCAATGCATGCAGCGGCATATCTGCAAGGGGCAGTGGTTGATGGCTTACAGTCACAATGGGAAGGTAGGAACAAAGTAAGGTATTGATTTTATTTGTGAATGTGGGGTCAGAGACATTGCGACCGGAGTCAGCTTCCCTCTTTGCAGACATTTGGGGACAGCAGTGGTGTCTTATCCTTGTAATTAATTTTGAAAGGCTAATATAGGTTCAAATATTCATCCATGACACAACCAACACAAAAGTGCATCTGCCTCATCTGAAAAGAACGGACCGAGAGTCCGATAAACTCTTGAGTAAGTCCCAGGCGTCATAGCACACTTGGACGTAAAACAATCCAATCAATCAATCAATCAATCTGCCTCCAGTCACGAAATATGTAATGCCACTGCTACAAGCAGACTCACAAACACATGCAGGCGCACGCACCCACACACTTATGCGCAACTTTAAGATGAGAAATGAAAGGACCTATTGTTCGATCAAACCTGAGAAGTCCCATAGGGTCTATGTACGCTGGGACGTTAAACAAATCAATCAATCAATCAAGGGAAGGTGCAGTACTAACCAGTTCCACAGCGGAGCAAACATATTGTTCAGCAGCTTCCGGGTTAAGCTCATCATGTTGCACTTGCCGGTTTTACCGAAGAGCACATCTTCTTTCAAAATTCGATTTTGCCGTTCTACTCCATTGTTCGTAGTTAGCCTCTTCTCAAAGTTTTGATTGAAGCAGGCACACCACTTCTGCAGGAAAAAGGTATACATGTTTCTAAGTTTGGGATGATGTTAAAAAATAATCATCAGTGTTAGTGGGGACCTTCATGATGGGGGCATGAAGGAGTAGAATAACTTCATCGGGAGCCTTCCATAATACCAATGGACATACCGGATTCGTAAAAGGCGACAAAACTTGAGGGGTCTCGTGCCTTACTGCTGTGATCAGGCCTCCGTGCTCCGACTGATGTCGGACATCAGATGTTGCTGATCCTCACTCGGGTTGCTGTATGCGTTGATCGAATTCAGGTTCCGGTGGCCAGAGTGCTTAGCAATGAACAGAGGGTGTATTCCTTGCTCAAGCAGGTAGGGGAGTAAAGCTCCTTCTTCTTTGGGAAGGGACGTAGGTCGTAAGGCGATCTCATCATCTCCACTGCAGGAGCAGTGGGTTGCAGCAATGGAACTTACATAAGTGATGCTCTAAGTAGTCCTCCGGGCGTTGGAAGTGCTGCTCCAGCATTCGGTAAGAGTTGAAAAAATATGTCTTCTGTTCAGCAGCAACACAATTGATGATCCAGTTCACGTTCCACAGTTTCTCGATTTTGGCAGGTGCAATCCGCCGTGATGCTGCGACAAGGACAATACGTGCCCTCGCATTCAGATATGTGAAATATTGGTTTATCCACTTGAGATGTCCCGTGAGGTACTTGATGTACGTCTGGACGTTGAAAAAATCAATCAATCAATATCCATTTAATTATCTTTACATTGAAACATTCGTTCATTCATTGATTCGTATACCGGAATATTACAATAACATATACTGGGTAGGCCAGGTACCCTCCTGTGTAATACATATCGCATCTTACCATGCACACTACCTCTACCAACCTGCCTGTCAGCAGCCTCATCCGCGAGGTAGACTTCACAATTCCTGGCTCATATCTATAGTTTTGGATCATGCAAAATTCTTGTCATATGCCACCGGTCTGACTAGTCATTATTTTGACATGAAGATCAGATCCACTGTTGATTTGAACAGTAGTTCTGCAGTATTTCTTAATCTTACCTGGTATTGATCAAAATTCAAATCCGCATTCTTCAGGTTCATTCAGTGATTTCCCTTCTCACACCACACAAGTCCATGCTCCACTTGAAAATCAGTTACCTCTGTCATTGTCGTAGGAGAAATAGTTCCACCGCTACAAGCCGTGTCCCACTGCCACAAGCAGACTCATAAACACACCCACTCACACTCCTGTGACTCGTCTCTCACAATATATTGTTCCACAGATGGCAGACTTACCAGTCAGCTCATGAAGCTTGAAGCCAGCTTGTGGGGAGTTCCTCATCTCGACTATGGTGCACAACCATGAGGTGAATGGTGACCTAGTTTTTGTCATAGTAGTCTGACAAACTTGGCCTTGTCGGCAGCCTCACCACGGAGGACGAGCTCCCGCTTGTGCTGCTTTACCAACTGGCGTTGCTGGCACTGCAGCTCCAAGATTTTAGTGTCTGACGCAAACTGCATGTGTTTAACTTCTTCCCACTGCAGTCTCACCCGCATAGTCAGTGTGACGTTAAACTACACAAACAAACAAACAAAAAAGTAAGAGAAGAAAATATGTGAAATTATTAATAAGAGAGGAGCTGACAGCTAACGAGATATGAACTTCTTCTAGCTATTCATGTATTTTTCTCAAGTACAGCTGTTGTTATTGGGTCTTTTTCTTCAGGGCTTCCTCTATTTTTTGCTCTGCCCTAAATCTATTATAATCCACCTTCTGGTTCTCATCTTGGAACTCCTGCTCATTGAGCGCCTTTGCCATTGACTGAATTCAACTAAATTCTTGGCTCTACACTATCAAGCAAAAAAGAGCAGGAAATGGGAGTCCCTCAGGGCTGTGTTCTCTCAGTAACTTTATTTGGAATAAAGATCAATGACATCACCAGAACCCTACAAAAAGATCTCAATTGCTCCTTGTATGTAGATGACTTCGTCATCTGCTACAGATCCAGAAATATGACGACAATAGAGAAAAAGTTACAACAGGCCATAAATCATCTAGAGACCTGGACTACTGAGAACAGCTTCAAATTCTCCCAACAGAAAACCACCTGCGTTCACTTCTGCCGAAAAAGAGGATGCACGGATGAACCTGCACTCTGACTCCAGAACACAGAAATAGCAGTGGCAGATGAGGCCAAATTTCTGGGTTTGATATTTGACAGGAAGCTATCTTTTGAAGCACACATTGAGTACCTCCGAAGGAAGTGTCAACCAGGACTAAACCTATTGAAGGTCCTCTCCCACAAGGAATGGGGTGCAGATCAGGAAATCCTCCTGACTGTATAAAACATATGTGCTCTCAAGACTTGACTATGGTTGCATAGTGTATGGCTCGGTATCAGCAACATCCCTACGAAGGTTGCACCCAATCCAAAATCAGGGGCTAAGACTATGCCTGGGTGCGTTCCGTACATCACGCATCAAAAGTGTCAAGGTAGAGAGCAACGTACCTCCTCTCAATCTCAGGAGAGAAAATCTTTCCCTTCGCTACGCAGCCAAAGTCAAAGCAAATCGGAGAAACCCAACACATGACACCATTTTCAATTCAAACAGTGAGACCATATACCTGGGAAAAGCAAACACCACCAAACCTTTCTCGGTTCGGGTGAAAACCCTGGTTGGGGAAGTAGGACTCCCACTCAAGAATGTCAGGGATAGTTAATGGGACATGAAACTACACAAACAAACAAAACTCTGCAAATTAACTCTGATTACTACAGGGTACCCAGCTTTTCAAACTCATGAGTAATAAATACTATTTTATTAGAATAGTATTTCATCATAATGTAAAAGGGGTGTGAGATATTCCCAAAACCCTCCTTGGGTTTGTCAACTTAGTATGTCAGTCACAACAAAACAGCTGAATTCTTGTTAAAGACTACGTTTCGACCTTTGCAGGTCTTCATCAGGACTATAGATTTATTTGAGATTCAAGACATATTAGATCAGGAGTCATTTTCATCATAAATTAGTCTTAGAATGAACTAACTATGTCTAATTCTTACTTGTCTTAACGACTCTTAAAAGGTTGGCCAGGAATGCCCTCCTCCTTGATGGCAGCAGGCCCATGAGGAGCTGTGCCTCAGCCATTCCTGAATCAGAGGCTACCAGTACAATGTAACAATAATAATCTTTAAAGGGCCATAATACCATGTACTCGGTTCAGCCAAAACTGAAAGGAGTGACAATAAGGAAGAAGCTAAAACGAGCAGAACACAGGCATGGAATTCTTCCGGATTTCCGTATATTTAAGGGCCAAAAAGGCCATCCCTGGGATTTGTGCAGATCCAATGAAAAAATATTTTAACATTAATGGGGGGGGGGTCTTAGTCTCTAGAGGGCTTCATGCCATGCAAATCATACAAAATTACCCCCAGATCACGTCTTTTGGTTGCTTTTGGGATTTTTCTTCAAAACCCAATCCCATGCCTGAGAACAAGTGAGATTAAACCGTCTAAGGATCGGTCACACTAAACTGACACACGAGTACAGACTGAATGGTGAATATGAACCAAGATGTCAAGACTGCAGTACCCGTCTGACAGTGGAGCGTCTTCTACTCCACTGTAGAAGGACTGCAGAGAGTAGAAGAACACATCTTGCAGACACACCATCTATGTACAGTGTTTTAAACACACATGTCTTCCTATCAAGCGTGTAGGGCTGCAGTCTTGTTTTTGGTATTATGTCAAATATATAAAGATATATTATAAATTAGGTATTCAGTGGTGTTATAATCCTTTACCTACAGAGGTGGGAGATTTTATCTTCCGTCTCATTCTCACAGCAATCTGTTGTCCGCATCATGTCGGAGCTCATGCACAGTGTTGATCTTCATTGCCCTTGGCCCGTGGTGATGCATGCCGACAACAACAATGTTGCAGACAAAATAAACCTATTCATCTGTAATGAAAGATATGAATCAGCCTAATATATGTTTTACCTTCTTGAGGGACAACCTCTCCGCCATGTTGTTAGTGTTGTGGTTCTTGTGATTGAACTTTACATGCACTCACACACTTAAACGCAACCTAGATGAGAAAAGAATGGACCGAGAGTCCGATAAACTCTTGAGTAAGTCCCAGGCGTCATAGCACACTTGGACGTAAAACAATCCAATCAATCAATTCACCCCTGGTAGGCCATTATTTGTGAAAAACTTAATGTAATGGCAGCACGAGCAATGAGCATGTTTGTTGCATAGAAATGTCTTTATATGATGGCGTTCTGATGAATATGTCCAGGTTATCACCAGTGAGTTCGATCAGGCCTTGGGGCGTAAACACTCATGTCTGATAAGTTTCAGGCCCTCTTCGTAACCTCTCATGCCTGATACGTTTCAGGCATTCTTCCTCACCTCTCACGCTCAATGTCCCATGTTTATGAATATGATCTTTTTAGTTGTCGAAATGGCGTTAAACATACATGCATCCAGTGACCCAAGTGTCCTTTCGGGATCTCATCCCTCCCAATTTTTGAAAACCTTTTTTTTTCTATGTGTGTTATCACACTTACCCCCTGCAAAACTGTGGGGGAGGGAAAAAGCAGTAGTTCATTCTGCCAATGTTGTTCATCAAACTGGTATGGCAAAAATGTAATTCCTTTCTTCATGTATATCACAAGGTGATAATTGCTTGTTCCGCTGATGGCCATCCCGCCTTGTATTTGGTGCGGTAGTAACCCGCCAGCCCCAGGAAGCTTCTCACCTCCCACACCGACTGCTGCCGGATGATTTGTTCTTAAGTTGTATGTACTGCTCAATTACTTACCATATCATGTTGTTCCTCTTCAACCACCTCAGTGTCTGAAACAAGCAAAAACAGCAGTCTGCATCTCCATTATCTCCTGCTTCCGACTGTAAATCACTATCGTACTTCCGTGTACTATCGTCTTTCTGGGATCTAAATCTGCACCACAATCTGAATCTGAATCATTACTCGGGTACGCAGAAGCCATCGTGGACGCAAATGGTTTGTACAGGAATGACGTCACTTTCTCGCGATCCCACGCCATTTCTCGCTTGCCGAGACCAAAAATGGCGTCTCGCACCAGCACATAAAAAGTTGTAAGTTTTGTGTCAAAAAGCTGAAACTCCCAAGTATCACGTCTGGTGCAATTAGATGTCATACTTACCATGTGGCTATTTTGTTGATGCTGCTTAAAAAGCCATTTAACACTTACTGTTCAGCTATACAAATTTGACCATTACTGTGCTTATCAGAGATTAGAGTGAGCAGGTGGGTATGTGATGCCTAAGCATAAATCCTCTGGGGCGCCATCATGGCCTGCCAACAGACCACAGCCACAGGGCATTCTACACTGGAGGATTTTAAAAAGTGTTCAGATGATCAAAGAAAGGGACCATAGTTTTGGCGTTGGTCACCACTTGCTCCAGGCCACCCTCCTTCTCTGTGTCGTTCATGTTCATAACATGTAGACCTTAGTGGCACAGGTTTATGGAGTTATACCACTCATTCTTTTGGCCATCCATCTTCCCCAAGCTCGCTTGTAATGGAAATTACATAGATGGTGTTTTGATGCTGGTAATGTAAGAAAAAGAAGAAGGATATATTAAATATATGACAGGCATAGGCAAGATTATGTATAAGGGAAATTTACAGTAATACAGTGTAGCACAAGAAGGGGGCTGTAACGTGGAAGTAGAGTAAAAATGAAACAGTAACTTTAAAAAAGAAATCCAGGGAAAGTGGAGGGTGGGGGGGTTCACGTCGTGCCAGAATTCAGACCTACTCCAGAGAGTGGACGTCAACATAAGTGAAGTTATAGTCGGAATCTACCACCCCCAGTAGGACGATCGAATAGAATTTCTTGTAGTTGTAAAATAACTAACCTAATTTCCTTGGACACTTGATCCAAATATGCTTTAGGGTGAGGTCAGGGATAAGCTGTTTCAGGAATGCCATGGTGGTGGGAATGAGTGACGTTATAACCTCGCTCACACCAAGAAATCAGTCTGGAAGAAGAACATTACCTCCTGCTGACTAAGTGGCCACTAAAGGCAGGCAGTGAGAAATGCTGCTGCAATACGGACAGGCCAATATCTGATTTGCACGAACCCAAGCACAACAACTTTAGCCACCTCATTCCACTTTCCAGTCATGCCGTGTATAGATCAGGCAGAAGCAAAGAAGTACCAGAGCAGTATTGTATAACTAAAGAACGCCCCATTGACCTCTGCATGGTCAATGGGACGTTAAACTACACAAACAAACATCTTCCGCTCTCGGATACTTGTGATGGATCCCTTGTTAATGCAGGCATGGGATTCTTCCGGATTTCCGGATTTTTGAAGGCCAAAAGGTCATCCCTGTGATTTGTGCAGATCCAATGAAAAAATATTTTAACATTAATAGGGGGGGGGGGTCTTAGTCTCTAGAGGCCTCCATGCAATGCAATGTATAGAAAATGCCCCGCAGATAACGTATTTTGGCTGCTTTTTGGATTTTTCTTCAAAACCCAATCCCATGCATGTTAATGAGGCCTCCCTCAATGCAAAGGTCTGTCAACCAAACATATTTGAACCTCTCTCCAATCATAGAAAGTAGGTTGCAGATTCTATGGAATGTGCCATAATAGTGGCGAGTGATTAAGTTATCCCTCCTCAGTGAACCACGTCTGAGATATGAAAGGCTGTGGTTTGTCTGGCCCTGCCTACTATGGTACTAGCCCAGGTAGGTAGGACCAGGCAAATAAAAGAACACTTGCTATACTTCGAAAAGAGTAGGGGACGTGCCCCGGTAGCGGTTTTCTCCCTCACCTCATAGATGCAGTCATTCATTTCATAGATTCGATCATCCATAGATGCGGTCACTGCTGTATTGAGCAAGCAGCCTATAAATATCTGTCCTACTACTGCCAAGATGTCAAGACTGCAGTACCCGTCTGACAGTGGAGCATCTTCTACTCCACTGTAGAAGGACTGCAGAAAGTAGAAGAAAACATCTTTCAGACACAACATCTATGTACAGTGTTTTCAACACCACTAATGACGGAAATGTATTAGAATTCTTAAAGGAAACCCAACTATGGGACAAAATATGAAATGGAAAATTAAAAAATAAATAAAATAAAAAATACAAAAAAAATACAAAAAATACAAAAAATGAAAAAAAAAAAAAAAAAAGGGGGGGAGACTAGTTTGGCGAGTCAGGATGTATCACTCCAGACTGATGGCACACAGTTTGTACATGTATCAGCTTGGAGTTTTCATTGCTTCCCGACTATACCTATGGCTGCTCTTTCCCATGCTGTGGTAGACTTACAGCATAACAAAGGCCTGTCCCTTTCACACCATGTCTATGTGGTGTCGGAGGTTAAAGAACCCTTGCTTCGGTAAATGTGTAGGAGCGGGATTTCTATCTTTTGGCTCATCTCATAGATTCGATCATCCTGGATACGATCATCGGAGGTAGGCCTTCGGCCTACCTTCTTACTTGTGAAAAACTGAAACTTGAGTAAGTCTCACCTGCATAGTCAGTGGGACGTTAAACTACACAAACAAACAAACAATCATGAAATGTTGTATTGAAAAAAAATTTATGCTTTCATCTTAAATCCATTTTACCCTAAGACTTTCTGTGGTATTGTACTAGGTTCAGCCAAAACTGAAAGGAGTGACAATGAGGAAAAAGCTAAAACTTGCAGAACAGGTGAGATTAAAGCGTCTAAGGATCGGTCACACTTAAAATCTTAACAGTGACAGTTTTCTGCAGAATACTTCATACTTTGTCCTAGACCACCTGTGTGCACTTTTGCCGAAGGCGAAGATGTGCGGAGGCTCCTGCACTGACACTCCACGGGAAAGCGCTCAAAGTTGAAACGGAGGTTAAATTCCTTGGACTAGTGTTTGACCGGATCCTCTCCTTCAAACCCCATGTGGAATACCTCCGGAAAAGATGCCAAAAACCCATGAACCTCCTGAAGATGCTCTCCCACACAGAGTGGGGAGCAGACCGGGAGATTCTATTGACAATCTACAAGACGTATATCCAATCACGCCTGGATTACGGATCGGTGGTGTATGCATCTGCTGGCAGATCATACCTGGATTGGCTAAACCCAATTCAAAACCAAGCCCTCCGGCTTTGCCTAGGTGCCTTCCGATCCTCACCGCAGAACAGTCTGCAAGTGGAGGCTGGAGTCCCCCCACTGGATCTCAGGCGGGACAAACTATCCCTCCAATATGCCATCAGGGTGAAGGCAAATGAGAGGAACCCAACTCACAACACCATCTTCAACTAGGACCACAGCGTCTTCCGTAGGAAGAAGAATGCCACAAAGCCTTTTTCTATGAGGGTGAGAACCCTGATGAGAGAGGCTCGCATTCCAATCTCAAAGGTCATCAAGGAAGGACCTGCTCGATCCCCTCCGTGGACACAGGCAGGTCCAACTATCCTCTTTGACCTTTGTGAACACAAGAAAGGGGAAACCCAGACCAACACCTACATGGAAAAACTGACAGAAATCAGCCGTCGGCACCAAGGTCACACTGAGGTGTTCACGGATGGCTCGAAAGATGGAAACCGGGTTGGCTTTGCTGCATTCACACCCGTTGGTACCCGCAAAGGAGCACTACATGGAAGAAGCAGCATCTTCACTGCTGAGGCCCATGCTCTCCTTAGTGCTTTGGAGTGGATGAGGGTGTCAAGCCGAAAGGCCTTCATCATCTTCTCCGACTCCAAGTCGTGCCTGCAAGCAATACACCAACATGACCCCAAAAACCCTGTGGTGCAGGAGATCAAGCAATTGGTCTCACACCTCACAGACACCCAAAAGGAGGTAGTCCTCTGTTGGCTGCCCAGCCACATTGGCATAGAAGGGAACGAAGCTGCAGACGATGCAGCTAAGAAAGCCCTGAGTCTGAAACCCAGCTCAGCTTGCATCCCATCCTCAGACCTCCTCCCGATTTGTCGAGAATATACCAACCTAGAGTGGCAGAGACGCTGGAGCTCTGACCAAGATAACAAACTGAGAGCCATCGAACCCTCGATAGGCAAAAGACACAACCATACAGGCTTGACCAGGAGGGAATCGACAAGACTGGCCCGTCTTCGGATAGGTCACTCGCTGCTGACACACGGACACCTCATGAGGGGTGAAAACCAACCGGTATGTCAGCGATGTCAAGTACCTTTGACCGTAGAACATCTCATGCTCTTTTGTCAAGCAACCAAGAAGAGTAGGGACGACCACCTTCGTGGCGCGTCGTCCATGAACAGTGTCTTCACCAACACTGTGAGAAAGAACTCCTGACCTTCCTGCGGGAAACAAAGATGTTCGAGAAGATGTAAGAGGGGGAAAACAGGCCCCCCCCTTGAGACTCGGCCCGGTAAGCTAGAGATAATGATCTCTGGCCAGATGGAAAGTAGTTTTCATACTCGCCAGTTCCTGATCTGCTGGCCCGATTGGTATGGAGCTGTGACTGGCCCGCCGGTGTCAGGATAATGGACTGGTCAGATGAGGTGTCAACAGTCTGCGGCACAGCATCTGTGTGAGGCAGCACAATAAAGAGGGGCCCGATGCCACGAGCATTGTTCCACCGCTACGAGCCGTGTCCCACTGCTACAAGTAGACTCATAAACACATGCACGCGTACATGCACTCACACACTTAAACGCAACCTAGATGAGAAAAGAACGGACCGAGAGTCCGATAAACTCTTGAGTAAGTCCCAGGCGTCATAGCACACTTGGACGTAAGTAAAACAATCCAATCAATCAATCAATCAATCAATCTGGACATGTTCACTGAAGTCCACAATGTGTTAGGTTGTCCGTCAAGCTTCAGCACAGCATCCTTCTTTCCTGTGCTGTGGGGCATATTATGACCCGCCATGCCTTCTGGTTGGGGAAACTTCCTCATTTTTGTCCGGGGTTCGTTTTCTAGCCTCCTCGCTTTTCGCATGTCCAAATTTTTTGTGAATCATTTTCATCAATCGCTTTGTGGCGAGTGGCCTATTACTCTGTGATAAATGGGTTCTCTGTGTTGAAAATTGGTTTGCAGGGGTTTTGTAGAAAAAATTTTTTTTAAAGTCTCCCGACGCAACCTAGATGAGAAAAGAACGGACCGAGAGTCTGATAAACTCTTGAGTAAGTCCCAGGCGTCATAGCACACTTGGACGTAAAACAATCCAATCAATCAATCAATCAAACTTCTTCACTAATTCCTCTTCTTAATTCCTCTTACCCAGATATTTGCCCCCTCAAAAACAGGACCAGTCCCGGCCTTGGTGCTCCAGTGGGACTGAAAGTACAAAGTCAATTTAGATCCCAGAGTAGTTTATATAGATCTACCCACTATGTCTTACATTTTTTAGAATCAAACAAGGCAACCTCATATTAGATACCGTCATTTTCCGCCTAATTTTCTCAGCCAACGACTTTAGATGCGTGTAATGGGCTGCGTGCTATTATATAAACTCTTGAGTAAGTCCCAAGCGTCATAGAACACTTAGATGTCAAACAATCCAATTAATCAATCAATGTTAACTACACAACAAACAAATATATCTTCTTGCCTACCATTGCAGTAGGCAGGACAGATGGAATGGTTTCTGGCAGCAGTTAGGGTAGGCCAGGTACAATCCAATCAATCAATGAATCAATCAAAAAGGTACCCTCCTGTCTCCTGCTCTGCCTGAAATACATATTACATCTTACCATGATAGAACAAGCGACACTTCCTCTACGCCTCCTACTCCTCAGGTGTAGCAGTCGTGTGCAGACTTGTACTTAAGTATAAAGGACCTTTATTCAAAACATTTTAAGACCGTACAATTATGTCAATATAATTGATGTTTTACCGAGGACTAGTTCATTTTAAAAAAAGATACAAGCAGTCTGCGGCACAGGATCTGTGTGAGGCAGCACAATAAAGAGGGGCCCGATGCCACAAGCATTGTTCCACCGCTACGAGTCGTGTCCTACATCTTGAATGGAGCCCAGTAAAGGAGGGATCGCGTGAAACATCATACAACTCCTAGCCATGTTGTATAATTTGCAGTTTAGCATATCTTCAACAAGGTCTAACTTCAGAACATTGGTGTTGATGTATTTTGAAACAGCCATGAAGTTGCTTGTAGATTTCTTGTTTTGTCCGGCACAGTTATCGGCATACAATTACAGATATGTGGGTTGGCATTGCAGGTCATTCAGGTAATAGTCCGACACACGGTTTGAGCCTTTACTTACAAAGTCAGCCTCATCGATGAGGTAATCTGTTTGAATCTTTGTGCCTTCGCACAATACTCCAAATATTCCACAACAGCGGGCTGTCTTAAAATAGGCTGCGACCACTTGCTGTGATGAACTTGGACCCAAAGGGGGAATGGTCTGCATTTGGGTTACATTTGATGTTACACTTATCTACTCGCCCAGGTATGTAGGGCCAGGCAAATAAAAGAACACTTGCTATCCTTCGAAAAGAGTAGGGGACGTGCCCCGGTAGCGGTTTTCTCCCTCACCTCATAGATGCGGTCATTCATTTCATAGATTCGATCATCCATAGATGCGGTCACTGCTGTATTGGGCAAGCAGCATATAAATACCTGTCCTACTACTGCAAGGCAGACTACCACTTTTTGTGGATGACTCCTTGCCAACTTGAGATGTCCTGTGAGGTACTTGATGTACGTCTGGACGTTAAACAAATCAATCAATCAATCAATCTACTGCCATCGCGGGGTAAACGATATCTGCCGTGGCCCTGTGAGCTCTGGTGGCTATAGGGCTAAAGCTGTTGAGCGAGAAATGCCTCCCCTTTTTGGTTGACCGTTTCTCCAGATCAGGCTAAACTCTTGAGTAAGTCCCATGCGTCATAGCGCACTTGGACGTAAAACAATCAAATCAAATCAAAAATAGGGTGGGTTGCTATGTAATAACATTTGGGATGAGCCCCGAGTCAAAGCCCATACCGATGACAGACGTGCATAAGATAAACCAAAACCTGCAATGCTGTTTGGCTGGCTTCTGCAGTTCCGTGGTCAGTTCTAAAAAAGTTGTGCAAGGGACAAGCTTGACTCTTGATGATTACTTTTGAATATTCTTTTTCTCATATTGATTCGGCTATCTTGATTTTCATCTCAGTCTCTGACACACTTCTCAGCTCGTTTCTGTGCTTCAACATAATGGTTCCATCCATTTTCCAAATGAGTGGGGGCTTGTCATAAAGCTGATTTTTCCCTGACAGGTTTCTGGAGATCCACAAAGTATACAGTAACCACTGGCACATTTAGCATCCGTGCAAGAACTGAAGAAAGACGCTTCCACTGTCTCTCCGTGTCCTCAGGTGTTTCAACTGCTGTTATAATAATAATAATAATTGTTGTTCTCTTCCTAAACAAAAAAAATGAGTTGTTCACTCCTCACGTGATACGATTTCTCCTTCCATGTATTTACCCCCCTTGAGCATGCTGGTCGGTCGGTCGAATTACGTAACGGAACATCATACAATAAACTGCTATGAGTTATATAGGGAAAAAAAAAAAGTGTCATAATTGAAGCTCACATTCCATGAGGATTACTTGCTGCCATGCACTATGTCATGTTTGCTATGTACTGGAGGACAATTCAAACCTACTATTCTGTACGCCAGAACAATCCAAACCTACTATTCTATCTATACTACCTGGTAGCTAAAGTATTCTATTGGTATATATTGGATTCTAGGCATCAATGCAGTAGATGTATACCTTTGTATAGCACAGCTATAGTCATAATGCTAACAACAATCAACAGACAAGATTATTCCACGATTTGGTGAGTTTATTTTAGATCTGGTCCCGCAGGCTTCTTCGGATGAAGGCACTCCCATGTTGGGCAATCCAGTGACCATCCTTCAACTCCCTGCCTTCCGAACGGCACTTCACAGCCATCATAGCGTCAATGGGACGTTAAAAGTCAGACATTTCCTCTGTTCTACACATTCTAGCAAAGACTGGACTTACCTTTACCATTAGACAGTATTGTTGTTGCGTGATCGTGTTGAACCGATCATCACAACATAGAATAAAGTATATATTGCTTGTCAGTGTTGACTCTAACCATACCTTTGATGAACTGTTGAACAACTTCTGTGTAAGTGGCGTCTTCTCTGAATTCAAAGCTCTGTAAATGCACCCCCTTCCCGCGATACTTTTATTCCACACTTTATAATATATTTCTTGTCTCACTTTTTCTGTTTGACAGATCCATGCACTTTCAATTTTCAACTCAAAGCAAACATTTATACATGTTAACTTAGGAAAGCGAACTTTGATGAGGTTTGGAATAGCCCTGAAAATAAGATCTCCATGAGGCTAATGAGCACAAAAACTTATTTTAACCAACATTAAGACAGTGCACCGCCAGAAATGCTCAATCAGGGGCATTTTACGTGCAATTGACTTGTCCATTACTCACTCACTCACTTTTCTTTACCCACCGCTTGGCCCTCACAGATTCTTTGTCAGTAAGGGAGGGATGCAAGACCTGTCTCAACCTGCTCCTCAGTCATGTGGGAAGCTTGCTGGTCCAGTTCGACAAATGGACTTTTTCACTTAATCCTAAGAATAACTTTAGACCGGACTCACTTATTCTCCTTACTCCTTTACTCCTGAGGTAATTCTCACCACACACCTGCCTTCTCCCATGCTGTGGCAGACTTACAGCATGACAAAGGACTGTCCCTCACACCATGTCTTTGTGGTGCCGGAGGTTTAAGAACTCTGCAGTATACTGGTTGTAAAGTATTTTAAAGACCTTAAAGAAAACTGTTGACAACCAAACAGATGTCCTATGGCAGCCTTGATGTATCACCATGAATTTTCTTTTTTAAGAGTTTAGACGTCGACCGATTGATGAAAGTAGGAGTAAATGCCTGATCAGTGAAATGTTCCGCTGTGTGGTCGGAGAGTAGAGGGAAGTGCAGATATTATCGCTCTACTGCCTTGACGAATGAAATTTTTTTCCAGGTCGTCCCGCAATTTAATGGCCAACTTAGAACGGTAGTGCTTTACCAGACTTTTTTTGGGTACCACCAACTGGAGAAAAATGTTATTTCATTCAATTTTATTTGAAATGTTCTATGTATCAGGTGGTCTAAATCTAGACTTACTGGTATGGCAGCTGTTTTCGCTGTTGCTGGTGGCACAGATTTTGTGCATGTCGCCCCTCGGATTTGATTCTGATCCTGCCAGTTCGGCTCAAGGAGTTGCAAGGTTGGCAAGCAGCTGTACCTATACTGGGAGCTTGGTGAATCTGTGATGATATGGAGATAAGCTAGGTCAGGTACCAGCTTGTGGATTACAGGTATCGACAGATATGACACAGACCTCTGGGGTTGTTATAGTATGGCTTTTGTTAATTTCATTCTTTCATCTGTCTTAGGAGGGTATACTGGGATCCTATGGGCACCAACTAGGCAATTGTCTTACGAATATCACTTCCTGTCCCATCCTCACCCTTTTGTGTATTCACCTTCTATTGAAGACCCAGCAGAATTTGGTTGAACCCTTGCTTCGGTAAATGTGTAGGAGCAGGATTTCTATCTTTTGGCTCATCTCAAAGATTCGATCATCCTGGATACGATCATCCAAGGTATTATTTCATTGTCTGTAAATCTGTTGTCTGTGAAGGCAAATAAGTTTTTCTCACCCTCATTTTGAGTAATTCGTCGCGCTTTCTTGCCTCTTGGGCCATCCTTTTGTTCGTTTCCTGTGATGTATCAGTAATGGAACTGTCCTACTTAGAAGATTGATACCATCACCTATGGCTGCCTTATCCAATGCCCAAACTGTGGGTTTCATCACAACGTAGAATAATGCTATCTTTCTTTGTTGACAACCAGTCTTCACCTCTGCTATAGCCTTGTCAAAAAACTCACCCCTCACATCTGTAATGAGGGCTATGATGGGAGATGTCAGGTCAGATGAAATGACACACCATCTGGAAACACGTAGGAGCAAGATTTCAATTTTTTGGCTCATCTCATACATTCGATCATCCTGGATACAATCATCCAAGATAGGCCTTAAGCCTACCTTTTTACTTCTGAAAACTGAAACTTACCAAACTTTCAATTTGCACTGCTCATGACTTTCTGTGAACAGCGCGATCAACTGTTTGCTTTGACGTTTCTTCTTCAATGCAGCTATAAATTCCTGCTTGGTATCTGTCTCACTATTCGAATGACATGTTCAAAACTCACTGAAATGCAACTGAGTTTCAATTATGTTTGAAGAAACTTACTCAAATGCCCACAGGGAGTGTCAACCAAAGTGTTCCTCTAACGGGTCTTGGCAGAACGGGACGTTAAACTACACAAACAAACAAACAAGCCTTGACGGATGAAAACATTTTTTCAGGTCGTCCCGCAATTTATCGGCCAACTTCAAACGGTAGTGCTTTACTGAAACTTTTTTTTGTACCACCAACTGGAGAAAAATATTATTTCATTATATAATATACGTCCTATAGTGTAAACATATTAAGTATCGATCTAAAGATTACGAATCTGCTATTTTAGCAACTTCTAGTATGATGAGCTGTACGGCAGTATTTGTAGATGGTATTTCATTAGGGCTACTGAGTTCCCACTATGTATGGTTGTGGAAGCTGTTTGACAATATTTGAGAGGTCTTTGCGGCAGATTTTTGGTTTGCCCTCTCCAGATGGTGGTAGGTAGATAGAGCAGATCGTCACTAGGACTCTTTGGCTATCACGGAAAAGTAATATAGTAAATCTGCACCATCATTAGGCATCCACATTGCCACAGATGGGACTTACTTTCATTTGCCAAGTTTCTCATGCTTTTTACAGCTTCCAACCCAGATCTCTTCCCAGTCTTCATCCAGGCCCACCAAGGCCCGCTCCTGGATCTCCTCTTCCGCTGTCTGCAATAATATAAACCTAACTCGTTTTTAAAAGTTTGAAGGGGCAATCAGAATATCAGCTACGCTGAGGGTGGCTCCCCACACGGAAAAGGGCTTTCAGGTTATTAACGTCCAAAATACAGATTATTTAACACGCTTCTACTCATTCAGTAAAGTTCTATTTAAATCACTCATCCGGATTCTGCTCTGCTAGAATTAGTTACTTCGCCTGGCTCCTTCAGGGAGATATCCCCTTTTACCCCTGTGTACTTTCAATTTAAACTACAAAATAATGCTTGCTACATTAAACTTAGGCATATGTAAGAAAAAATAATACATTTAGTACTAATTACCACCACCTGGTCCGGGTAGTTCAAGTTGACCTGGGGGCCCTTATGAAACTGTGAAAAGGACATCCCGACATTGATCAGTGCGATATAGTCGTCTCTGGCTACAGCTACGTTCGCAGCACTGTCCCACAAGTTAACAGCAAGAGAGGCATCCGCCTCATCCATCTGGAGTTCTGTAGGAAAAGAATTAGGGATTAGCTGTCTTAACAGTGCAAAATGTATTGAGTTTACAAGAAACTTTATAATAATCATAGGCATTTTAGGCGCACTGCAAAGTGGGCAAGTTTATCAAGCAAAGTTATTCAATATTTAAGGAGGGGGTTCGCATGAACTGTCCTCATTAGCTGAAACATGAGTTAGTCAGTGGGACGTTCAACTACACAAACAAACAGGCACTGTGCGGATTGCACTGATGCGAAGTTGTGCAACACCTGGTGAGCGTACGAGGACATTTTGTTAGGCGTTTTCCTTCACAGTACTTGATAAATCTACGAGATTTGTAGAAGATGTGCTGCTGCTCTTTGCTTTGTTGTGGCTTTGTGCTCAGCTGTGTTGTTGCTTGTTACAGGTGGCCATGAGTGAAAGATGTCTGTGGTGATGCTTAGATTTTTTTTGTGGTTTATAATGTGTGCACAATCTGGTTGACATTAGTCGTATGCCACACCAGGACTGCAGCTGCACAAACCGCCCTCTCACACCATGTCTATGTGGTGTTGGAGGTTAAAGAACCCTTGCCTCGGTAAATGTGTAGGAGCAGGATTTCTATCTTTTGGCTCATCTCATAGATTCGATCATCCGGGATACGATCATCCAAGCCTACCTTTTACTAGTGAAAAACTGAAACATAGAAAGTCTCCTCTGCTAAGTCAATGGGACATTAAACTACCCAAACAAACAAAAAAAGAAAAAAGGCTACACAAATTGAACTGTGTTTTCCGCCAGGACTGCATTGCTCATGCACAAGCACACTGTTTAACAAAGGTGAGGACTGCAGTTTTTAATTGGTTTAAAAATATTTTTGAGCGGCTGACTACATATGCAGTAACTGTTGACTAGTGGCAAAAACAATGACTGTTGAGTACTTTGTTTAGAATGGCAGTAGTGAGCACTGAGAGGGGCATTGGTCCACCGGGGCCCCTGTCGCCACACCTTGCCAGATGCAGATGGTCTGGGAAGACGTTCGTGTAGTTTTGCAAAGTCGTCTCCCCGGGAAGATGCAAAATCTTCATGTCGCGAAGTGTATGGTAGACATCGGTACTTTTGCCATGAATATGTAAGGCCGAAATAGGAACTGTCATGCCTAACTGTTTAATATACTTGACACTTGCTATCTGGAGACATATCATTAAATTAAATCAAGGGAACGCCGTCTCAAGCTTATGAACATTTATTTAATGCTTGATAAACGTTTTACTCCTGACCTTCTGCAAGAAACGCCCGGCTGGTCTTGGCCCGAGTGGGAGCAGGGGCTGGGTGCCCTGTGGCCGGGGTCGCAAGGACCCAGCTGGTCTTGGCCTGAGCGGGAGCAGGGGCTGGGTGCCCTGTGGCCGGGGTCGCAAGGACTTAGTTAAAGTGGAAGAAGTAAATAACAACAAATATGTAAGAATTCCTAAAGATGTGGCAGACAGAATTATGGACACCGAAGAAGTAACACCTGGATATCTGAGACCTGGGCCACTACGATATCAAGAGATGTGGGAGGAACAAGGACAAGAAGCCAAGACTATTGGGAACAGTGTTGTTAGTATTGAAAAAATGTGTGGGTTGATATCTAAAGTGGCATTTGAACACAAAACAACATAAAAAAAAAAAGTGCCAACCTGAGTTTGTAGTTCTCAATAGCGTCATCAGGGGGCTTGGGACAGAAGTGAGGATCGGTTGCAGCAAATGTCGATGGAACACCGGAGACTCCTTCAAACTGTACGGTAAGTATAAACAGATATTTCATAATTAGAATTTGGATTACATAGAAATAAAACAAATAAAATCTGCCTTTTAGGTGGGCTTTGACAGTAAATGGAACAGTACTAGAACCTCTACATACAGCCCCTTGCTATGGAGCGCGCATTAATCCCCTCGGTACTGGATTTAGGGTAGCTCAATGGAGCGCGCATTAATCCCCTCGGTACTGGATTTAGGGTAGCTCATAGCAATGTATTTGCTCACCAGGTGGGAAGGGGTTAAAACAGTTATGGTTGACTTACTTGTAAGTGTGACTAAATCAACTCTTTGACATAATCAGCATTCGATCCTCTCCTGCGGTCTAGCTGTGGTCATGCTCCCTGTAAAATAGAAGTATGAGCAACTATAGATTTTGAATCAATGTGTTCAGGTATTTATATATATCTTCATGCATGTACTTCAAGAAAGGCATTTAAAAGCAGCTGGGCCAATTAAAATATCACTAAAATGTAACTAGTAAAGATTAACTTACCTTGATTTCCGCCAGCTGCTTCATCAGCTGGCGTTTGCCGCCCTGCAACTCCCAGATTTTAGTGTCTGACACAAACTGCATATGTTTAACATCTTCCCGCTGCAGTAGAAGCTGCTGGTTCAGGCGGTCTGATTCCTCCAACTGTCGTAGCTGTACATCATCTGCAGCCTCACCCGGAGGAGGAGCTGCTGCTTCATCTGCCCCACCTCCTTTAGGAAGTGCTCTTGTAGGCAGTTTGCTTCCTCACTAAGGGCGGACTGGGACTCATGTAGCTGGACCTGCAGCTGCTGAAGCTTTCCCTCGCGCTCGGTGGCCGTCTCCTGCTCAATCTTTCCCTCGCGCTCGGTGGCCGTCTCCTGCTCAATCTTCTTTAACAGGCCACCAACATGTGAGCAAGTTTTGTATTGCATTAGTTCTCGTTCATCACTCCTGTGTCGCTGCTCATGCAATTGATCAGTCAGGTATGTGATTGCTTTCCTTAGAGACGTGCTTGTTGCTACTGTTGGGCTGGGGACTGGTGTCCCCCAGGGGGGGAATCAAGTGCGCTGGCGCCCTCTATACCGCGGAGCATATATGCAGCTGCACCAGCCTAGTAGCGGCAGTCTCAAACAGGGCAGGGAGGAGGTCACACTGTACAGTCCAGTGTGGTCCACACCTGTTGGAAGGTCTTTAGTATACAGGCATGGGATTCTTCCGGATTTCCGGATTTTTGAGACCGAAAAGGTCATCCCTGTGATTTGTGCAGATCCAATGAAAAATTATTTTAACGTTAACAGGGGGGGGTCTTAGTCTCTACAGGGCTTTAAGCCATGCAAATCATACAAAATTCCCCCCAGATCACATCTTTTGGCTGCTTTTTGGATTTTTCTTCAAAACCCAATCCCATGCCTGAGTATACATGATTGGCATGAGGTGGCACTACTGAGCTGTATGAGGGCCATGGTCATATAGCCTACCCCCAGTACATTTGCATTGCATCGAGAGAGCATGAATGAAACCCTCACATTGAGATAACGACAGAAGCTTTATAATGCTACATTGAAATATAACTTGCAAAAGGATAAATCTTCCCAGGAAAAAATAGCTGTACATCATCTGCAGTCGTCTTTATGCCATACTATATGAGTTCGGTCCTGGGGCATAGTACTGCCGCCATTTTAACATTCTAGCTTGGCACAGTGTGACCCTATCAGGGGGCAATCCCTTCAAAATTGCACCCTTTCTGACACATAGCCCCGCATCTGGGCAACATTGATGCAAGAGGTGGGTACATCAGTCATTGACACTAGGGAAGTTAGATAGATACACAAGTCATAGTGTAAATGCTAACCACGCAAGAACAGAACAGCAGGAGTTCCTGTTTATTGCCACCAGTTATCCTACAGATGAGAAATATCTTTCTTAGTAAAGAAAACAACAGAACATAACAAATAGCACTTTTCTGTAAACAGTGGTTGGTTGTACCTCATCCGATTCAGGTGTGTCACTTTCAACCTCTCAATCATGTTGCTCCTCTTCGCTGTTTGCAGATTCATTCTGAATCCTCAAAATATTGGTTGTATTTTTGTATGTGAATGTTGTCTCCTCTTTATGTTGGACCTGCTCAAATATAGAGGCCATGTAACACCTTCAGTAGTCACAACATAACCGTGGCCTCAAAATAATTAGAAATCGCTGAGAATTACTATGAGTATATACGAACTTACGTCTCTACATACCTTGTGGCATACATCAAGTCTTCACCCGCTACTATCACCCTTGTGACATTTACAGACATGTCAGACCTTCAGATTTCCGCATGTTTTCAGATCTTTTATCAAATCCTAGAAGTTGACAATTTCCAAAATATTTCCGATCCCCCATCCCCACAGGATCGGCCCTAAACCCCCCACAGGACCAGCCCTAAACCCCAGACGACCGGCCTTATAACTAATGAAAGACGACACCCTCTCTCAGAGATCACTTAGCAATGAGCAAGGAGGGGCTGTGCAAATTAAAATTTTAGCTATCACTATTGAAAAAAGGAATGGTCTACCTCTCCCCACCCTGCTCCCCGCCCTCTTCCGCCCTCCTATGCCTACGTGGCCCTTGCTATTCTCCATGTCTCGTTGGCAGCCATGTCGTCCTCCTGCTGCCGCTGGATTAGGGCCAAGGCCTGGAGCCTGTGCCGATACTCGTCATCCGGTGAAGGGGTGGCCAGGGTTGCAGGTACCCGCGCGACTATGGGCCCTTTAGTGGAGGAAGCCATGGGTGCCGGGAGACGGGCCTTGGTCTCCCAACCCAGGTGGGCAAGTTGGGGCGCCCGGGGGACCGGTGCGGCAGTGTCTTCCAAGCTGCAGCCCGATCATCCTGGAAACAATCAGCCTTTGCTTCACCAACTGCACAAAGCAGGTTGTTCATCAAATCGATGCACAGCAGTGTTATTGTGGCATCCTCGGTTATGTCTAATTTGTCTAGTAGGGTCATGGCTCTGAAAAATTAAAATGACTTAGCCACGCATACAAACAGCCTCAAGTGTTGAATATTTTCTGTCCTTTTAACCTTCAATGTATCTTCGTCTATCCACTGAGACTTTTTGAATTGTTGATGTGTATTTATTGAATAAATCATTTTAAAATACAACATATTTCAAAAAGTTACATGTGTGGTCCATAATAATATACTCTGATATTTTCATATATTATGATGTAGTCACATGAAATTAGCCCGGGGGCAGATCACCAAATTATTCTTTTCTTGACTACATACAGGTAGCTGCGAATAGCCTTGATGATATACTTAATATCTAGGTGCTTAACAGAAATCTTCTTATCAATTGCTGTTCTAATAGTGTAAGTGCAATAACTTGTTAAGCAGTTTAGCACCCACACACTTACAATCTGTGAGGGATTAACAGTGTGTCTTCAGTCTTCTATCTGTGAGTCTCCTGCCACTAGTATAGATATCTGCTGCATGACTAGTATAGATATCTCTGCTGCATGGTTTTAAAGAGACTAATAAATTATATAAATCAGAAACAATTACACAAAGAACCCTCAAGGCATCATCTGCATTCGTTCCACAAACTTTTCCCGTGCACTTTGCTTGTTTCTTATCCCCCACTTCAGACTCGCTTTCTTTGGCATCTGTGGATGCTTCATTGATTTGTCTTACGCCTTCACCACGGTCTTGAGAATGTTACTTAGCTCTGATGCATAGTTACTGGTGGTTTCCGGGGTTTTAGCCATGAACCTTCTGAAGTGCAGGCATGGGATTCTTCCGGATTTTTGAAGGCCAAAAGGTCACCCCTGTGATTTGTGCAGATCCAATAAAAATATTTTAACATTAATAAGGGGGGGGGGGGGTCTTAGTCTCTAGAGGCCTTCATGCCATGCAATGTATACAATATGACCCCCAGATAACGTCTTTTGGCTGCTTTTTTGGATTTTTCTTCAAAATCCAATCCCATGCCTGTAATTTAGAAGAACAGTACAATCTGTGAGGGATTAACAGTGTGTCTTCAGTCTTCTATCTGTGAGTCTCCTGCCACTAGTATAGATACCTCTGCTGCATGGTTTTAAAGAGACTAATAGATTATATAAATCAGAAACAATTATACAAAGAACCCTCAATGCATCATCTGCATTCGTTCCACACACTTTTCCCGTGCACTTTGCTCGTTTCTTATCCCCCACTTCAGACTCGCTTTCTTTGGCATCTGTGGATGCTTCAGTGATTTGTCTTACGCCTTCACCACGGTCTTGAGAATGTTACTTAGCTCTGATGCATAGTTACTGGTGGTTTCCGGGGTTTTAGCCATGAACCTTCTGAAGTGGTAGAAGTTGCTGCTAGTCCGCACACTATGCCTATGCTGGTACCAGGCAACATTGAAGTTTTGACCCCTGGTCTTTACCTCTATCCATGCCCGGTCCTCCCGTGTCAACAGTGTCAGTAGCACATTGTTGTTCTTAACTTTCTCTTTAGCACCCACACACTTATGCGCAACTTTAAGATGAGAAATGAAAGGACCTATTGTCCGATCAAACCTGAGAAAGCCCATAGGGTCTATGTACGCTGGGACGTTAAACAAATCAATCAATCAATCAATCTATTGGGCCTCAGTGGCCTCCCATTCATGACCACCTTATGGAGGGCACCCAGTCGCATTTGGTCCAGCCGGACCGGGATTTTGAACACCCCATTCAGATCAAGCACTGTAATGACTCTAAAGATTGCTGACATGAACCCAACATTTTCAGTAAACCGTTTCACGTCCTGCTGTAGAAAATTGGGAAATGAAAGTTAGTACTGCCAGCATTAATGCAGATGAAGTAAACCATATCTTGTGCATACAATTGTCTGCAGCAGTAGCTTATGATTATAGTGCCTTATCACATAGTATGGCTTTTGTTAATTTCCTTCTTTCCTTCACTACGTCTGGACGTTAAACAAATCAATCTTTTTAGCCTTGACCTGAGAAATTCCAGGTGGCCACAGGCAAATTGTGTCTGTCGATTTATTTTATCTATTACAACTGCGATCTTGTTAGCATATATATGTATTCAAACCATGTTCTTACATGTTCCTTCATCGGTTTCAAAAGATCAAATAAGGTTGTAAGTGGACATGTTAAAACTGACCTGAGTATGCTATGTACTTTGGTCACCACCGGTTTAGACTGACAGAAGTTGGTCATCTGTACTTTATTATGAAGCATGGCCCCTTCTCAGAAATCTCAACCATTGATTGGATTAGCTTACGCGGATAATTCTGCAATATGAACCACTTGGCAAGTGCTTTGTGGATACAATCCATGTCTCCGGTGTTTCTCACAAGCATACATACAAAATCTGATTTAGGATTGACTGCTTTTACCACTCTGCCAACATTACAGTAGGACTCTTTGGCTATCACGGAAAAGTAATATAGTAAATCTGCACCATCATTAGGCATCCACATTGCCACAGATGGGACTTACTTTCATTTGCCAAGTTTCTCATGCTTTTTACAGCTTCCAACCCAGATCTCTTCCCAGTCTTCATCAAGGGCCACCAAGGCCCGCTCCTGGATCTCCTCTTCCGCCGTCTGCAATAATATAAACCTAACTCGTTTTTAAAAGTTTGAAGGGGCAATCAGAATATCAGCTACGCTGAGGGTGGCTCCCCACAAGGAAAAGGACTTTCAGGTTATTAACGTCCAAAATACAGATTATTTAACATGCTTCTACTCATTCAGTAAAGTTCTATTTAAATCACTCATCCGGATTTTGCTCTGCTAGAATTAGTTACTTCGCATGGCTCCTTCAGGGAGATATCCCCTTCTACCCCTGTGTACTTTCAATTTAAACTACAAAATAATGCTACATTAAACTTAGGCATATGTAAGAAAAAATAATACATTTAGTACTAATTACCACCACCTGGTCCGGGTAGTTCAAGTTGACCTGGGGGCGCTTATGAAACTGAAAAGGACATCCCAACATTGATCAGTGCGATATAGTCGTCTCTGGCTACAGCTACGTTCGCAGCACTATCCCACAAGTTAACAGCAAGAGAGGCATCCGCCTCATCCATCTGGAGTTCTGTAGGAAAAGAATTAGGGATTGGCTGTCTTAACAGTGCAAAATGTATTGAGTTTACAAAAAACTTCATAATAATCATAGGTATTTTAGGCAGACTGCAAAGTGGGCAAGTTTATTAAGCAAAGTGATACAATATTTAAGGAGGGGGTTCGCATGAACTGTCCTCATTAACTGAAACTTGAGTTAGTCAGTGGGACGTTAAACTACACAAACAAACAAACACTATCCTCGTTCTCCTTCAGCATGGCTTGGACGAGAGCCAGGCACTGTGCGGATAGCTCTGGTGCGAAGTTGTGCAACACCTGGTGGGCGTATGAGGACATTTCGTGGGGCATTTTCCTTCACAGTACTGGATAAATCTACGAGATTTGTAGAAGATGTGCTGCTGCTCTTTGCTTTGTTGTGGCTTTGTGCTCAGCTGTGTTGTTGGTTGTTACAGGTTGCCACGATTCAAGATTCAAGAAGGTTTTATTGACTAATGTAATGATACGCTGATGTCATCCCCAAATTTGTATTAATCACACACACCCTCCAAAGTATTCCCAGACTGATGGCACACAGTTGTATGAGCTTGGTTGATTATGGAGAGAGCATCAAGATTAGTATTAGTTACACACATGGCATCCTATGGTAGCTTCAGGCATTAACAGTTTTAAAGACAACATTGTGTTTTAATCGTATTAATGCAACCCCTATCCCCCTGTGTTAGTGGGGACCTTCATGATTGGGGCATGAAGGATAACTAGAGCAGCAAGGAGCGTTTCCTATCTTTTTAATGCTATCTGCTCTACCTGGGGGAAAAAATTGCTGCAGTGTTGACTTACTCATGTCCAGCCACTTCAGATGGTTTGTGAACCTTTGGGCACTTGTGACTGTATCCATGAAATATGTCATGATAGAAGCTCACATCTATGTAAAAACATGATTCTCTGTTGAGGCAATATTCCACTTGGTTGCAGGCAAAATCATAAAGCACTGCATACTGTGGAGATCCGAGGTGGGAATAAACTGGAAGCTGCATAGTCAGGGCCTTAGAATAATCAGAAATGGCTGAGAATTACTATGAGTGTATATTAACTTACATAATCTACATACCTTGTGGCATACATAAAGTCTTCACCCGCTACTGTCACCCTTGTGACATATACCTTCTTTATGACTTTCTGTGTAAAGAAAAGGGAGTCTTATTACACAACCTTATTTATAATCGGATTGAAATGAATAATCAGTGAAAACTAAAGAATACGTGAGAAAATCATCTGCTGCCCCCCGGTGACATGTGACATTTCAGTCGCTCCAGGTGACATTCTGGTGCTTCTCTGGTGGCCTTTCTCCTGCCCCCCAAGATGACGTTTCCGTCACCCCCGGTGATAGAAATAACTGTCTTTATGATGGCGTTCTGATGAATATATGTGCAGGTTGTCACCTGTGAGTTAGATCAGTGTTGGTATAGGCCTTGGGACATAAACACTTATGTCTGATACGTTTCAGGCACTCTTGTGAGTGAGTGGTTTATTAAACATCCAAAGGTACCGAGAGTTAAAATCGCTACTTTTTTCACTATGTTATACTCTCTCCACCATCTTGCATCACCAAGATATGACCCTGGTCGGTATGGAATACCCTGCGCAGCAGCGGCAGCCATGTTGTCCTCCTGCTACCGCTGGATGAGGGCCAAGGCCTGGAGCCTGTGCCGATACTCGTCATCCGGTGAAGGGGTGGCCAGGGTTGCAGGAACCCGGGCGACTATGGGCCCTTTAGTGGCCGGCCCTGGGGTGGAGGAAGCTAAAGTGAGATAAAGGTGATGTATCAGTAATAGAACTATACATTGCTTGTCAGTATCGACCCTGACCATATCACTGAGGAGCTGTTGGACGACTTCTGTGTAAGTGGCGTTTTATCTAAATTCAAAGACTCTGGCTTCTCAATTATGTCATTAATTGGCTTGTTTTGTTCAGTGTTAATTTGGTGAGCATTGACTAACGTTTCTTTGTCATAATTAAGACATACTTTGATCCAGCCAGATGTAATGGTGCCCCCCATTCTGTACCTGGGGGTACAGCAGTAACCATAACTTGGTGACTATGTCGGCAGCCTCGCCACGGAGGACAAGCTCGCGCTTGTGCTGCTTACCAGCTGGCGTTGCTGGCACTGCAACTCCCAGATTTTAGTGTCTGACGCAAACTGCATGTGTTTAACTTCTTCCCGCTGCAGTAGGAGCTGCTGATTCCGGCGGTCCGATTCCTCCAACTGTCGTAGCTGTACATCATCTGCAGCTAGTTAACTTATAGTAGTCGTCTTTATGCCATACTATATGAGTTCGGTCCTGGGGCATAAAACTGCCGCCATTTTAACATTCTAGCTTGGCACAGTGTGACCCCTATCCGGAGGCAATCCCTTCAAAATTGCACCCTTTCTGACACATAGCCCAGCATCTGGGCAACATTGATGCAAGAGGTGGGTACATCAGTCATTGACACTAGGGAAGCTAGATAGATACACAAATCATGGTGTAAATACTAACCATGCAAGAACTGAACAGCAGGAGTTCCTGTTTATTGCCACCGGTTATCCTGCAGATGAGAAATATCTTTCTTAGTAAAGAAAACAACAGAACATAACAAATAGCACTTTTCTGTAAACAGTGGTTGGTTGTACCTCATCCGATTCAGGTGTGTCACTTTCAACCTCTTAATCATCTTGCTCCTCTTTGCTGTTTGCAGATTCATTCTGAATCCTCAATATATTGGTTGTATTCTTGAATGTGAATGTTGTCTCCTCTTTATGTTGGACCTGCTCAAATATATAGGCTATCTTCTCCCATACTTATTGTAGCACCTTCAATAGCCCAATAGAAGAAGTCATAACATAGTTGTGGCCTTAGGATGATTAGAAATCGCTGAGAATTACTATGAGTATCTACATACCTTGTGGCATACATCAAGTCTTCACCTGCTACTATCACCCTTGTGAAATTCACCTTGTTCCCTGACTTTTTTAACGATGGTGCTCTCTTTAACCAGTATATTGTGATCTGTCAGGCGACAATACAGAGAGAAGACCAAGCCAAACAAGAAACTCAAGGTTACCCTCCTTAATCGCTTTCCATTCTAAGAAGGCATATATATGTGGTTGGTGACGTTTTCTCACCCCCACAACAGCAGTAACTCTGAGCTCATTGTCGCACTGTATTTCTATCACCATTGGTTGTAGTGTCAACTGGCCTTCGAATTAGTACGCAGCTGACACTTCTGTAGCTGTAGCAGTGCCTTGCCGTATAACGACCAACTTATTACTTCCTCATGAAACGCCGCTACAGTGAGTCCACAAATAGCATTAGACAGGGCACCTCTCTATGTCATCGATGGCCCACATTTTGGTACCGTAGTCGCGTGGAGCACTGTTGCCCTTCCGCATCTTGGTGCGTTGTTCATTCTACCTTGTCTACCCAACAGACACACTGTAGCACTTGTAGTTGGATATAGGGTACCATATGCTGAGAAGAGAATCAACCAGGTCTTCCTTGTTTTTACCACTCACAAGAAACTTCTTCCATTTGGACAAGAACAACTGAAAAATATTTGGGCCATATTTTGGCAATTTCTTCTAGCAAAATGTTCTGCATTGCTGGTGTCTCAAATGCAGGCGGTATGTTTGCCGTTGGAAAGTCAGTATTTGGCTTAAGAACTTCTGGACCCCGTCAACGACATATTGACTGAAGACTTCACAAAGGTACTGTCTCATAAGCCTTTGGAACATTATGATCTACTGAGTCACGTGAGATTTTTTTCACTCCCCCTCTCAGTGTTATTGTTCAGCCTGTTCAGCCTCATTCCACAGGATTTTGAAGATCATGGCTATATGAAAATATGGGACGTTTAAACTACACAAACAAAGAAATGATAAATTCTTGAGTAGCATGAAGTGTTCACTGTTGTTAGACGTTGTGAGATTCTATACAGCACACAGGGCAGTGTTTACTGTTGTTAGACGTTGTGAGATTCTATACAGCACACAGGGCAGTGTTTACTGGTGTTAGACGTTGTGAGATTCTATACAGCACACAGGGCAGTGTTTACTGGTGTTAGACGTTGTGAGATTCTATACAGCACACAGCCTATCTCGTCTACGCAAGTGTATATCAACAGCATTGGGGGTCAGATAATCATGAGATAGACTCGGACAGTGTCGGAGGTTAAAGAACCTCTTCCTATCGAATGTGTAGGGCTGCAGTCTTGTTTATGTCAAATATATAAAGATAAAGAAGACGGGTCAGTCTATGTACGCTTGGAGGTTAAACAAATCAATCAATCAATCGGGGGGTTACTTCAGACGCTTGTAGAATACCCGCTCCTCGGGTCTCTCAACCTGCCATTTCTTCAACTCCCCCATCAGGTAGCGTCCATCCTTATTTGTGGATCGTTGAACTGTCTTCTGGTTGGGGAAACTTTCTCGTTCTTGTGCGGGGTTTGTTTTCTGGCCCCCTCGCTTTGCGCATGTGGCAATTTTTTTGTGAATCATTTTCATCAATCGCTTTGTGGAGAGTGGCCTATTGCTCTGTGATAGATGGGTTCTCTGTTTTGAAAATTGGTTTGCCGGGGTTTTGTAGAAAATATATTTTAAAAAGTCTCCCGACATTCAGTTTACTTCTTCGCTTATTCCTCTTCTTAATTCCCCTTTAAAACCAAGATATTTGCCCCCTCAAAATCAGGAGCAGTCCCGGCCTTGTTGCTCCAGTGGGACTGAAAGTGCAAAGTCAATTTAGATAATATGATGTACAACGGTAATTTATGTATAAAGAAGCATATTTCATTGAACACAGGTTTTAGGTAAAATGGAATGAGGAGTCCCAGAGTAGTTTATATGGATGTGTTTTGTAAATGTAGCAATCAAATTTTTGCAGATGAAATCTGATAAGTACTTGAAAACTTGCCCTACCATAATTTTCTGCTGAAGGCTTTAGGGCACCTGCTGCAATGGACTGATAGCCTTATTAATTTGAGAAGGGAAAAAAAAGATTGAAAAGGAGGTTACAGTCATACTTTGAAGCAGTAGAAAAATGTCTTATGATTGTAGGCCCATCAATATACAGTCGTGTGTGCTGTTGTAAAGTAACATCGAGGGGATTTTCATTGTTTCCATGAGATAGAAAATCATCTTGTTCTTCCACTTCTGTGTTTTGCATCCATAGACATATAGACCAAACATCTGGTCTGATCGGTCAACACCACCCATGTGCTGCGAGTAGGCCAGTACTGACTTGGGGCATGGGAGTTCATATCGTTCGACTTGTTTTCTTGTCAGCCAGAAACTTGCACTGATGCTCAAACTTATTGTAGCTCCAGTTGTCCACGTTAATGCCGATCACCTTCTTAATGACCTCAACAACTGCATTATCAATAACCCACTGCTGTGCCCCACTTATGATGATTCTTGGGGAATACAAAGTTTGCCACTCAACCGCCGTAGTTTGAAGGACCTCAAACCTGATTGATATCGAATCTAACCAAATCTCTCAGGATGTCTAGGTTGCAGTGACTGTCAAAATATTTCCTCACTCAGGTTATCTGAATGTTCCCAGTCAAAATATAATGTTTTGTTGATCTTGTTCATTGTTGTGATATTACATGTTTTCCCCAACAAGCATGGTAGTTTTTATGATTCTAGCGTGGTAGGCTAACGTCTCAAATGTATCGTTGTTTCAAACGGACAAGGGTAAGAAAGAACTATCGGTTTTGGAGAGATGGTAAGATGACCTACATCGGGCATGGGCTGGAGAGGCTGGCTGGCATGATGGCAGCTCAGGCATGCCCTCGGATCCTACCTCAGTTGCCGACCCGAAAGATTCTAATTTCTTTCCTCTTTGTTCCGACGCTCTTTTCATCGTTCGTCCAAGTGGTTGTCAGTGGGCTGTGTCTGACGATTTTGACCATTTTCAAAAGCATTGTCAGACTACAAAAATCAAAGTCATCAGGCATTTAAGGAGTTATTCATGTTTTTCAAAATGCCGGTGTACTATTTAACAGTTGCCAGTTGAAGTTTTTATATGTAAAAAGATGTAATTACTGTGAATTTGGTCTTATTACATTAGTTGGATGATCTAGTGGTCTGGATGGAAAAGAAATTAAGGGCTGTAAATTAGATTTCTTTGTTGTATTATCTATGGGACTGTCGCAGTGTCTTTCGACAGACTTCCATATTAAAGTCTCCCATCGTATATATACAAGGGTCTCTGCTCTTTTCACATGTACTCTTTTCACTTTAGCGCTCAATTCTGGGTTCCTCTGTCTGTCTGATTCTGACTGCCACAAACTGTCTCTGTTCATTTACTCAGGGGGCTCTTTAGAAGAGTCCCCCACACTCTGCTGGGCAGTTTCCTCAAACTCACAAATAAACTTGTTAGAAGGTGTAATGAGTCAAAGTTTATCATGGTGTACAAGGTATATTCGAGTGTTTGAATCTGGCTATGTCCATACCATAGACTCCAGCCATCCCCACACCAACACAGATATGTGCAAGCTGTGCCATTCTGCCGGCATCCTTTAGTTCCCTGTGCAGGACATCACATACTTCAGGTGCAATGTCTGCAATTGTTCGCTCACCAATCTAGAACTGGTATGCCAAGTTTGTGAATGATTCACTATCAAAATATACACAGTGGCCGAGTTTTTGCTGATTTGTTGATGTTGAGCTGGTTTGTTAGGTTTCAAGAGTTATTAAATTACAAGATGGAGGCAAAAGTTTCATGTTCTCCCCTGATAAAATAATTGATATAGAGTTTATACATTGCAGATTGGTGATAAGTTGACTCTAAGTCGCATACACTCACGGTCATTGTGCTCTGTAGGAGGAATTTCCTCCTAAGGTCCCAAACTTCCGGAAGTTTGAAGTTCAGCTGTACTGCAGTGTCGTCCTGTGGCTCTTCTCTGCACCAGATTTTCCTGCTAAACCCATGAACCGAGAGCTCAGTGGTATAGTAGCGTCATTGGGTGACACTGCCGCACGGACCAGGTTGTTCACCAAATCGACCCCTCTCATATTAATCTTTAACACCCGTATAACCCCACAACAGCAAAACAGGGAAGGTGCAGTACTAACCAGTTCCACAGCGGAGCAAACATGATGTTCAGCAGCTTCCAGGTTACACTTGTCATGTTGCACTTGCCGGTTTTACCGAAGAGCACATCTTCTTTCAAAATTCGATTTGGGCAGGTACACCACTTCTGCAGGAAAAAGGTATACATGTTTCTAAGTTTGGGATAATATCAAAAAATAAAAGCAACCTTCATGGCAAACTCCAGCCAGGGACTCAATCTCCCACACATTCATGGATCTTATCATTGTGGTAAAGATGACCTTTCTGTGCCTCTGGTGTGTAGAACCATGGCATGTAAGGACCAGTGAGTACCTTACCCAGGAGTAAGGTCAGAATGAGGCAGAAAGGAATAATCTAAGCCTTTGTGAACTGATCATGAAGAAGGAGGGCAGTGTTGTTCATGGTTCAAGAATTCCCTGACTATTCTATGAGAAATTAGAATATAAACCTTTCTAATACCTGCGTTGTACAATACGCGGGATTTATTTAGCAATGCCGGTGGGGCGGCGATCGTCAATAGCCGGCTCCTTGTGGGTAGGCGGTATCGACTTGCTTAGGTCTTTTTAGTATCATGCGCCTTGCTTACAGTAGAGGTAACTACTCCCTCTTTTCTCCAATGTGCCTTCCATGAGGCAGGCTAGCAAATGCTAGATTTGATATGAAAATCTATATACCTTGCCGGTTTCTCCTGCTTGACGGCTTCTGCTAACTGTCGCTTTGTGGTACCTCCAAGGCCGTCACAAGCACTTTTACTGTGCCCAACTTCTGAATATGACCATGTTGCATTACGCCAAACAGGAACTTCACAAAGATTGACCGAGGTCGTTACCCCAAAGGCACAGCAGAACATGGCTGCACCTTGGGGGCACTGTTGTGTGCTTGAGTGTTTTGCCACTCTCAGAAATATTGTGCAGTCTGGGAACGGCGACCCGGACACAATCTGAGTCCCCTAGTAAGACAAGGGTCAGCAGTAGGATGTGTGGTATTTGATTCAATATTGGTGCCTCTTGAAGTGTTTTTACTTACTCTGCTAAAACCTTGCTTGGGTTGTGGGCTAATCAAGTCTTATCCATATTGTCTATGTGTGTGGGGATACAGTGGCCTTCCTCTAATTGCACCTATACTAACTCAGGAATATCAGGGACATGTTGCCTCCTGTTATATGTGGGGAAAGAGGTGTATCTGAGCAATTTCTTTGAGTCCCTGTTCAGATACATTTGTAAGTCGGGTGAAAATAAGTATTTTTCAGTGTAGAGCAAGGTTACACATTCTACAAAGCCCGGTTTGCCAATAAAATAGAAAAGGAAAAAGAGGTGCTCTCGGAGACCTGCCCTTTTACAATAAAAATGATCAGCCACTCTATCACAATCCCGGAACACTAGTTACTAGAGTGCAACGAGTACAGACAGGATCTTATGTATTCCTTAATCTTGGCCAAATTTGAAGCCCACCCCATACTAGCATCCAGTCTGGCCTCCAGCTTTCCCAAGAAGTTAGTGGAGGCCACTTTTGACCCAGTATAGGGAGGTAAAGCTCTTTGTCTTCTGTTATTGAGATAAGCGTCGAACCAAAGCAACATTGTTCTATTGATTTTTGATTGTTTTAGACTTTCTAAAAGTAAATTGTGGCTGATGCAGTCGAAAGCCTTCCTCACGTCGATGTAGATAGAGGCTACATATTTGTGATTATTTCTTGTTGCGTAAAGATCTTTTGTGTAATCGAATATTGCTCCTACTGTACTGAAGCCTTGCTTAAAACCATATTGGATAATAAAGCATTGTTATTTAGAAATTATATAACTTGTTTTTTTACCAGTGTTTCCAAAATTTTACTTGGCCAGGGAGAACAGATATTGGTCTCCAATTTGAGACATTTTTAAGATTGCCAGACTTAGGTAGGAGGTGATTGTTGCATTGGTCCAGTTATCTGGTAGGGAAGCAGACAAAATACAGTATGTGAAGAGGTAATGGAAAACCGCAGGAAACATTAGCATTGCATCTTTTAAAACAGCACTAGAGACATGGTTTATCCCAGAAGGTTTAGTGACATCAATCTGTTTTACTAGTTTTAACACAGCTCAAAATCGTTTTAATTCCAACTTTTCACCTTCTAATATGGACAAGCTCCTTCTGGCCAAAGCAAAAAGCAAGATGATATTTAAAGAAGCACAGAGAGAGTCCTTTCGCAAATTTGTCAGCACCCTTACTTCGAACACACCCATGAAGAAGGTTTGGAAAGCAATAAAACGGATGAATGGCGATACGTCTGAAACAGTTTACCAAGTTACAAAAAACGGAAATAACAAACCGATAGAGACAAAAGAGGAGATTACTGAGGCATTAGCCTCACAGTTTGCGGATGTGTCTTCTGGTGGAAACTACACGGAGGCTTTTCTACGCCACAAAAAGAAAAAGGAACAGGAGCGACTCAAATTCAATTCCAACAATGAGGAGCACTACAACATGGAGTTCTCAGAGGATGAATTACACCATGCCCTCCAAACAGCCAAGGACTCCAGCCCAGGCCCGGATGACGTACACTACCAGATGCTTAAAAACCTGCCTGAGGACCAACTGGTTCTTCTCCTGGCAATACTCAACAGTATCTGGACTACTGGAAGCTACCCGGTATCATGGTCAGATGCTATTGTAGTCCCAATTCCGAAACCCGGAAAAGACCATAGCAAAGCTGTCAACTATCGACCTATAGCCATGACTAGTTGTGTAGCTAAAACCATGGAAAGAATGGTAAACAACAGACTGGTCTGGTATCTGGAGAGAAATAACCTCCTTAACCCAGCCCAGTCTGGTTTTCGCCACCAACGCAGTACCACTGACCACCTAGTGAGATTAGAGAGCTACATTCGTGACGGTTTTGCCCAGAAAGAACATACGGTGGCAGTCTTTTTCGACATGGAAAAGGCCTACGATACAACATGGAAGTATGGAATCCTCAAGGATGTTTACAACATGGGACTAAGAGGAAGACTTCCCATATTCATCTCCAAATTCCTTGCCAACAGACGCTTCAGTGTCCGCCTCGGCTCTACACTATCAAGCAAAAAAGAGCAGGAAATGGGAGTCCCTCAGGGCTGTGTTCTCTCAGGAAATTTGGAATAAAGATCAATGACATCACCAAAACCCTACAAAAAGATCTCAATTGCTCCTTGTATGTAGATGACTTCGTCATCTGCTACAGATCCAGAAATATGACCACAATAGAGCGAAAGCTACAACAGGCCATAAATCATCTAGAGACCTGGACCACTGAGAACGGCTTCAAATTCTCCCAACAGAAAACCACCTGCGTTCACTTCTGCCGAAAAAGAGGATGCACGGATGAACCTGCACTCCGACTCCAGAACACAGAAATAGCAGTGGCAGATGAGGCCAAATTTCTGGGATTGATATTTGACAGGAAGCTATCTTTTGAAGCACACATTGAGTACCTCCGTAGGAAGTGTCAACCAGGACTAAACCTATTGAAGGTCCTCTCCCACAAGGAATGGGGTGCAGATCAGGAAATCCTCCTGACTCTGTATAAAACATATGTGCTCTCAAGACTTGACTATGGTTGCATAGTGTATGGCTCGGCATCAGCAACATCCCTACGAAGGTTGGACCCAATCCAAAATCGGGGGCTAAGACTATGCCTGGGTGCGTTCCGTACATCACGCATCAAAAGTATCGAGGTAGAGAGCAACGTACCTCCTCTCAATCTCAGGAGAGAAAATCTTTCCCTTCGCTACGCAGCCAAAGTCAAAGCAAATAGGAGAAACCCGACACATGACACCATTTTCAATTCAAACAGTGAGACCATATACCTGGGAAAAGCAAACACCACCAAACCTTTCTCGGTTCGGGTGAAAACCCTGGTTGGGGAAGTAGGACTCCCACTCAAGAATGTCAGGGAAATCAGACCACCAGATACTCCCCCATGGCTAGTAGGGAAGCCCAGTGTCAACTTGGACCTCACAAAAAACAAAAAGGCAGACACAAACCCTGCTCTTTTCAAAAAGAATCTGAAAACTATTGAGGAAAAATATAAAGATCACATGCCAATCTATACAGATGGGTCAATAGACAATGAAAGGGTAGGTTATGGAGTTCACACACCATCTCAGAATCTCAGTGGACGCCTACACCCTAAAGCCAGCATTTTCACTGCAGAGGCCAGTGCACTTCTTGAAGCAGTAGAGTGGATGGATGATTGCAAAGAGAACAAATTTATTGTCTTCTCAGACTCCAAGTCATGTCTGCAGGCAATACTCCAATATATGCCTGTCAATCCACTGATACGCGACATGCGAAAGAGAACCTCTGACCTGAAAAGGAAGAAAAAAGAAGTACTTTTCTGCTGGCTACCAAGTCACATTGGAATCGAAGGAAATGAGGAAGCAGATGAAGCTGCAAAGAGAGCTCTGAGTCTGAGACCTCGCCTAACTCCCATTCCATACACTGACCTGTTACCATCCATAGATAGCCACATGAAAGCAAAATGGCAAGCTGCATGGAACGAAGAAAAGGGCCATAAAACCATGTACTCGGTTCAGCCAAAACTGAAAGGAGTGACAATGAGGAAAAAGCTAAAACGAGCAGAACAAGTGAGATTAAACCGTCTAAGGATCGGTCACACTAAACTGACACACGAGTACAGACTGAATGGGGAATATGAACCAAGATGTCAAGACTGCAGTACCCGTCTGACAGTGGAGCATCTTCTACTCCACTGTAGAAGGACTGCAGAAAGTAGAAGAAAACATCTTTCAGACACAACATCTATGTACAGTGTTTTCAACACCACTAATGACGAAAATGTATTAAAATTCTTAAAGGAAACCCAACTGTGGGACAAAATATGAAATGGAAAATTAAAAAAAAATACAAAAAAAATACAAAATACAAAAAAAAAAAAAAAAAAAAAAAAATGGGGGAGACTAGTTTGGCGAGTCGGGATGTATCACTCCAGACTGATGGCACACAGTTTGTATCAGCTTGGAGTTTTCATTGCTTCCCGACTATACCTATGGCTGCTCTTTCCCATGCTGTGGTAGACTTACAGCATAACAAAGGCCTGTCCCTCTCACACCATGTCTATGTGGTGTCGGAGGTTAAAGAACCCTTGCTTCGGTAAATGTGTAGGAGCGGGATTTCTATCTTTTGGCTCATCTCATAGATTGGATCATCCTGGATACGATCATCCGAGGTAGGCCTTCGGCCTACCTTCTTACTTGTGAAAAACTGAAACTTGACTAAGTCTCACCTGCATAGTCAGTGGGACGTTAAACTACACAAACAAACAAACAAACACAAACAAACAAACCTGAGAGCAATGGCTGGACAGGGTATCGATCTCACAATGATAATACTTCTTTTTTTATCAAACCGAACATCCTGTCTGGACCAAACTTGGTGTGACCCCGAGGATTAAAACAAATAAAACATTTTGAAAGGTGGTAAATATTCCCTTAAACCCCAGAAATTCTCATATTAAGGTCTCATGTGTACAGAATTTTCTTGGAAAGAGTGAACAACAGATTATCTCATGGTTTCAAAGATCCTGCTAGTTTTGGCGGCCTACACCACCTTCATCAGGGATACCATTTTATTGCTGAGATCAGACTGAGGTACTGTTGGGAGTGGTTTCACGAGCTTTTATGAAGTGTCACCAATAATGATAATTACAAGCAGGTAGATCACAGAATAGAACAAGGTAGGCCTAAAAAAAAAAATTATATTGAAATAATTGGTACATTTGTTTAGGCTCTGCTGTTTCCACGATGAGTCTTGAGAGACTCAAAATAATTTATAGCTAGTTGCACAGATTCGTCTGGAGGTGTTATAAAAAAATTTTTAAAAAAAAAAGAAAAAAAAAAAAAAAGTGAATTTCACAGTGGGAAACAGTCCTTCAGGGCATCATACACCTCTGTTCCTGCTGGCAGTGTGTCGAGCAGGCTGCAATGCATGTATGATTGTATGAATGCCATAAAAGTTCTTAACGGCTGTAAAATATGGTTTTGATACATGGTGAAGGAGAAGTTGATGCTCAAGATGGTGGACGTTTCTTTCACTGTAACAAAATCTAATTTGTGGGAGATGGGGTCATGGAGTAATCATTGCAATGGAAAGCATGGAACCTAAACCGTATAGATTGTGTGCTGACCAAATCGATACAAAGTATAGATAGTAGAAATAGTATGCCAATATATTGAATTAACAAAGCACAGATACTGCCCTCACTGAAACTTGAGTAAGTCTCACCTGCATAGTCAGTGGGACGTTAAACTACACAAACAAACAAACAAAAGTTTGGGGGTCTCTCTGTCATGCAACTTGGCCACAACGTCCCAGGGCTGCAAGTCTCTACTGGCAGTCTAATGTGTGCCTTTCTGGCTTCAGCAACATCTTATTCTACTCTCCGTAAACTCCAGGATGCTGCAACAGTTTAACCATTGCCTACACTTCTTCTGCCTCGTAAAATCACCCTCATTGGGGAACTATACTCGTGAACCTTTGTGCACCATTGTCATCCTAGCTTACCTTTTCCTTCTTGTCTTTCAGCACGAAGGCTTGACTGCATCAAAGATCACTTCCACGCTGCCTTGCCCGTAGCTCTCTCTCACGGCCGTTGTTCCGATGTGCTGGACCGGGATCAGTGCTGGGGCGTTTCGGTTTCGGTGCCACTGGCTGGTATTCATCGGCATTTGTGCCAAGTGAAGGTAACTGTTTTAAAAGAAACAATTGCATGGTTTCATCCCCACATCTGGTCGTCGTCAGGAGATTACTGTTCAATATCTTGTCAGCACCGCTTGATGATTGTGCCTAGATATCTGGTCTACATCGCGAAAACATATATATCATCTGATGAATCTTCACCAGTAGTTGTTGATGAATCTCTTTTTTCTATGTATCTGTTCATGCATGGTATATGATATTCAATGTCATTTGCCACCATCAGGCATGGGATTCTTCCGGATTTCCGGATTTTTAAGGCCCAAAAGGTCATCCCTGTGATTTGTGCAGATCCAATGAAAAAATATTTTAACATTAATAGGGGGGGGTCTTAGTCTCTAGAGGGATTTATACCATGCAAATCATACAAAATTCCCCGCAGATCACATCTTTTGGCTGCTTTATGGATTTTTCTTCAAAACCCAATCCCATGCCTGCACCATATATCTATTGGTGTCTTGTCATAATCTTGGATTCTGCTCGTGGCCCAATGCCACAAAATGGCAAGCTGCATGGAACAAAGAAAAGGGTAGCTTTGTGATATATAAGTGAGCTTGTCTGGGTGAGTGACAACATGGGTAGTCTTTCTGGTTGGCTTTCCTCTGCTTCCCTTTGAGGACTGATGGAGTCAGCAGGCGGGTATGTGATGCCTAAGCATAAATCCTCTGGGGTGCCATCATGGCCTGCCAACAGACCGCAGCCACAGGGCATTCTACACAGGAGAAGTGTTCAGATGAACTTGGACCCGAAAAGCGAATGGTTTTCTCGCCGTGAATAGCTGTCGAAATGGCGTTAAACCCTCATTACTCACTCAGGATCGTCAGTTTCTAACGACGGGTATAGCGATACCCAGCTAGTATTACGATATTGGCAGTAACTATCAAGCATGAACACAGTGGTACAGAGATACCAAACTAGTCTCAGAAAGCTAGTATGAACACAGTGGTATAGAGATACCAAGCTAGCCTTAGAATGCTAGCAATAACTATCAAATACTGTGGTATAAAGATACCACCACAGACTATAACTATGAACTATAAGTCAGCGGGGACCTCCACTGGGCCGGCAGTGGGTTCTCGATCTATACTTTACTCACCACCGGTTTAGACTTATAAAAGTTTGTCATCTGTACTTCATTATGAAGCATGGTCCTTACCTGTTTCTCACAAGCACACGTCCAAACATCTGATTTTGGATTGACTACTTTTACCACTCTACAAAGGTTACAGTAGGACCCTTTGGCTATCAAGAAAAAGTAATATAGTAAATCTGCACCATCATTAGGCCTCCATCTGGGCATTCAAAGCCCTCCTTCCCTTTTCTTAACACTCTTTTGTTTGTCTGATGCCCATATGCGCGGACACAGACACATGTGTATCATTTGTAAAATTGATGCGTCATGAAGCTTTCTCGCCATGAATATGACCGTGGCACACACACTTTTCCCACATTTTTCTAAAAAATTAGTTTTCTTTGTTTGACAGATATTGATCCTTTCCTGATTGCAATGCCATGGAAGGATCAATTGCCCCAATGTAACTATCTCCTTTCCTAGTACCCGTGTGCTTTTGTTTGTCTTGTTGGGTTAGTTTGAAAACTCAAATATTTTGGTGGAGGGTCATAGCAACCCCTTTGTATACTTGTTGGGGTAGTTTGATCCGGCCTTCTGTTTGGTCCAAATACCTATAACTAGTTGTATTTTTGAGCATGGTCTCCTGCGGTGTGGATCGGATATATTAAAGCTTCTTCTGGGTAATGATGGTGTCCCGTTCATCATACCTGCATGAGTATGGTGACTCCAGCAGATGTGTCTCATTGCTCCCTTGAATCCAAGTACGTAGTTTATTATTATCTGCAATTATACAATAATAACACACTCGTCTCTTACAATATATTGTTCCACAAATGGCACTGTGTACTTACCAGTCAGCTGAGGCGGCACAACTGGCTGCGTGGTCTTCAGTACCTGCAGCAGCAGCTGTGCCACCTTGTGGCCATTCTTTGGCCTCAGTGGCCTCCCATTCACGACCGCCTTATGGAGGGTATATAGTCGCATTTAGTCCAGCCGGACCGTGGTCTTGAACACCCCATTCAGATCAAGCATGACAAGATTATAAAACTTGTTACATATAGTACCGGTATTAAATGGGCTTTATAGTATCGTGTACATTCCTCAATTTTACGGTATATATTTATCCCTCGATCAATAAAAGACAAGGATGACAGTCCGCATTGCAGATATCTAATGTCACCCTTTTACTATAACTACTCAGGATAGTGAGTGTATGCTGTACTTTAAACTGAGAATTGTAGTCAATAGACACTGAATAAATCAATAAACGAGATAAGAAAATCACTATCACCTATGGCTGCCTTATTCATTTAATATAACCAAATTGCTATGAGGTTTCACTCATACTATCATGAAGTCCTGTTCCACCAGAATTTGGTTGAACTTATCCAAGTCTTCAGCTGAAGCACCAACCAGGCACTGGTCCTTAATATCTCCTGTACAGTACATGTGTTTCAAGGAAAACAAAATAGAAAGCTGTCAGTGCTCTCTTCAGGGATTTTTAAAAAAAAACCGTTTGGCATTCAAGACACTCAAGGTAGTATGTGGTACCAATTCTTTTCTCTTAAAAGGAATTCCTTTATTTTTCTCAGGGAGCCCTGGAAATAACTAAAACAAGATCTGTATTGACTGTTTGAAGCATGACTTTTCCATCCCTGGAAACAAAACGCTTCCATCTGGGCATTCAAAGCCGTCCCCTCTTTTCTTCACTCTTTTGCCAGTGAACAGATATCTTTCACCTTCCTACCTGGCTGTCATATTGAATTTGGGTGACAAAAAGGACATATATTGTCAGTAAACGGTACCGAAGATGAATACTATGGTCACAGCAATGATAAATGTATATATACATTTTATATATAAATTGAGATCTACCTAAACACTCACCAAAAGGCTAAAAGGAATGGAGCTGGCTCAACAAGCTTCTAGTCTGGTTTCTGATTCAAGGTACATCTAACTTCAAAAGGCCAGTGGCCAACCAAATGGCCCGTTCCGGGTCATGTGGTTGACTACCAAGGAATGTACCAAGGAACCAGACTTTTTAGTTAAATACATAATTATACAGGAATGACTGCTGTTAAATCATAGGCTCAAGGTTAGATAACATTAAGATGAATTGTCAACAAAGATGGGGAACATTTATCTCAAGGCCTTCTGTTACTTCTCTTTTAGGGAAGTGTAGCATAAGCCCTGGTCTGCAATTGTCCTTGATATGATAACATCAAAGTCATTCCCTGTCTGAATGTTCAAAGTCACCAATGTATGCAACTGCTGCAAATAAACATTGATACCTCTGCCAATTCCCGGTGTTGGCCTCAATCAAGGGAACGCTTTCTCAAGCTTTTTTTAATTTTTTTTATTTTATTTAACCGATCATCACATACAACAAGTGATACTTATGCAACTTTAAGATGAGAAATGAAAGGACCTATTGTCCAATCAAACCTGAGAAGTCCCCTAGGATCTATGTACGCTGGGACGTTAAGCAAATCAATCAATCAATCAATATGAACATTTATTTAATGCTTGGTAAACGTTTTACTCCTGACCTTCTGCAAGAAACGCCCGGCTGGTCTCGGCCCGAGTGGGAGCAGCGGCTGGGTGCTCTGTGGCCAGGGTCGCAAGGACCCGGCTGGTCTTGGCCGCCCCAGGTAAGTATGGAATACCCCGCGAGGTAGCCATGTCGTCCTCCTGCTGCCGCTGGATGAGGGCCAAGGCCTGGAGCCTGTGCCGATACTCGTCATCCGGTGAAGGGGTGGCCAGGGTTGCAGGAACCCGGGCGACTATGGGTCCTTTAGTGGCCGGCACTGGGGTGGAGGAAGCCCTGGGCGCCGGGAGACGGGCCTTGGTCTCCCAACCCAGGTGGGCAAGTCGGGGCGCCCGGGGGACCGGTGCGGCAGTGTCTTCCAAGCTGCAGCCCGATCATCCTGGAAACAATCAGCCTTTGGCCTACCTTCTTACTGGTGAAAAACGGAAACTTGATAAGTTTCACTTTGAGGACTGACCAAGTCAGCAGGCAGTCTGGAATACAACTTGCCCTCCGGACATTAAACTAACCAATGTGGTGTCTGAGGTTAAAGAACCCTTGCTTCGGTAAATGTGTAGGAGCGGGATTTCTATCTCTTGGCTCATCTCATAGATTCGATCATCCTGGATACTATCACCCATCACTTGTGAAAAACCTAATCTAATGGCAGTCTGGAATGCAAAATGCAACTTGCCCTCCAGACGTTTAACTAACTAACAATCAAACAGGGTATCAATCTCACAACGATGATACTTCTTTATTTTATCAAACCGAACATCCTGTCTGGGCCAAATTTGGTGTGACCTGGAAGCATGAAATTGAGGTCTATTCCTTCATTCAACCCCTGGCTCCTGACTTGCTGCTATAGCTTTCAGTTCCAAAAACCTTTTTCTCCAGAGACTTTTTTCTGTCCACCAAAGATCCATTTCTTCCCTCACATGCAGTCAGTTCCACCATTGCCGTCTGTAATTCTGGTTGCACTTTGTCACATTCTTCACACCTTACATGCTCCTCATTCACAGGCAAAGCACTTTCTTCGGCAGATCTACATCGGCAGAATAAAGCGAGTAAATGGTACAAGAATCTTCACCAACCTTGGGACTGGGCAGCATCCTTGCGTTAAGCAGGAGGCCCATGTTTGCGTGTGCCTTACACAGGCACACACTCCTCTTCAAGAACTTGTTTAGCTTGATGGTTTTTTTTGTCCCTACCTCTGGAAGGTGGAGAGCGAGGGGGGAGCCACAGGGTTTTCTGATATGAACTTCTTGTGGAGGTTGGGCATTGTGTCTCCCAGGGCGAACTTGCCAGCATTCCTCTTCTCTGCCAACTCATAAGAATTGTCTGATCTTTTAAAAAAAAACTAAATGTCATCCTTTGTTTTTTTCTTCTTTCTCTTTTTGTGCGGTGGCTGCTTCTCTCTCTTTAAATACATACTCTTCGCTCATGTTGACTAATTTCGATATTGCCCCTATCGTCCCGCGCATCTTCCCCCCACTGGATCTTTGAACATGCCCTGCTTTACTTTGAGGGGCGGCTTCCCTAGCCGATCTTAAAAGGGTCTTGTTCTTCCTTTTCTGTCCTCTCTTTAACCTTTTACTCTCGAACCCTTGCTGGGTCTCTGGGCTTCCCCAGCCCAAAGGGGTCTGACATGAGATCACAAAGGGATACATACTGGTAACAAGGAGTTGGAAGTTTTGTTTCTAAACACTGGAAAAACATCTCCTTGGTATCTCGGTCTATGCCACCAAACAAGCACTAACCATCTACCTTCCTTCCCCAGGGGTACTTCCTTTTGCCAAATTTTGACTCATTGATTTCCACGACATGGCCAGGCCCTCTCACCATCATGTTCTCACGTGACAAAACCTACGCACATACCTCTGGACAAAAGATGAACCAGTAAACAATGGTGTGCTTCATATCGCCCAGGTCACCTTTGACTTGGTAATAAAATTCAGCTTATAGCTGAGGTTTTGCGGTATGTTGGTTTTATCAACATCACTGTCCCCCGTAATGACAGACATTGTTGGCTGCATCTTTTACATGCAGCATTAACTTGGTGTCAGCCTCCTTGTGGTCAGTTTGTGGCATGTTATGGTCTGATCCTTTGAAAATCATCTGTTCTTTGACGTCAGCAAGTAGTAGAGTTTCAACCTGGATTTATTTTATTTTAATCCTAATCACCTGGAAATTCTTCAGGGTCCAAAGTCACAGCATTTCCTGTTGGTGATGTACAGCTGCCTATACAATATTACGGTTTAACACCACTTCTTTTTTTCCCGGAGTGTTGGATAATTTGGACGCCACTGACACAATCACATGGCCTTGAATCCCATCAATAGTTGGGAAAACATTTGTGTAGTTTCGTAAAGTGGTCTTCCCGGGAAGATACAAAATTTTCATGTCGTGGAGTGTATGCCATGAAGATGTAAGGCTAAAAAACAGTTACTGTCATGCTTGACTGTCTAACATACTTGACACTTGCTATCCTGAGCAGTCTCATTCAATTGTAGAATTTTGCCATCGGTGACAACACCTTATTGAGGGTAAGGTGAGAAGGAGGCAGAGAGGAATAATCTTAGCCTTTGTGAACTGATCATGAAGAAGGGCAGTGTTGTTGATGACAGTCAAGAATTCCCTGACTGTTCTATGAGATGTTGGGATACAAACCTTGTTAAAGCATGCATCTGCAGATGCAAGCTTTGAATACAAGACCGGTTTGTAAATGTAGCAATCAAGTTTTTACAGATGAAATCTGATAAGGACTTGAAAACTTACCCTACCATAACTTTCTGCTGCACTGGCTGCAATGGACTGACAGCCTTATTAATTTGAGAAGGTAAAAAAGATTAAAAAGGAGGTTACAGTCATACTTTGAAGCAGTAGAAAAATGTATATGATTGTAGGTTCATCAATATACAGTCATGTTTGCTGTTGTAAAGTAACATCGAGGGGGTTTTCATTGTTTCCTTAAGATAGAAAAATATCTTGTTCTTCCACTTCTGTGTTTTGCATCCATAGACATATAGACCAAACATCTGGTCTGATTGGTCAACACCACCCATGTGCTGCGAGTAGGCCAGTACTGACTTGGGGCATGGGAGTTCATATCGTTCGACTATTTCACGTCATCCAGAAACTTGCACTGATGCTTAAACTTATAATTGTAGTTCTAGTTGTCCACGTTAATGCCGATCACCTTCTTATTGACCTCAACAACTGCATTGTCAACAACCCACTGCTGTGCCCCACTTATGATGATTCTTGGGGAATACAAAGTTTGCCACTCAACAGCCGTAGTTTGAAGGACCTCAAACCTGATTGATATTGAATCTAACCCAATCTCTCAGGATGTCAAGGTTGCAGTGGCTGTCAAAATACTAACTCACTTAGGTAATCTTCTTTCCTTGGCCATCATCAGCCACGATTAAAACTTGGTGTTCCCATGGACATTATTTCTACCTTTTTACTTACCCGGGTACTTGCCCTGTGGGGTCTTTCTTTGTACGGTAAGTCTTACATTCCTTGCATGTCCTTGCATGCTCAAAAGCACCTATCACTCTCTCGATATGTATTTGCACACCACCCAACGCGGATTTTCTCCCACTCATAATCTTTGGCGTCTAGAATAACCTGATTAAAGTGGTGTAGGATTTTTGTGCGGTCAGATTTTTTTCATCAATTGCCATACGCTGGAGACCATAAAGATACTCTGGTATGTCGAAAGAAGCAAGGGTGGTTTTTGTACGAGTGGGGCCCCGTGTTACATAGTCATGTGGATGCGTACGCTTACCCTTCACTCCTGTAATGTGTTGTGCCGTATCCAAGAGGGCTTGGACACGCATGGTGACGGCCAGGTCCGGGTTGGTCGGCATGGCCGTAGGGCGTAGATCAGCAGGGACGTGTAGGGGTGGCATGGACTGCATGACAGCCTGTACCGGTAGCTGTAGGTTCTGCTGGGAATCTGCTATTGGGCTGAGAGCAGTTGCTGAGCAGATGAGTAGGAGGCAGCTGGAGCATAGACAAGCTGTACCACAGGGACTGTGCTACTTACAGTGGCCTGCACTGGCGCAGCGTAGGTGGTGTTGACAGCCGGTACAGCTGACGTGTAGACAGTGCTGACAGCGGGTTGGGCGGACGTATAGACAGCGCTGACAGCAGGCTGTATTGACAACAGCACGTGTTGCGCTGTGGTGACCGCCTGGTTGACAGTCATATTAACCAGCTGGGCGGACTGAGCAGCAACCAGGGCCAGGGGCGACTGGTTAGTGGCCTCGGCCAGCTGGGAACGATCATAAGGTGTAGAGCACCTGTTGCCAGCCCTTGTAACCACCTTACCTCCAGCAGGTGGTTGTGTAGATGGAGAGGCCCCAGCAGCTGCTGTCTTGAGTGACAGTAGCTCTGGGAAAGGCAGCGTCAAGGCGGCCCAGTACGGCGGTAGCAGTGGAGCTGACGTCCGTGACAGTCGTCTCGATCGTGCCGAGGCGTGATGTGAGGTCAATGACCTTATCCGAGAGTTCCGCGGTAGTCCACTTACTCTTAGGAGCCTTAGGGCCCTTCTTGGACTATGGAGGCATCTTGATAAGTTCCCGGAGAAGTAGAAAAGTTAACTTAATGTAAATAATAAAATGGAAGTCGCTACACGTGTATTATTGAAGTGGGCAGAAGTGAAGAGTTGGTCACTGGTACCAGTGTGTCGATAGTTCATGAGCGTTCCGGTGGTGGCGCTAGTGTTTCCCGCCCTGTCTCGAGACATTATCCGGTGGATTTGCAATCACGGATAAGGGTTTACGGTTTAACACCACTTCTCTTTTTTTCTGGAGCGTTCAATAATTTGGACCCCACTGATGCAATCACATGGTCTTGAATCCCATCAATAGTGCTCCCCCGTAAGTGGGGGCATGAAGGAGTAGAATAACTTCATCGGGAGCCTTCCATAATACCAATGGGCATACAGGATTCGTAAAAGGCGACAAAACTTGAGGGGTCTCGTGCAAATCGAATGGCAGTTTGAGCTCTGTGCCCCCACTGCCAGGCACATAGGGCAGTCTCGTAACTTCACCTCCATTGTCAAACTACAGAACAAAACAAACATAACATCCAGTTAGCCAAATGAGATAAAATCATGCGGTCTCCTCAGACCCTCCCCGGCAAACTAGCTCTCCCCCCGTCAGGGAGGTGTTCTGAGAGAACTGCAAAAAATCTTTGATATGCCTCCGCATTTCTGGTACTTACCTTGATGTTTGCGTGGTGCATCCTCTCTTCGATCTGGTCCAAACTTTGTGTGGCCTGGGGTTACGGATGACAATTCTATGTCATCATTCTTTTCCAGCATGACCCTCCACACCAGAAACTGCACCACAAGTGTTATTCTTGTTTTGGCTTCTACATTTATCAGAAAAGATATTGACTCTCTTGCCCCCCACCCCCCACCGGTTACTATATAATGAACACTGCCTTCCTTCTGGCAAAGAACCAGTTTATAAGTATGGCAGGCAATCACTTCCTCAAAGTCACCCTTTTGCCTTAATGCACTCCCCATGCGGAAAAGGGCTTTCAGGTTATTAATGTCCAACATGCAAAGAGAGCTCTGAGTCAAAATCCCAAACCCTGATCAGGCAATGGGAGGTGTGGCGCTTGTCGTTAAAAAACCCTACCCACAACGAGAAATCGAATTAGACACAACCCTACAGTTTCTCACTGACAGTGGTAGGCTGGAAAAAATATATAATTATTTTGTTAAACCGGTGCATACAGCATGACCATGTTTTTCTATACTGTATATCATTGTATTAAAATGCATAGAGAAAATTAAATGCTTTTTTTTCTTCCATATTGCATATTACCATGATAGTGAGAACAAGCGAAGCTACCTCTACCAATCTGCCTCTCATACACAGTCTCCAGGCAAATGGGGCAGCTCTCTTCCTCACCCCAGACACGCTTCACAGCCCATCTCTTGCCCACACATGAAGATGCTGTCTTTTCTTTTCTTGTCTATTTCCACCTCTGCTTTAACTGACACTGTTGCTGCCAATGTGTGTGCTCCTTTGTATTGGTGTATGATGCCCACAGCTGAATGTTATGGATGGATGATTGCAAAGAGAACAAATTTATTGTCTTCTCAGACTCCCAAGTCATGTCTGCAGGCAATGCTCCAATATATGCCTGTCAATCCACTGATACGCGACATGCGAAAGAGAACCTCTGACCTGAAAAGGAAGAAAAAAGAAGTACTTTTCTGCTGGCTACCAAGTCACATTGGAATCGAAGGAAATGAGGAAGCAGATGAAGCTGCAAAGAGAGCTCTGAGTCTGAGACCTCGCTTAACTCCCATTCCATACACTGACCTGTTACCATCCATAGATAGCCACATCAAAGAAAAATGGCAAGCTGCATGGAACAAAGAAAAGGGCCATAATACCATGTACTCGGTTCAGCCAAAACTGAAAGGAGTGACAATGAGGAAAAAGCTAAAACGAGCAGAACAAGTGAGATTAAACCGTCTAAGGATCGGTCACACTAAACTGACACACGAGTACAGACTGAATGGGGAATATGAACCAAGATGTCAAGACTGCAGTACCCTTCTGACAGTGGAGCATCTTCTACTCCACTGTAGAAGGACTGCAGAAAGTAGAAGAAAACATCTTGCAGACACAACATCTATGTACAGTGTTTTCAACACCACTAATGACGTAAATGTTTTAAAATTCTTGAAGGAAACCCAACTATGGGACAAAATATGAAATGGAAATTAAACAAAAAAATCAAAAATCAAAAATACAAAAAAAAAAAAATCAAAAATACAAAAAGAGAAAAAAATAATTGGGGAGACTACTTTGGCGAGTCGGTATGTATCACTCCAGACTGATGGCACACAGTTTGTATTAGCTTGGAGTTTTCATTGCTTCCTGACTATACCTATGGCTGCGCTTTCCAGTGCTGTGGTAGAATTACAGCACAACAAAGGCCTGTCCCTCTCACACCATGTCTATGTGGTGTCGGAGGTTAAAGAACCCTTGCTTTGGTAAATGTGTAGGAGCGGGATTTTTATCTTTTGGCTCATCTCATAGATTCGATCATCCTGGATACGATCATCGAAGGTAGTCCTTCGGCCTACCTTCTTACTTGTGAAAAATTAAAACTTGAGTAAGTCTCACCTGCATTGTCAGTGGGACGTTAAACTACACAAACAAAATCTTGTTGTTGAAGATAGCCTCAAGCTCGTGCATCTTATCTTGTAGGCTTTAATTTTGGAAATAATATTTTGTCACAGAAAATCTTTGAAATACCAAACCAAAAAAAAACCTTTGAAAAAGCTAGATAATACTATGATTTTAAAGGAGGAAGAAAATCTAAACCCTTAAGAAGGAGGGGCTAAAATGTTGCCCGCACGCGTGACACAAAACCCCTGTTGTTAAATAATGACCACTCGCTAAGTGGAAGATAAGGGTTTAAGGATGGGTTGCCATATCCCGGGTTGAATCCCGAGTAGCCACCCATACCCGACCAGTTTGCCATCATCTGTTGTTGCTGTTGCATGAAAGCGTTGGTCTGGTCTTGGAGCTGGTTCATCAAGGCCTGCGTCGCTGGGTCAACTCTCTGGTCGTGACCTGACCCGTCTTGACCTAGATCCTTGTCGTTGTTGACAACTACAGGACTTTTCCTACTCTTTGACGCTGACAATGTCGAAGCACTGTCTTTGTCTTTGTCTTTTCACTTCTGCCAGACCTAGTAGAGATAGCGTCTGGTTTTCCATCTTTAGTAGCCATGGTTCTGTTAAACAATAAAAGAGAAAGTATTAGCACTAGTTGATATTGTTTATATATATATACAAATAGACATGCTAGAATCCTCTAGATGAACTCATATACTTTGGGACAGACCACAGATATCCTGTACCCTTAGGCTCGAATTGTTGTGAAGAACTAATGTCTCACTACTCTTGAAACAGAGGATACTGTGCCCCTTAGTTCCATAGCCTACCATATTGTGAAGAGCTTATGTCTCACTACTTTTGGGAGAGGCCATAGAACCGCGTTCCTGGCAACTCCCCCTATTATCGCCCGCTCTCGGCGAAGTTTATTTTCTCTGTTAGCGCTAAAACTAAAGAGTTTTCGTCAAAACTGAACCCAAAGTCGGCGACTATGGCGCTAAGACGATCTATTTTCGCTATAAACTACGCTATAGTCGTCCGCGGGAGCGAAACAACTTGAATCCAAGATGGCGGCAGCGTCCACTCGCTGATCTTGTTTTTTGGTCTTATTTTCGATTATTTTCCCTCTGCGGACCACTATCGTCCTGCAGAACGATACCTTTTGGCCGCTGGGGTTGTTTTTGTATTTATTTCGCCATAAAAGGGATAAAATACGATTAATTTTCGAAAAAGTCTGTCTGCGCTGCCGGGATAGAAATCTCAGCGTCCGCGCCATGGTTTGACATGTTATTTCGAAAATTATTCACCTTTGCGGACGGAAACAACTCAGCAGAGTTGAACCTATATGTCTGCTGGTGTTTGTTTTAGATGAAAAACATCTAATTTTCTCTCCGAAGGAGTTGTTTTGTTATAAAAAGCGATAAAAATCACTTGAAAACTTACCCGACGATGTCACAAACAACTGGACGCTACCGGAAACTAACGATACGCATGCACTAGCCTCTCTTCCATCTCCTGTATAACCTCGAACCACTAGAGTGGTGTCCGAGGTAAAACTTTAAAAGAAGTGGATGTTCATAGTTGGAGGGCATCTAAAACATTGGCTTTATGTCGCAATTGTCAGGGAAATTTGATCAAACGTCAGGGAAAAATCAGAGAATTTAAAACTGCTTGGTCGGTGGCAACCCTGGTAAGTTGAATATTACCAAATCTCCTGTACCACTTGCTTTCTAATTTTCAGAAATGTTCTTGGGGGCAAATCCCCTGACCTCCACAAGAATGTTAGAAATGTCATGGAATTTAATCTGAAATCTTTGTGAGAACCCTGAGAGTTGGTACAGTTAGGTATGGCTGCTTTAGGTATCCTACAAGTAAGTGGTGTAGGTGCGTGATATACAGGTAAGTAGGGGTATTGTAGTTTTTGTATGGGAGAGTACAGTTGGTGATAGCTGTAGTACTCATCCAGCTATGTCCTCTGCTAGAAAGCTTGTATTAAAATAGACTGAGTAAAGTACACCTAACAATGAGGCTTTAATAAATCCAGGTGTTGTACAAGTAAGTGTGGTAAAGGGAAGTAGCAGATAAAAAGGTAGGCATGTGACAGGTGTTATACATATAGCATGCTGATAATATAAGTGGCATTATGGAAGTGTTCCTTCCTACAGGTTACCAGGGGTGTTAAAGGTTAGCATACAACTAAGGTGGCAGATGGTTAGCAGACTATCAGGACTCTTTAAGTGAATGATAAGATTCATGTGTGTGGTACCCAGGTTCGATTCCTGGCTTGGTCTAAGTAATATGCTGGTGCGAAAGTGGACAGATTGGCCAATGGTCCAGCCACACACATGATATCTTCACTCGGTTAACTGCTCCTAAAGTGTAGGGGTGGTACAGGTAAGTAGGGATAGTGATGGTAAGTAAGGGTAAACTGTTATAAAGCCAAAGGTGAGTAGGGGTGGTGTAGTGTGGAACAGGCAAAAAGGTAGGGTGACTACAGTTATGTAGGGTGACAACTGTAAAGTAGGGTGACTACAGGTAAATAGGGTGACTACAGGTAAGAAGGGTGACTACAGTAAAGTAGGGTGACTACAGGTAAGCAGGGAGACTACATGTAAGTAGGGTGACCACAGGTAAGTATGGCAACTATGTGGTGTCGGAGGTTAAAGAACCCTTGCTTCGGTAAATGTGTAGGAGCGAGATATCTATCTTTTGGCTCATCTCATAGAATCGATCATCCTAGATACGATCATCCAAGGTAGGCCTTTGGCCTACCTTCTTACTTGTGAAAAACTGAAACTTGAGAAAGTCTCACCTGCATAGTCAGTGGGACATTAAAATACACAAACAAACAAAAAATCCTTGTGATGGAAGCTGACAAGGGAGAAAGTCTGGCAAGGACTTCGGTCTTTACCATCATTAAACTACACAAACAAAGAAACAAACAAAAAGGTGAGTAGGGGGACTACAGGTGAGTAGGGTCACTACAGGTGAGTAGAGTCACTACAGGTGAGTAGGGGGACTACAGGTGAGTAGGGTGACTACAGGTGAGTAGGGTGACTACAGGTGAGTAGGGTGACTACAGGTGAGTAAGGTGACTACAGGTGAGTAGGGTGACTACAGGTGAGTAAGGTGACTACAGGTGAGTAGGGTGACTACAAGTGAGTAGGGTGACTACAGGTAAGTAGGGTGACTACAGGTGAGTAGAGTGACTACAGGTAAGTAGGGTGACTACAAGTGAGTAGGGTGACAACAGGTAAGTAGGGTGACTACAGGTGAGAAGGGTGACTACAGGTCAGTAGGGTGACTACAGGTGAGTAGGGTGACTACAGTTGAGTAGGGTGACTACAGGTAAGTAGGGTGACTACAGTTGAGTAGGGTGACCACAGGTAAGTAGGGTGAATACAGGTGAGTAGGGGGACTACATGTGAGTTGGGGGGACTACAGGTGAGTAGGGTGACTACAGGTATGTAGGGTGACTACAGGTGAGTAGGGGGACTACAGGTGAGTAGGGGGACTACAGGTAAGTAAGGGGACTACAGGTGAGTAGGGGGACTACAGGTGAGTAGGGGGACTACTGGTGAGTAGGGGGACTACAGGTGAGTAGGGTGACTACAGGTAAGTAGGGTGACTACAGGTAAGTAGGGGGACTACAGGTAAGTAGGGTGACTAAAGGTTGAGTAGGGTGACTACAGGTCAGAAGGGTGACTACAGGTGAGTAGGGTGACTACAGGTGAGTAGGGAGACTACAGGTGAGTAGGGTGACTACAGTTGAGAAGGGTGACCACACGTAAGTAGGGTGACTATAGGCAAGTAGGGTGACTACAGGTAAGTAGGGTGGCTACATGTAAGTAGAGTGACTACAGGTAAGCAGGGTGACTACAGTTGAGTAGGGTGACCACAGGTAAGTAGGGTGACTACAGGTGAGTAGGGGGACTGCAGGTGAGTAGGGGGACTACAGGTGAGTAGGGGGACTACAGGTGAGTAGGGGGACTGCAGGTGAGTAGGGTGACTACAGGTGAGTGGGGGACAACAGGTGAGTAGGGGGACAACAGGTGAGTAGGGTGACTACAGATGAGTAGGGTGACTACAGGTCAGAAGGGTGACTAAAGGTTGAGTAGGGGGACTACAGGTAAGTAGGGTGACTACAGGTGAGTAGGGTTACTACAGGCGAGTAGGGGGACTACAGGTAAGTAGGGTGACTACAGGTGAGTAGGGGGACTACAGGTGAGTAGGGTGACTACAGGTAAGTAAGGTGACTACAGGTAAGTAGGGTGACTACAGGTGACTAGGGTGACTACAGGTAAGTAGGGTGACTACAGGTGAGTAAGGTGACTACAGGTAAGTAGGGTGACTACAGGTGACTAGGGTGACTACAGGTAAGTAGGGTGACTACATGTATGTGTGGTAACTACAGGTGAGTAGGGTGACTACAGGTAAGTAGGGTGACTACAGGTGACTAGGGTGACTACAGGTGAGTAGGGTGACTACAGGTCAGTAGGGTTACTATATGTATGTGTGGTAACTACAGGTGAGTAGGGTGACTACAGGTAAGTAGGGTGACTACAGGTGACTAGGGTGACTACAGGTGAGTAGGGTGACTACAGGTAAGTAGGGTGACTACAGGTAAGTAGGGTGACTACAGGTAAGTAAGGTGACTACAGGTCAGTAGGGGGACTACAGGTGACTAGGGTGACTACAGGTCAGTAGGGGGACTACAGGTGAGTAGGGTGACTACAGGTGAAAAGGGTGACTACAGGTAAGTAAGGTGACTTCTGGTCAGTAGGGTGACTACAGGCATGTAGGGTGACTACAGTTGAGTAGGGTGACTACAGGTGAGTAGGGGGACTACAGGTAAGTAAGGTGACTACAGGTGACTAGGGTGACTACAGGTCAGTAGGGTTACTTCGGGTATGTAGGGTGATACAGGATAGAACGGTGACTACAGGTGAGTAGGGAGACTACAGGTGAGTAGGGTGACTACAGGTGAGTAAGGTGACTACAGGTGAGTAGGGGGACTACAGGTGAGTAGGGTGACCACAGGTAAGTAGGGTGACTAAAGGTATGAAGGGTGACTACAGGTCAGTAGGGTGACTACAGACGAGTAGGGTGACTACATGTGAGTAAGGTGACTACAGGTGAGTATGGCAACTACAGGCATGTAGGGTGACTACAGGTGAGTAGGGTGACTACAGGTGAGTAGGGTGACTACAGGTGAGTAGGGTGACTACACGTATGTAGGGTGACTACAGGTAAGTAGGTGGACTACAGGTGAGTAGGGTGAATACAGGTGAGTAGGGCGACTACAGGTGAGTAGGGTGACTACAGGTGAGTAGGGTGACTACAGGTGAGTAGGGTGACTACATGTGAGAAGGGTGACTACAGGTAAGTAGTGTGACTACAGGTAAGCAGGGAGACTACATGTAAGTAGGGTGACTACAGGTATGTAGGGAGACTAAAGGTGAGTAGGGTGACTACAGGTAAGTAGGGAGACTAAAGGTGAGTAGGGTGACTACAGGTAAGTAGGGTGACTACAGGTAAGTAGGGTGACTACAGGTGAGTAGGGTGACTACAGGTAAGTAGTGTGACTACAGGTAAGCAGGGAGACTACATGTAAGTAGGGTGACTACAGGTATGTAGGGAGACTAAAGGTGAGTAGGGTGACTACAGGTAAGTAGGGAGACTAAAGGTGAGTAGGGTGACTACAGGTAAGTAGGGTGACTACAGGTAAGTAGGGTGACTACAGGTAAGTAGGGTGACTACAGGTGAGTAGGGGGACTACAGGTGAGTAGGGGGACTACAGGTGAGTAGGGAGACTACAGGTTAGTAGGGTGACTGCAGGTATGTGGGGTGACTACAGGTTAGTAGGGTGACTACAGGTAAGCAGGGAGACTACATGTAAGTAGGGTGAATACGGGTAAGTAGGGTGACTACAGGTATGTAGAGAGACTAAAGGTATGAAGGGTGACTACAGGTGAGTAGGATGACTACAGGTAAGTAGGGTGACTACAGGTGAGTAGGGAGACTACAGGTGAGTAGGGGGACTACAGGTGAGTAGGATGACTACAGGTAAGTAGGGTGACTACAGGTGAGTAGGGAGACTACAGGTGAGTAGGGGGACTACAGATATGAGGGGTGACTACAGGTGAGTAGGGTGACTACATGTGAGTAGGTGAGTAGGGAGACTACAGGTGAGTAGGGTGACTACAGATATGTGGGGTGACTACAGGTTAGTAGGGTGACTACAGGTGAGTAGGGTGACTACAGGTATGTAGGGGGACTACAGGTTAGTAGGGGGACTACAGGTGAGTAGGGGGACTACAGGTGAGTAGAGTGACTACAGGTGAGTAGGGTGACTACAGGTTAGTAGGGTGACTACAGGTAAGTAGGGTGACCACAGGTATGTAGGGTGACTACAGGTATGTAGGGTGACTATAGGTATGTAGGGTGACTACATGTAAGAAGCGGTGGTACATGTAAGTAGGGGTAATGTGGGTGGGCAATCTGCTGAGAGTCATCCTAAAAGACTTGTGTAAGTGTGCTACTATATTGGATTAGGCATTATAGGAGCAAGGAACTTGGCATTTCTGGAGCTGGGGTGTATTCGATTGAGGTAAAAGTGGACTGAGTAAAAAAGGGCGTTGTAGAGTAAGTGAGCAAGGTTGTACGGGGTAGGGGAGTAAGGAGTTGGGTATTAAACGAGTGTGTGACTGGGGAGTAAGGTTTACTGGGGTAGTGGAGTGAAGGAATATAGGGAGCTTAGGTAGATGGGGATATGAAGCAAGAGAGTCCTATAGGTAGTGTAGTTGGGATGTGGGTGCTGCACAGGTAAGAAGGGGTCATTCTATTCGGTACGCAACTACCGTATTCGACCTAATAAGCGCCCTCCCCCTAATAAGCGCCCCCCCCCCTTTTCAGATTTCCCCCCCACATTTTTTAACAGGTTCCTCCGATTTTGTTATTGTTTCTCGCACTTTTTATGACTTGAAACACTTCACACCTGTGCAGGTGTTAAGGCAAAGCCAGGTGTGAAGGCATAGGGCTGAGTAGAAACCTTGTAGAGGCTGCTGGGGTGGAAAAAATACAGCCATGGGGGGCGCTTATTAAAATGAATATTTTGGGTCGATTTTTCCATTTAAAATAATATTTTAAGCGCTCAGGGCGCTTATTACGTCGAATACGGTAAGTTAAAGTAGGTGTTGTTGAAGGTCCGTTGAAGTTGGGTAAAGGTATGAAATATGACCCTACAGTAAAATAGGTAATAACGGTCAGTCTACAAGTTAACATGTCTGTACATGTAGGGTAAGGGTAGGAGGCTTACAGATAAGCAGTGACTGCAGGTAAGTCTGATTGGTGAAGGTGACTGGTAGGATTCATGTGTGTGGTACCCAGGTTCAATTCCTGGCTTGGTCTATGTAATATGCTGGTGCGAAAGTGGACAGATTGGCCAATGGTCCAGCCACACACATGATATCTTCACTTGGTTTAAACTTCCCAAATGGTAAAGCAGCTGTAGGTGTTGTACAGTAGGGGTGTGTTGGTAGGTAGGGTGTACTGTGATACAGGGAAAGGAAAGGCATGTGGGAGGTGTCAAACATATAGTATGCTGATCACATTTGGCACTCATATAAGCAGCATTATGGAAGTGTTCCTACATGCAAGTAGGGATGTTTTGGAGTGGTTGAGCTAGTAGAGTGAGTGAGTGGTGCAGTGGGGGAGTCAGAGACTGGGAGAGCAGGGGACTGAGTGAGTAGTGGAGTGAGGAAGTTCTAAAGTAAGCGAGTGAGGGGAGTAAGGAGTTGAGGAATAGAGGAGTGAGGGAGCAATTATTGGAGCAAGGGATTGAGGGAGTAAAGGGATAGGGTAGTGAGGGAGTAGGGAAGTGAGTGATTAGAGAAGTGAGTAGGTGTGTAAGGGAATAGGGAAGTAAGAAATTAGAGTTGAGAAGGGAAGTGAGTAAGTGAGTAAGTAGGGCAGTGACTGTCAGGGAGAAGGGAGTGATGGATTTGGGAGGTGAGGAAGTAGGGAAGTACAGATATAAGGGAGTAAGGCAGTGTGTAAAAAACAATGACAAATATCAACAGTGAGCTATCATGAAATAAGGTATGGCAGTAGGGGAGTAAGGGAGTGAGAAAATGGAGAAAAAGTAAGGCAGTGAAAGAGCAGAGGAGTGAGGAAAAAAGGAAGCGACAGGTGAGAATCCTGACTGCAAGTAAAGTCACATAAAGGTAGGTGCGGTGACTACAAGTAAGTATGGTGACTACAGGTGAGTAGGTTGAAACCAGGTATCTGGCTTGACCTGTATTTATAATATTACATTGGTGCTAAAGGTGCTAAAGGGAAGATTGGTACAAAGAGTTACAGTCATTGGTCAGTGGCGGATTTAGACAGGGGCACCCCTCCTTTGTGTCTTTTCCAAATCTTGGATCCGCCACTGTATGTATGGGATTATAGGGAGACACAGCTACAGACCACAGGTTAGTAGGGAGTTACAGTTGTGGGAAATAGGTAAGTTGGGTGGTCTAGTTGTTCGTAACATGTAAGGTGGATGGTTAGTACAGTTGACAAGTAATTACAGTAGTACATTTTTAGTTGTAGAGGGGTACAGTAGAAAAAGGGAATATGGCAGTGGCAAAATGATGGAAAAGTGGAGCAAGGGGATGAGGGAGTTGTATAATGGCATTGTTAATAGAGTAAGTGGTAGTGGTGATGGAGTATTGGCATTGTTAGTGGATCTAGTGTGATAGCGTTTTGGAGTAATGCAGGAGGGAATTTGGAATTGAGGGGTTTGGTTAGTGGTGCAGTAGGAGAGTCATGGTTTAAGAGAGTCAGGGGGTAGGGGAAACAGAGTGTCCAAGAATGAGGGAGTAGGACTGTGAGGGAATAGAGAGGGTCAGTAGTGAGGCAGTATAGGGGAGTGGGGGAGTGGGAGCAGCAGAGTGAGGGAGTGGGGGACTGGCAGGGAGGGGTGTAAGGGAATAACAGAGTGAGGAGCAGAGAGAGTAGGGGAGCAGCAGTATGAGGGAGTAGGGGAGTAGCGGGTAGGGGTGTAGAGGAGCAGCAGTGTGAGGGAGTACCCAGCAAACAAAAAAAACTTATTGTACGTCGAAATAACGTTTTAAACATTTATATAGCGTTACGTCATAGTAAGGAGCCTTAGAGAAACGTTATAAAACGTAATGAAATGTTGTATAACGTTTTATGTTTACTGGGTAGGGGAGTGGTATTGAGGGTAGTAGGGAAGCAGCAGAGTGAGGGGGTAGGGGAGTGGCAGGGAGGGATGTAGGGGAGTTGCAGAGTTAGGGAGTAGGGGGAGTGTCAGAGTGAGGATGTAGGGAAGTGGCAGAGTGAGGGAGTAGGGGGTGGCAGGGAGGGGTGTAGGAGGGTGGCAGGGAGGGGTGTAGGGGAGTGGTAGGGAGGGGTGTAGGGGAGCAGCAGAGTGGGGGAGTAGGGGAGCAGCAGAGTGAGGGAGTAGGGGAGCAGCAGAGTGAGGGAGTAGGGAAGCAGCAGAGTGAGGGAGTGGGGGAGTGGCAGGGAGGGGTGTAGGGGAGCAGCAGAGTGGGGGAGTAGGGGAGCAGCAGAGTGAGGGAGTAGGGGAGCAGCAGAGTGAGGGAGTGGGGGAGTGGCAGGGAGGGGTGTAGGGGAGTGGCAGGGAGGGGCGTAAGGGAGCAGCAGAGTGAGGGATGTAGGGGAGTGGCAGGGAGGGGTGTAGGGGAGCAGCAGAGTGGGGGAGTAGGGGACTGGCAGGGAGGGGTGTAGGGGAGCAGCAGAGTGAGGGAGTGGGGGAGTGGTGTAGGGTAGTGGCAGGGAGGGGTGTAGGGGAGTGGCAGGGAGGGGCGTAAGGGAGCAGCAGAGTGAGGGATGTAGGGGAGTGGCAGGGAGGGGTGTAGGGGAGCAGCAGAGTGAGGGAGTAGGGGAGTGGCAGGGAGGGGTGTAGGGGAGCAGCAGAGTGAGGGAGTGGGGGAGTGGCAGGGAGGGGTGTAGGGGAGCAGCAGAGTGAGGGAGTGGGGGAGTGGCAGGGAGGGGTATAGGGGATTGGCTATAGTAGGACATCAGGGGAGTGAGGGAATGTCCATCACAGATGCAAATGAAGGCAAAATGTAGGTGAGGTGCAGGTAGGTAGGCAGGATAGTCGCGTTGTACAGGTAAGTAGGCAGGATGTCGGTGTTGTACAGGTAAATAGGGCTGGTGAAGTTTTGGTACAGGTCATTAGGTGAGGTCTAGGTAAGAAGCAGCAGTGTTGAGGGAAGTGTTCCTATAGGTAAGTAGGGGTGTTGGTAAATTAGTTAACAACTAACTTGGCAGATGGTTAGCAGCATACAGGTAAGGGTTGGTTTTGACCCTTCACACCCTTCACCTCACTCAAGCCCTGTCGGTGGTCCAGTTTAGCAGGGATGGTGTAGGTATGGTGCAGAAAATTATAGCTAAGTATGGTATAGGTGTCTTACAGCTTAGTAGATATACATCTGGACGTTAAAAAATCAATTAATCAAGCTTAGTAGGGATTTTGTAGGTATGGTGTATGTAGGTAGTCTTTGTGAAAACTATTTGCAATGCAGCCTTTTATTTTGCAGGATCGGCTTGGGGATATAAGGGAGTGGTGGAGCTACAGCTGTGGGAAATAAGTAAGTTGGGTGATACAGTTGCAGGTGAGGAGAGTGGTACATATGTAGGTAACAGGGAAGGGGGTTGCTACTGTTATGGCTGAGAAATATTCATGGTAATGTAGATGATATAGTTTGGCCAGAAATGGAGTGTTTCACAGACAGGACGTGGGTGTTGTACAGGTAAGTAGGGGTGGTGTTTAAACTGTACAGTTAGGTTTGGGTCAATGTGAATAAGTGAGTATAGATTTTGGAAGGTGTCATAATGTTATAGGTGTCTTATGCATAAGTAGCATGCTGGGAAGTAGGGATGTTGAAAGTTTACATGTAGAGTAAGGGTAAGATAAGCAGTGACTGTAGGTAAGGCTGATTAGTAAAAGTGACTGGTAGGATTCATGTGTGTGGTATCCAGGTTCGATTCCTGGCTTGGTCTATGTAGGAAATATGCTGGTGCGGAAGTGGACAGATTGGCCAAAGGTCCAGCCACACACATGATGTATGCCCCTCTGTTTGAACCTCAAACAATCCTCCCTTTGTTAATCGTTACTCCATCATCCACCTTATGAATCAGTTCAGGGAAGTGCATGCAACTTGTGGAATTCACCCTACATGTAAGAAGGGGTGGTACAGGTAAGTAGGGGTGATATGGGTGGCCAATCTGAGGAGACTCAATTTCCAGCCTACACTCTACAGCAGATGTTTGGTACAGGTAAGTAGGGGTGATGTAAGTGTGGTGCATCAAAGAAGAGGTGTGTAAGTATGTCACTGTAAGTGGAGGGCATATTAGATTAGGCATTAGTGAACTGAGGGAGTAGGGGAGTGAGGGACTGGGCGTGTCTGGAGCTAGGGCGTAGTTAAGTGAAGGAGTAGTGGACTGAGTGAATCAGGGAGTTGTAAAGTAAGCGAGTGAGGGGCTAGGGGAGTAAGGAGTAGAGGGGATGTATGACAGGAAGTAAAGCAGTCAAGGAGTAATGAAGAAAGGAATATGGGAGTGAGGGATAAATGAAATGGGTAGCCAAGCAGTAGAGAAGTGAGGGAGTGACGGAAAGGGAGTAGGAAAGAGGGAGAAGGGAAGTCAGTGAATGAGAAGTGAGAGAGTAGACATTGACAGTGAGGGAGACAGAGAGTGATGGAGTGGGGAGGAAACAGAAGAGGGGGTGAGACGGTAGGTATATATATGAATATGGGGAGTAGGGGAGTGAGAAAGTAGGGGAGTGATAGAACAGAGGAGTGAGGAAGTGATAGAGTAAGGGAGTAGTGTAGTTAGAAAGTAGGGACCTGAGAAAGTAGGAGAGTCCTGGTAATTAGGGTGACTACAGATCATGTAGGGTGACTACAGGTTTACTGTGTGTATTAAAAAGGTTTTATGTCTTGCTTGGCCTATATAATTACAGTGGCGAAAATGTAACCGTAGACGAAATTACAGTTAAACAAGATGGTGCAGGTCAGTTTGTAAACAAAGTGCACAGTGAGTTACAGTATTTATCAGTAGTTCTAGGGGTTGCCTTTGCATCTGCACCTATATAGGAGACAGCTGAAGCTGTAGGATAACCATGATAGCTTCTATATACCATGGTTTTTATGTAGGATAGGTTGGTGGTACAGTTGTGGGCCTAACACCATTTCAGGGAATGGTCCTTTATAGGCATGAATTTAAAAGAAAAAATAGTCATATCAATTTAAACCTTGATGAATCTAGCGCCGCAGGCCTAGTTGCAAATGTTTCCCCCAAGAATCTAGCGCCGCAGGCCCATTAAGCCATTAAAATAACCATGAAACTAAACCAAGAATTGTACCAAACTTCCTCCGAAATCAACAAATCTCCATTTTCGTTCAATTTTTGGGCATGACAATCCCTAAAATGTTGAACTTTATTGTTTTTCAACCTTAAATAAAATCGATCTTAACTCAATCCAGCTCCGCAGGCCTACCTTTAGCCATTCCATTGAAGATTTTTGTGAAAAATGGCCATTAAACCCTTGAAATAACCATAATAGAAGCTATGAAAAGTTGCAGAAAACTCTCTCAACGCCATTGTCTGTTGTCATGCTGAGAGCTATTAGCCAATGAGATTCCTTGTTACAAATTGATGTGTATTAATGCGCAAGAACAATGGAAAATAGTTCCAATGTTGTCATCTTTTAAGGGGGGTTTGGGGGCACAGCCCCCCAATTAAAATTATAAAAAATTGTTGACTAAGACATTTTAGGTCTATATGTAATAAATCGGGGGCTCTGCCCCCGCACCCCCTTTATTTTCTCCATAAAATAGTCCCAAAAACCGGAAGTGCCCCTGCCGTCACGTCAAGATGGCAACCATGACTTATTTTTAGTTTCATCAGTACGTTTTCCTCATTTATACCTTCTTCAACAACCATCCAGCCTTTAAAGTCATATGACTAGATTCGTAAGATGTTCTTGATAAAGGTTGATGCTAGCCTGAATCGATTATATGCATCATTTAATTCGTAAGATGACATAAAGATCGAGTCCACCCCTAATAGGGACCATTCCCTGAACTGGGGTTAGGCCCAGTTGTGGGTAACAGTTTGGTGTGTGGTACAGTTGTGGGTAACAGGAGAGGTGGGTGGTACACTTGTGGGTAACAGGTAGTGTAGGTGGTACAGTAATGGGTAACAGATAGGGTAGGGTGTCAGTTGGGTGCTATATTTGTTGGCCCATGATAATGTCGGGGATGTAGTGCTGCACAGGTAAGAAGGGGTAATTCTATTTGGCATACAACTAAGTAGATGTTGTTGAAGGTCCGTTGAAGTTGGGTGCATGTATGAAAGATGACCCTCGAGTAAAATAGGTAAGAACAGGCAGTCTACAAGTTTACATGTAGGGTAAGGGTAAGAAGCTTACTGATATGGAGTGCCTGTAGGTAAGTCTGATTGGTGAATGTGACTGGTAGGATTCATGTGTGTGGTATCCAGGCTCGATTCCTGGCTTGGTCTATGTAATATGCTGGTGCGAAAGTGGACAGATTGGCCAATGGTCCAGCCACATACATGATATCTTCACTTGGTTTAAACTTCCCAAATGGTACGGGTGCTGTAGGTGTTGTACAGGCAAGTAGGGGTGGTGTTGGTAAGTAAGGGTAAGTGTCATAAAAGGTAAGTAAGGGTATTGAAGTGTGATATAGGGAAAAGGGTAGGCATGTGGGAGGTGTCATACACATAGTATGGGGATCACATTTGGCACTCATATGAGTAGCATTACTGAAGTGTTCCTACTTGCAAATAAATGAATAAGGGAGTAGAGAAATAAGGGAGTTTGGGACTGGTTGAGCTAGTAGAGTGAGTGAGTAGTGCAGTGAAGGAGTCTGGGACTGAGGGAATAGGGGAATGAGTGAGTAGTGGACTGAGGAAATTCTAGAGTAATCAAGTGAGGTGATAGGAGAGTAAGGAGTACAGGGGTTTAGGAATAGAGGAGTAAGATAGAAGTGGACGGAGCAAATATTGGAGCAAGCACACAGAAGTAAGGGAGTAAGGCAGTGTGTGAAAAACAATGACAAACACCAACAGTGACATATTATGCAATAAGGTATGGCAGTAGGGGAATAAGGGAACGAGAAAATGGGGAAAAAGTAGTGGAGTAAAAGATTGGAGGGGTGAGGAAAAAAGAAGCAACAGGTGAGAATGCTGACTGCAAGTCACTAAAGGTAGGTGCGGTGACTACATGTAGGTGACTACAGGTGAGTAAGTCAAAACCTGTGATAGGTCAGCGGATTTAGACAGGGACCCCCCCCCCTTTGCAGCACAGTGATATACAGTGAGGGAGTAGGGGAGTGGCAGGGAGGGGTGTAGGGGAGTGGCAGGGAGGGGTGTAGTCGAGCAGCAGAGTGAGGGAGTAGCAGGGGGGGGGTATAGGGGAGCAGCAGAGTGAGGGAGTGGGGGAGTGGCAGGGAGGGGTGTAGGGGAGCAGCAGAGTGAGGGAGGTTGGGGAGTGGCAGGGAGGGGTGTAGGGGAGCAGCAGAGTGAGGGAGTAGGGAGTGGCAGGGAGGGGTGTTCGGGAGCAGCAGAGTGAGGGAGTAGGGAGTGGCAGGGAGGGGTGTAGGGGATTGGCTGTAGTAAGACATCAGGGGAGTGGGGTAATGTCAATCACAGATGAGAATGAAGGCAGGATGTAGGTGTGGTACAGGTAAGTAGGCAGGATGGGGGTGTGGTAGAGGTAAGTAGACAGGATTTAGTTGTGGTACAGGTAAGTAGGCAGGATAGGGGTGTTGTACAGGTAAGTAGGCAGGATTTGCATGTTGTATAGCCAAGTAGGCAAGATGTGGTGGTCATAAAGATAGGCAGGATGTGGTTGTGTATATGTACATAGGCATGATGTAAGTGTTTTACAGGTAAACTTAAAGAAGGTGATTTTAACTGGTAAGTGTGAAGGAGATTAGTATTTTACTTTTTTTCATTTTTCTTTCAACCGTTATTTACATAAGATAAGTTTACAATTACTGTGGTGTGGTGTTCCAAATTAGGGACATAATTGTATAGTATAGGATGGAGTGAGTGAAGGAGAAGGAGGTGGGAGTGCTTTAGTCATCACCTACTTGCCAGTGAGGGTGAGACGAAAGATAATGAAGTAAGATCAATGGTGACAAAAAAAGTAGTGAGATGAGGGGCGGGGAGATTCTCACTACATGTATGTGTGGGTGTATCTTTATGGCAGCAGTAGCCCCTCCTCTTTACAGGCAAAAAACACAACTCTATAATTTGATGAGTTTTTATCTGAGCACCTTAATAATGGGAATATCCATAAAATGAGACACTTAGCTAGAAAATCATGTCTAGATTACATTCCATCCATGAAAACTGTTAATAATGATAAAATTCCATCCCATTGGGCTGTCCAAAGAAAAAGAACCTAAAAAAGAACGTTTTTGTTCCATTCACATCGAGTCCTCGATCGAGTCGTTCTCTGCGTTGATCGCCAGCAATCTCGCCTCTAAATCTAACAACTTCTTTTTCTTTAATAATAGCTGCTTCTTTTCCTCTGTTAGTTGCAACTGCTTTGTTACCACCACCTCCCGGTCAATCGTGGGAGAGGACGGCTCCGCCATTGCACCGGCTGGTTTTGGAACCTCCTTTCGCGGTGTAATGTCCAGACCCCAATCGGTGTCCAAATCTTGTTTCGATGCCCGGTGTTTCACTCCACACTGCGGGCAAGTCACCGTCCGCAGATCAAATTCAAATCCACAATGCTGGCATTAGCCCACCATCGTCAAAAAAAACAATATGACGAGCGAGCTATAAGCTGACCTCTCTTGGCCCTGTATAAAGCAGCAATGCACCTTGGCAACTGGCAAACACACCTAGTCCTCATGTAACCCTGTAGGTTGCGCTGCCGAGCTCCTAACCACAGCGGTACCCGATATAGTCACCAGGGGGCGAGACAGTGAATAAGTCCATCGATACCTCCAACAACCAATGGTTGTTCATCCCCATAATAAGTGATGTTCAGATGAGAATTTATAAAATTATAGAGGATTAAAGTTGTGTTTTTTGCCTGCAAAGAGGAGGGTTTTCCCTATCCTTAAGTAGGAAGAAGGTATGTGTTTTACATAAGATGTGAGTGTTGTACAAACAGGTCAGTAGGCAGAATCTGGGTGTCAAACACTGGTGCATTAGCTAAGTCCGCACCCTTATCATGATGTTCAGAATTTATAAACTCTTTTTTAATTCTTTGCCTTGATATTATGCCATATGTACACATGTTACCTACCCATATATAATAACATATGAATTGGTTATTTCTTTTTTTCATGTTGTTATCTGACACTTGTTACTCCTTCCTAGGTATGGGGGGGTTCCAACTGCAAAGACTCCATCAGACAGCAGGGTAACCACAACATTGATCTGCTGTCTCTCAGCATGTCTGAGAAAATACCATAATACTCTAATACTACCACATGTGACAACTAACCAATGATACATCCATATCAAAAAGACTTTCCCCTTTGTGCCTGCTGCATATTATAGGCATGAAAGGTTTGAGAATAGAGAAATCTAGGCTAGTTGACCTGACATTGGCTGTCCATGAAGCCAAAGATTAGACAGTTACTGCGACTTTTGAAGGGTAGGTTCACTGAATCTAAAAAAGGAAATAAATAGAATGATATGCCCTGTATAAACTTACAGATGTAGCACTGAGGGAGCTTCAGTGCTTGTGGTTCAAAAGAATATTTTAGATTGTCTCTTATTAGCACTCTGCCCCATTGAAGCCTACAGTAACTAGTTCCCCAAACTGCCATAGATGGCACCACTGCATTGAGATCTCACCACTCCATATCCATTTGATTCCTGAACTAAACCAAAGTATGCACGAGTTTGACACCAGGGTGATAGGCAATTCCGCCCCCCCCCCCCTATTCCTAGGTCAACACACAGTAGCCAAGTAACTAGGTAAGCATGCCCTAGTGGTAATGGAATACAACCCAACGCATACTCCCCCTGGTGATATACCCCTATACTACCAATGCTGCAGTATAGGGCTCCTAGGGGTTAGGCCATGGGCGCAGCCATATTCGGGGGTTGGAAGTTCAAGCAGGTACCACTAGATGGACACCTATAGACTCAGTAATGCCCTGTGACGTCATAAACCCCGGTAAGCTGCTCCACCTACTGGCCAAGGGCCCGTACTGCAGGTTCTCAAGTTACCACAAGCGGTGCTGCTGTCAACGGCCAGGTGCCCTATAGGCCACATACGGATATGTAATAATTATGAATATCTAATAATGGTTGAAGTTTCCATATTGAAGATGTATTATAAACCAGGGTTTTTCTACCTCCTAATTTCCATAAAATTCCTCTGCACATAATAGAATGGGAAAGTGAGCAAATAATCAAGGTGCTATTAGAAGAATGTATATATATATATATATATATATATATATATATATATTTATATATATATTGTAGCGTCGACGGAGGGGGGGCTGGGGGTTCACAGACCCCCTCCGCCGCCCCGGCGTAGCAAGTGTAATCAGGGGCAATAGTGATTCAGTACTGAAAAGTGTAGTAGGTAAGATCTAGTGTTTCATCTCAAGATTTCAAGATCCAGCAGGTAAACATCCAGGTGTGTGTATTGAGACTCAGCTGTGGTCAACATTTCTATGATCCATAAACCTCATAAGTGGAAAAATTACATCTGAGACGACAAAGTGATTATCCAAAGCTTTATTTCAAAATCAGTTTCCTTGTATAAATGGTTACAAAAAGTCACATGTAGTGCTGTATAATCAAGTCTGGGACACAGTCTTGAATTGGGTAAAGTTTCTACATTAAAAACTAAATCTAACACGTTGGTTATTTTATAACATGTAATGTATATAAGTAGCATACAGCATTGTCTCTAGACAACTTTTGCCAAGCTTTGCTGGGTACATGTATACAAGTGGCAAGCGGTACCTTAAATTCTAGTGTAGAAGCAGCTGTCAGTACATGAGTCAGATCAGCGGTGTGGCTTACAGGATTGGCCCAAGGGGAGGTGTGGCTTATAAGTTTACTATTGTATTGCAGGGTGGCTAGTATGCAAGTTAGGCTTATATATATATATATATATATATATATATATATAAATATATACATATATATATATATATACATATATATACATATATATATATATATATACATATGTGACAATTTATGGTAGTAGTTATTTTTAAATTTCTGTCTAGTACTAAACATCCACCTTCCTTAAGCGCCTACATAAGGGCCTGGTATAAATCCAGGAGTAATCAAATCTCCAAATCTATGAGCACTGGGGTATATATTCAAGATGGTCTAACACTTCTGCGTGAACCAACCCAATGCAATAGGGTAGGGGGACACTTTAAGGTCACATAGTAAAATGATGTAGTCTCATTCTGTTTTCATGATGCAGTCTGGTGACATGCATCATGGTGAAAAATGTTTGATACAGGTACATACATTAACTTTAACCTACTTTCTACTCGGGTAGATACCTGGATGTGGGTACTTATAATTATGACCATATGTAAATTCATTTTTAAATGGTTTGACGAAATATCAAGTCAGGTAGGCCTAAGCACTGATCCTCGTATTTCGCAAAAGCTGAATAACCAGCCCCCGTATTTCCTCAAACGTCTGTATTTCGCGAAAACTTCACTTCCGCTTGAGCATAAGGATCACTCCACCTACTGTGTTCTAAACCCTCAGCCTGTCCGAGATGGTCTAGTGGTTAGCGTCCTTGCCTTTCACGCAGCAGGTCTGGGTTCGATTCCAGGAGGATGCGGTTCGTTTTTAGTAGGCAAAACGTTTTTGTCAACTTCACATTCCCCGGAAAGTATTATGGCAGTTTTTAGCTTTAAAATCGAATTATATTGGAAGAAACATAGCGCACAGAGGAAAAAAGATCCTATATTTGGATGTACGATACCTAAATTAGGCTAAAACCCCCCAGAAAAGTTGGTTGAGGCTTGTTTACTTGATGGATCGGCGAAAAAATGTATTGCAAAATTGAATTGCAATGTTCTACTACTAAACCTCTGGGTGGAGAGTGGGGCAATAATTTTTTCGGGCGACGATATATTTTTGGGCGATAAAGGACGATTTATTGTTCTATCGTCTTGTTTTTTAACAAATTAATACATTAAAATGTAAAATAAGGCCTAATTTGTACAAATAAAGACTATATAGGCGATAGAAGGGGGGGGGACTATTTTTTGGCGCAGGCCCACAGACCGGAAGTGTGTATGGAGCAAGGTGTCATGGCGGCGTCGGGACGAGTTTGGAGACGATGCAGGTTAATAAAATGTCTTTTTCTCCTTTAATATGTGACAAATACATTTAAAAATAAATACAGGATCAGTTTGAGTTCTGTATTTCCGCGGTAGATTAAAATCGAAAGGCCCCGTATTTCGTTGAAACCCTTTATAAGGGTTTCAACGAAATACGGGGCCTTTCGATTTTAATCTACCGCGGAAATACAGAACTTAAACAAATCCTGTATACATATTGTATTAGAGTAAGGCATCCAGTCCTTGGGAACTTAGTGATTGTTTTTTTTTCAACTCAAAATCTCTTAAATATTCAATCAGCATGGCACAAGAAGCGTTAAGATGTTTTTTTACATCTGGCTTACAGATATAGCCATTACAAGTTCCTCTATCATACATGTAAAAATCAATTTTGGCCCTAATTTCGGTTTTCATCAGAATTCTTCAACTCAATATCTCAGAAATCTTCCAATAACACAATGTAAAAAGGGCAAACATATTGTCTTTTATGCGGCTCACAGATAAACTCATTATTTTTCTATTGTTCCTAAAAGCATGAGAAAAGTAGGTCTCATTTTGGCTCTGATTCCAAACACTGGGTCTCAATTTCAGACATCTTTCAACGTATCAAAGGGACAGTCAGTTTCAAAACAAGAGTGCACCATGTTAGCCAAATACAATAGCTTACCATATTTATTCAAATTTTATCATGAAATGTGGGTTTTTAACAATAAGGTAATATGCCATTCTTAAAGTGTCAATGTAGAGTTCAGAATCGTTCCCTTATAATGTAGGCCAGGAGGAGTGGCATCATGATGAGGGTGACGCTGAGTGTTGTCATGGTGGCTGTGTTACAGCGGTCGGTTTGGCAGCAGGTGATTTTGGCGCGCGCACCATTCTGGGTCACGTCCGTCGCTGGACATACAGGTGAACATGATCTGCTGACTGTTGTTTTGCCTTGATAAGACACGACACTTTTCTAGAGTAGAGGAAGGAACATTATCATATTAAAGTGACTTAGGGGTGATCATATTTAAACAAAACTATAAGTCTATGTTCTGACTCCCCATATGTTGGCTCCTCAATTGGTGTTTATTGGTTAAGTAGTTTTTAAATAGTTAATAAGTATCTACAGCCAGGCCTTGATAGTCTGACCGTTGATAGTCTGTCAGATTCACCTACCGCCTTACTATCAGCTGCAATGACACATTAACCATTAGTTTTGATCTAATAACTCGCCTAATTTGGTTCCCGACACCGACAGGCTTTTTCTCAGTACTTTTCATATATAAATCTGCCTTGATAATCTGACCTGTTGAGAAGTCAGGTTCCAGGTTCCCCACACTTTCCTCTCCTCCCAGCTGTTATCATTCCAAGACACAAATTAATGGGAGTTAGGTTATACCCCGGTAAATATATACGGGGTCCCAATCTGTTATCACCAATTCATTACCCTCCCTGCCCCCTGCCCCCTGCCTCATGGGGGCATAGGTGACACATCATCTGGTGGTGCAGGCAATACCACAAGGTGGGGCTGTACATTTGACGACAACAACTCCCCCTACTGGGGGTGGTGGCAATGGTTAGAACGACCACCTCAAGTGGGGGAGCTGTGTTTCTGTTTGGTCGGTGAGGGAATAGCTTCATAATGTTGTTCTAATGGAATTTTCATTTATATAAAATAGCATACATTTTGAAATTTCTCTTCATGCATGTCAGTAACATTTATAGGGTTCAAGCTCACAGGGATTATATATATAGTATAGTACATATGTACTTATAGGGACCTACCAGCTGCAGTATGTCTAGTAGTGAACCCCCCCTTCCCCCTCCCAACACCCCACTCCTTCCTCTCACATTCACTTGATTTGATCAAGTTCAAGTTCAAGTATCTTTTATTGTTTTCCAATCATTAGGGTAAAACGCCCATGAGTCGACCACTTGGACCTCTGTTTAACCTGTCCATCATTTTACCAACTCTGTTATATTAGGCTAAAATGTAGGGGCACCTGTAAATTGATATTAAAGTTTTCCTGACATATTGGACTTTCCAGCCAATAAGGCTACAACTTTCAGATTCATGTCCATGAGGCTTCATAGGCATGCACTACATAAGAGGTGTGATTTTTCTTCGCAAGTACCATGAGTCAACCACTGTGGTACCTTTAGTCACACACACCATACCATGAGTCAGCTGCTACATACTACATGTCGCATGTCTTTTTTTTGTACTAAATGCAAGGGAATAGCTTATTTCTTGTTTATTGATGTCAGACAGAGTGTGAATGTAACACATTAACCAATTTTAGTTAAGGTTAACTGTGTTCCTTGACCAATACCACACTATTGCAAATGTTTCCTAATTTATTACTTGCAATTAATTTCAAGGTGGCTGTCAAATCATCAGAAAGACAGCTCCAATTGCACAACATTACAAAAAATGTGCTATGTTTGACATCATGTGGAAGGAACTGGAACTGAATTCCACAAAATGGTAAAATAGCATATATGCTGCAGTTCTCCATGTTTTATCAATATAAATATAGTGAAATCTACTAAGATATGTATTTGCTACTTCAATTTGGTACAAAAAAAGAAGCAAAATGGCCGACTCAAGGGACATGGCCGACTCAAAGACACTTTACCCTATATGTTTTTCGGGTACAATATTGGGTCGGCAGCCCTCGTTGATAATATAAAAATAAGGTGAAGTTTCTTCACTTTTGTTTTTGATGGTCCAACTGACTTGAGAGCACCGGCAAATGAACGTAAGCCCATCGTTAGAATCTGACAAAATACCAACATGGACTATTGTTTGGCCAAAGTATCTTTGCTGGCTGGGAATACAGTCCTGCAGTGCCCTGGTTCATCATGAAAACTAATGAAAATAACTAATGAACATGAACCTAGCAGATGCAATGCAACAAAAGGGTGTTTTTTGAAAGGATTCTTCTTTACTAAGGGACTAAATATATCAATACTTGTCAATTTCTACCATGTTTGTATAGTGTTTGTGTAGTGATAGTGGTGTACTTACAAGGCAATATTTGCTGCTGATTCCGAAGGCACGGGGGCATTTGAGTGGGGAACTTGGTGTACTGCAGTGTGCACAGTTGTAACATGTCAGCGCCTCAGACTCTCCTGTGGACATGAGGTACCGTAAAAGTGTGAGTGAATAAAAACTAGCAACGTTTCATAAAAAAAGATAAATGAAGAGACAAAGGTCCAAGAGTTTTAGTCTGTTTCCTGGGTTATCTATCCCCTTATTGACCATTATGTTTTACTTTTTTTGAAATACAAGCTTTACTATGCCCCAGCCCCCACTTGTGAAATACATCAAAGACGGTATCAAAGGGCATTGGCATTTGTCTATGTATTCCACGAGGCCCTAGGCCTAATGGTCAAAAAGTGAATTAAGACAGTCATTGTTCCTTTTTTTGTTGTTTTTTATTCAATTCAAATTACCAAACTATAATATGGGGAGATTACGGCATACAAAATGTAAACATATCCAATTCTTGATGACGTCACAGGGCCGTTAGATAGAGGTCCTGGGTATTTGATGCCCTACAAAAATATGTAACTTTTGGTTAAATCAATGGGGCTTCTGTAAAAAAAAATCTTTTGAAGACTAAGTTTTCAATTTGTGAGTTCAGCTTATAAGAGTGATTGTGGCAACATTAAGGAATTTCCCCACTTACCTGGCAGGAGAAGGCCAAGCAGCACAATAAGAATGAGGACCTTCATGTTGCTAGGGTGGTAGGTTGGTGCCTGCTGATGGGGATGTGACCGAGCAGAATTAACTGTAATGACAGAAAGGATTGTAATTCAAGGGAGTGGTTATTCACAAAGGGACGGGTTGTAAAAATATCCGACTTTACATTCAGCTGAAAATGTAAAGGAGTAAATTCTTTTTGCCCCCCCCCCAGTGAGGTTTAAATGCAAATTCAGCATGGGCAACAACCTTTTGCTACAATCATGCATAGGCTTTTTCACCAATAAAAAGGGATTCACATAATCCAACATAGGGTCGTATTATAAATATTGCAAGTTAGGCCACTCCAAAAAACACTGAGGAATGGCCGAAAAGCAACTGGAATGAAACCACTGAAATTCAATTTGGTCTAGGTCATTGATAACAGGGATAACAATGAAAGTTCTTGTTTTCTTCATTTTCTAAAAATATAACTATTATGTGAAAGTATTAATTAACCGATATTTTATATTCTATGTTTTAGCCTACTACTGAATTATGTACAGGGCAAAGGATATTTTTATTCTTATTTTAGGGTCAAACTATATTGTTATGATGATTATCTAGCATGTCAATGCAATACAGGAAAAAATATTCATTATACATGATGACCTCCGTGATGTTTTTATTGAACCGCTATCTGATATCACGGAATCTGAAGTTAAAAAGCGTTATTTCATAGGCAAAGAATAGGTTCTCGGTGGCTATATAGCACATTTTTTTGATGTTGAAGACATGTTTTACCCAGAATACATGAATTTAATGATGGAAAAAATAAGCTTCCTGCCAAATTTCTCACTAGTATCAGGTGTTTTATTGCATTTTATGCATCTTAAATGGCAAATAACTCAGAAATGAGAAGTAACCCAGCAATTTCATTATGATTTATGAATTCAACACCCTTGAATTGACCAAGATTAGTTGGTTTATACCAGTTGCTCTCTGAAAGTGCAGAAATGTTCCTCAGTGTAATATCCTTTTTTCTCATTACCACGCGCATCACCAAAATCGTCTTATTGAGATTATTTTGATTTTTTTATGGCAAATTATAATGGAAAAACAAATATGGACATATTTGGTATCAAATTAAAGCTTAGCCTACAGTTCAGGAAATGTAATAGGGTGAAGAAAAGACGCATATCTATAACTTTCGCAGAACCTTAATTTCTTGATTACTAAAATGTGAATTTGGTTCTCGGAGAGCTTGCAATACTTTATATGATTTAAGCCTCAGCAAAAAGAAACACCAAAAAACCACAACCAGACAATCACAAAGCTAATATATCTGATGAGATGTAATACATAGTAAGGAGAGGGAGAAAGTAGGCATGTAAATATAACAAGAATTGCGGTTGTTGCCGCGTAAAAAAATGCCTCAGGCATTTTTATACGCGGCAACAACCGCAATTCTTGCATTCGAAGAAACATAATGTCTACATGGTTGGTGTTTTTGAAGGGAACCCATTCAAGACACCAAAAAAGCAGGGCCGGGAAGGGGTTATCAGGGGGAAGGATGATATTTCTTCGAATATGGCATTTCCTATGAATTCCTTGGGTCCATGTTAGGGGGTAAGAAAATGTGTGTTGCTTGACAGATAAACAATTACAATAGATGGTCCTAGGCAACCAGCTGGATTAGCAACAAACCGATAGAACCATTGAATTTCTTGGGTCCATATTAGGGGGGGTAGGTATGTTTATAATCAACTTCAGGACCATGGAAATGTGTGTTGCTAGGCAGATAAACAATTAGAATAGCCGTTGCTAGGCAACCAGCTGGATTAGCAACAAACCAATAGAACCATTGAATTTCTTGGGTCCATATTAGGGGGGTAGGTATGATTATAATCAACTTCAGGACCATGGAAATGTGTGTTGCTAGGCAGATAAACAATTAGAATAGCCGTTGCTAAGCAACCAGCTGTATTAGCAACAAATGGATAGAAGCATTGAATTCCTTGGGTCCATATTAGGGGGGGTAGGTATGATTATAATTAACCTTAGGACCATAGAAATGTGTGTTGCTAGGCAGATAAACAATTAGAATAGCCGTTGCTAGGCAACCAGCTGTATTAGCAACAAACTGATAGAACCATTGAATTTCTTGGGTCCATATTAGGGGGGTAGGTATGATTATAATCAACTTCAGGACCATGGAAATGGGTGTTGCTAGGCAGATAAACAATTAGAATAGCTGTTGCTAGGTAACCAGCTGTATTAGCAACAAATGGATAGAAGCATTGAATTCCTTGGGTCCATATTAGGGGGGGGTAGGTATGATTATAATCAACCTCAGGAACTATCAAAGGTTGATTTATATTATTGTTATCACATAGCATAAATTTGTGTTGTGACACCTTAATCCAAGATGGCGGCACAATCCAAGATGGCGGCGCCCGTTCTGACTTCTGGCAAAGTGCAAACATCATATACCTCGTTCTGGTGGTGCCTGGCGGCACCACCAGGTGGCTACGCCACCACTTCGGCATAAAAAACTGTTATAAAATATAAGGAACACTGTAAATTTACTTTCTTAGTGAGGCAGGGAATTTCTTCCTGTTGATTTTGAATTCTTTCAGGGTTGGAATGAGCCTGTCATTCACACTCAAGTCATTCCAGTAATGTGAGTACTTATAAGTAAGACTACACTTGAAGTATCGTAAACATCAATAATAAATCTTTAAAACTGGGGCATCATGTATAGACAAAGGTCCACGCCTATAGTCCCTCACTGAGGGTTATTTCATGAGGCAAAGCCGAGCAAATTAACCCAGTGAGGAAACTATACAAGTGCTCCCTTGTGTTTATTTCATGTCATTGTTAACAATATTTATCAAATTCCACTTATAATTGATCTGAAAAAGCTATTTTATAGTGATTAAATCATCGGTTTTAATGATTTCAAAGGCTAGGCAATAAGGGAGAGGGTTATTTGACAGGGGGCTTGAAATATGAACTCCCTTGGTTAAATCAACAGGACTGCGGTAATCACCATGAAATAAAAAGACACAATCCCATGGCTAGAGGATATTTTGGTAGCGTTCCCCGCAGACTGAGTGGGATGCAGCCCCGGCCCCACCAAGGGGCCATTATAATTTGAACAAATGATGATGTCAGGTCAACCCAGGGATGATATTTTCAACACTCAGATTGCGAAAGATCATTTGAAAAAACGTGATTTATTTTCCGTATGTTTGGCCGATTTATAGAGGATCGGTTTTGTAAAGAAACAGAAACGCTGCTCTTCATTGCTGCTGCAACGTTAACAGCAATAAGGGTGCCCTGTTTTGACAATGTTGACAACATAGTAAATTATGGTTGACAACATCGGATATCACTTGACAACATCAAATATCGATCTGATATTTGATGCCTTGATATTTGTGTCAAAGCCCACCTCCAGCAGGATGAATAAAATTATTCTGTATACATGTAGCATACTTCCTAGGTGGATGATTCGTGCCAAGGTAACAGTCCACCGCTCAAGTAGCACATATTTAATTCTCATAAACCTCTCCCCCTGCCAACTCCCACAGGGCACTCAGCCGTGCAGCAGTGAGTAGAATCTAGTCTCAGGACACTGTCAACATACTTCCCATGTAATATGTAACTCTATGACCAGAAGATTTTACGCCCCCCTGAAATAACCCACACTCATATTTCACAACCCTGTGACATCATCAATGGCAGTTTCAAATGGCGTAGAAAGAAGCTAGTTTAGGCTCCCCCCACCATAATCTCGGTAATGTTATTCAGAAAACATTAAAAAGTAAATACAGAGGCACACTCCTTTAAGTCTTTGGGGTCACAAGGTAGTAGTATAGTATGTATCGGAACGGGACTATAGTTAAGTACTGTTTATTACTCAATCGACATGCAGCCAATCAGAGGCCTCCATTTGGTCACGTGACCCCCTCATTTGCATAATTACGTAATAGGCCACGCCCCCTCATTTGCATAATTACATAATAGGCCACGCCCCCTTGATCACCAGCCAATCAGGGGCCACCATTTGGTCACGTGACCCCCACGTGACCCCCTCATTTGCATAATAGACCACGCCCCCTTGATCACGTGACCCCCTCATTTGCATAGTAGACTACGCCCCTTTGATCACCAGCCAATCAGTGGCTTCCATTTGGTCAGGTGACTCCCTCATTTGCATAATCATGGATCACGTGACTCTTTCATTTGCATAATAGGACCACACCCCTTGGTCACGTGACCGGAAGCGCTCTTTATTTAGAAAATAGGCCACACCCCCTTGGTCACGTGACCTGACCCCCTCCCTCATTTGCATAATATAGACAATAGACAGACTACGCTTCCCTTTTGGTCACATGACTTGGACTAGCTAATGGGAGGCTTCTATAAGGGGCGAGGGGAGGGGGGGAGGGGGGGAGGGGGGCACTTTAAGATGCATGGGGAGGGGAGGGGGGGGAGGGGGGCACTATTTATGGGGCGGGCGGGCACTTGGGGGGGAGGGGGGGCCTTTGGGGTCTGCTCGGGAGAAAAAAAAAAATTATCTGATCTCTAGGGAATCGCTTCCTCTCTACCCCCCTTTAGGGGGGTAGGGAGGAGGCGAGTCGGAGGTGACTGTAGAGGAGTTTTTCGGTGACTTGATGCCTTTCAAACGACTGTGCTGATAGTTGATGAATTTGACTTTTTGACTTGAATATTTCATGCGACTTTGTGACTTGTAAGCGAAAGCGAAAGCGACTTTGCGACCCGTAACCCTTTAAATAAAGAGGTGACTTTGTAACCTCAGGGGGGAGATCCTTCTACACCCCCACGGAGTAGAAAGGATCTCGGTTGATTGACTGTACTTTGACTTGTTGTTGTAAACAAAAAAAAAAAAAAAAAAAAAAAAAAAATCAATGAATAGAACGACCCCCTCATTGCTAACAAAGGAACGACTTTTGAATTACACAAATGACCCTCTTTTTGTAGGGGTTAGCGGTAACTCGACTTGAATTAGAGTATTAGGGAGAGCAAAACGCGACTACACACCGTCTTAGACTGTCGTCTTACGGACCGGATAACAATAACCCTAGTTACCTCGGTTACTGTTGCTCAAGAGACGGCGATGGATCTGGTCACGTGGATACTGAAAGAAGGTCTACCTATAACCACCACGCTAGTTTGAACGCGGCGGGTATGAGTCATCATGGGGCTCTTGACGGGTGGGTCCTCCCCATGCAGCCGTATGTCGAATTTAAGAAATGTCCATGTCACACGTCACTAAGGGAGAAAACGTTTTTTGAAAATATTTAGAACCCGAATTTGAGCATTCTGGTACATTTTTAAGGACCCAGACACTGCAAAGCCGAGTACCATCCAAGAGAAAAAAAAATTTGGCGAAATGTTTAGGCTTGAAATGGCACTTTTCTGATGCACTCTTTGAACATTTTTTTTTTTTCCTCATGTCACTATGGTCCATGGCACATGTGGGACTCAAGAAATGCCACATGTCCCATGTCACTTAGATGTCCGTGCCCGTGTCGTCGTATCGAATTTTAAGAAAATGCCCATGTCACCATATCGAATTTAGGGGTCTAGTGACATCAGCATGTCCGGCTATCCTCCACAAATTTAGCTCTAAAATGTTTACTTTTTTTTTGGGCTGATTTTTCATCATTTTAAAAAAAAACAATAGGTTGTTTGAAATGTTTGCTGTTGTAAATAGAAACAAAAACAAAACAAAGCGCATGGTAAGATTATGTCACATTTCAAGTGGCGGGTCCGCGCGAGGCTTATTCAGCCTCTTCGTGGATCCGCGACTACCAATGTGATCATATACTAATCACCGGTGTTTACGGTATTATATACTAAGGTATGAGACGGGTCTTACAGAAAAGGTGTCTAAAGAGCCCTGTGACCTGATTGAAATGACGTCAGCGCCGTCTGCTCGTCAGTGCCCGGCTGTAGCCCGTAGGACATGTTATTCTGCTTTTCTGGATGTTTTGAAATATTTTGATTTAACTGTTAATACCTGATAACAAGCCTCTGAAGCAGATTTTTGGTCGAGCACCTGTTCTCTACTCTTCCATCGATTAGCTGCTTCAGCAAAAAAAAATCGCGCGCGCGGTCTAGTCTATATGACGGAGTCGCTAAAGCTCTGTTTAGAGAGTGGAACTTGACCTTGAGTATAGACTCAGTACTAACTGAACGCCCCGCGGGGTCACCCCTCACGTGGGAATATGTACAAGCTCTGGTTCTTCACTTTACGGCTTGACTAAAACTGAGACGCGTCCATGATAAACTCTAGCCTTTTTTTTCCTTTACTAGGATCGAGAGAGAGATTTTAAATGGGGCGTTTATCTAAATAGCGTGGAACTAAAATCAGGCTGCGGCAGATAGTATCTCTGCGCACCTCAAGACTCAACGTAACTTTCACTCTCCAGCAGAAGTTTAGTTGTGACTAATGATGGGCGGCGACCGTCGTGCACCGGCGGACATTGGAGAGTGTTGGAGAGCTGAACCTTACAGACATATAAATCAATCGCTTTGGTGGAAATATCTCGCCATAGATTGGAACCAAATACTTATCTAATGGAATCGTTATCAGTTTTCAGTTTTCTTGCCGTACAAAATTTATTTCCCACTCTTCACGTGGTGATAGCTGAAGGTCGCTCGTCGTAGGTACGTGTGACCGGAACACCCTTTTTGTTTTTGGCGCGGGTTGACATCAGATTTGTACCGTACTGTCGCGATTAAGAGCTCTGAGGGAGGGCTTTTCAATTCGGTGAAGTTCTTACTCAGGAGCTATATACAAGCCAGGCGCTGGCGCTTATTCAAAGGCGCGATTTTAGTGCTTGAGAAAAAACATTTGGAGGCTCTTATACTCCGGCGCTTATAAAAGACCGGCACGCTTTTCAACACTAGTTGCTTTATCGCGACCGTACGGTATGACTTCGGTGTCAAAAGATCCCAAACTCCAAATAAGGAAGTGAAACGACGTCGTCTGTCTACCTCGTGCGCGTCATAGCGTCGTCGAAAATAGTGTGACGTCAGCATCTCTCAGGCGGCTAGGAAGTCAGTTCGACAAAATGGCTCACGGAGTGAACTTCGTGGCCGTTTCTCGATCTATGATCGATGCGGCCGTGGAGAAGGAATTCGTAGCCGTGCAACAGAGAGAGGAGGCGGAGAGACAGAACTTCGTGGCCGTTTCTCGATCTATGATCGATGCGGCCGTGGAGAAGCAGTTCGTAGCCTCGCTACAGAGAGAGGAGAGACAGCGGACTGCTGCTGAAGCAGAGGGTGTGGTGGATGAGCTGATCGAGAACGTCGCTGATCAACTCATCCGCCGGTGCGTGGAGCAGGTCAAGCAGCAAGTCTGCATGGAGGAAGGCTTACCGCCCGCCGTGCTGGAGGAGCTGCTGAAGGACTGCCACGCGTTATGACCACGCCCTCCGCTTCAGCAGCAAGGTCCCTGCGACCCTCTCTCTACCAAACGGTCCTTTTAAGGACCAACCACTGATCACAAAAGTTGAAAATCAATCTCAATATAATATACGCATCAGAAAAACCCTAATACGCTATACACTGAAACCCTGTTGAGTAGGTAGATCGAGTTGGGCATTTTTTTTTAGGAAGAGCAATCAGGTCATCGTGTGGAGATCATCAGGTGTCCTGTGTGTGTGTGTGTGTGTGTGTGTGTGTGTGTGTGTGTGTGTGTGTGTGTGTGTGTGTGTGTGTGTGTGTGTGTGTGTGTGTGTGTGTGTGTGTGTGTGTGTGAATTTTATACAAATACAATTATTCATTCCTTTCAGCAAGAAAATTAGCTCAATGTAATCATATGATTTTAACTGCCCTACTTATCAGAGCCTTGACGACATCTGACCGCCCCCCTTTTCAAGATCTAAATGGAAATTCACCGCCACCGCTTTTCAGAGTACTGCAGCGCCATTACCTAATTCTTTTTGTATGTGAAAAAAAACAAAAAAAAACAGCACTGATAAGGGGTTTAATTAGACAGATATTGGTTTCTACACTATCAAAAAAATAAAACCCTCAGCGCTTTAATGCTAAAGGTGGCAATAGTGCTTTAATGCGCTACGCCCTTTGTCGATATGCCAGTGTATGCATGCATGCAGCCCTGGTGAGGAACTCTGAGTGTCGCATTCATGACTTATGACGACAACGGGCACTGCACATTAAAGCGCTATGCGCCTATTAAAGGGTTAGATCCAGTCTTGCTACAGGCATCCAGAATGCTATACCCAGAGTTGGTGGTCTGGTCCAGACTGCTGTACACAGATTGTAGACGGGATGGCGGGTTGCTGCCAGACTATCCCTCTGGTACGATATGCGGCTGGCGCGGCCGAGCCTGTCTTATATGATGCTGAGTCTAACTATGTATTAGATACCCTACGAGTAACTGAGAGTATGTCAAAATAATCACGGCAAACTGACTGGCGTCTTCATAGGATCATAGGGTGGTTATTATTACATAACTCAGTAACCTTTGGTTATGTGTTAGATAGAGTACACTTGGACACGGTTATTCCATATACCCACTGCCCCACAGGGTCAAGACGAGGTGATTTAAATAATAAGACCCAGACGGGTAAAATAGCCAAAGTCAACAATGACCTGTTTTTTTTTTTTTGGGTTTTTTTTTTTTAGCCAATATGGACAAAGAGACACGGGGTGCTGTACACAGGTTGTGGACGGGCTGGTGGGTCACTGCCAGACTATCTCCCTGGTCCGATATGCAGCCGGCGTGGCCGAGCCTGTCTTATATGATGCTGAGTCTAACTATGTATTAAATACCCTACGAGTAACTGAGAGTATGTCAAAATAATCACGGCAAACTGACTGGCGCCTTCATAGGATCATAGGGTGGTTATTATTACATAACTCAGTAACCTTTGGTTATGTGTTAGATAGAGTACACTTGGACACGGTTATTCCATATACCCACTGCCCCACAGGGTCAAGACGAGGTGATTTAAATAATAAGACCCAGACGGGTAAAATAGCCAAAGTCAACAATGACCTGTTTTTTTTTGTTTTTTTTTAGCCAATATGGACAAAGAGACACGGGGTGCTGTACACAGGTTGTGGACGGGCTGGTGGGTCACTGCCAGACTATCTCCCTGGTCCGATATGCAGCCTGCGTGGCCGAGACTGTCTTATATGAGGCTGAGTCTAATTATGTATTAGATGTGCTACGAGTAACTGAGAGTGTGTCAAAATAATCACGGCAAACTGACTGGCGACCTCATAGGTCAGTTATTATTACATAACTATTATTACATAACTCAGTAACCTTCGGTTATGTGTTAGATAGCGTGCACTTGGACACGTTTATTCCATGTACCCGCTGCCCCACAGGGTCAACACGAGGTGTTTAAATAATAAGACCCAGACGGGTAAAATAGCCAAGTCAACAATGTCCTGTTTTTTTTAGCCAATATGGACAAAGAGAAACGGGGTGCTGTACACAGCTTGTGAACGGGGTGGCGGGTCGCTGCCAGACTATCCCCTGGTCCGATATGCAGTAAATTTTCTGCACCGTGTGACAACGACCGATCAGCTACCAACCTATTTTTGGTTATTTTTCTATTCAGTTTTTGATCAGCGCACTTTATTAGCGTGGTTTTTTTTTTTAATTTTTTTTAATCGTAAATAATATGTAGACTTGGAAAAAAAAAAAAAAAGAGCTGACATGTCGCTGTTTTGTCACTAAACCCAAAGACCCACCCACCCCGTAGGAAGGGGAGACGTTTGTGAACGTTCCCTTAGGTCTCTATTCTTTATTTATTGTGTGGCCCCTAAAGAGGGGCCAACCAACTGACACTGTCAGTTGGTTAGTAGATGCTACTCAACATGGGCGTAATTAATTACACCTAGTGTTGAGAAACAACATGACTGAGCTCAAAAGGCCCCCGTTGGGTGGGGGCCCTTGTGGCACAACGAGTTGGTTCGTTTTTCAGATTACCGACTCGGCGAGAGTTTCTGCCTATGTATCTTTTATAAAGCCTTAGATATGGTGTGGTATTTTTCATCTCGCTATAGTTTAGTTGGTATTCAAAGAAACTGCCTCATTTCTATCAGAAATACACAATATTGAATTGTTTTTATATTTTAATATATTCAGAAGCACACTTTGTTGCCTATATAGCTCATTATGCGTTGAAATGTTCGCGAGCATCGTAGGAATGTACAAATCCCCTATTGTGGCGCCATCTGACGAAAGAGCAAGGAACTATACGTGACCTGAACCCCGCCCTCAGCGCGTTCGTTATTCGCATCTTTGACAGCGACTAAGAGACGCTCAAACTGTCTCTTATTTAGTTTGAACTTATCACAAATTTGTCTTTGATAGGTCGTAGATCGACTTCTGACTTTTTAGTTAGAATAAAAAACAAGTGACGCCGCCACAGACCCGCGCATTAACGCGCTCCGCCGTCTTCAGAGGGCCGAGTCTATAGTACAGTAGATTCTACTGTGTACTTACACTAACAGTGCTACATATACATACCTGAGTCATAAGTGGGTTTTTTTTTTTTGTTGTTTTTTAGGGGAAAAAAAGTGATCTACTCACCCAAACCGCTATTAGTAGGTAACCTGTATGACCCATGCCGCAAACATCTGCCTCGTGACTGATAGTGTACCGGTGGTGAAGTGCTGTTGCAAGAACAATTGAGGCTCTTTATATAGCTGAGAGAGCGAATGGACTAATCTTGTTTTCACCTTGAGCCCCACCCTATTCCAGAGAGGGTATCAAAAATCGCATGTACACGTATATGGGCTTATAGCTGGTGAATAGATAAGGCGGGGCACCTGTGTATACTAAGACTCCAGGGGGCGTTTTAACGACAGGTGTGACGCGCCAGCCCGTGGAGGGAGCTTTTTTGTTTTTCACTTAGAGAGCGTATACAAAGCCTACAGGGGGTGATTAACGCCAGGTGTGACGCGCCAGCCAGTGGCCGGATCACCTCATCTTCTAAGCTTTTGTTTTCACCTAGAGAGGGGATCGAGAGTGTATACAAAAAACTACAGGGGTGTTTAACGCGGCCAGCTGCCTACATGCTATAGTCTAAGCCTGTTTTCAGCTAGAGAGGGATCTACATCACCTAAGCCCTTTCCACCCTTAAATCGATCTGATAATTACCATAAAGAAGAGTAATGCGCGTTACATGTATATGGGCTTATAGCTGAGTAAGAGCTTAAGATGCTAGTCAACTGTGTATGCAAAAAAACAAACTACAGGGGGTGTCTAAAGTCGATTGTCATGCGCCAGCGGGCGGACAGAAGTCTGCCACTCTAGCTGTGACTACAAGCGCGTGCGTGTGGTAGACAGCTTAAATCAAACACGAGTTAAGCTCCTTATAGCTTCCTACTGTCTGCGGATTCGAGTCTTTTGTTTTTTTCATGTATTTCCTCGGAGGGTCGAACAGGATTAAAGATGTAACGAACCCGCGCCTACACAGGTAGACAGCCGGTCGCCTTCCTAGTGAGAGTTTTCCTCCTGAGTTAAGAAGCTTATCTCGGAGCCTAGTACATAAGCGAGAGTGAAACATGAGTCCCACACACTTCTTCAACCACCTTCAGCATGGCGTCATCAGGAATCACTCTACGTTCTACCGAATGTGAGCAATCCCAACACTACTACAGAGCCGCGACAACACCACATGAGGAGACGTCCATGTTTACTGATGAGTCAACAAGTAGCAAGGTGGAGGTTGGTTTTTATCAAGATTCGTACGGGTGGCTGGAAAGTGTGAGGGCTACTTCTGCAGCTAATGCTGCTGCTCGTGCAAAACGTGAAGCTCGTAAGGTGGAAGTTGGTTTTTATCAAGATTCGTACGGGTGGCTGGAAAGTGTGAGGGCTACTTCTGCAGCTAATGCTGCTGCTCGTGCAAAACGTGAAGCTCGTATCGCTGTTCGTGCTACACATGCAGCATACGAAGTTGCCAATGCTGCTAACAACGTTGCTGTTACTCTCGCCGCTGCTGCTCGTGCTGCTAATCTTTTTGCTACTGTTTCCGCTCTTGCTACCGATGCTGCTGCTACTGATGCTGCAACGTCTGCTAAAAGTGTCGCTGTTGCGGCTGCTGCTAGGGCTAATGCTATTAATGCTTGTACAGCTGCTAAAAAAATAGCCTGTTTTGCTTCTGCTAGTCGCAGTGTCGCTGTTACGGCTATAGCTGATGCCCATGATGCTAAGTTACGGGCTTTTGCTTTTGCTGAAGATGCTGTTGATGCTCAAGATGTTGCTGCTGCTGCTGCTACTGCTGCTGATGAGGCTGCTGCTGCCGCTGCTGCTGCTGCTGAAGATGCTGCTGCTGCTGCGGCTGATGCTCTAGACACCTATGACGCTGCTGCTCTAGACACCTATGACGCTGCTGCTGCTGAAGATACTGCTGCCGCTGCTGCTACTGCTGCTGCTGCTGCTGAAGATGCTGCTGCCGCTGCTCTAGACACCTATGACGCGGCTGCTGCTGCTTTTGCTGAAGATACTGTTGATGCTGCTGCTGCTACTGCTGCTGCCGCTGCTGCTACTGCTGCTGCCACTGCTCTAGACACCCATGACGCTCCTGCTACTCCTGCTCTAGACACCTATGATGCTGCTGCTGCTGCTGCTGCCACTGCTCTAGACACCTATGACGCTCCTGCTACTCCTGCTCTAGACACCTATGATGCTGCTGCTGCTGCTGCTGCCACTGCTCTAGACACCTATGACACTCCTGCTACTCCTGCTCTAGACACCTATGATGCTGCTGCTGCTGCTGCTGCTGCTGAAGATGCTGCTGCTGCTGCTGCACTAGTCATCTATGACGTGGCTACTGCTCTAGACACTTATGACGCGGCTGCTGCTGCTGCTGCTGCTGAAGATGCTGCTGCTGCTGCTGCTCTAGACACCTATGACTGAAAACATAGTAGGCGTTATTTACAAACACTGCTGTTACCTATGCCTAAACTTAGTAGGTCTTATTTACAAACAAGAGAGCCACGTGGTGTTGTTTACAAACAAAGAGAGCCACGTGGTGTTGTTTACAAACAAAGATAGTCACGTGATGTTGTTGTGGTCTATCATGTCAATGAAGGGGTCACGTGATCAAGGGGGCGCGGTCTATTATGCAAATGAGGGGGTCGCGTGACCAAATGGCGACCTCTGATTGGCTGGTGATCAAGAGGGCGTGGCTTATTATGCAAATGAAAGGGTCACGTGATCAAGGGGGCGTGGCCTATTATGCAAATGAGGGGGTCACGTGACCAAATGGAAGCCTCTGATTGGCTGGTGATCAAGGGGGCGTGGCCTATTACGTAATTATGCAAATGAGGGGGCGTGGCCTATTACGTAATTATGCAAATGAGGGGGTCACGTGACCAAATGGAGGCCTCTGATTGGCTGCATGTCGATTGAGTAATAAACAGTAGTTAACTATAGTCCCGTTCCGATACATACTATACTACTCAAGGTCCACGGGGCTGCTTGTCCAATGACCTGACCTAAATTTGTGAACCTTTGTCTATTTATATTAATACTTATACCAGGTTGAACCAAATAGTGTTGAGATGTACTGTCTATTTCATTGTCCCGTTAAGATAAAGTTCAGCATATTTGTATAAACTTCTCAAATAAAAATAAAGTAGAGAACTACCTACATTATTGTAGATGGTTGAATGCTTTTAAAATACATCACCTTCATCCTGGGGCAACGATGTACTTAGAATAATAGATAGAGGATGGTTTATGAGCTTTGGTCTGTTTACTGGGTTATTTGACATGTTGACCTTGAGCTGTATTTCAGAAGGCTGTAGAGTGAGTGCAATATGGCCTCAGGGTCAACAAAATACCACTCATGATGTCAGATGGTTATGAAATACAAATGCAGCCAGAGAGTGACCTGGGCTCCCCTAGAGAGGAGAGTCATTCTGGAGGGAACCTGGACTCCGTTTTGCCATTGTTTCTTTTCTCTGTGCAGCTTACCTTATTTTAACCAGCACTGTTGCTGGATCCTCCACCTGCCATTAAAGAAAATATAAACCTATTTGATGTAAAGAGATTCTGACTCTGTATACATATAGCATACTTCCTGGTAGGAAGATTCGTGCCGATGTAACAGTCCACTGCTCAAGCAGCACGTAATTAGACTGTGCTCACCTTTTTAACAACACTTTCCCCTAGCCACTCCCACACGGCACGTGGCTGTGTCACAGTGAATAGAATTTATACTTTATACTTCCTGCCCGTAAACACACTACCTAATCCCAACGTAGATTAGAGGTTTGTCTAGGTTTCCTTTCAACCAAAGGTCTGGATTACAATTTTTTTGAAGGTTTGTCAACGTCAAATTTTGACAAAGCTTCACTGCACACAATACTTTGTGCAGGGGGTACTGTGTCCATCAAGCTATTCCAAAGGGGAAAATTAGCTTGAACAAATCTAATATAAAATGAAATGGGGTTAGTAGTATAGTATGTATCGGAACGGGACTATAGTTAAGTACTGTTTATTACTCAATCGACCTGCAGCCAATCAGAGGCCTCCATTTGGTCACGTGACCGGAAGTGACCTACTTAGGGGATTAGTGGTGACGTCACGTGACCTAGTTAGCCAATCAGAGGCCGCCATTTGGTCATGTGACCGGAAGTGACGTCATATGACCTACTTATGGACCGGAAGTGACGTCATATGACCTAAGAAGAAGTGACGTCACGCGACTTAATGAAGAGATGAGCGTCTTTAAGGGGTCACGCGCTTTAAAATGTGATATCTTTTTTTTTGGAGGAGGAGGAGGAGGAGGAGGAGGAGGAGGAGAAGGAGAGGAGGAGGAGGCGAGTCTCTTATTTTTTTCGGTAAACTAATAAAAAACACTACGATATAAGTTTGTTTTTTTTTTTCATTTTTTATTGTTTTACGAGCGACTGGAAGTGACTTATTGAACTAGGTAGAAGCGTTCTTTAGAGTGTATAAGGGGGGGGAGGGGAGGGGAGGGGAGGGAAGGGGAGGGGGGCCCCTTTAAGATGCATGGGGAGGGGGGCGCTTTTAGGATGCATGGGGCGGGTGGGGGGGGAGGGGGGGAGGGGGGAGGGGGGCACTCTAGGGGGGTGGGGGGGCACTCTAAGGGGCGTTTGTCTCTTTTAAGAAAAAAAGAAAAGAAAAAGATTTCAATCGAGAGACACGCTTCTTCCTCTCGAGAGGAAGAAGCGTGTCTCTTCGTTTTTTTTTTGTTTATCACGTGCCTCGATGAGGCGATCAGCTGCGACTGGAGGAAGTGACACTTTAAGAGGGCGCGCGTCTTAATTGTTATGATTTTTTTTTTTACTTACTAATAAAGAAGACGTATGAAAATAAAACACAACAATTCACATGTCCGTCGTTCTCGTTGTTTCTTGCTTGATAAAGTCAAGTAATATCGCGATGCCGAGGTCAAACTTTCCCATGTCCTCAGTCAACACTCTAAGGAGTTCAAAAGGTGTACCGCCGGCACCGTCAGCTTCATCTTGCCACATTTTCAACACTCGGAAGGCCCACTCAGCGGGACTTCCTCCGTATTCGCATTCTTCAGCGATCTTATCTAACCTCTCAGGCGACAATTTTAAATGGTCCCCCACCTCTTTCCACCTGCTACCTAGACGTCTGCCGAGGGTGCCCAAGTGCTTATGCATCGCGCGCGAGTCGGGGTTTTCGAAATCCAACCCCTGTCTGTGGAGAAGGGATATCCACTGAGCCAACAGTTCCACGCGTCTAATGCGGGTGAAGACGCGACCGAGCTCTCCCCATCTATGACGATGCGGGGTTTCACCCCACCAGACTCGGAACATCGCCGTACACAGCTCCTCCGGTGTCTTGACACTGCGCTCTACTAGAGCATCCATACGGGCGGCGGTAACTTTTAAGCTACTGCCCAACTCTCTCCAACAGCCGCTCAACTCTTTACCTAGTTGACGAAGCAAGGCGTCGCTATAGGCTAACCGCCGCTGTCCTACCTCTCTGTTCTCCCCATCGGTCTGCCTCGCGCGTCTCACGTCGTCAAGCCGCATTAACTTTTTTTCAGGTGGACAAGGCGGTGAAGGCGAGCTTGAAAGTGGAATAGCTTGAGCCATCTCGTCTCGTCTTGGCGGCGGCGGCGGCGGCGGCGGTGGCGGCGGCGGCGGCGGCGGCGGTGGCGGTGGTGGTAGTAGACGTTACTGTGGTCAGAGGCGATATGGTTTTTTTCCAACAGAAATCAGAGCTTTTATACAGAGGGAGTTTAATCCCATTTCCAACAGCACTCCAGCTGTCTACCGACCTGTCCGCATGACGCTTTTTCAACCGCTCCGCTCCTTAAGAGCTTAGATGACGAGGGGTATGTCATCGCTATCCGTGGAGACCAGCTGAAAACGGTGTTTCTTCCTCATCCATAGCCTTACCTCCTACCCTCTACCTGAGGACGTCTCCCTCCCTCTGACATTCATTGTAACAAACGTCAGAGGTCAGGTGAAAATCGGATTTTTTTCATGCACAGCCTTAGTCAGCTGTCACCCCTCCCTATTGAACTAGCCGGCCGCCGCCTGGCCGGCCCGGTCTACTCACCATGGCAGGAGGTGGTGATTTTTTTTTGTCTTACACTTAAGTCGCTCACCACATGCACACGCCTCTACTCACAGACAGACACGTTCGTCTTAGGGGGGTCCTGCTTCACGCCACACGCCTCCTGTAGGTTTTTTTTGTATACACACTCTAAGCTCATCACCGTTAATCCTTTATACAGCTAACGCGCGCTGAATGGCTGAACAGGGTGGTAAGTGGCTTAGCTCATGACAGTGGATCCCTCAAAAAAAAAGAGGGGAAAGGGATCCAGCTGAAAACGTCATACCTTATGTCTTTGTGAATGGCCGCCGGTCAGTCGACGGCAGCAACCGCTTAATCCTTTATACAGCTAATGCGCGTTGAATTGCTGAACAGGGTGGTAAGCGGCTTAGCTCATGACAGTCGATCTCTCAAAAGGGGGGAAAGGGATCCAGCTGAAAACGTCATGCCTTATGTCTTTTGTTTCTCTTTGTGAATGGCCGCCGGCCAGCCGGCGGCAGCTGAACAGGGTCAGTAAGTAGCTTAGCTCTAGAAGCGAGAAGGCGTATATAAGGGGCCTGGAAACCTCCATTCACTCACTCATTCTTTTGCTGCTCTCTACAGTCACCACCATGAGCAAAAGACAACACCTAGCGCCGTCCAAGAACAAGAAGACTACGCGGAACAGCGCTCGTTTAGCGTCAGTGCCTCCTCTTGCTACTGAAAATGAGACTACTGCCGCAGCCGCTTGGTCTTATCACCCTCCCGCTGTAGCGAGCGCTCGCGGCAGTAGTAGTAGTAGTAGCAGTAGTAGTAGCAGTAGTAGTACTAGTAGTAGTAGTAGTAGTAGTAGTACTACTGGTAGTAGTCGTCGTGCTAGCGACGTTGTTACACTCGCGACGGTACACGTTGCTGCTAAGCGCGCTGCCGCTGCTACTGCCGCCCCGCCTGCTGGTGATCCTCGGGCTGCGGCTGCTGCGGCTGCTGCTGCTGCTGCACCTGCTACCGCTGCGCCTGCTACCGCTGCGCCTGCTGAGGCTGCTGCGCCTGCTACTGTTGCGTCTGCTGCTGCTGCTGCTGCTGCTGCTGCTGCTGCTGCTTCTGCTGCACCTGCTGCTACCGCTACTACTACTGACGACAACGCTCCTGGCACAGCGCAGTACTGGCAACCGGGTTTTTACCTCCCCACTACTGTTGATGACTTTGATGACCTGCCGCATGTTGCACAGCCCCTCTCCTCCACCACTACATCGACCGACGCCCTCGACGCCGCTCGCGCTGAGAGTGACAGCTATTCGGACACTCAGCCCCTAAACCGAGAAGAAGAGGAGGAGGAGGAGGAGGAGGAGGAGCAGCAGCAACAGGGTGAGACAGAGAACGACGCTGACGACGAGGCGTACGAACAACCCGAAGGGAAAGGGGTGGGCGGTACGTTTTTCGGCTCCCCTCTTCGACCTTTCGACCTCACTTCCACTAGTAGCGCCCCGTCCGGTCCGTGGCGACTGCCCTCACCGCCACCTTACGAGGGCGGCGGCGCTTCATCTTCTACCGCTACACTCAGCACCGACGGCGTGTGGCTGCTCTGTTCCAACAACGAGGCCTCGGATACCACCAGCGCTGACGCTGCTCCTGCTATCGGTTCTGCTGCTGATTCAGCTCACGCTGATGGTGTTACTCATCCTGCGGGTGTGAAACGTTCTAAGGTGAGTTCCAGAACAACAAGGCCTAGTAAGAAGAGAAAAATACAAGAAAAAGAACGAGATGGACGAGAAGAAGCAGAGAAAACCTTCTCCCGTCTTCTCGGGTTAGAGTTCTGCTTAGACGGAGCTTTGACGCTGGAGATCTGGGAGGACGTGGCTAGACTGTCTAGGAGGCCGCGCTACACAAAAGACGGCCAGGTGAAAGAGGCGTCTCTGACCAGAAGCAAGCGAGTGCACTTCACGGCCGACGCGCTGCGCGAGCTAATAGCACGCATCGCCGATATCCGCGCAGTGGTGCGCATACGCGACACAGCGGCCGCGCAAGGAAAACCTAATCACACCCCCTGGTTCGCAGTGCTGGATGAGGAGGGCGAAGTGTACGCAGCTGTGAGCTACTACAGCGGTAAGAACCTCGTCCACGTGCGCAAGTACGAAGGTCCTGACAAAAAACCCACACAGCAGGGAGTGACGCTGTCCGCCAGAGCGCTCAAAGAGTTGGATGACAAAACA